>JAPDPM010000004.1:7307500-7970625 GCA_032173925.1 Heritiera fomes | reverse complement strand
CTGGGTCGAGTCGAGTCGGGTCGGGTCGGGTCGGGTTCGGGCCGGTTCAGCTTGGCTTGGCCGGTTCAACTTTTGCTGGCCGGTTCGATCACCAACGGCCATCCATTCCGGCGGTTCAGCCACTCCACAGCTTGCCGAGGTTGCCACAAAGCTGGATCTGGCCTCGGTTTTGCCCCATAACCGGTAACGGCGCCGGATCTAGCGACGTGGGTTTTGGCTCCTTTCTCCTCTGTTTCTTCCTTCCTTCGCCATTTCCTTCACCGTCGGTGGTCTCCTTCTCCTTCGTTGGTCATCGCCAGTGGCGTTGGTGGCGGTGGCGGTGCCTGGATTGGGCGGCACTACCGTTCCACTTCCTTTTTTCCTTCTTGGGGTTTTGCCTTTGTTTTTCGTTTCGTTTTCTTTTCATTTTCATTTTTTTCGTTGTCGGCCTCTTTCCTCACGTCGCTGGCGGCTTCACCTTACCTCCTGCCTCTCTCTCTTTCTCCGATAAGCCACCAGGGGGTCGGCTCGCTTTTGTTTCTTTTATTTTCTCCTCTGTTTTGAAACAGAGGAGAAAAGGATGGGAATTGGGTTATCCCGATTCCCGCCTGTTTCTTTTTTTTTTGGTATATATTATTATATTTTTATAATTATATATATAATCAAAATATTAAACATATATATTTATATATATAAATTTATATTTTTCATATAAACCATTTATATATATATACTTTGATTTAAAGTACTATATATATTTCATATATATTATATATATACATAAATGTATAATAAAATAAATATGTATTTATTTCATGTATAAATATATATTTATCAAAAGCGTATTTATATAATATCATTATATAAATATATCAAAATATATATTTTTTTTCTTATTAAGTTTTGGATTTCCTGATATCCAAATTTATTTTCCCCATTTTCATTCTTATTTAATTTGGATTTCAATTTGTCCAAATTAAGTTTTTCGAATACCTTATATTTATTTAGAAAATTCTTGGTCTTCACAATTTACACAATGATAAAGCCTTTATGGAAATCATTACATGTGATAGAATTTATTTTGTCCATAAAGGAAAATCATAAATAAAATAGTGAATATCATATTGAAAATAATTATAAAATATTCACTATTCACCATTTCACTTCACCAATCACACCTTTCATTATAAAACATGTGGGATGAATTTTTAGTAGTGAAATCTTTACCGAAATCGGTATCATGAAAATTTAATCACTACTTTCGGTAATTCCACCATTTATGAAAAATAAATAATTTATCACTTTTGAGACTAGGATAAACACCAATGATGCACTAAAAATATTTAATAATATTTTTGGAAATATCTTTAGTAAATTTCGGCAGCATAACGACTGCCAGAGTCCTAGCCTCTCTGCACTTTTAAACACAGTCTCAACAGCCAAAAACCACAATTTCGTAGCATTTCAAGGCAATTCAATATATGATAAATCTTATAAAATTCATAGCATGAAAACCATGCATTCGGATATCCCTACAAATTCACACACGCATCCCTTGCCCATTTTATGAAGCCGAGCTTCCCGGTTACATTTACCGAATTTTGTCAACTCCGACTGCAAAATAATTTTATAAAAAATTATTAATATTTTTCTTCTTATTTTTGAGCCACTAGTATTCATAAAATGCAGCCACTAATATCATAGTATAAGCACAACCAGTATAAATTATACTGGTGCTAAAACTCAACTTCCTCATTTTAGTTCCTTTTTTGGTTCTAATTACACCAATATTTCTCTTTTAATTTCTATAATCATCTCCTACCAAAATCCCTAATTTTCAGCTTATTTTCATGCATAATTAAGGTCATGGTCGAAACCCTTCTTTGGCCCCTTTCATTAAATTTGAACATTTTCCTTAATTTTCTTGTTTCCAACCTATTCCTCCTTGTCCACGTGAGCCATAATTTTCCTATTCTTGCATGAAGCTATAATTTTCCTATTCTTCCATGTCCAAACCGAGACCCCTTTTCTAGCCAAATTTTGCTTTTCAACTCTTTTCACCATTCCAAGCTTTCTTTTTATATTTTTTGTTAGTTTTAAATTGCAATATATATATTTTGAAATGACAAAAACTTAAGTAAGCTTTAATGTTTTAATTCTTATTGTAAATTTGCCTTATCACACATGATTTTCTCAATACATTTCAAGTGATCATATCAAACATTAAGACCATGATTTAATGATACATCCTTATTGGTCTGAATACTTTGTAATGTCTTGAATATTTTAGAAAATCACTTGATGAATGTTTAGTCCATGTTTTTATCTGAGAAAGTCAAGAAAAACTCCCTTAAAGCTTATAAATGTTTTGGGTTGAATTAGGATCAAAGGTCATATCATTTCTAACCCAAAAGTGCAGGAAAAATGCCCTCTGGAAGAAAAGGATCGATCCCCACTGTAGCAGGATCGATCCCTTTTTGGCAGAAAGTCTTCCCAAGGTCCTTGAAGCCCAGAATCAAGATTCTGGACAAAAGGGATCGATCCCCACTGTAGCAGGATCGATCCCTTTGCCCGAAAATAGCCTATAACGGCTAGTTTTGTGAGATACAACGGTCAGATTCAATCTTGGCTCCACCCAACGGCTAGAATACATCCAAGGGACTATAAATAGAGGCTTAGAAGCTAAAGAAAGCAAGAGGAACTACTCAATCAACTCCAATACTCATTTTCCTCAAATCCTTAAGCCTCAACAACAAATCAAGAGCTACAAAGTCTTCATCTTCCATAATTCTCATATTCTTTGTATAGAGTAGCACAAATCTTGTATATGTTTTATCCTTGTGCTTAAACATTGTAATTCCTTGCCTATCTAGAGGCCTTTCTTTGATTACACAAGTTGTAAACACATTCAATCCTTGTAAAAGGGGAGGTTTCTCTTTAGCCTAAGAAAAAGAAGGAGGTTTCTCTTTAGCCTAGAAAAAGAGGGAGAAGAGGTTTCTCTTGAGCCTAGAAAAAGAGAGAGGTTTCTCTTGATCCTTGAAAAGAGGGAGTGTAACACAAATTCAAGTTAGTGAATTTGGGGAAAATCCTTGGGAGCGTCTCAAGGTAGAGGACGTAGGCAAGGTAGCCGAACCTCTATAAATCGATTGTGTAAATTTCTCTCTCCCTACTCTTTACTTATTTGCAATTATATTTGTGTTAATTGTTTTGAATTTATATTGCATAATTGAGTAGCCTAGAGAACTTAGAAAATATCAATATAGGCTAGAGAATTTAGAGAAACCGAAAAACGAACATAAGGTTAGCTAAAAACCGATTCACCCCCCTCTCGGTATAGCCTATAGAGCCAACAATTGGTATCAGAGCTTGGGCTCGAGATTGAATTAGATTAACCTCTATCGAGCAAAACGATCTTAAATGGCTCACTTGAATGTAGGCACACCCCTAGGAGAAGAGGGACAATCGTTAGTTAGACCTCCACTCTTCAATGGTGAGAATTATTCATATTGGAAAATTAGGATGATGTTCTTTGTACAATCTAATGATTATGAAGTGTGGAGAGTGATTGTTAATGGTCCCAAAATTCCAATGAAGAAAGTTGATGGAAAAGATGTCCCTAAAAGTGAGGATGAGTGGGACACAAATGATATGAGATTAGCACAATTAAATGCCAAGGCTATGCACACTCTCTTTTGTGCATTAGGTCCCAATGAGTATAATAGAGTATCTCTATGTGAGAATGCTAAACAAATATGGGACAAATTGGCCATCACACATGAAGGGACCAATCAAGTTAGGGAAACCAAAGTAGGAATGCTCACACATTATTATGAGGATGAAAGAAAATGAGTCCATTAGTGAAATGTTCACTCGGTTTAATGATATAATTAATGGACTTAAAGCTCTAGGCAAGACTTATTCCAATGTTGAAATGGTAAAGAAAATTTTGAATAGTTTGCCTAAATCTTGGGAGGCTAAGGTAACCGCTATAGAAGAATCTAAGGATCCAAACACCTTGCCTCTAGATGAACTTATGGGGTCTCTACTTACTTATGAAATGAAATTAAAAAGAAATGTAGAGCCTTCAAAGAAAGTAGGGGTAGCACTTAAGTCTTCCACTCATGAGATTCTTAAAGATGATAGTGATGAGAGTGGAAATGAGGAAGAAAAGGAAATGGCAATGTTTGCCAAAAGATTTGATAGGTTCATGAGAATGAAAGAAAAAGAAAATAATAGGAGACATCAAAGAAGGGAGTCAAGTAGAAGAGAAAAAGATCACTTAGTGTGTTATGAATGTAATGAACCGGGTCACACTAAGTTAGAATGCCCCTTACTTAGGAAGGAAAAGGATAGGAAATCTAAGAAGAAAGCATTTGTGGCTGCATGGAGTGATAGTGATAGCTCCGATGAGGAAAATGTAGATAATGAGGTAGCCTACTCATGCTTTATGGCCATTAGTGATGATGAGGCTAGTAGTAGTTCTAGTGAAGATAATGATTATACCTTTAGTGAACTACAAAATGCCTTTGATGATTTAGCAAATGAATTTCAATGCATGAATTCTAAATATAAGAAAATCATTGCTAAATTAAAAATAGAAAATGAAGCCTTGACAAGTGCTAAGATAGAATTTGAAAAGAAACTAGAAGAGGCCAACTTAGAGATAAATGAGTTGAATAAAAAGAACTTAAATTTGCATAACTCATTTACTAGGTTGTATATGGGTCAACAAAAGCTAGATCACATGTTAGAGACCCAAAGATCTTTCTTTGACAAAGATGGGCTAGGTTATAATGAAAAACAAAAAGAAACTCATCTTAGGAATTTCTTAGTGAGAAAAAATATTATGCATGATTTATCTCTTACATGCTCACTATGCAATAGAATAGGACACTCTTCACAAGCATGCACAAATAGAAAAACCACATTTAGAGGAAGAGTAGTTAGAAAAATGTGGGTGCCTAAGCATGCTATGAATAATGATGATTTGAGCTTGAAATGGATCCCAAAAGGATCAAAAATTATTTGCACTAACTCTCAAGGACCCAAGAAAATTTGGGTACCAAAGCATGCTTGAAAATGTGTTTGTTGTAGGAGTGTTAGAGCATGGAGTTACAAAGAAACAATGGGGTTTGAATGCTCTACACACCTCTATGGAGTTTGCTTATGCCAATGAGAAAAAGGAAAAGCTTGAGGATCCATCTTTGACAAATCACAACAATTCTTCAAATGATAGCTCAAGGTGGACTCAACAATTCAAGGCAAAGCATACTCAAGCAAAGGAGTTTTGTAAGCTTAATTCTTTACTCCTTAAAACTTTTATTTGATTATTTGTGCATTGATGAGAAATGTGATTGATAATCTTTGTGAGTTGAATGATTGATCAAAAGGCATGAAAAATGAGTTTTGAATGGTTGATGGATAGTTCTTGATGATTGGATGAAAAGCATGAGTTGTGAATTTGAATTGATTATTGAATTTCTGTAGTTTGAGCAAGTTTGATATGTTTAGATAATATATTTAGTTGCTCAAAAGTTGTCAAATATGTCATATATGCAAAATGCCATGTCATGAGCAATAATGAAGAACTTGTATGTTGACAATCATGGCATGTTGTTCACAAGATGTATGCTTTAATGATATATATGCTTAAAATCTATGTGAACAAGTTTGTTTCGACATATTTATGAAATTCAATTCATTAGTTTGATCAAAATATGCTTAAATCTCAAAATGACCTCCTTTGAGGCCAAAAATGCATTTTATGGTGTAAATTCTTCAAAAATTGCAAAATCTTTTGTAAAATGGTTTTTCATTCATGTTTTTCATTCATACAAGTCCAAAATCATGTTTTACAAATGTTTAAACCTTTACTTGAACTTAAATTACTCAAAAACGAAGTTTTGGTACCTCACAAATCCAATTTTCTATCAAAACAACTGCAGAATCTGCAGGAACATATGAGGGATCGATCCCCACTGTAGCAGGATCGATCCCCCCAGGCCAGAAAAGGCACTCCTGCATGTTTTCAATCGAAATTGAGAAGAACTTTTCATTGTTTTGATATTTTCTCTCTTCTCAACTTAAAATTCATTGTTTTAACTTCTTTTTGATGATCTGTAATATATGAAAACTCATTCTTCATTGATATCATGCCTCAACTTCATCAATTAATATCATTTCCAACAAATGGTATCACTTTCAACAATCAATACCATTTTTCTTGAGCTCACAAGTGCAAAATCATTTTTCTTGTTGAAAACATTCATGATTTGCATAACTCTTGAAATAATCTTGAAACATACTTTCAATGAATGCTTAAACATAATTTTGAGATTTATTTCAATGATTTATGGATATATTTGAGAATTTGATGAACTTGTGCATAATGAGTGTTTTTCATATCTTTTGTTCATCTTAGTCAAGCATGCTTATAGGATTATGTCTTTTGGCTTGACTTATCAATTCCACACTAGGTTTCATGATAATTTTACATCTAGTGGATTGATTCCAAATGTAAATTCAATAATTGGTAATAGTCATTGGCCTATAATTTGTGATGGTAAATGGATCCTAAATGTTCAAATGCATGAAACTTTATCATCCTTGTACTTAAAGAACTAGGGTCTTAATGACAACACCAACATTCAAAGATAAATGCAAACTTGAACATATGTATTTTGATTAATATCCATGCATTTATTATTTGAATCTTTCCTTGCTCATAATTGGTTAAGGACTTGAATTGGAAAATGAGCATAGGATTTGTGTGCTTGAAACCATGGGAGAAAATGTGATTGCTTGAATACCTTGATTTTATGAATCTTCCATATAGTATAAATTTGTGAATATGAATATGGATTAATACTTTATGATAGTGTGCTAATGATTAATTGATCCATATGCATATTTGATGATATGTGTTGTGTTCTTGCATATTTGGAATGATTATTTTCTTGACATGAACACACTACACATAGATATTGGATTTATGCAAAATGCCTAAGTCAACCATTAGTAACAATTGGTATTTAGATTGAAATAACAATTAGTATCATTGGGAACCATATTTTCAATAATTGGTAAGCCAAATCTAAATTGCCAATTGATATGAGCTTTAAATTGACAACTCTTCTCATGCTCCGTAGATTGAAATGACAAATAGAGAAGAATTCTCTTAGGATATTCTTGCATGAAACTCTTGTGTGCTAGAATTTGTAGTTAATTGCTATATATCTTAATTCTAGGCACAATATTTCTTGAAAATGTTTTATGAGCACATGCATATGATATGTTATCTA
Organism: Heritiera fomes; assembly: GCA_032173925.1. Classification (NCBI taxonomy): domain Eukaryota; kingdom Viridiplantae; phylum Streptophyta; class Magnoliopsida; order Malvales; family Malvaceae; genus Heritiera; species Heritiera fomes. Next base: position 7,963,345 of record JAPDPM010000004.1, on the reverse strand, counting down.
ATTTTAGCTCATAATCATGATGTATTACCATGCACCTTAGTTGGACCTTAGAGAACAGTTGATATACTTAGGTGCTTGCTTAACTTCTTACCAATTGGAACCTTCTTGCAAAATTCCTTATCAACAATTGGTATCCAAATTATTTATAAACAATTGGTATAGGATCATAAGTCATATTCATTGCATGAATATTTCATACTCTTTGTGAATATTGACTTATTTATTTGTGCTATGAGTCCCATGTACTAACATGTTTCTTGTTGGATGGAGCATTTTTATTTGTTCTCACATAGCCATGATTTTAGGGGGAGCATATTTTTTATTATTTTTCCTTCTTTTTGCTATGACAAAAAGGGGGAGAGATAGATATAGAGAGAGATATTAAGGGGGAGAGATAATGAGGGAAAATTCATTTTCAAAACCCATGCTTATATTAAGGGGGAGCTTTATAAAATCCTGCTTTATTTGAGGGGGAGTATTTTTTTCAAAGAATTTTCAAAACAAATTTACATTAAGTTTTGTCATATCAAAAAGGAGGAGATTGTTAGCTTTAAATTGCAATATATATATATTTTGAAATGACAAAAACTTAAGTAAGCTTTAATGTTTTAATTCATATTGTAAATTTGCCTTATCACACATGATTTTCTCAATAAATTTCAAGTGATCATATCGAACATTAAGACCATGATTTAATGATACATCCTTATTGGTCTGAATACTTTGTAATGTCTTGAATATTTTAGAAAATCACTTGATGAATATTTAGACCATGTTTTTATCTGAGAAAGTCAAGAAAAATTCCCTTAAAGCTTATAAATGTTTTGGGTTGAATTAGGATCAAAGGTCATATCATTTCTAACCCAAAAGTGCAGGAAAAATGCCATCTGGAAGAAAAGGATCGATCCCCACTGTAGCAGGATCGATCCCTTTTTGGCAGAAAGTCTTCCCAAGGTCCCTGAAGCCCAGAATCAAGATTCTGGACAAAAGGGATCGATCCCCACTGTAGCAGGATCGATCCCTTTGCCCGAAAATAGCCTATAACGGCTAGTTTTGTGAGATACAACGGTCAGATTCAATCTTGGCTCCACCCAACGGCTAGAATACATCCAAGGGACTATAAATAGAGGCTTAGAAGCTAAAGAAAGCAAGAGGAACTACTCAATCAACTCCAATACTCATTTTCCTCAAATCCTCAAGCCTCAACAACAAATCAAGAGCTACAAAGTCTTCATCTTCCATAATTCTCATATTCTTTGTATAGAGTAGCACAAATCTTGTATAGGTTTTATCCTTGTTCTTAAACATTGTAATCCCTTGCCTATCTAGAGGCCTTTCTTTGATTACACAAGTTGTAAACACATTCAATCCTTGTAAAAGGGAAGGTTTCTCTTTAGCCTAAGAAAAAGAGGGAGGTTTCTCTTTAGCCTAGAAAAGGAGGGAGAAGAGGTTTCTCTTGAGCCTAGAAAAAGAGAGAGGTTTCTCTTGATCCTTGAAAAGAGGGAGTGTAACACAAATTCAAGTTAGTGAATTTGGGGAAAATCCTTGAGAGCGTCTCAAGGTAGAGGACATAGGCAAGGTAGCCGAACCTCTATAAATCGATTGTGTAAATCTCTCTCTCCCTACTCTTTACTTATTTGCAATTATATTTGTGTTAATTGTTTTGAATTTATATTGCATAATTGAGTAGCCTAGAGAACTTAGAAAATATCAATATAAGCTAGAGAATTTAGAGAAACCGAAAAACGAACATAAGGTTAGCTAAAAACCGATTCACCCCCCCTCTCGGTATAGCTTATAGAGCCAACATTTTTCATATTCTTTTAACTATTTCTCATCATCTTTATACAAATTCCAGCCCATCTTCTTGCTTATTCTCATCTATGTCAAAATCTCATGTTGTTCTAATTTCATGATCTAATAAGGCTCAACTAAAAATAATGTTAGAATCATGCTTCTCATGTTAACAAACATATAATCCACCATTGAAATTTAAGAAAATCATAATAATATGAAAACTCACCTTGAGCAATCATCACTGCTCCAACCTAAAGCAGTTTCTGTTTTAACGTTAGCCTCCTCTTTTCTTGGTTTCTTGATGTTCTTAAGGTGGATGTGAAGTGTATGGAGGTGGTTTGATAATTAAATAGCATGAAGATGGAGTCTTTTCTAAGAATTCATGAGAGGACTGAGGCAAAACAGAGCATGAACGGTTAGCCAAAACAGAAACTCGAGGAGTTGCTGAATGAATCGGTAAGGCTGAAGAAAATTACAATAGTTTCTGTTTTATTCAGTCATCTTTTCCTCATGTCAACCAATAGAAATTTGCCATATTATTTGCCCTTGTATATCTTTCATCATTTCTTTCTTTAATTGAGGTTACACGTGCAACCACAAAAGCAGTAAAGAGAAGTGGCGGTGAAGACAGTTTCAACTACACGTTTTCAGATGTGTCTTTCTTTCTTTTTGAAGGCTATAACCAATGGAAGTTTATCATATTTCCAAATACAAATTTTCCATTCATTAAACATTACTTGTTGGCAATTTTTATACCATAAAAATTGCAATTCACTTTACTTTAAATGGATCCAACTGGACAGCTTATCTGCAACAAAGAAGTGGCGTAATTGCTGAAATTTCCTGATCAGTTTTCATTCAGTTTTTTCCCTTTTTGTGTGCTCCAACCAATAGCAATTAAGCATGTTTCCAAATGGAAATTTTCCTCCATTCAAATATTATTTGTTAGCAATTTTTATACCATAAAAATTGCATTTCATTTCCTCCACAAAATTTTTAGTCGTATAATACCATGGCAATAAGGAAGTGGCGTGCAACCTACATTTTCTGCACATTTTGACTTATCTTTCCTCTCTTTTATCTATCCCAACCAATCACAATTTGTCATTTGTCTACTTCATTAATTTCCTTCTAAAAAAATCATTTATTTGTATTTTCTAAAATTGGAATTGCATTTCAATTTCAAATTTTCAAATTTACTTTATTGCTTATTCCTATACTTCCAATTCATCATTTAATATTTATTTCACCTCTTATACACCATATTATAACTCATAAATCCAATAAATCCAAAATTTAAAGTGGAAGTTCATATTCAATATTTATTTAATTTCACTAAGAAATTTATTTCCACTTTCAAGGATTTACAAAATTATGGTGTATAGTATTATAAAATCGGCTCTCACATATACATATTTCAGAGGGGATATTAGTTAGATCAACTACTACTGCCCTTACTACTAGCCCTGGCACTACGTAGAGGGGTATTGCGGCCAGGTGTACATTGTGTGGGAGGTCGCATGGTACTCAACCTTTTTATATGCTCTCTAAGGCCTATTTCAAATGTGGTCAGACAAGGCACTTAGTCAGAGATTGCTCGATGTTACGTGAGGCAACTGCATCTAATGCTCTAACTACTATTCCTCCTCCAGTAGCCTCGACACTGACAGAATCAGAGAAGGCGACACCCTCACAGCCGAGATGAGTGACAGCGGTAAAGAAAGGTAAAAAGGCTGTGACACAGGGTTGGGTGTACGCATTAGACCAGGAGGCTGCTGACACTTCTACAGATGTAATTAAGGGTAAGATTTATTTTTTGATATTTCAGTACTTGCACTGTTTGATCCTGGTTCTACGTAGTTGTTTGTATCACCTGTATGTACTAATAAAATCCTAATAGAACCTAAACCCTTAGGGTATACTTTACAGATTAGTACGCACTTTAAGGAGTCCCAAATGACGGACCTGATATATAGAGACTGTAAAGTGATAGTAGTAGAAAAGGAAATGACTGCTAACCTGATTTTGTTAAATATGTTCGATTTTGATGTAATCCTAGAAATGGATTGGTTAGCTGCGAACTGTCATAACGTCTAGATCCGCGAACCTAATCGCTAGACTTTAAAATTCTAGGAGTCGCCACCAACCATTCAAACCTAAGGTGTAATTGGTCACCTATTCTTGTCTAAAGATAAGACATGGTCTACGTTCAAAGAATCTAGGGTTTGGGATTACGGTTACGTGTGGGGAAGGATTAGCACCCTCACAACACCCATCCTAAAATGGTACCAACTAATTTTGTGATATCTTTAATAATTTTTAACTAAATGGTCTATAATTTTGTTAAATTCAAATATTTAAATATTGGACAACTTCTAAGAAACTCTCCATCATGCTGGTGGAATTTCTTAAATTTCATCATCACCTCAAGAGTATCCAAGAAATCCCATTCATCTTTCTTGAAGAGGCTCCGTCGTCGGATTTGTTAAATCTTTTATGAAATATCTTAATTTTATTTTCCATCTTTTATCCTTATTTTATCTTCTTTTTATTTCCTTTTTAATTTTCCTTTATTATTTTATTTTAGTTTATCTTTATTTTAATATTATTTATCTTTTGAAAATAAATATCAATTAATCTTCTTGAAAATTTTCTTTAAATCTTCCATCATGCTGGCGAAATTTAAAGAAAATATCTCACCTAAGAATTTGAAAGTGTCAGTGTCACAACCCGTGACCACATTTTTCATCTTCTTATACACAACTTAATCGGTTGGGTTGTCTGCGATACTTCACTTGTACTGACTGTTAAACAATTTTACATAATATTGTTTATATTATACACATCCCCTATCATAATAAATCAGATAAGTAGTACTGATGACGTGTCTAAATACAGAGAATAAATGATCATACCTCAAATAATCAATCGGTCTGACACATTGTCTTTCGTGTACAGCCAAGATCCACAATTGACTGAACTCATATTCAGCAAAACCTGAAATGTTGAAAATTAAGGGGTGAGCAAAACCACGGCTCAGTAAGAGAATTATATGCCTCACTTGATACTCAGCTTCCTATATGCAGAAAATCTTTTTCCTTTTTCCTATGGGCTCTAGGCTCGCATGTAGGAAAGATACTACAGTCGGCTAGGAATCCGAATGGAGTAAGGTAGGTATTTTAGAATACCATACTTGTTACGGAACCTAGAAGCAACTGTAGAGAGAAATTTTTTTTCTTTTTGTTTTGAATTAATAAATCCTTTTCCTTTTTTAAACTTTCATAACCTTTTTCATATTCTTTTTAGAATAATGCTTCTACGAAATAAAGCATTTAAATAGAATAATTAATATTCGTATATTCCTTGAAAAGAATATTAGTTAAATCATCATCTTATTTCTTTAAAACTCATTTCATGTTTTAATATACTCTCTTAATTAGTACCGTCCTTTAAAAAGCAAAATAAGCTATTAAAATCTATTCCAGTCTTAAGTTCACAAGGCATCATTCTTTTTATCAGTATGATTAAGTGTGAAAGAGACGAACATTCAAGTAGCACATGTTTGAGTGGCATATATAAAAATAATCAGATACATCACACACATCATATGTCATGTGCACAAGATCTATTTCATCCTTCGACATTTGTCGCATCCCCATCAGAACTTAGACTGATTACTAACACATCAGAGCTCGTGTAGCACTTAGTTCCCGAAGGATTCTAGAGGTGGCTCACACGGTAAAATCGTCGAGTCTTTGCTCGGTTTGGCCTTTACTAACACATCAGAACACGTGCAGCACTTAGTTCCCGAAGGATTCTAGAGGTGGCTCACACGGTACAATCATCGAGTCTCTGCTCGGTTTGGCCTTTACTAACACATCAGAACACGTGCAGCACTTAGTTCTCGAAGGATTCTAGAGGTGGCTCATACGGTAAAATCATCGAGTCTCTGCTCGGTTTGGCCTTTACTAACACATCAGAACACGTGCAGCACTTAGTTCCCGAAGGATTCTAGAGGTGGCTCACACGGTACAATCATCGAGTCTCTGCTCGGTTTGGCCTTTACTAACAAATCAGAACACGTGCAGCACTTAGTTCCCGAAGGATTCTAGAGGTGGCTCACACGGTACAATCATCGAGTCTCTGCTCGGTTTGGCCTTTACTAACACATCAGAACACGTGCAGCATTTAGTTCCCGAAGGATTCTAGAGGTGGCTCACACGGTAAAATCATCGAGTCTCTGCTCGGTTTGGCCTTTACTAACACATCGGAACACATGCAGCACTTAGCTCCCGAAGGATTCTAGAGGTGGCTCACACGGTAAAATCATCGAGTCTCTGCTCGGTTTGGCCTTTATGCCATATGTACTTTCCACTGTCTTATCAGATCTCATGTAGTACTTATGATCTAATATTCCATTTAAGACCATAGAAAGAATATTAGAATTATCATTTCTTCCTTTTTGAAAACATATTACATGTTTGTATCTCATGTCTTATGAGAATCATCTCACGGTACTATAATCAATACCTAAATGAGCATTTTGTAAAAATGCTATAATTCAATTGATTCTCTTATCATATTATATAAAACATGTTCTTTTCACATGTCACCTATCATGTATCACATTTTCCGTTTGACATATTCTATGTCATGTAAAACACTTTCCTTTTTACATGTCACCTATCATTTATGGAGTCTAAGATAGGCATTAATCTCATCATACTATAAACCTCGGAGGGTAAGGAAATACACCGGTCAAATCTATGACCATAACCTATATTGTCCTCGGTGGATCACTGATTAGGCGTCTACCGGGACTAAACATGTTACATATCATGCATCAGCATGATAGGAATGCCAACCAGTCTCAAAACCGTATTTTCATCATAAAATAAACCTTTATCGAATTTATATAAATATATAATTCCATAATTTAAAACCATAAGGGTTATAATCCTTTAGTGAATATTTATAAAAATATTCATAAAAATATTCACTATATTTCACTTCATCTTTCGTCTCGTAATTCGTGTAATTTATCTATTCCGAGAATTTTCGGTGATTTCATTATCACCATCCTCGAATACATGAATATTCTAAGGTTCCATTTCATTATATTCATATTTTATGAAATTTAGAAACTTTCTCATGTTTCGTGATTTACTATCGAAATTCGGAAATAAAATCATTTAATATGATTTTATAAAGTTTTTCTAAAATTTTCGGCAGCATAACGGCTGCCGATTTACTAACCTCCTGCACGGAAAATATAGTTTAAAATCTTTCAGCCAGTACTTCTTCCCAAATTATTTTCAGCAAATCATGCATCATAATAATTTTCATAAAATAATTGCATAAAATATTTCAATTTAAAATATGCAGACTGAGTATCCTTACAGTGCTGCACATGCATCCCTTACCTTTTTCCGAGTCGGCGACTTCCGCTTATTGATCGCGCCCGCACTCCATTTCTCCCGATTCCTTATCCCGATTGCTGAAAATAATTTCTGGAATTAAAATTCTAATTTTTAGAATTTTTCATAATTTATTTAATTTTTCTGAAAATTAAATCTCCGGAAAATTTCTTACCGAATTTTGTAAAATCCCGGGTTGTCGAATTTCCGGGAATTTTTTGAATTCCCGAAATTCTCCTTTTTCTTCTTTTCCTTCTTTTTTCTTCCTTTTTCCTCTTTTTCTTTTCTTTCTTTCTTTTCTTTTTCTTTTTCCTTTTTCTTTTCTTTTTCTTTTCTTTTTTTCTTCTTCCTTTCCCGGTCAGACCGGTCCAGCTCCTTTCCTCGCCGGTGGCCGGTTCTCTGGCGGTTCAGGCGTCCTTCAGCTGGCCGGTTGCACGACAAACTTGCCGGTGCCCTCCGTTTGCCCTGGATCGGCGGCACGGCGACGGATAGAGGCGGTTTTGCCTCGGTTTCTTCTTCCTGTTCGCCGGTGTTCCTCCGCCGTCCATTGCACCTCCGGTGGCCTCCATCGGTTCCCTCTTCTTCCGTCGATGCTTCGGCTGTGATGGCGGCGGCTGGTTTGGTCGACAACCGCCAGATCTGGTTTCCCTTCTTCTCGGCTTCTGCCGTGATTTCGCTTCTGTTTTCCTTCTTCCTTCCGCCGCCGGTGGTTTCCATGCCTTCTTCTTTGGCCGGTGATGCATCCCCTTCCTTTTCCCTCGCCGGCGGTGGCAGCTCCGCCACCGTCGGCCTCACGTGGGGGGGGGGGGGTCGGGTTTGCTTCCCGATCCTGCCTTTCTCTTTTTTTTTTGTTTTGTTTCTATTTTTGGGTTATTTCTATTTCCCTTTTTAGTATATATCATACTATATACTTTATATTATATAACATATTTTATACATATATTATTTCATATATAATATAATTCAATATATATTATATACAAAATACATATTGTACATTACAAAATACATGTCTAGTATATATGTGTATATTTATATATATACTTAAAATTAAGTAACATTTATATATATATAAATTATATAAATGCTATAATAAAATATTTATACATATAAACTTTAATATAAAACCATACTTACTTTTCTTCTATATGTATTTACATAATTATATATACACATAAAACATTATATTTATATACATATGTATTATTTGAATTTATGAAATAGTATATATATATATATATATATTTCTATATATATAACAACGTATTTTAAAATATACTATATAATATTTTGAATACATATGTATTGGTATAAAAAAATACATTTATATAATTATATAAATATATTTCATTTATTTTCTTATTCTCTTATTAAATTTTGGATTTTCATTCTCTAAATTAAATTTTTCTCTTCATTATTTCCCATAATTTTATCCTTCCCTTATTTCCAATTTATCCAATTTTAAATTCCTCACTTTCCTTAATTTCGGGAATTTCAACGGTTTTATTTTTATTTTCATTTAATTTCCTTCACACGAATTTCCTTATTCATCACTTCCTCATTTCTCAGGATTTTCACCAATATCCTGTTTCTCGCAAATTTTATTTATTTCCCCTTATTTAATTTCTCTAATATTTATTTTCAATATTTCTAATTTCCAATAAATGAAAAAATTTATGGTTATCACATCTTCCCCACCTTAAGAAATTCGGTCCTCCGAATTTAACTTAAGTCCAAAGGTGGTACATGCCATATACTTATGACTTCTGACCTCTTGTTCATCCTCCAAGTAATACTGCCAGTACACTTCCAACATCAAGAGTACTTTAGACCACTACATGCTGTCTTTCATCATATATGTCTAAGCTCATGCAATTTCTTTTCTCAAATCGAGAGTTTTTCACTTTTACTCTTTTCATATAAGAGCCATACATAATATTTTAATATTACAGCTGATTTATGCTATTCATCATCCATTCTTCTCACTTAGTGCCGAGTCGACATAATTTGGTACTATCATGTACTCATATCAATCAATTATATGTAAGTGTCCCAGTAGCTTTCACATCTCATGCACACGCTCTCTCAATATCATGGAGCGTTTACATCTCACGCTCATATATATAAATATATATCAGTATGGAGCGGTGCTATCAATACACTTGGGATCTCAAAGCCCTTTGCTATCTCTCATTAGCATATGGCAACACAGAGACTCCCATCACATGTAAGGCTCACTGGAACTGTACAAACACATTCACACCGTTTAACACTTATACTTCGACTAAGGCACTAGAGAATCTAGATGTCTGATAAGGGAAAGTGATTCTATTTAGATCATCAGTCTTTAATCACTTCCATATCATCATTTCTCTTTTGGACTCTTTATTGTCCACAATATTCATTTTCACACTTATTCCATCAAGGCTGCATCTCATTTGCCGATTTTACTATAGATCATCTCTTACGATCATAATTCATGAGACTATCATATTTTCTTCATGTAGTATGGTCTTTAAATCTCTTTTCATAATTTAGATTCTGTGATTGAATCCTCGAATTATCCATTTAAGCACCACATTATCTATACAATTCCACCATCTCTATCGTTTCGAGGTGGTTATAGGTACAAACATTTTTTATTTATATACTAGCAGTAAACATATCAATTATCTTACTCCTTTGAGTATCGTTAATTGTACTTATCAAAGTTGGCTTGCTTTTACATCTTGCCACAATTATGTGATAACCAACACAAATCACCCTCAGTCTTAACTTCGGGAACTGTTTCATATTGATGTTCCCTTCTCATCATGCAGTTTATTTCCTTATTCCACTTTCACTTTCGTTTTCATATTCTTACTCTCATCTCTTTTTGGCGGTTTTCTCGATTGGTATGATACTATACAGCTAAGATCTTTTAAAATCTCGCATACCATCTATTCTTTACACTTATCCATCTTTCTTTAGGCTTATCTACTTTACAAGGCAACTCATTACCCTTGTAACTTCAATCGGAACTCATAAAATTCACTCTGAGTTCAAATCATCATCTTATGGACACCAATCTTCATATTCAAAATCGAGTCAATGTTATCTCGATTCCTCTAATTTATATAACTTTGGAAGTTTTATCGGAAATCAAATTTGATATTTTCTTTAATCATACATTTCTTATCATCTTGTGACCATCATTCTTCAACTTTTCATCTGATGATGCCTTTTACAAAGATTGCTCTTATAAGCTCCTTATACATCTCCGATTAAATCATATTTAAGGCATCACTTCCATATGATATTTATTTGTTCTTCATAAGAACTTTAGTGTATAACCAAAAATTTTAATACATCATTTAATTCATCCTCAAATCATATCATTTGTATTTCCATCCTTTACATCGATACATGCGAATTTCATCATCCACAATATTTTACAAAAATTCTTTTCTTAAACTTGTCGAATTTCTTCCATATTCTTCGATATAAGCTTAAGAATAAATTTCATATCCACGATCGAGTCAACATTCACCTGATTTCTCAATCTATGTTACTCTGGAATTTATTGGGATTCTGATCCGATAGTTTCTTTAACCACACTTCTCTTATCATTTTGGACCTTCATCTTTATGTCCCATCATTTCACAGTGTATTCTTAAGGCAGAGACATTCAATATTCAAATCATTTTGATACATACTCTACCTTGATTTCATTACTTAGTCATACTTTACAGCGTTACGAATCTCATTCTGGTAAGCTGTATCAAGTACAACGGTTCTCAACAGACTTTACAGCTACCTGTTTCAATTCAGTTATTCACTTTAAAACCATTTCCATTTACTAAATTCAAGTTTTGTTCTCTTGAGTATATTCTCCACGAGGTTTGAACCTTGGCACCTCTTACGTACCTAGTTCTTTACACTCGTGTTACCATTGAGACAATTGTAAGAGCCCCGCCCGTTCACATCGACCGTCGGCGAGCATCCCCTAGGCGATCCTTTCGCCCAGGTTTATCCTTACTAGTGAGTCGATGATAATATAATTTACCTGTATCTCACAACACATGATCCACTACGGGTCGTCTATCATTGAGTCGCCCGTCACAGTTCTGTCATCAAGGGTCCTGAAGAACTTAGGTTAGCTGTCATCTTCTTTTTATCAGTTCACTGTTCTTATAATTATTCTCTAACTTATAGTACTCCACACAGTACTTCATTCTGTAGCCCATATTTCAAGATATGTCGGTTCTATATAAGATTATCAGTTTGATACCTCAAAATAGTAAAACGTATAGAACCATAATTAACCACACCAGTATGTATTTCATTATCTGTACTTTTCACCTCATCAGTCAATTCCTGAAATCATTTTACTTTTCGTAGTATTCAACGATCCCGTTCAGTACACTCTTAATTTTTCGACCCTTTCAGTCAATAACCGAGCCAAACATCTGATGACATTCCACTACACTCTTTGGATCGCATCTTACCATTTTATTGTGAAGCCCCGGATTTACCGTTTCTTTCAGGGATTTACCGAGCCACTTCACTCATCCGTACTCGTTTTATTGTAAGGACCGGGAGTGCCTGGATCTCCGTTAACCAGGGATTTACCACCCCAGTATCTTACTCATAAGTACTGTCCGCTCTGGGTTCTAGAGGTGGCCCCCGTCACACAGACGTGGCACTTAGTCCCTCACGGATTGTTTTATTGTAAAGCTCAGGATTTACCACTATGGCCCAAAGTCCACTCGTGGGGGAGCCCTGGCCGCCTCACTCAATCGTACTGTTATCCCCTATGGCCCACAGTCCACTCGGGGTTTTTCTTTCGCGTCCATAATCAAAGTGTTAGTGGAATCAGTAATAGGGATCGTTAGATTCATATGACATCTTCTATGCCATTAATAATTCCATTACTATCAATGGATTCCAATTCAGCTCGGTTTTAACACTATTCCGAACATCACCCAATATAGAGGCATTTTCGTCATTTCGACATTTATTTCTATCTCCTCAATATACATTTAAATCAATGAACTGATCATCTATATGTTGATAGTATCCTTTCTGATACTTATAACAGCAATTTAGATCTCATTCGATTTTCAACAGAGAAGTTCACAAAAATCCTCAATTGGATTATTTTGCTTGTAATTCAGCTTTATATCTTTAATTTCTCTGCCAAATCGATCAATTTCAACTTCTGGTGATCTATTTTGACTCTCGGTAAAATTTTAAGGGTAGGGGTATTTTGGTCATTTTTGGCTAAAATTTTCTCTCTCTTCAAATTACCTTCAATCGGTGATCTTAAAGTCTATTTAATGATGATATTTCATTCCCCTATTTTATACCATCACTTTCAGGTCTCAGTTCGGTTCGGACAGAAAAGTACTAGTGGGGCCCTCATCGAGTCCATTTCTGTTCCTTATCGAACAGACCTTCATTTAGATTAGAAGAATCACCAATAATTCGGTAATTTCTGAGCCTATTTTCTTCTTTAACATTCTCAGTTTATACTTTCTCACTCCCTTTAAATCATTTTACTCCATTTACAATAATTTATTTTCTCTATGTATTCAGACGACACAGTACTACAGGGGATGTTTCACTCTTTTCCTTTCAAAAGTATCCACAAACATCAGGCCAACCATTGCTCTGATACCATTAAATCTGTCACGACCCGTGACCACATTTTTCATCTTCTTATACACAACTTAACCGGTTGGGCTGTCTGCGATACTTCACTTGTACTGACTGTTAAACAATTTTACATAATATTGTTTATATTATACACATCCCCTATCATAATAAATCAGATAAGTAGTACTGATGACGTGTCTAAATACAGAGAATAAATGATCATACCTCAAATAATCAATCGGTCTGACACATTGTCTTTCGTGTACAGCCAGGATCCACAATCCACTGAACTCACATTCAGCAAAACCTGAAATGTTGAAAATTAAGGGGTGAGCAAAACCACGGCTCAGTAAGAGAATTATATGCCTCACTTGATACTTAGCTTCCTATATGCTGAAAATCTTTTTCCTTTTTCCTATGGGCTCTAGGCTCGCATGTAGGAAAGATACTACAGTCGGCTAGGAATCCGAATGGAGTAAGGTAGGTATTTTAGAATACCATACTTGTTACGGAACCTAGAAGCAACTGTAGAGAGAAATTTTTTTTCTTTTTGTTTTGAATTAATAAATCCTTTTCCTTTTTTTAAACTTTCATAACCTTTTTCATATTCTTTTCAGAATAATGCTTCTACGAAATAAAGCATTTAAATAGAATAATTAATATTCGTATATTCCTTGAAAAGAATATTAGTTAAATCATCATCTTATTTCTTTAAAACTCATTTCATGTTTTAATGTACTCTCTTAATTAGTACCGTCCTTTAAAAAGAAAAATAAGCTATTAAAATATATTCCTGTCTTAAGTTCACAAGGCATCATTCTTTTTATCAGTATGATTAAGTGTGAAAGAGACGAACATTCAAGTAGCACATGTTTGAGTGGCATATATAAACATAATCAGATATATCACACACATCATATGTCATGTGCACAAGATCTATTTCATCCTTCGACATTTGTCGCATCCCCATCAGAACTTAGACTGATTACTAACACATCAGAGCTCGTGTAGCACTTAGTTCCCGAAGGATTCTAGAGGTGGCTCACACGGTAAAATCGTCGAGTCTTTGCTCGGTTTGGCCTTTACTAACACATCAGAACACGTGCAGCACTTAGTTCCCGAAGGATTCTAGAGGTGGCTCACACAGTACAATCATCGAGTCTCTGCTCGGTTTGGCCTTTACTAACACATCAGAACACGTGCAGCACTTAGTTCCCGAAGGATTCTAGAGGTGGCTCACACGGTAAAATCATCGAGTCTCTGCTCGGTTTGGCCTTTACTAACACATCAGAACACGTGCAGCACTTAGTTCCTGAAGGATTCTAGAGGTGGCTCACACAGTAAAATCATCGAGTCTCTGCTCGGTTTGGCCTTTGTGCCATATGTACTTTCCACTGTCTTATCAGATCTCATGTAGTACTTATGATCTAATATTCCATTTAAGACCATAGAAAGAATATTAGAATTATCATTTTTTCCTTTTTGAAAACATATTACATGTTTGTATCTCATGTCTTATGAGAATCATCTCACGTCTTATGAGAATCATCTCACGGTACTATAATCAATACCTAAATGAGCATTTTGTAAAAATGCTATAATTCAATTGATTCTCTTATCATATTATATAAAACATGTTCTTTTCACATGTCACCCATCATGTATCACATTTTCCGTTTGACATATTCCATGTCATGTAAAACACTTTCCTTTTTACATGTCACCTATCATTTATGGAGTCTAAGATAGGCATTAGTCTCATCATACTATAAACCTCGGAGGGTAAGGAAATACACCGGTCAAATCTATGACCATAACCTATATTGTCCTCGCTGGATCACTGATTAGGCGTCTACCGGGACTAAACATGTTACATATCATGCATCAGCATGATAGAAATGCCAACCAGTCTCAAAACCGTATTTTCATCATAAAATAAACCTTTATGGAATTTATATAAATATATAATTCCATGATTTAAAACCATAAGGGTTATAATCCTTTAGTGAATATTTATAAAAATATTCATAAAAATATTCACTATATTTCACTTCATCTTTCGTCTCGTAATTCATGTAATTTATCTATTCCGAGAATTTTCGGTGATTTCATTATCACCATCCTCGAATACATGAATATTCTAAGGTTTCATTTCATTATATTCATATTTTATGAAATTTAGAAACTTCTTCATGTTTCGTGATTTACTATCGAAATTCGGAAATAAAATCATTTAATATGATTTTATAAAGTTTTTCTAAAATTTTCGGCAGCATAACGGCTGTCGATTTACTAACCTCCTGCACGGAAAATACAGTTTAAAATCTTTCAGCCAGTACTTCTTCCCAAATTATTTTCAGCAAATCATGCATCATAATAATTTTCATAAAATAATTGCATAAAATATTTCAATTTAAAATATGCAGACTGAGTATCCTTACAGTGCTGCACATGTATCCCTTACCTTTTTTCGGGTCGGCGACTTTCTCTTATTGATCGCGCCCGCACTCCATTTCTCTCGATTCCTTATCCCGATTGCTGAAAATAATTTCTAGAATTAAAATTCTAATTTTTAGAATTTTTCATAATTTATTTAATTTTTCTGAAAATTAAATCTCCGAAAAATTTCTTACCGAATTTTGTAAAATCCCGGGTTGTCGAATTTTCGGGAATTTTCGAATTCCCGAAATTCTCCTTTTTCCTCTTTTTCTTTTCTTTCTCTTTTCTTTTTCTTTTTCTTTTTCTTTTTCTTTTTCCTTTTTCTTTTCTTTTTCTTTTCTTTTTTTCTTCTTCCTTTCCCGGTCAGACCGGTCCAGCTCCTTTCCTCGCCGATTCCTCGCCGGCGGCCGGTTCTCCGGCGGTTCAGGCGTCCCTCAGCTGGCCGGCTGCACGACGAACTTGCCGGTGCCCTCCGTTTGCCCTGGATCGGCGGCACGGCGACGGATCGAGGCGGTTTTGCCTCGTTTTCTTCTTCCTCTTCACCGGCATTCCTCCGCCATCCATTGCACCTCCGGTGGCCTCCATCGGTTCCCTCTTCTTCCGTCGATGCTTCAGCTGTTATGGCGGCGGCCGGTTTGGCCGGCAACCGCCAGATCTGGTTTCACTTCTTCTCGGCTTCCGCCGTGATTTCGCTTCTGTTTTCCTTCTTCCTTCCGCCGCCGGTGGTTTCCATGCCTTCTTCTTTGGCCGGCGACGCATCCCCTTCCTTTTCCCTCGCCGGCGGTGGCAGCTCCGCCACCGTTGGCCTCACGTGGGGGGGGGGGGGGGATCGGGTTTGCTTCCTGATCCTGCCTTTGTCTTTTTTTTTGTTTTGTTTCTATTTTTGGGTTATTTCTATTTCCCTTTTTAGTATATATCATACTATATACTTTATATTATATAACATATTTTATACATATATTATTTCATATATAATATAATACAATATATATTATATACAAAATACATATTGTACATTACAAAATACATGTCTAGTATATATGTGTATATTTATATATATACTTAAAATTAAGTAACATTTATATATATAAATTATATAAATGCTATAATAAAATATTTATACATATAAACTTTAATATAAAACCATACTTACTTTTCTTCTATATGTATTTACATAATTATATATACACATAAAACATTATATTTATATACATATGTATTATTTGAATTTATGAAATAGTATATATATATATATATTTCTATATATAACAACGTATTTTAAAATATACTATATAATATTTTGAATACATATGTATTGGTATAAAAAAAATACATTTATATAATATATAATTATATAAATATATTTCATTTATTTTCTTATTCTCTTATTAAATTTTGGATTTTCATTCTCTAAATTAAATTTTTCTCTTCATTATTTCCCATAATTTTATCCTTCCCTTATTTCCAATTTATCAAATTTTAAATTCCTCACTTTCCTTAATTTCGGGAATTTCATCGGTTTTATTTTTATTTTTATTTAATTTCCTTCACACGAATTTCCTTATTCATCACTTCCTCATTTCTCAGGATTTTCACCAATATCCCATTTCTCTCAAATTTTATTTATTTCCTCTTATTTAATTTCTCTAATATTTATTTTCAATATTTCTAATTTCCAATAAATGAAGAAATTTACGATTATCACAGTCAGCCATTCGTGACACCTTATAATTCCATCATCGGCATAATCTCCACTTATTCTCAATTTATTATTATTGTACTTTTAATTTTTTAATCATTATTCCCTAATTTCTTATTAATATTTTTTTTATTTTAAATAGAGATTGATTATTAATATATTTTTATGTTTTTTAGAAATAAATATCGATTATTAATATTGATCACTTACCTTAAATCTTCCATCATGTTGGCAAAATTTAAGGCAAATATCCTCACCTAGGAATTTCCAAAATGACAACTATTCGTGATACTCGGAATTCCATCTTCGGGATAATCTCAATTTATCCTTGGAATAATCTCTATATATCCTTACATTTGTATTTATTTTATTTAATTGTTGATGATTTTTGTTAATTAATTTGATCTTGACTACTTACATCACCCCACGATTTTATTTCCAAAAAAATTAATTCTCTTCCTTTTAAAATTTTATACTTTATCTATTATTTTAATCTTATACACTAATAACCAATTTATTAAGATAATTTCCAAATCCACTAATTTATTAAATTAATCACATTTACTAAATAAATTAATTCCCCTAATTAAAGTTTCTTAATTTATATTTAATTATTAAGTAAAACTAATACAAATAATCTTATTCTATAATCTAAAACTATCAAATAAATAAATAAATATATGAATAAAAAACTTACCTCTCTTTCTCTCCTCTATGTTCCTTCTCCTTTCCCTGTTCAACGTTCTTTGTCTCAAATTGTTTCCTATGCGCTCACACCTCACGTCCTTAAACCAATGCACATATGAATAGCAAAACCCAAGGTGGACAACATGCTTCACGATTTTGCTTTTGTATTCGCTTTGAACTTCTGTTGTCAGTCTTGGTTGCAGCAGCTCGGTGACGGTCGAAGCGACAGGGGTGGTGCAGTGACGTGATTACCAAACTTGGAGCGATATAAGGGACAGTGATGAAGCAATAAGATAATGGCGCGACAACAGTATCTGAACAAGAACGCAACAGCAGGGCGCTAGACAGTGGGCTCTGGTGCAAGGTTGTTAGCAGGAATCGTGGCTATTGCAGGACTAAAACAAAGAAACAGGCGATGTGCGCAAAGGCAAGGGTTTTGCAGTTCGGCTCAAGCAGGAGAGTAAGGCAAAACAGGGACAGCAATGATGATCCGGTAATTGCAGATGATGAGGGTGAATAGTGCACTTCGACGATGGACGGCAGAGTAGCGTGTGCAGTGGAGAAGACGATGTCAAAGCTTTGACGTATATACAATAGAAGTTCAGCGTCCCCTCTCCCCTTGAACATCATGCTTTTTTATACATACAGTATTAGTGTTCTATTAAAATTAGGTTATACTAATTTTTATCTTTTTTATTTTCTATTTATTTTAATCCTAATTATCTATTAAATTCCTATCCTAATCTAACTCTAATAATCTAATTTTAATCTAATAACAACTCTCCTATAAATTCTAATAATTATCCTAAAAAAATCTAATAATCTAATTATCTAATTCTAAAATTAATTTTTATTTTATTTTCTTATTTTATTTATTAATTCTTCCTAAATCCTAATTTTAGTGTTAATTCTAATCTATAAAAATCCTAATTTAATTTTAAATTAATTAATTATCCTAATCTAATGTTAAATTAAATTAAAAAAATACTATGTCACATAACCTAATTAATTAATTTTACAAGTTAAGATCTCGGACAAAATAAGGTGTTTACACGAACTATGTTAGTTTAGATTGTTACACTAAGTTTATCACATTCTCTCACCCTAAACGCTATACTGTAAAATTATTAGATAAGTAATGGAAATGAAATCATTATTACTAAATTATTTGAGTGTATTTGTTATGTGATTGAAGGTTTCATTGCATGTGTAAAGCACGTGGAAAAGAAACATCCAAAGTTGTTTGAGATTCTTGTGGTTAGGGTTTTCCTCGATGTATTTTCAGATGATTTACCAGGGTTACCATTGGATCAGGAGATAGAGTTTACTATTGATCTGGTACTCGGTACGGAGCCCATTTCTAAGCCTCTTACTGGATGGCATTGATGGAATTGGAGGAGCTTAAGAAGCATCTCCAAGAGTTACTGGATAAGGGATTTATTCGCCCTAGTGTATCTTCGTAGGGTGCTCCAGTATTATTTGTTCGGAAGAATGATGGCAGCTTGAGGTTATGTATAGATTATAGATTGCTTAACACGGCTACCATCAAGAATAAGTATCCCTTGCCTAGGATTAATGTTTTGTTTGATCAGCTTAGGGGTGCATAGGTGTTCTCGAAGATTGATTTTCGATCAGGGTTGTAGACACCTAATTTTGTTCGAACAATTCTTTTAAAATAAAAAATAATAAAAAAATCAAAAATGAAAAAGGTAGAAAATATAAAAATAAAGATGGGAAATAATCAACTTTGGTCAAACCTTAAATCATGTAAATCAATGAGATTTGGTGCCAAATAAAGAGAGTTGACCAATTGATTAAATTGCCTTAAATAAAAGATATATATTATCTGTAAAATGAGAAAGAATTAAATAAAATCTGCCCTTGAATGAAAGCCATGATTTGGGGCCTAAACTTGAGGAAAGTTGATTCTTTCCTCAAGTATACGGCCATGAAATGGCTATAAAAACCAAGAGAGTTTGACAAAAGAGGGAGAACCCGAGAAAAACCTTGGAGAAAAAAAAACCCTAGAAAAGACCTTGAGGAGAAGAAAACCAAAGGGGGGACGGAACAAAAAAAAACCCTAGAAAAAAGAAAACCCTAGTGTCTCGACTTCCCATGCTTTGCTGCCTTCCCCTCTCTTAGCCAACCCCATCTTCACAGCCTCGCATCACTACCCTTTGTGCCTTTCCGTCACGTACCCTGCACCGGACCTCCACATCTTAACGCTGCATTAACTCCCTCACTGTCTGAGCCACACTAGCCATATACAAAAGTTGTTTTGGCACTGTCCCTACCTCATTCTTCCTTGCACTGAATGGCTGTGGAGTTCCTTAGCTGGTGATTGTTGCTGTATCAGTGCTGTCCTCTCATTGTTGCCTGTTTCGCTTCAGTAAAGTATCATCATCTGCTCGGCGATGTTGCAAGCTATTGCCGCTCGTTCTTGCCGTCCAGACCGCCTACACCATTGCTGCCCATCCCCGTTGCTGCTACTATACCACTGTCACCATAGCTATTTGCTGCAACGTGAAACAGAAACAGAAAAGAAAAGAGGAAAGCACTATTCTTGCCCAATGTTCCTTTCTTGCTCGAGCTGCTTTTCCACCTGCTGCCGTCACGGTGCACAAACGCCACAAGCTGCTGCCACGCCTCACGCTACTGCTGCTTTGCCTGCTGTATCATCCGCACAAGCCAACTTGATTCACCCAATTAAAGAAGAACGTGAACTGCAGCTGGAAAAGAAAAGAAAGAAAACCAATAAAGACAAGGACGTGAGTTGTGGCAAGTAAGTTTTGTTTTACTATTTAAATTAATTCATTAGTTTATTTGATAGATTTTATTTGATTAATTAGTTAATGAATAATTAATTGGTATTTGTTAATCACTTAATTTTTTGATAGTTAAATGTATGATAATAATAAGTTGATAATTTAATAGTTGAGTAATTTAATAATAATTTAAATTGATTTAATAATTGTAAATATGTAAGATAATTAAGAATTGATAGATAAGATAAAATTAAATTAAATAAAAATATTAATTAATTATCAAAGATAAATATGGATTATTCCGAGGATAAGATTTCAAAGAAATCACAAGTAGTGATTCTTCGATAATCTTTAGGATCGAGAAAAAAACATTAGATGTTACCAGTGTATTGGGACATGTATCGATTTTATCTCGATAAAAATATATAAAAAAACAAAATAAGTAAGAAATGGTAAAACTAAATAAATTTAAATGTTGATATAAATAAATATAAATTTTAAGATAAATAAATAAACATAAATATAAACTAATTTCCGATGATAGGATTTCTTAGAAATCACAAGTAGTGATTCTTTGATAATCCTTAGGGTTGAAATAAAATATTTGAATATTACTAGCGTGTTGGGGTATTCAAATAATTTTAGTTCGATATTGATATTTCTAATAAAATTAATAAAAATAAATAATATATAAATAAAATCTTTTTAAACAAATAAGTAAATAAGAATATAAAATTGTTACAATTAATCTTTTGGAATAAATAATAACAACAACAATGACGAAGAAAAAAGGAATAATTAAAGAAAAATAAACAAGATATACATTTTAAGGAATTTCCGATGATGAGATGTTACGGAATTCACAAGTAGTGATTCCTAACTGATCTCTAGGTGAGAGAAATATGCTAAATGTTATCAGCGTATTGGAATATTTAGTATGATTTTTCAATAAAAATACACATCTTAAATATAAAAGGGTCTCCGATGATAGGATTTCTTAGAAATCACAAGTAGTGATTCTTCGATAATCCTTAGGGTCGAAATGAAATATTTGAATATTATCAGCATATTAGGGTATTCAAGTAATTTTAGTTCGATGAAATAAATTAATATTAATAAACAAATAATAAATAAATAAAATTTTTAAACAAATAAATAAGAGTACAAAATTGTTACAATTAACCTTCAAAAATAAATGATAATAAAACAATTAAAAATTAAATAAAAAGTATAAGTTTTAAAGATTTTCCGATGATGGGATGTTATGGAATTCACAAGTAGTGATTCCTAACTGATCTTTAGGTGAGAGAAATCTGCTAAATGTTACCAGCGTATTGGAATATTTAGTATGATTTTTCAATAAAAAATAAATTCTATAAAATCAATAAGTTTCAAAAGCAATAATATAAATATAAAAGATAATAATAATAATAAAATAAAATAATATATTTCTCGTGTGCATCATATATATTTCGTTTGCATCATTTACATTCATAAAACTCCAAAATAAGTGCAAATCTCCCGAAGATGAGATTCTATAAAAATTGCAAGTAGCGATTCTTAAGAAATCTCTAGGTGAGGAAATTATCCGAAATGCTACCAAAAGTATTGGAGTACTTCGGAATAATTTTCAATACAAAAGATTTTCACTTATTACAAATAAAAAATAAAATTTAAATATTTCAAAAATAAAATAAATAACAAAAATGATTTCGAAATAAATAAAGTTCTTTTAAGTATTTAATTAAGACCATTTTATTAAGATCAAAAGATAATACATGATTAAGTGGTACCGTTTTTAACGGGCGCTGTGGGGGTGCTAATCCTTCCCCACACGTAACCGAACTCCCGAACCCAAACTTTGTTTTCGCAGACCAAAAATTATTTTTTTGATAAAACTTAATTAATTTTAAGATTTTATTAAAAAGATAAATAATTTTAGATGGCCAATCACACCTAGTCAAAAAGATTGGTGGCGACTCCTCTTTGTATTTTTTTCAAAATCGTTTAGCGATCGAGTTCCCGAACGAAAATCATTACGACAAGGGTATCATCAGTTGAAGATACGGGAGGCTGATGTCCCTAAGATTGCATTCAGGACTCTGTATGGTCACTACGAGTTCCTTGTGATGCCTTTCGGATTGACGAATGCCCTTGCAGCATTTATGAGTTTGATGAATGAGATCTTTAAGCCATACCTGGATCAGTTTGTGATAGTATTCATTGATGATATATTGGTGTATTCCAAGTCAGTAGAGGAGCATGGGCAGCATCTCTTCGTAGTTTTGCAGACCCTCAAAGACCAGAGACTGTATGCGAAGTTCAGTAAGTGTGAGTTCTGGCTAAATCATATTATATTTTTGGGACATGTCATATCTAAGTACAGGGTGTCTGTAGATCCGTCCAAGATAGAGGCCATTGTACAGTGGGAGAGGCCTAAATCAATGACAGAGATATGGAGTTTTTTGGGTCTAGCTGGATATTACCATTGGTTTGTGGAGGGGTTTTCGAGATTAGTTGCTCCATTAATGCGCCTCATGCATAAGGATGTTAAGTTTGAGTGGACAGATTCGTGTGAGCGCAGTTTTCAAGAGTTAAAGAGTAGGTTGACCAGTGCTCTTATTTTTGCCCTTCCTAGCGTATCAAGGGGTTTCTTAGTCTACAGTGATGCCTTTGCTTTGGGGTTGGGATGTGTTTTGATGCAGAATGGTCGGGTAATTGCTTATGGTTCTAGACAGTTGAAAAAGCATGAGAAGAACTACCCGACTCATGACTTGGAGTTAGCCGCTGTGGTGTTTGCATTGAAAAGATATGGCAGCACTACCTCTATGGAGAGAGATTCCAAGTATATGTAGATCATAAGAGTCTAAAGTATTTATTCTCACAGCGGGAATTGAATATGAGACAGCTCATATGGATGGACCTGTTAAAGACTATGACTGCGAGATCTTATACCACCCTGGGAAAGCGAATGTGGTGACAAATGCTTTGAGTCATAAGCGGATGGGTATGGTAGTCTACAAGATGGTTTGGGAGTATGATTTGATAGAGCAGTTCTTGAGCCTCAATCTAAGCAAATTTCCTTTGAGAGATATGGATTTACAGCCAATTTCAAGATTGAGCCAGGGTTGATGGACAGAATTAGGGATGCTCAGAGGAGTGATGCTTATTGTATTGAGGTTTCCAGTCAGGTATAAATGGGAGTATAGTTAGATTATGGAATTGGCAACGATGAGATATTGAGGTTCAGGGGCAGGATTTGTATTCACGATTACCAGCAGCTAAAGCATCTGATTTTGACAGAGGCCCACACTTCCAGGTATGCTCTGTATCCAGGTAGTACTAAGATGTATAATAATTTACGAAAAGTGTGTTGGTGGCCTAAGATGAAACCGGACAAAAGCCTGCTGGGTTACTACAACCTCTACCGATTCTGATGTGGAAGTGGGAGCATATTATGATGGACTTCATTATAGGCTTACTAAGAACCCGAAGGAATCATGATGGTATATGGTTGATAGTTGATCGGTTGACTAAGTACGCTCATTTTCTTGCCATCAAATCTATAGATTCACTCAGTGCCTTAGCGAATTTGTATGTTCGAGAGATAGTGAAACTACATGGTATTCCAATGAGCATCACTTTTGATAGGGATTCCCGGTTTACTTCACATTTTTGGGAGAGGTTTTAAGAGGCTATGGGATCCCGATTGAGTTTCAGCACTTATTTCCATCCGCAAACTGATGGGTAGTTCGGGGGTACCAATTAGACGCTCAAGGATATGTTGAGAGCGTGTGTACTAGATTTTAAAGGCTTATGGGACGATCATTTACCAATTAGGGTCGAAATGAAATATTTGAATATTACCAGCGTATTGGGGTATTCAAGTAATTTTAGTTTGATGAAATAAATTAATATTAATAAACAAATAATAAATAAATAAAATTTTTAAACAAATAAATAAGAGTACAAAATTGTTACAATTAACCTTCAAAACTAAATGATAATAAAACAATTAAAAATTAAATAAAAAGTATAAGTTTTAAAGATTTTCCGATGATGGGATGTTATGGAATTCACAAGTAGTGATTCCTAACTGATCTCTAGGTGAGAGAAATCTGCTAAATGTTACCATCGTATTGGAATATTTAGTATGATTTTTCAATAAAAAATAAATTTTATAAAATCAATAAGTTTCAAAAGCAATAATATAAATATAAAAGATAATAATAATAATAAAATAAAATGATATATTTCTCATGTGCATCATATATATTTCGTTTGCATCATTTGCATTCATAAAACTCCAAAATAAGTGCAAATCTCCCGAAGATGGGATTCTATAGAAATCGCAAGTAGCGATTCTTAAGAAATCTCTAGGTGAGGAAATTATCCGAAATGCTACCAAAAGTATTGGAGTACTTCAGAATAATTTTCAATACAAAAGATTTTCACTTATTACAAATAAAAAATAAAATTTAAATATTTCAAAAATAAAACAAATAACAAAAATGATTTCGAAATAAATAAAGTTCTTTTAAATATTTAATTAAGACCATTTTATTAAGATCAAAAGATAATACATGATTAAGTGGTACTGTTTTTAACGGGCGCTTTGGGGGTGCTAATCCTTCCCCACACATAACCGAACCCTCGAACCCAAACTTTGTTTTCGCAGACCAAAAATTATTATTTTCATAAAACTTAATTAATTTTAAGATTTTATTAAAAAGATAAATAATTTTAGATGGCCAATCACACCTAGTCAAAAAGATTGGTGGCGACTCCTCTTTGTGTTTTTTTCAAAATCATTTAGCGATCGAGTTCCCGGACGAAAATCATTACGACAGCCTGGCGACTCCGCTGGGAAAAAGGTGAGTCGAACCATGATTAATCATGTTTTATCCAAAATCTTAGTTAATGGTCTTAATAAATATTTAATAAAACTTTTCATAAAAAAATAATTAAAAAAACAAAAAAATACAAACAAAAAAATATACAAACAAAAAAAATGTGTGAATCATCTTTATCATTTGCATTTTGTTGGGATGCACTTTAAATTGAGCACCAAAAGCCTGCTGGGTTACTACAACCTCTACCGATTCTGATGTGGAAGTGGGAGCATATTATGATGGACTTCATTATAGGCTTACTAAGAACCCGAAGGAATCATGATGGTATATGGTTGATAGTTAATCGGTTGACTAAGTACACTCATTTTCTTGCCATCAAATCTATAGATTCACTCAGTGCCTTAGCCAATTTGTATGTTCGAGAGATAGTGAAACTACATGGTATTCCAATGAGCATCACTTCTGATAGGGATTCCCGGTTTACTTCACATTTTTGGGAGAGGTTTTAAGAGGCTATGGGATCCCGATTGAGTTTCAGCACTTATTTCCATCCGCAGACTGATGGGTAGTTCGGGGGTACCAATTAGACGCTCAAGGATATGTTGAGAGCGTGTGTACTAGATTTTAAAGGCTTCTGGGACGATCATTTACCACTAGAGGAGTTTGCATATAATAATAGTTATCAATCTAGTATCGACATGGCACCGTATGAGGGTTTGTATGGCAGATGATGTAGGTCACCTGTTGCATGGGAAGAAGTGGGTGATAAAAAATTGTTAGCTTCCGACTTGGTAAAGCGGGCTTCTCGGGATGTACAGGTTATATGTGATAGATTGATGACAACACAGAGTCGGCATAAAAGTTATGCATATATCAGATGCCGACTATTGGAGTTCTCAGTTGGATATTTTGTCTTTCTTAAGGTCTCATCATCGAAGGGCATCATGAGATTTGGTAGAAAAGGGAAATTGAGTCCTTATTACATCGGGCCATTGAAGTTCTTAGACTATGTGGGAGATGTCACTTATCGATTAGCACTACCACTAGAGTTATCCGAGGTGCATAACATCTTTCACGTGTCGATGTTGAGGAGGTATCATCCAGATCCCTCTCCCATAATTCAGTATGAGCCACTAGAGATCAGGGATGATATGAGTTACATGAGAGACCTATTCGAATCTTGGATCAGAAGGATAAGGTACTATGGTCTAAGAGGATTCCATTAGTGAAAGAGCTATGGCAGTACCATTTAGAGGAGGAGGCTACATGGGAATTAGAAAGCCTGATGTGAGAGAAGTATTCAAGGCTATTTCAGTGATAGGTTCGATCAAATTTAGAGGACCAAATTTTTTGAGATGGGGAGGATGTGAGAACCCTATATTTTAGTACTTTTGTACATGTAGGACTACTCACCACTGTTCAATTACTGTGTATTTCATAAGTTCAGCCCGAGATAATAAGGTGGTTCCCATAGGCCCTACATGTACGGATGGACGTGAGACTGGATAGATATTGTAATGAGAGCCCAATAAGCCTATGGTAAGAATTTCCAACTTAAAATCCCTTATTTAGATTATTTTTGGGAAGTATGAAAATAATTTAGAAAATGACGATTAAGTACATAGCTCGGTGGCATTTTTGTAAATTCTGGTCAAACTAAATGGAATTTTGATCTAGTGATTTAACATGACATTCTAAATGGAAATAAGTTATAGGCTATGTCAACAAATAGACTAAAACGGTAGTAAAGTAAGAAATTTACGCGATTTACCTTATAGGGGTATTTTCATAATTTCACCTTTACGGTGGATTAAACCTCAATGAAACCACCTTTATTCATTGAAATATGTCCAGTAATAATATTTGGGGATGGAATATGAATTTTTGGAGTTAAATTACATAGTTAAAAAATTATGGAAGGTTAGTTATTTTGCCCCCACCTAGAAAATTCAAAATAATTCCCCTAAGCTTGGCCGAACACTATTCATCTTTCTTCTTCCTCTCTTTCATGCCACCATAGCCAAAAAAAATAAAGAAAGAAAAGAAAACCTCATAAAACCTTACCTAAACAACCTTATCTCATTAAAATCAATTCTACAAAGTTGTTCTTTTCTTCAAGCTCTACAAACCCATACCAATAGCTCCTTATAAATGTGACAAAATCAAGAGGAAAGTGCCATTGAAGGATTCAGCCAAGGTATGCCATTTCTATGTTTAAGGTTTCTTTGAATTCTAACGTTAGAAAATGATAAATCTGAGCTTCTTAAGCATGATTCTAGCAATTGTTTGAATTGAATCTCATTGAATGAGGACCCTAGGGTTTCGGCCATGAATGGAAGTGTATGAAACCATGTGGTTTGATGCATAAAAATGGTGCCAAATTAGTGAAGAAGCATGAATAAGCTTGATATAGTTGTTAAATTGTTGAAAATTCCATGAATTTGGCTACAGGTGATTTTGGCCATGGCAAGGTGAAGGGGTTTTTGTGCTCAATTTGATGAGTTTAGGGCGCCATGAGATTATAGAAATTATAAGGAGATTGTTGGTGAAGTCGGAATTAAAATTGGAGTTACGTAGGCGAAGTTATGTTTTAGTGCCGGTATAATTTATATTAGTTTAATATTTTCTACTGATAATGTAGTAGAATTTGATGAAGGAAAATTTATTAGAAATTGAATTATGGTGAATAATGGTGATTGGTATAATATTTTGCAGCCTGGGAGTGTTGAATCACAAGTGGTGCTATTGACGAGTCGGTAGAAAAGTATAGGTAAAGAATGAGTGTGTAGACTGTAAGGATATTGTGAATGCATATTTTGGCTTAAATGAATTTCATGAAGCAAATTGGGAATTAATTTCTTTGGAATTGGTGGAATTGTGGATATTGGTTGGTTTATAAACTTTATTTTTCATGCAGGAAGGTTAGGTTAGAAAACAGCTGTCATTCTAGCGAAAATTATAAAAATTCTAAGAAATTATTTCTAATATTTTTAAAGGATATAAATAAGTAGAATTTCAAGTGATTTCCATGGAAATTATTAAAATTGCATTATTTTATTATTTATTGAAAAATAATATTTAAATATTCATATTAATGAATTTTAATTACGTAAAGGTACCAGCATGTGCTTCTTACTGTTTTACAGCTAAATAGAACATTTTTAAAAAAGAATACTGAAGTGTGAATATTTTATAAATTTTTATTCATGAAATGAATATATTTTTAAGTTTACTTTTTCTGAACTGCCTAAAGATATTATCAGTGAAAGTGATTTCATAAAGGGTGTTTCTACTATTTATACACTGTTTTGAGACTGTTAGGCCCCCGTATCATGCTCACATGTCATGTGTTACTGTTACTATACTGTTGCTGATAGATACTGATCCTATTATCAGCATCCTAGTTGTCACTTGATCAGTGCACATTGTGGACCTCATAGACTATAGCCATAAGTCTCATGTGTTATTATATCTCCCCTTTTCGGGATATTATTATAGCATGATATACTTTGGGTATTGCCTGGTCTCCATTATATAGTATTTATCGTTTTGTGTACTGTTTTTACTAAACTGATGGCCGGTGTTAAGTTGATTACTGATATTGAACTTTTACATCATGTTTACTGAACTATTTACCATACTGTGTTTACTGATGTTGATTTGAATATTATTATTGAAATGAAATATTCATTTATTTATTAAATCATTTTGCTATGTGAATTTAAATCGCATTTTATATTGTTTTGATATCAAGCTTAACTGATGACTCCCTATAGCCACTTTTCGGAGCCGGGACATGATAGGTATTTTAAAATATCTCCGATACTTCATCCGGTTTCCTAGTCGACTATAGTATCCATTCTAATTTATACCCTAGTGTACTATTAGGAACAAAGTGTTATAGTATATAGATTTCATAGTATCAATTTTACTTATGATTCTCTTACTGAGCATGTTAGCTCAACCCTTATTTTCCCATTCCACAGATTATCTGCAGTGACTTTTTGTCACATCCCGTGACCCCATTTTTTTTTTGTTATTCTACACAATTTATTCGGTTGGGCTGTCTGCGATACTTTACTTTTCATATTCATTTAACTACTAAATAAAAAATTCGTAATATCAATTACATCCCCTATCTTAATTCTCAAGAAAGTAGTACTGAAAGTAAGCCTAAATACAGAAAATAAATGATCATACCTCATATTATAAATCAAACTGTCGCAATGTCTCCAAATGCGCAGCTCGAAATCCTCAGATGTCAGATCTCATAGCCACCAAAAATCTGAAATGTTAAAATTGGGGAGTGAGCAAACCACGGCTCAGTAAGAGAGTTATATGCAAAACTTGATATTCAGCTACCTATATGCTAAAAATAATTTTTCACTTTCTTTAAATCTTCCTAGAGGCTCTAGGCTCATATGTAGGAAGGATACTACAGTCGGCTAGGGATCCGGATGGAGTAAGGCAGATATTTTGAAATACCTGTCTTGTCCCGAAACCTAGAAGCAATTGTAGAGAGTACTATTAAATTATTCTCAAAACGATTTAATATTTGTTTTTCATAAAGTAAACCATTTATTTCTCTTCACTTCAGTATGTTTTAAAACACGTGACAATTCAGTAGTAAAACAGTGGTTTAGGACAAACCATTCTATAATTATTTTTATCTTAGAATAATTTCATATTATTCTTTTTGAATAAACATTAATTTCTCTTTAGTTCAATAACTGTATCTTACAGTTCAGTAAAACAGTAATATTCAATACAATACCATTCGGTAAAATAGTATCTTGCAAATTAGTAAAATAGTATCTTGATATGGTTCAGTCAATAAACAGTAAACAGTAGCTACCAATTCAGTAAACAGTATACGGTAGCTTTCAGTTCAGTATCATGGAGACCAAGCAACACCCTAAATATATCATGCTATAATAATATCATCCCTAATAGGGGAAACACATGAGATCTATGGCCATAGTCTATAGGGTCCTCAATGTGCACTATCAGGTGTCCACTGGAACGCTGATAATAGGATCAGTATCTATCAGCACTAACATGTGACATGTGAGCATGATATGAGGCCTAACAGTCTCAAAGTAGTAAACACGTGATATAAACCCCATTTATGAAATCAATTTCATTGAATATAAGTTCAATCAATCCACGAATATTCATAAGGAAAATATTTTCATCTTGTGAATAACAATTTATAAAATATTCATACTGGGTCATCATTTCCGAAAATGTTCTAAACATTATAGAACAATATAAATCACATTTTCCATATGGTGAAAACAGTTTATAAATATAATCACTGTAAAATATAAAGGTCATAAATATCCTTTTTCACCGTAAAACATATACGCACGCTTTTCCGTGCTTTCTATCGAAAACATAATTTTCAAAGTTATCGGGATTCAAATCAATTATTTTTATGATTTATGGAAAATTAAAACTTTTATTTTCCAAATCAACACTCCCGTCCCGTGTTTTCTCTGTAAACACATGCGGAGACCTTTTAGTCTCAAAACACTGTTTTCCACCTTTAATTACTTTTATGGAATTTTCTATAAACACTTATTTTCACAATTGAACCCATAAAAGTTATTTATAAAATCAAGTGAATATTTGGAGAAATATATTAAAATATTCACTTTGGTCCTTTTCATTTTTCACCTCGTTTCACGTGAAATATCACTTATCAGGATAAATTTAGGTGATTTCCTTTTTCACCATTTTCAAAACATGATATTTTAAAATTAATTATCAGTATATTCATGTTTTATGAAAACTAATTGATTTCTCGATTTTCGTGGTTGGAAATCATTTCTCGTAATGAAAAATCATTTATTATGATTTTCGATAATTTTTCCAATAATTTTCGGCAGTATAACGGCTGTCGATTGGCTAGCCTCCTGCACGGAAAATACAGTTTAAATCTCAACCGGTAAATCACCATAATTTTTCCAACCAATCATTATTAATAGCATTTATAAAAATTAAATGCATAATTTAAAACATGTGTACCAAATATCCTTACAGGCTGCACATGCCTCCCTTACCTGTCTCGGGTTGGCGACTGCCTCTCGAAGGTCGCGCCCGTGTTCACCTCTTCCTGTTCCATCGTCTCATTCACCGAGAACGATTCGATTCCCGTAATTCTCAAGTTTTCGAGTTTTCCGGGATTTCCCGAAATTCTCGAAATTTTTGAAGTCTGAAAATTTCCTTTTTCTCTCTCTTTTTTCTTCCTTTTCTTCTTTTCTTTTCTTTTCTTTTTCCTTTTTTTCCTTTTTCTTTTTCTTTTTCTCTTTTTCCTTTTCTTTTTCTTTTTCCTTTTCTTTTTCCCCTTTCCTGGCTAGACCGGCCATTTCCCCTCCTCGCCGGTTCTCCTCCGGCGGCCAATTCTTCGGTGGTTTGGCGGCTCCTCAGCTGGCCGACGGCACGGCGAAGCTGCCGATGGCCTCCCTTCGGCCTGGTTCGGTGGCACGACGACGGATCTACTTGATTTTTGGCTTGGTCAGCCTTCCTCCACCGTCGTTGGCCTCACCGATAGCCTCCTTTTCCTTCCTTTCACCTCTGCCGAGGTTCGAGTGGCTGTGGCGATGCCAAGATCGATCGGCACCATCGTTTCTTCCTTCCTTCTCCTCTTTGATTTTCCTTCGGTCCGCCTTTGTTTTCCGACTCTGTTTCTTCTGTTTTCAGTCGCCAGTCGCCCCCTCTTCCAGCTTTCGGCTCGTCGGCGACGTCTATCCTCCATCGTCTCTCTTTCTCCAGCAACAGGGTTGATTGCCCTTCGGGGAGGAAGAATCGAGAGTTTTCCCGATTCTTTCCTTTGTTTTTTTATTTAATTTATTATTAGTTATATTATATTTATAACATCAAGTATATAAATATAATATTAGTATTATATTATATAGTATTTTACTATATAATATTATATAGATATATATATTATATTTATAATATATATATTTACACATAATATATACATTTGTATATCTTTTAAATTAAATACATTTATATATATTTACATAATCTATTTAATACTATATATATATTGTATTTACAATATATATATATATATAAACTTTAATGTAAAATACTATTTACATTTCTCAAATATGTATATACTTATATATACATACAGTGTTATATTTAATATATATGTACTATTTAAATTTATACAATAGAATATATATCTATATATACTTCCGTATATTAATATATACTATATAATATTTCAATACATATGTATTTATATATAAAAATATATTTATATAATTTATAATTATATAAATATATTTCTCTTTCATTTCTCTTTTTTTTTATTTAATTTGGATTTCCATTTATCCAAATTAAATTTCTGCTTTCATTATTTTCCATAATTTCTCATCTTATACTTATTTCCAATTTAATTTTCTTCACTCGAATATCCCGGTCCGTCTCTTCCTCAATTCTTGGGATTTTCATTGATCTTCCGATCTCATAATTTTATTTATTTCCGCTTATCTATTTTCTTCAATTTTTATTTCCAATACTACTAATTTTCAAAAATTGAAAAATTTACGGTTATCACATTCTCCCCTCTTTAAGAAATTCGGTCCTTCGAATTTAACTTAAGTTCAAAGGTGGTGTATTCGTCTACTTGTCATTTTTGACCTCTGATCTCTAGATCATCTTTAAGTAATACTGCCAGCATACTTTAAACATCAAAATTACTTTAGACCACTACATGCTGTCTTTCATCATATATTTATACTCCCGTAAGTTCATTCATCAAATCGGGAGTTATTCATTTCCACTCCTTTCACATAGAGTCCATTCACATT
Source organism: Heritiera fomes (assembly GCA_032173925.1). Lineage (NCBI taxonomy): Eukaryota > Viridiplantae > Streptophyta > Magnoliopsida > Malvales > Malvaceae > Heritiera > Heritiera fomes. The sequence goes on along the minus strand of JAPDPM010000004.1, from coordinate 7,930,219 downwards.
ATTTTCATATTACAGCTGATTTATGCTGTTCATCATCTATTTTTCTCAATTAGTGCCAAGTCGATATAGTTTGGTACTTTCATATACTTATGTCAGTCAGTTGTATGTAATGTCCCGGTAGCTTATACATCTCATGCACACGCTCTCTTAATATCATGTAGCGTTTACATCTCACGCTCATATATGTATACATCAGTATGGAGCGGTGCTATCAGTACACTTGGGATCTCAAGCCTTTTGCTATTTCTCATTAAGCATATGGCATCTCAGAGACTCCTATCACATGTAATGCTCTCTGGAACTGTACATATAGGTTTCCACTATCTCACACTCATACTTTGACTAAGGCACTAGAGAATCTAAGAGTTTGATAATGGAAACTGATTCTATTCAGATTATCAATCTTTAATCACTTCCATATCATCATTTCTCTTTTGGACTCTTTATTGTCCAAAATATTCATTTTCTCTTTTATTTCATCAAGGTTGCATCTCATTGCAGACTTTACTATAGATCATCTCTTACAATCATAAATCATGAGACTATCATGTTCTCTTCATATAGTATGGTCTTTACATCTCTTTTCATAATTTAGATTCTACAATTGAATCCTTAAATTATTCATTTACTCACCATAATATCTATACAATTCCACCATTTCTATCATTTCAAGGCAGTTATCTGTATAATCATATTCCATTTATATACCGCAGTAAATAATACTTGTCATTTATTTTACTCCTTTGAGTACCATTACTTTCACTTATCAAATCTGGCTTGATTTTACATCTTGCCACAGTTATGTGATAAACAACACAAATCACTTTCAGTCTTACCTTTGGGAATTGTTTCATATTGGTGTTCCCTTCTCATCATGTAACTTACCTTCTTATTTCATTTTCATCTTTTCATATTTTCACTCTCATTCTTTCAATCGGTTTTCTCAAGTGGTATGGTACTTTATTGTTAAAATCATTTAACATCTTGCGTACCATCTTTTCTTTCCACTTATCCATTTACCAACTTTAATTACTTTAATATGTCTCATTAGTAGAGCAGCTAATCCCATCACTCTTCTATAGATTGGTAACAATAACTAGCTAGACTCAGTAATTCTGTATCTCAATCATTATCTCACTATCATATACAGATTCACTGTCATTCTGTCATCTCGAGATCATATATCCCAGAAAGAGATACTGTCTAGCCAAGTCTCTTATTCGCCAATCTTAACATAAGTCCACAGTCTCTGAGAGTTTAAAGGATTATATATCATAATGCTGCTCCTGTTCCATTTGTATCCTTAACTATTTCGATATCTCACTCCTTAGGTTTATATACCTCACAAGGTAATTCATTAACCTTGAAACCTCAATAGGAACTCGTAAAATTTTATCAAGTTCTAAACATTATTTCATGGACCTTAGTCTTCAACTTTTCTCAAATGACACTTTATACCGAGGCTAGTCTTATGAACACCTTATATATTTTTGATTAGATCAATAAAGCATCCTTTTGCATGTAGATGAATGCTTGTTCTTCATAAGAACTTTATTAATAATAGGAATTTAATACATCCTTTTAATACATCTATGTCTCAATATCATCTGTGTTTTCCTCATTTACACTTATACAGATAACTTCATTAACCTCGAATTACATTATATGTATTTTCATCAATCACACATTTACACATGAATTTCATTATTCACACATTTTCCAGAGTTATTTTCTTAGCTTTTTGGATTCTTTCTATATTCTCCGATATAGCTTAGAAATTAGATTTCATATATCCAATCGAGTCAATGTTACCTCGATTTCTCTAATCTATATAACTTTGAAAATTTTATCGAAAATCATATCTAATACTTTATTTAGTCACACATCTCTTATTATTTCGGACATTTCATCTCATGTCCTATCATTTTCACTATATATCCTCAAGGTAGAAAAAGTTAATATTCAAATCATTTTGAAATATTCTCCACCTTGATTTCATTATTTACTCATGTTCCACAGCATATTACTCAAACTGATTAGTAATGCTGTAACAAGTGTAACCAATTAATTAACCATACTGATATAGATTTCATTATTTGTACTATTCACTTTTTCAGTCATTTTCTGTAGTCATCTCACTTTTCATAATATCCAACGATCTTGTAATAAATATCCAATTCAATACACTCTTAATTCAAGCCCTTATAGTCAATAACCGGGCTAATTTATAGCATTCCACTATACACTTATGGGATCGCATCATGTAAGGCATCGGCCCATCCGCCATTCGCCTTTACACATATGTACTGTCCTCTTTGACGAGCATACTGGCCCCCTCAAGGTTTTATCATGAGGCCTAACCCGTTCACTAGGTCACTCATAATTCGCGTCCGTAATCTAAGTGTAAGTGGAATCAGTAATAGGAATTGTTATATTCACATTACATCCTCTATGCCATTAATGACTCCATCTCCATCAATGGATTCAAGATTAACTTAGTTTCATCACTATTCAAAACATAACCCAACATAGGGGCGTTTTCGTCATTGGACATTTATTTCTTTCTCCTTAGTATACATTTAAATCAAGTATATTGTCATCTATGTGCTGATAGTATTCTTTCTTATACTAATATCAGCAGTTTAAGATCTTATTCGATTTCGATAGAGAAATCCAATAGGATCTATAATTGGATCATTTTGCTTGTAATACAGCCTTACACCATCATTTACTCTGTCAAATCAGTCCATTCTAACTCACGATGGTCTATTATGACTCCAGGTAAAATTTGGAGCTAGGGGTATTTTGGTCATTTTTGGCCAAAAATTTTCTCTTTCTTCAAAATACCTTCAATCGGTGATCTTAAGATCTATTTAATGATGATATTTTATTTCCCTCCTTTATATCATCACTTTCAGTCTCAGTTCGATCCGGACAGAAAGTACTGGTAGGGCCCTCACCGAGTCCTTTACTGATCCTCACCGAACAGGCCTTCATTTAGATTATAAGAATCACCAATTTTTCAGTAATTTCTGAGCCTAGTATTTCTCTTTAACATTCTCAATTTATAATTTCTCACTCTCTTCAAATCATTTTACTCAATTTGCAATCATTTATTTTCTTTATGTATTTAGACTACACAGTACTACAGGGGATATTAACATCTTTCAACACATTTTCTCTCCAAAGTATCGACAAACATCAGGCCAACCATGCTCTGATACCATTAAATCTGTCACATCCCGTGACCCCATTTTTTTGTTATTCTACACAATTTATCCGGTTGGGCTGTCTGTGATACTTTACTTTTCATATTCATTTAACGACTAAATATAAAATTCATAATATCAATTACATCCCCTATCTTAATTCTCAAGAAAGTAGTACTGAAAGTAAGTCTAAATACAGAAAATAAATGATCATACCTCATATTATAAATCAAGCTGTCGCAGTGTCTCCAAATGCGTAGCTCGAAATCCTCAGATGTCAGATCTCATAGTCACAAAAAATCTGAAATGTTAAAATTGAGGAGTGAGAAAACCACGGCTCACTAAGAGAGTTATATGCAACACTTGATATTCAGCTACCTATATGCTGAAAATAATTTTTCACTTTCTTTAAATCTTCCTAGAGGCTCTAGGCTCACATGTAGGAAGGATACTACAGTCGGCTAGGGATCCGGATGGAGTAAGGCAGGTATTTTGAAATACTTGTCTTGTCCCGAAACCTAGAAGCAACTGTAGAGAGTACTATATAAATTGTTCTCAAAACGATTTAATATTCGTTTTTCATAGAGTAAACCATTTATTTCTCTTCACTTCAGTATGTTTTAAAACACGTGACAATTCAGTAGTAAAACAGTGGTTTAGGACAAACCATTTTGTAATTATTTCTATCTTAGAAATAATTTCATGTTATTCTTTTTGAATAAACATTAATTTCTCTTTAGTTCAATAACCGTATCTTACAGTTCAGTGAAACAGTAATATTCAATACAATACCATTCGATAAAACAGTATCTTGCAAATCAGTAAAATAGTATCTTGATATGGTTCAGTCAATAAACAGTAAACAGTAGCTACCAATTCAGTAAACAGTATACGGTAGCTTTCAGTTCAGTATCATGGAGACCAGGCAACACCCTAAATATATCATGCTATAATAATATCATTCCTAATAGGGGAAACACATGAGATCTATGGCCATAGTATATGGGGTCCTCAATATGCACTGATCAGGTGTCCACTGGGACGCTGATAATAGGATCAGCATCTATCAGCACTAACACGTGACACGTGAGCATGATATAGGGCCTAACAGTTTTAAAAGAGTAAACACGTGATATAAACCCCATTTATGAAATCAATTTCATTGAATATAAGTTCAATCAATCCACAAATATTCATAAGGAAAATATTTTCATCTTATGAATAACAATTTATAAAATATTCATACTGGGTCATCATTCTCGAAAATGTTCTAAACATTATAGAACAATATAAATCACATTTTCCATACGGTGAAAACAGTTTATTAAATAATCACTGTAAAATATAAAGGTCATAACTGTCCTTTTTCATCGTAAAACATATACGCACGCTTTTCCATGCTTTCTATCGAAAACATGATTTTCAAAGTTATCGGGATTCAAATCAATTATTTTTATGATTTATGAAAAATTAAAATATTTATTTTCCAAATCAACACTCTCGTCCTGTGTTTTCTCTGTAAACACATGCAGAGACCTTTTAGTCTCAAAACACTGTTTTCCACCTTTAATTACCTTTATGGAATTTTCTATAAACACTTATTTTTACAATTGAACCCATAAAGGTTATTTATAAAATCAAGTGAATATTTGGAGAAATATATTAAAATATTCACTTTGGTCCTTTTCATTTTTCACATCGTTTCACGTGAAATATCACGTATTGGGATAAATTTAGGTGATTTCCTTTTTCACCATTTCAAACCATGAATATTTTAAAATTAATTATCAGTATATTCATGTTTTATGAAAACTAATCGATTTCTCGATTTTCGTGGTAGGAAATCATTTCTCGTAATGAAAAATCATTTATTATGATTTTCGATAATTTTTCCAATAATTTTCAGCGGTATAACGACTGCCAATTGGCTAGCCTCTTGCACGAAAAATACAGTTTAAATCTCAACCAGTAAATCACCACAATTTTTCCAACCAATCATTATTAATAGCATTTATAAAAGTTAAATGCATAATTTAAAACATGTGTGCCAAATATCCTTAAGGCTGCACATGCCTCCCTTATCTGTTTCGAGTCGGCGACTGCCTCTCGAAGGTTGCGCCCGTGTTCACCTCTTCCGGTTCCATCGTCTCATTCACTGAGAACGATTCGATTCCTGTAATTCCCGAGTTTTTGAGTTTTCTGGGATTTCCTGAAATTCTCGAAATTTTCGAAGTCCGAAAAGTTCCTTTTTCTCTCTCCTTTTTCTTCTTTTCTTTCTTTTCTTTTTCCTTTTTTTTCCTTTTTCTTTTTCTCTTTTTCCTTTTCTTTTTCCCCTTTCCTGGCCAGACCGGCCATTTCCCCTCCTCGACGGTTCTCTTCCGGCGGTTGATTCTCCGGTGCTTCGGCGAATCCTCAATTGGCCGACGGCAAGGCGAAGCTTCCAGTGGCCTCCCTTCGGCCTGGTTCGGCGGTACGGCGATGGATTTACTCGATTTTTGGCTCGGTTTCTCTACTCCTCGTTTGGCCTTCCTCCGCCGTTGTTGGCCTCACCGATAGCCTCCTTTTCCTTCCTCTCACCTCTGCCGAGGTTCGAGTGGCGGTGGCGGTGCCAAGACTGATCGGCACCGCCGTTTCTTCCTCTTTTCTCCTCTTTGGTTTTCCTTCGATCCGCCTCTGTTTTCCGACTCTGTTTCTTCCGTTTTCCATCGCCGGTCGCCCTCTTTTCCAGCTTTCAGCTCGCCGGCGACGTCTATCCTCCCTCGTCTCTTTTTCTCTGGCAACAGGGCCGATTGCCCTTCAGGGAGGAAGAATCGGGAGTTTTCCCGATTTTTTCCTTTGTTTTTTTTATTTAATTTATTATTAGTTATATTATATTTATAACATCAAGTATATAAATATAATATTAGTATTATATTATATAGTATTTTACTATATAATATTATATAGATATATATTATATTTATAATATATATATATATTTACATAATGTATTTAATACTATATATATATAAACTTTAATGTAAAATACTATTTATATTTCTCAAATATGTATATATTTATATATACATACAATGTTATATTTAATACATATGTACTATTTTAATTTATACAATAGTATATATATCTATATATACTTCCGTATATTAATATATACTATATAATATTTCAATACATATGTATTTATATATAAAAATATATTTATATAATTTATAATTATATAAATATATTTCTCTTTCATTTCTCATTTTTTTATTTAATTTGGATTTCCATTTATCCAAATTAAATTTCTCCTTTCATTATTTTCCATAATTTCTCATCTTATACTTATTTCCAATTTAATTTTCTTCACTCGAATATCCCGGTCCGTCTCTTCCTCAATTCTCGGGATTTTCATTGATCTTTCAATCTCATAATTTTATTTATTTCCGCTTATCTATTTTCTTCAATGTTTATTTCCAATACTACTAATTTTCAAAAATTGAAAAATTTACAGTTATCACACTTTTGGTTATACCATTCTAAGGATTTGGTTGCGTTTTTGGTATCTCGAGGCAGCTATTAGTGGATCCTGGAGGTATATTCATTTTCATATATATTTAGACATTATTGTATAGTACTACACTTTATATACCTATGTACAGGGGATGTAAATTAGTAGTACAGTTATGTGAATACTGCGAATAAATAAAAATAAATTTTATTACTACCATGTTTATTGTTACAAGTGGAAATGAATAGTGATAAAGACATCACAGACAGCCCAACTAATCACTGTTTTGTGTGTGAAATGTGTTAAATGTTGTATACTACGGGATGTGACATATGAATATGGCGAATGCTTTTCACCAAAAAAATTATGGCAAAAGCTAAAAAATAGATTTTATGTTTGACATGTCGACACAAATTTTGGCACGAAATTTTTCGTATTTTGCATGACACGAACACGATTTTTCATAACATGAATATAGATTTTATACATGAATTGTTAGATTTAACAAAAACAGATATTTTTATTCATAAAGAGAAATCTACTTGTACTAGTGTACACTCTTTTTTTATACAATTTATATTTTTTTAATTCGACCATTGAACTTTATGTTTTATTCATGTAAATCATGCATGCTAAATTTTAAATCAATTGAAATTGTTTAATTATTTTTCGATAATAATAAATTTTAACTGTTAATGTATATTGAAAAAAAATGTTATTTATCGATTATAATGATAAAAATATCAAATTGATTCAAAATTTTACATGTTTGATGGATACAAGTATATTGTTAAATTTAACGGTTGATTTAAAGAATATTAATTTTACACAAAGCCATAAAAATAATCTAAAATAACTTATTCTAAGCTATATATTTTGATTCATTGTATACCACATATTTTCTTGTATACTATATTTTCTAACTGCAAGTACTTTTCCACTAATATTTCTCGTCATTCACATGATTCTTTCTTGGGTAAAATTTTCGTTCTCATCATTCTTTGTTCCGCTGTCACTATATAAGAGCCTTAATCTTAAGTAGGTGCTGGCTGGGGTTTTCTTACTCTATGCATTAAAAACACTTTTTATAATACACTTAACACGGTTTTGTCTATAATAACTTGTAAGGTCACAAAATATCGATTTTACTGTAAAGTCACGAAATATTCAATATCTTATGATAAATTGATGAGAAATTAAATTAGTAATGAAATTTAGAAGGCTGAAAACCCAAATATGTCATTTACGTTCGTCACAAAATGGAATTAAGCCATCAATGTTTAATTACATAGAAATCAGTCCCAAACATTTCAGAATAATAGAATTAAGTATATTTTCATTAAATTTTTTAATTTCTGTTACTTCTGCATAATAATAAAACTTAATGGCGTTAGAGAGAGTTAACTGAAATGTCGTTAATTTTGTTTTTTTTTTAAATGTTTAGGACTGATTTTTATGCAATTAAACGTTAAGGGTATAATTCCATTTTGTGATAAATGTGAAAAGCATATTTGAGTATTAAGCCAATTCAAAAAAAGAATGTAAATAAGAGTAGAACAACTTCTCAGGTAAACTTTCCTTTAATGAAATATAATTTACTTATTTTATTCATCTAATTAACTAAAAAAATATGTTAAATTATCTATTAAGAGTACATAAAAAATTATCTACTACAAAAATATAATATAAATATCTAATTTACTTTTAACAATGAGGAGAATCTCATGAAAATTCATATGGTTCTTCGCAGTGCATCTTCCGCTTGATGAAACATTTATAATCTCTGTACTTCATGTTTCTTATGTTTCCAAGTTGTTTTCAATTACATAAATTTTAGATTGTTGGTTTTTTATTTTCATTTGCTTTTTTTTCTCTTTTTTTATATTCACTCACTTTTGATTTTGCTGTTAATTGAACCGAAAATTCCATGCCTTCATCAACATATAAAATGTGCCGTAAATACAACTTATATTGTTAAATTATTTAATTATGTTGTAAACTTTTACTTGTAAACCTTGTTTCGTGCAGGTCAGGGAGTGATGTTGAGGCTTATTGAGGGCAGCCATCATACCTTACTGTTCTATTTTGACAATCCATTACAGCAATGTTGATCACGAATACTTAGTTGTAATAAAAAAAAACCTTTACAATTGTTTCATTTTTAATTTTGACGAGATCATTTTTTGCTTAGCAACACAAGGACAGGGCAAATTAATGCATGATGGGTGGTGAAGAATTACATTTACAGCTTACGTTAATTCTTATAATTTTAGTTTAATTCTAGTAATTTCAAGATTAATTATAATAATTTTTCATAATTTTACACAAAATATCATAGTTTTACGCTCATTCTCATTAATTTTATGATTAGTTTATGTTAATTATTGTAGTTTTATGCTTAACAATCATAATTTTACGCTTATTCTTATCAATTTTACAATTAATTATCATAGCTTTATGCTTATTCTAGTGTTTTTACGTTTATTTTTGTCAATTTTACGATTAATTATCATGGTTTTATGCCGATTTTAATATTTTTACGTTTATTCTCATCAATTATTATAGTTTTATGCTAATTCTAGTGTTTTTCTGATTGTTGTCATCAATTTTGCGCTTATTTTTTTAAATTTTATGGTTAATTATCATAGTTTTATGTTTATTCTAGACTTGTCCAAGGGCTGGGTAGCTCATTAAAGCCTGAAATTTAACCTGATTTTTTAATGAACTTGGACAAAAAAATAGGCCTGATGGACAAAAAAACCTAGGCACGATGATTTTTCAGGCCTAGCTTAGGCTTTTCCTTTGTAGACCTAGGCTCAACCTGAATATTATTAATATTAGAATTTTTTTATATATTTTATTAAATATAATGTAATTATATGTATTTAAAATATTAATGATTAATAAACATTATATATATTTAATACGAAAAATAACATGTCAAGTTTGACAAACCAAATTAAATTTTAAATGGAATAAAAGAAGAGTTTATATATGATGCACTGACAGTGTATAGCTTTCATACACTGTTAGTCAACTATAAGATGACACCTCATATGCATGTCCTTAAAAATAAATATTAATAAAGTTTTTAAATTTATTTTTAAATGCTTATACATTTTTAGACTTTGCTCATTAATGAGGTGTTGTCTTATGTTTGATTGATAGTGTATAGAAACTATATATGTCAGTACATCATATATAATCTCATAAAAGAATAAATAAATAAATATAAAATCAAAATACTCAAAATGAAAAAAAAATAAAATTGAGCCGGGCTCGAGCTTAGATAATAATTTATATAAATGAGTATAGACTTAGATTCAAGTCCGAATGATCAAGCTAGGTTGAGCTTGGGCCTAGATATAGCTTATTAATATAGAGCCTAGGCTTGGCCCGACCTAGCCCATGGACATCTTTAGTTTATTCCAGTGTTTTTATACATATCATTAATTTTATGACTTATTATCATAGTTTTATGCTTATTTGAGTGTTTTCTTTTTCGCTTATTCTCCTCAATTTTGTGATTAATTATTATAATTTTATGTTCATTTTAAGGTTTTTATGCTTATTTTCATAATATTTATGATTTATTATCATAATTTTATGCTTATTATAATGTTTTTATGCTAATTTACATCAATTTTATTATTAATTATTATAATTTTATGTTTACTTTTCTATTTTTATGTTTATTTTTATTAATTTTACTATTATTTTTATTAAATTCTGAATTTATTTTTATGAGCGGGTTATTTTTGCAAATTCGATTGTCCATGAATAAAAACAAAACACACAGAATACTTTGTAAATCAAAGGAGTCGACAGAGCAGTCGACTCCCTGGCATGAAAAATTGCTCAGCATGTTTATGCTCAACATGATTAGGGGGTAAATGTTTTTTTCTTCAAATCTCTCTAGTATTTGATGGTCATTTTGAGATTTGATTAATCCAAAATCGAGTTAAGACCAGATCCGATATGAAAAAAATTCTTTTAATATTATTTTTTTTATTCACAAAACTTAAACTCAAAACATTACTTAAAAAATACCAAATTTCATTCATTCAGCCAATCAGACATCCATAAGGCTAAATCTTGTTTCTATTATAACAGAAATGATTCCATTGGACACAAATTTTCATATTAAAAAAAAATTGTGTGGTAATGATTCCTTTACGATATTTTCTTTTATTTTTTTATCATTTTCAAAGCAAATGGATTCAAATCATGTTAGATCTTTGAATAATAATAATAATAATAATAATAATAAATTATTTCTACTTTTTCATTGCATTGTATATTTTAATAATAATAAATCTCAAAATTAGGTTGAAGTGATTTATGATTTAAAAATAAGAGAAAAAAATAAAATTATGAAAGAGGAAGAACATTTAGATTGAAAAGACTTTATAAAAAATTAATAATTTCTTAATTTAGTGATTAAAAATGAATTATAATATCTTGTAAGGTTGAATTTAAATCCAAATAATATCATTTTTATAAAAACATTTTATAAAAAAATAATAAAAAAAAGCAATAGGAATGAAAGAAGGTTAAATGGATAATAAATTTAATATATAATTTGAAAAATTAGTTGAATAAGTTATGAAGTTAACTTTTTTAATTTTAAAATATAATTTTTGGTTTAGATTAATTATTTTTAATCTAAAGATTAAAAATCACTAGCATCAAAATTTATGAACTTGCACGAAATACCACACTAGATAGGATGCATCAGAGGTAAACAAATAAGAAAATATTACTTTCACACGTTTATGCTTATGACTTTCGAAGGGACGAAAGTTGTCTTTTATTTCCTCAGTAAACAGTGCGTTTGACTAAAGCAAAAATCTTTTCGACTTGTCTCCTTAACTTCACTATTCAAATCATAGCTCTCTATCTTTAACAAAACTTAGTTTGGATAGACTAAGATATTAATTTTGATAAAATTAAAATAGAAAATATAATCATAAAATAAAATAAAAATAAAAATAAAAATAAAATATTTGAAAAAAATAAAAAATAATTTTACATATATATTTTTTGTCTTATGTTATTTTTTGTTTTGTATTTAGTATTGGAATCCATAGCATTGGAGGTGATTCCAAACTAAGCACAAATATTTAAAGCACTGTCGACCTCCTCTTCTCAGCATTGTGCGGCCTTATGGAAAGATTTTACAGAAGTCAAGACATAATTGTGATTTTTATTCTTTCTTGCCAAAATTTCTTTACTGAAATTAGTTTCCTTGATTTAAAATCCCAAGAGTTTTACAATCATATCTCCTTTATTGAAACTTTCCAAAAATAATTTTTCAAAGTACTTTTACTGAGTTAAAAAAAGAATAAACGAATTCATGTGTATACAATCTCGCTTGGTTTGAAACCTACAACTCAAAATCAAAAACTAAATTGTAAAAATCTAAAATCTCAAAAGCTTTGAAGGGTAGTCGAAATTGTTGAGAATAAAAAAAAAGAAGGTAGATTCACAAGACAAATTATTATTATTTTATGTCACGACCCGAATACCGTAACTTTCACTTCATTCTTATACTTTTCTTAGTCTACAAATTTATGGACTAAATTTTTCATTTTCATTTTAAGGTTTGTATTCGGTGTCAATGTAGTTACTATTCTGATTTCACTGATTCTCTATACAATACTTTATCACACTTCTAAGTTACATCCCGACTCGTTGAACAAATTACGTACTGTGTATTAATTAAAGTCTGTATATGTAAACAAGAGATTTAAAAAGAACGTATATCTTGAGGCAATGAAGCGAATTTGAAGAACGGTGGCCAGTACCCAGCTTAGATACCGTCTCCGATGCCCACTTAGCAGCTTGCATGGCAGATGTTAACTTTAATAGTCTGAAAGATATGAAATTTAGTGGGGTGAGCAAAACCACGACTCAGTAAGATACTAATATAAATACAAGAGTAGGATTATACTGTCTTAAACTGCAATGCTTAAAACTTGCAAGTTTGCAATTACAGTTAATCCTTTTTCATCGATAACATCTCATTATCTCAATTCTTGTCATCTGTCTATCACTCAGACTTCTAAATAAATCATCATAATCACTTTTTAGTTTTCTCATCACTATACTATAGTGCATCGCACAACAATATGTCATGTCCAATTTGAATATCATGTACCATTAGTCCATATTCTCATCAATCTCATAGTATATTCTGTCTAATTGAGATATCGTATCAAGTCACTTTTCATTTCATAATCATACTTCTGTATTCTATCATCTCATATCACTTCTCATATAGGGACTTATGATCACAATAGTGTAAGTTCACAATTCTCTTCATATCAATCTTATATTCATGTATCATATCATATCATGTCATCGTATAGATGAAATATCATTAATGTCGAGTCATGACATTCCTCATGGAACTCTCATGTACGAAGCATATTATCATGTCAGGGTTTAATATGTAATTTATGTACCTTTACTATACAAACCGCTATCATTTCAAATCGTATCATATGTACTTTAGAACATGCTCAACGCATGAATTTTCAATTCATTCAAATCTACCTTTACGGCATGATAAAAACATGTTCAATTTCAATTCATATATTCGTTTTTAGAGCATTTCTAAAACATGTGCGGTTTTTAAAATATTTTTCATATACTATAAGTCATGTCAGGTCTAGAGTTCATATCAAATCAATCTATACTCTAGACCGCATATCATTTCAAATTCGACACAAAATCATATACAAATCATATAAGTGTCGAAATCATATATCATGTACTTTTAAAATATATACTATAAGTCATATCAGGTCTAGAGTTCATATCAAATCAAACTATACTCTATACCGCATATCATGTCATGTTCGACACAAAATCATATATAAATCATATAAGTGTCGAAATCATATCACGTGTACTTTTAAAACATGTTTAAAACATGTACTGTTTCAAAACATATTTCTTTTCAAACATGTCTCATGTACAGTATAAATCATGTCAAGTCTAAAGTTCATATCAATAAAATTATACTCTAAACTTCATATCATATCGGTTAGAGACTAGGCTAAATCCCTATCATCTCTATCAATAAAGACTTAAATCAATGTAGCTAGCAGTGAAAATCATGTCATTGTCCCCTGGAAACCAACTAGGGCACTATCTATGGCCATAGATCTCATCTCTCTCAGCCCCACTGATCAAGCGTGACGAGACCTGTCCACGACTATTGTCGGACAAGCATCTTTGCCTAAAGAGCAAAGCTCCAATTAGGCGGTTTCCACTATGCTTTATTGAATTTAATTCTTTTAGGGTGCCTACAGTCTCAACATTTAAATCTTTAGCTTTTCTTTTTAAAATCATGTAAAGCATATGGTGAAGTTCTTTAAGAGGTTTCGTATATAAAAATATGTATATACCATATACTTTCTTTTTAAAGCTAATCTATACTTTATAGCATTCATATAAATGTTATTATAACATCTCAAATGGTGATAAGTTATACTTGAAAGTGATGCTATACAGTATTTCGGTATGCAACTTCTGTAGTATTTTCCTCTAATATAGTGGAGAAATTCATTTACATTCATCACCATCAATCATTCGATTTCAAGACTCTCTTTCTATAAAATCAGTAATTCAATTTTCAAATCATTCAATATTCATTTCATTCAGTATTCACATTGCTCGGTACTCCAATTATTCATTAAATCAAATCACTTGGTATTCAAACCATTCGGTATTCAATATCTCTTTTGCGATAATTATCGACTATCACAATCATTTTATTATTGCCACTAATATCACATCATTAGTATGGATCCTCTTAGTATCTATAAGTATTCAAATACCATGTTTCTGTGTAGCCCTCAAGATACTGTAATTATGTAATAACAATATCATCATTCGATATCTACTCCAGAGTCGACATCAAAGATAACAAAACCACAAAATTTATAATCACTTATCAAATCCATCTATGATTTGATCTATTGATACATTTTCATCATCTTTGACTTGAGGTTCAATTTAATTCACTCTTACAAAACCAGATCACTAGCCTCAAATCAATTTTTCATATGGCCTGTATGATTTAATATTGAACTTATGCAACTGTCAATCTTATTATTCAAGGTCTATTCTATGGTTATAAATTAAACCATATATTCCTGTAATTTCATCACTCATTTATTTGAATCTATAAATGATCGGATTATGTCGTAGTTCCATATCAATGTCAATAGAGTTATGTACACTCAATCATATAATCATTGTGACTCAACATCATGACCATCCATTGTGTTTTCGAATCATTACTCCAATTATAGTTCTCAAATTCAATCGCTCGACTATTAAAATTTCAACTGTGGTCTTCTCTTCCAAGCTATATCATATAGTCATGGTTACTTTCCTCACTATTCCAGTGAACTAATATTCCATCTCATTTTCAACTCAAAAATCAACTTGTAATGTTGAGATAAATCGAATTGTCGATTTTATAAGACTCACAATACGATTCCTCACGTTATCGTGTCCATCCATTTACCTTCTCAACCATTTAAAAATCAATTTTTTTCTATGACATAATAAGATCCTTTCAAGCTTATCTTCGATAATTCTTTCAAGATTCCATTTATATGAGAACTTAATATTTTTTTCCTTAAACATTTTCGTGCAAAATTTCGGCAGCATAACGACTTAATTTTCTCTAAACCTCCTGCAAGGAAAACAGAATTTATCCCACAGCCGTTGATTCTCACAATTCCTATGTCTCTACTAAGACATCCACCATCAGTTGTGGGTCCTCTTAGTATTTTTAATATCGATTCAATCAATGCATCATATAAAAAAATCACAATTCCATTAAAAAATCATTTCCATCAATGCATCATATAAAAATCTTAATCTCACATACAATATAATGCTACTAATGCTTTATAAAAGTATCCTACCTATTTGCCAAAGCTTAGCGCGTTATTCGACTTTCGAGCCTAGCCGCACTCCACTATTCGTCCCATTTCCGTTTTGCTACAATTTCAATAATTGACACATGTTTTCATTTAGAGAATAATTCAACAATTTCTAATAAATTCCATAGAAATATATCGAAATTTTCTAATTTTTCTTACCTATTTCTTTCTTTTCTTCTTCTTTTCTTTATTCTTCTTCCTCTTTTTTTCCTTTCCTTCTCTTCTTTCTTTTCTTTTTCTTTCCTTTTCTTTTATGTTCCATTTTTTTTCTTTTTCTTTTTTTCTCCTTTTCTGGTCTGAACCGGTTCAGACCGGTTCGATACTCACCTCTTGTTCGGCCACTTCCCGCCAGCATCACCGTCGGTTCAGACCTCCCACAGCTAGCCACGGTTGCAGGGACGCCGGATCTGGCTTCTGTTTCGCCCCAGCACCGGCGATGGTGCCGGATCTGGTGACATGGGTTTCGGCTCCTTTCTCCTTTGTTTCTTCCTTCCTCCGCCGTTTCCTTCACCGCCGGTGGTCTCCTTCTCCTTCGTTGGTCCTTGCCGGTGGCGTTGGTGGCAGTGGCGGTGCCTGGATGTCACGACCCGAAGACCGCGACTTTCACTTTATTCTTATACTTTTCTTAGTCTACAAATTTATGGACTAAATTTTTCTTTTTCATTTTAAGGTTTGTATTCGGTGTCAGTGTAGTTACTATACTATCTAGGTGGCTTATAGTCATTCCATTTAAATATTCAACAAACACGGAAACGGTTCTTAGTTACATCCCGACTTGTTAAACAAAATATGTACTGTGCATCAATTTAAGTCTTACATGTAAACAAGTATTTTATAAGAAACATATACCTCGGAAGACTAGTACTAAGTCCATATACCGTCTCCGATGCCCACTGAGCAGCTCACATGGCAGATGTTAACTTCAATAATCTGAAAGAGATGAAATTTAGTGGGGTGAGCAAAACCACGGCTCAGTAAGATACTAATATAAATACATGAGTAGGATTATACTGTCTTAAACTGCAATGCTTAAAACTTGTAAGGATGCAATTACAGTTAATCCTTTCTCATCGATACATCTCATTATCACTTCTCATTTTCACTTTTCATTTCATAATCATACTTTGGTATGCTATCATCCCATATCAATTCTCATATTTACTTTTCATTTCATAATCATATTTCTGTATTCTATCATCTCGTATCGATTCTCATATCATCTCTTATCAATTCTCATATCATCTCTTATCAATTCTCATATCATCTCTTATCCATTCTCATATTGTGGATCATGATCACAGTGGTACGAAGTCATAATTCTCTTTGTGTATTTCTATATTAATGTTTCATATCGTATCATGACATCATATAGATGAAATATCGTTACCACCAAGTCATGATACTCCTCATATATTCTTCATGTTTAATATGCAATTATGTAACTTTACTGTATAAACCGCTATCATCTCTAATCGTGTCATATGTACTTTAGAACATGCTCCACGTATGAATTTTCAATTCATTCAAGTCTACCTTTATGGCATGATAAAAACATGTTCAATTTCAATTCATGTATTCATTTTCAGAGCATGTCTAAAACATGTGCGATTTTAAAACATTTTTCATATCCTATAAGTCATATCAGGTCTAGAGTTCATTTCAAATCAATTTATACTCTTGTCACGACCCGAAGGCCGCGACTTTCCTTTATACTCATACTTTTCTTAGTCTACAAATTTATGGACTAAATTTTTCTTTTTCATTTTAAGGTTTGTATTCGGTGTCAGTGTAGTTACTATACTACCTAGGTGACTTATAGTCATTCCATTTAAATATTAAACAAACACGGAAACGGTTCTTAGTTACATCCCGACTTGTTAAACAGAATATGTACTGTGCATCAATTTAAGTCTTACATGTAAACAAGTATTTTATAAAGAACATATAACTCAGAAAACTAGTACCAAGTTCATACACCGTCTCCGATGCCCACTGAGCAGCTCACATGGCAGACGTTAACTTCAATAATCTGAAAGAGATGAAATTTAGTGGGGTGAGCAAAACCACGGCTCAGTAAGATACTAATATAAATACAAGAGTAGGATTAAACTGTCTTAAACTGCAATGCTTAATACTTACAAGGATGCAATTACAGTTAATCCTTTCTCATCGATACATCTCATTATCACTTTTCATTTCATAATCATATTTCTGTATTCTATCATCTCTTATCAATTCTCATATCATCTCTTATCAATTCTCGTATTGTAGATCATAATCACGGTGGTACGCAGTCATAATTCTCTTCGTGTATCTCTATATTCGTGTTTCATAACATATCATGACCTCATATAGATGAAATATCGTTACCACCGAGTCATGACATTCCTCATGGAATTCTCATATACTAAGCATATTGTCATATTATGGTTTAATATGCAATTCATGTAATTTTTCTGTATAAACCGCGATCATTTCAAATCATATCATATATACTTTAGGACATGCTCAACATATGCATTTTCAAAAGTTTGCCTTTAAGGCATAATATAAACATATTCAATTTCAATTCATGTATTCGTTTTCGGAGCATGTCTAAAACATGTGCGGTTTTAAAACATTTTTCATATACTATAAATCATATCAGGTTTAGAGTTCATATCAAATCAATCTATACTCTAAACCGCATGTCGTTTCAAATTCGACACAAAATCGTATATAAATCATGTAAGTGTCGAAATCATTTATCATATACTTTTAAATCATCTACTGTAAATCATATCAGGTCTAGAGTTCATATCAAATCAAACTATACTCTAGACCGCATATCATGCCATGTTCGACACAAAATCACATATAAATCATATAGTGTCGAATTCATATCTTATGGACTTTTAAAACATGTTTAAAACATGTACTGTTTCAAAACATATTTCATTTCAAATCTGTTTCATGTACAGTATAAATCATGTCAAGTCTAGAGTTCATATCAATAAAAATCATACTCTAGACTTCATATCATATTTGTTAGAGACTAGGCTAGATCCCTATCATCTCTCTATCAATAAAGACTTAAATCACTGTAGCTAGCAGTGAAAATCATATCGTCCCCTGGAAACCAACTAGGGCGCTATCTATGGCCATAGACCTCATCTCTCTCAGCCCCACTGATCAGGCGTGACTGAGACCTGTCCACGACTATTGTCGGACAAGCATATCTATCTGCCTAATGAGCAAAGCTCCAATTAGGCGGTTTCCACTATGCTTTATTGAATTTAATTCTTTTAGGGTGCCTACAGTCTCATAAAACATTTAAATCTATAGCTTTCTTTTCAATATCATGTAAGGCATATGGTAAAATTCTGTATGAGACTTCATATATCAAAAAATATATATATATATATATATTTACCATATACTTTCATTTCAAAACAAATCAATACTTTTCAGTATTCATATAAACATTATTAAAATGTTTCAAGTTGCAAGAAGGCATGCTTAAATGCGATGCTGTAAAACATTTCAGTATGCAACTTCGGTAATGTTTCCATCAAATACGCTAAAGCGATTCATTTAACTTTATCACCATCAATTATTCGATTTCAAGACTTTCTTTTTGTCAACCAATAAATCACTATACAATTCATTCACTATTCATCTAATTCAGTATTCAATTTGCTCAGTACTCAATTCATTTGGAAATCGAATCACTTGGTATTCAGACCATTCGGTATTCAATACCCTTTCTTGATCGTCATTGACTATTATAATCATTTATACACTTCATCATCAATATTAGGATCGCATCATTAGTATGAATCTTCTAAGTTTTGATAAGCATTTAAACATCAATTTCTAAAATAGTCATCAAGTTACCGAATTTATGCAAATAATAATATCATCCTTCAATATCTGTTCCAGAATCGACATCGAGGATAACAGAATCACAAAATCGATAGTCACTTATCAAATCCATTTATGATTTGATCTATTGATACATGTTTATCATTTTTGATTTGAGGTTCAATTTCATTTACTATCACAAAATCGTATCTAAATCCTCAAATCCATTTTCATGTGGCCTTTATGATTTTATCCGAACTTATGCAATTGTCGATCTTATTATTCAAGATCTATTCTAAGGTTATAAGCACAATCATCTTTTCACATATTTATCACTCATTTCTTTGAATCCATAATTGATCGGATTGTGTCGTAATTAAATCTCCATTTCAATCTCTCGAATTTGTCCATATTATCACTTTCGAAATTATTTCAAAATCATGAAACCGGACTCGGTAATTCTGGAAATCATTACTCCGTTAATAACTTCACAATCCAATCATTCGACCATCGAAATTTCAACTGTGATCTTCTCTTCCAAGCTACATCATATAATTATCATCACTTTTATCCGTGATCCGTCTAATTAATAGTTCCACCTCAATCTCAACTTGATACCATTTGTGATATTAAAATTACTTGATTTATCGATTCTATAAGGTTTTAAACCATGTAATTCACCACATTATCGTTTTCAACGATCTATCTTCTCATCGATTTCAATATCAAACTCTTTCGGTAATACTATAAAATCCTTTCAATATTTATTTTCAATAATTATCTCCAAGATTCCATTTATGTGAGAAACTTAATCTTTTTCCTCAATTATTTTCCTAAAAATTTCGGCAGCATAACGGCTTAATTTTCCCTAACCTCCTGCAAGGGAAACACAATTTATACTTGCAGCCGTTGATTCTCACCAATTTTACCTCTTACTAAGACCCCCACCATCAGTTGTGGGTCCTCTTAGCATTTTTTTAGCAAATCTATTTAAATTGATGCATCATATAAAAATCATAATTCCATTTAAAGTCAATTAAATAAATGCATCATAAAAAAATCATAATTCCCACATACAATATAAAGCTACTAATGCTTTATAAAAGTATCTTACCTATTCGCCAAAGCTTAGCGCACTTTCTGATTTTTCGAGCCTCGCCGAATTCCACCATTCGTCTCATTTCCGTTTTACTACAATTTTAATATTAATGCACTACATCAATATAACCATAAATTATTCAATAACATCAATAATTTATTTTTCCTCAATTTTTCTTACCTTTTCTTCCTTCTTCTTCTTCCTTTTCCTTTTTCCTTTTTTCTTTTCTTTTCTTCTTTTTTTTCTTTCTTTTTTTTTTCTTTTTTTTTCCCTGAACCGGGTCGGGTCGGGTCAAACCGGGTCGGGTCGGGTCAAAGCTTGGCTTGGCCGGTTCAACTTTGGCTGACCGGTTCGGTCACCGGCGGCCACCCATTCCGGCGGTTCAGCCGCTCCACAGCTTGCCGAGGTTGCAGGGATACCGGATCTGGTCTCGGTTTCGCCAGCGACGGCGCCGGCGGTGGCGAATCTGGGCCGTGGGTTTCGACCTCTTTCTTCTCTGTTTCTTCCTTCCTCCGCCGTTTCCTTCGCCGTCGGTGGCTCCTCTCACATTCCCCTCACTCTTGCCAACGTCGAGGTTGCGGTGGCGGTGCCTGGATCCACCGGCACCGCCGTTTCCCCCTTTTCTTTTTCTCTTCGGTTTCACCCCGCATTCTCCCGTTTCGCTTCGTTTCTGTTTCCTTTTTCTTTCCCGCCGTCGGCGTCGACTTCTCTTCTTCCATCTCGGCTCGCCGGCGACGTCACTCCTTTCTCCGGTAAGCCAAAAGGTTGGCCACTTCTGTGTTTTCTCCTCTGTTTTGTAACAGAGGAGAAATGGGGGTCGGTTCCCCCCGACTCCCATTTCGTTTCAATTTTTTTTTTATATATAAAATCATATTTATATATATATCATATACTATTAAAATTTAATATATATACATATATACATACTTTATCTTGAAATATATGTATATATATATACACTTTGATCTAAATAATATATATTTGGTATATATATATATATATATACTTATTTAAAAACGTGTCAAAATATATTATATAATCTATTTATATAATTATATTTTTATTCACATTTTTATTTCTTTAACATTAAAAATATATTTATATAATATAATTTTATAATTATATAAATATATACCTTTTTTTTTTCTTTAAATTTTGGATTTCCTAGTATCCAAATTAATTTCTTCATTTTCTTATTTAATTTGGATTTCAATTTGTCCAATTTAAATTTTCCGGATACCTTATATTTATTTAGAAAATTCTCGATCTTCACAACTCTAGACCGCATATCATTTTAAATTCGACACGAAATCGTATATAAATCATATCAGTGTCGAAATCATTTATCATATACTTTTAAAACATATACTGTAAATCATATCAGGTCTAGAGTTCATATCAAATCAAACTATACTCTAGACCGCATATCATTTCAAATTCGACACAAAATCATATACAAACCATATAAGTGTCGAAATCATATATCATGGACTTTTAAAACATGTTTAAAACATGTACTGTTTCAAAACATATTTCATTTCAAATCTGTTTCATGTACAGTATAAATCATGTCAAGTCTAGAGTTCATATCAATAAAATCATACTCTAGACTTCATATCATATCGGTTAGAGACTAGGCTAGATCCCTATCATCTCTATCAATAAAGACTTAAATCACTGTAGCTAGTAGTGAAAATCATGTCATCGTCCCCTGGAAACCAACTAGGGCGCTATCTATGGCCATAGACCTCATCTCTCTCAGCCCCACTGATCAGGCGTGACTGAGACCTGTCCACGACTATTGTCGGACAAGCATATCTGCCTAATGAGCAAAGCTCCAATTAGGCGGTTTCCACTATGCTTTATTGAATTTAATTCTTTTAGGGTGCCTACAGTCTCATAAAACATTTAAATCTATAGCTTTATTTTCAATATCATGTAAAGCATATGATAAAATTTTGTATGAGACTTCATGTATCAAAATATATATATTTACCATATACTTTCATTTCAAAACAAATCAATACTTTTCAGTATTCATATAAACATTATTAAAATGTTTCAAGTTGCAAGAAGGCATGCTTAATTGCGATGCTGTAAAACATTTCAGTATGCAACTTCAGTAATATTATCATCAAGTACAGTGAAGCGATTCATTTAATTTTATCACCATCAATTATTTGATTTCAAAATTTTCTTTCTGTCCAATCAATAAATCACTATTCAAATCATTCAAGATTCATTTCATTCAGTATTCAGATTGTTCAATACTCTAATTATTTAATAACCAGATCACTTGGTATTCAAACCATTCGGTATTCAATATCCTTTTTCGATAATTATTGACTATAATAATCAATTGTACTTTTATTACCAATACTAGAACCACATCATCAGTGTGAATCCTCTTAGTATTTATGAGCATCAAATATCATGTTTCCATATAGCCATCAGGATACTGAAATTATGAAATACTAATATCCTCATTCGACATCTATTCCAGAGTCGACATCGAGGATCGTAGAACCACAAGATCAATAATCGCATATCAAATCCATTTATGGTTTGACCTATTGGTACATATTCAGAATTTTCAACTTGCGGTTCATTTTTCATTCACTATCATAAAAATCATATCACAATCCTCAATTCACTTTTCATCTGGCCTGTAGAATGTAATATCATGTTAAAATTATCCATAAACGTCCTCAATTCAATTTTTGATTGGCAATTTACCACTTAAAAGAATTTGCCAATTTCCACTATCAACAGTATTTCAGTCATTTAAGTCGCCTTGCGACTATCCATATTATTGCCAAAAATCTCAGTTCATACCACTAAGACGGTCCATTTATTTGAATTTACCAATCCTATAATTGTCACTCGATTGATAATTCCGCAATTCTATCATTCGACCATCTAAATCACAACTTGATACCATTTATGATATTAAAATCACTTGATTTATCAATTCTATAAGGTTTAGACCATATAATTTATCACATTATCGTTTTCAATGATCTATCTTCCCATTGATTTCAATATCAAACTCTTCAGTAATACCATATAATCCTTTTAATATTTATTTCCAATAATTATCTCCAAGATTCCATTTATATGAGAAACTTAATCTTTTTCCTCAGATATTTTCCTAAAAATTTCGGCAGCATAACGACTTAATTTTTACTAAGCCTCCTGCACGGAAAACAGTTTATAATTGCAGCCGTTGTTTCTCACATTTTCTTTATCTCTTACTAAGACCCCCACCATCAGTTGTGGGTCCTCTTAGCATTTTTAACATTAATTCAATCTATAAATCATATAAGAATTTTCACAATTCCATTTAAATTCATTTCATCTATGCATCATATAAAAATCATAAAATCCCACATACAATATGATACCACTAATGCTTTATAAAAGTATCTTACCTATTCGCCAAGCTTAGCGCACTTTCCGATTTTTCGAGCCTTGCCGAACTCCACCATTCGTCTCATTTCCATTTTTGCTACAATTTCAAAAATTAACATATATTTTCATTTAGAAAATAATCCGAAAATTTCCAATAAATCCAATAGACATATAGCGAAAAGACTTAAATTTTCCTTACCACATTTTTTTTCTTCTTCTTCCTTCTTTTCTTTCTCCTTTTCTTTTCCTTTCTTTTCTTCTTTCTTTTCTTTTTCTTTTCTCTTTTTTTTTTCTGTTCTGTTTTTTTTTCCTGGTCTGAACCGGTTCGGACTGGTTCAGACCAGTTTGGTCTCATCCGCCGGTTCAGCCCCTCGCCTGCCGGTTCTCCGCCGGTTCGGCCTTCCCACAACTAGCCGAGGTGGTGCTGAAGCCAAATCTGGTCTCATTTCCTCTCCATCGACGATGACGGCATCGGATCTGGAGGTGGCAGCGGCGGCCTCTTTCCTCTCTGTTTCTTCCTTCCCCCTCCTTTATCTTCCATCGCCGATGGTCTACTTCCCTTCGGTCCACCTTCGTCTATGCCAGGGTGGTGGTGGCGATGCCCAGATCGGCGGCATCGCCGGTTTCCTTTCTCCCTTTTTCCTCTCGGGTTTTTCCGTTTTGTTTCGCGCCGTTTTCCTTCTTTCCTTTTTCCGTTCGTCGCCGGCTGGCTTTTCTCTTCTTCCTCCTTTGTTCACTGACGGCGTCACTCTCTCTCTCCCTTCTCCTTCCTCTCGGCCGACCGGCGTCGACCTCTCTTTGCATTTTCTCCTCTGTTTTAACAGAGGAGAAATGAATAAGGGAATCGGGTATATCCCGATTCCCATTTCCTTTTTTTTTTAATATATATATTTATTATTATATATAAAAATAATAACTATAATAAATATAATTATTATACACCATAATTATATATATATACACTATTCATAATATATTTAAATACATTTTGTATCAAAATATATATTTATATATATATATACTTTTTACACTTTTAACACAAAATAATATTTATATTTATCTAAGGTATATTTATATAATATCATTATATAAATATATCAAAATATTTTTATTTCTTATTAAGTTTTGGATTTCTAAATATCCAAAATTATTTCTTCATTTTCTTATTTAATTTGGATTTCCATTTATCCAAATTAAATTTCCTCCTTCATTTCTTATTTCCAATTTAAATTTCCCTTTTCATTTCTTATTTAATTTGGATTTCAATTTGTCCAAATTAAATTTTTTGAATACCTTATATTTATTTAGAAAATTCTCGGTCTTCACACTGGATCGACCGGCACCGCCGATCTCCCTTTTTCCTTTTTCCTATCAGGTTTCTGTCGTTCCTCGCTTCTGTTTTCTTTTTTTCGTCGTTGGTCGTCGGTCGCCTCTTCCTCGTGTCGCCGGCGGCTTCGTTCCTCTCCTTCTTCCTTTGGTCGGCCAACGGTGGCCAGCCTCTCCCTCACGTTTCCCTTCTGTTTTTCCTTCAACAGAAGAGAATAACAGTGGTTGGGTCCCGACCCCTGTTTCTATTTTTTTATTATATATATTTCTTTATATCAATAATTTATATATATAAATATTTATTAATATAATATATATTTTGTGTATAGTTTAAAATAAATATCTATACACTTAAATTAAAAATAACATATATATATATTTTTATATATTTATATACTTTTATCATAAGCTATAATATATATATATATACATATATATTTTTCATATATATATATATATGTAATTATATAAAACATATATATAATTTATTTAAAAATATATTTATATAATAAAATTGTATAAATATATAAATACTCACATTTATATTTCTTATAATTGGGATTTTCTTAATATCAAATTAATTTCTCCTTTTCCTTTCTTATTTAATTTGGATTTCCATATATCCATATTAAATTCCTCAAATTTATCCAAATTTAAATTCCTCAATTTCCTCACTTCCTTAATTTCGGGAATTTCAACGATATTCCTATCTCGTAAATAAATTTTATTTATTTACTTTAATTTATTTATTTCCTCTTATCTATTTTCTTAGATATTAATTTCCAATATTAATAATTTTCAATAAATGAAAAATTTGCAGTTATCACATTCTCCCAACCTTAAGAAATTCAGTCCTCCGAATTCAACTTAAATTTAGAGATGGTATGCTTCCGTATATTTATGATTCTTGTCCTCTATATCATCTTTTAAATAATACTGTCAGCATATTTTTAACATCAGAATCCCTTTTGATACCCATACATATCGCCTTTTATCATATATCTATACTCCCTTACATTTCTTATCCATTTGGGAGTTAACAATTTTCATCTCTCTTTGTACCATAGTTGATTCATACTGTTCATTCTCCATCTTTCTCAATCAGTGCCAAGTCGATATAGTTTGGTAGCTATCATTTAAACGATTTAATCAGTAGTATGTAATTGTCCCAGTAACTTTTAAATCTCGTGCATCTGTTCTCTCAACATATCTTCGAGTGTTTCCATATTACGCTCGAATATTCATATCGGTATGGAGCAGTGCTATCAATGAATTTGGAAATCTCAAAGCCTTTTGCTATTTCCCATAAGCATATGGCAACTCAGGGATTCCAATCACATGTATGCTTACTGGAACTTCACATATGTTCTCATCATTTTATAATCACGTTCCGACTATGGCACTAGAGAAATTTAGGAGCCTGACAATGGAAAGTGATTCCATTCAGACAATCAGTCATTAATCACTTCCATATCATCATATCTCTTCTAGACTCTTCATTGTTATCCCCAATGCTCATTTTCATATTTCTTTTGTTCAATTGGAAAAAAAGTGAGGATCTTTTTCTTTCATTAAGCTCTCAAGCTTCTAGGTAGCCTTTTTATACAGATGATGCTACTAGAGGACCTTCATTAAAGGGGAAGGACTTTAACCTCAAAGCCTTCTCCTTTCAGTCCACATTCCATATCGGCCCCTCTATACTTCTAATGTGTTTTGTCATTTCAGTCTTTGCAATAAGCGTTCTCTTACAATTTAAAAATCATAAATTCAGTTTCCAATAGTCCTCATAATTAAGATGGGATTGTACTTTCAATTAGGCCATATACTTTTGTTCGATTCTTTTTCGTTGGCGATTTCTTTACTTCTTTCAATCTTTTTCTGTGATAACCGTAAATTTTTCATTTATTGGAAATAAATAAATAAATAAATAAAATTGTGAGAATCGGAATATTGTGAAAATTTCGAGGATTGAGGAAGTGATAAATCGAGAAATTCGAGTCAAAGGAATTAAGTTGGAAATAAAATAAGGAATAGAGGAAATTTAATTTGGATAAATGGAAATCCAAATTAAATAAGAAAATAAGAAATGAATATGATATATATTTATATAATTATATATTATATAAATATATTTTTTTTATACAAATACATATGTACTTAAATGATATATAGTATATATTATTATACATTGGCATATATATGAATATATACTATTTCATAAATTTAAATAGTACATATTTATATTTTATGTATATATAAATATATACATATATGAGAAAAATGTAAATATTACTTTACATTAAGGTTTAAATACATATATATATTGTAAATACAATATATATATAAATGCTATTTAATTTAAAGTATATGAAAATATACATTTTTATGTGTAAATATATATTATTATATATAATATATATTTATATAATATATAGTACAAGTACTATTTAATAAAGTAATATAATTATATTTATAATATAGTTATAAATATAATTATAATTAAATTAATTAAACAAAAAAAAAGAAAAGGAGAAAGGAATCGGGAGGAGGACCCGACCCCCTTCCCCGACAGGCCGCCGACGGTGGCGGCGAGAAAGAAAGAGAGGAGAGGAGAGACGACATCGCCGGCCAAAGAGGAAAGGAAGAAAGCTGCCAGCGGCGGAAGAAAGGAAGAAAACAGAAGGCGAAACCGGTGAACCGAGAAGGAAAGGAGAAGAACCGGTGGCTCTTTTGTCGTGCCGTCAATTCGTGACGAACGGAGGCCAGATCCGGCTTCGCCGTGGTGCCGGCCAGCTGTGGAGCCGTCGAACCGCCGGAGAACCGGCCACCGGAGAAGAACCGGTGGTGAGGGAGGTAGACTGGTCCGGCGGGAAAAGAAAGAAAAGGAAAAAAGAAAAAGGAAAAAGAAAAAGAAAAAGAAAAGAAAAGAAAAGAGAAAAAGAAAGAAGAAAGAAAAAGAAGAAAGAGGAAAAGAAAAGCAATTTCGGGAATTTGAAAAATTCTCGAGAATTCGAAAATCCGAAAAATCCCGAGCACTCGGTAAGGATTTTGGAAATTAATTCTGAATAATTAATTTGAATAAATTATGGAAAAATTCTAATTTTTAGAATTTTAATTTCCAGAAAATTTCCTTAATAATCGAGCCGATGGAATCGGGCGAGGTGAACACGGGCGCGACCTTCGAGAGGTAGTCGCCGACCCGAGACAGGAAAGGGAGACATGTGCAGCCTGTAAGGATATTGGCATACATGCTTTAAATTATGCATTTAATTTTTATAAATGCTATTGATAATGATTGGTTGGAAAAATTGTGGTGATTTATTGGTTGAGATTTAAACTGTATTTTCCGTGCAGGAGGCTAGCCAATCTGCAGCCGTTATACTGCCGAAAATTATTGGAAAAATTATCGAAAATCATAATAAATGATTTTTATCATGAGAAACGATTTCTAACATGAAAATCAAGAAATCGATTAGTTTTTATAAAACATGAATATATTGATAATTAATTTTAAAATATTCATGTTTTTGAAAAGGGTGAAAAAGGAAATCACCTAAATTTATTCCGATAGGTGATATTTCACGTGAAACGATGTGTAAAATGAAAAGGACCAAAGTGAATATTTTACTAATCTTTCTTTAAATATTCACTTGATTTTATAAATAACCTTTATGAGTTCAATGGTGAGAACAAGTTTTATAGAAAATTTCATAAAGGTAATTAAAGGTGAAAAACAGTGTTTTGAGACTAAAAGGTCTCCGCATGTGTTTACATAGAAAACACGGGACAGGAGTGGTGATTTGGAAAATAAATATTTTAATTTTCCATAAATCACAAAATTAATTGATTTGAATCTCGATAACTTTGAAAATCATGTTTTTCATAGAAAGCACGAAAAAGCGTGCGTATATGTTTTACGGTGAAAAAGGACAGTTATGACCTTTTATGTTTTACAGTGACTATTTTATAAACTGTTTTCACCATATGGAAAATATGATTTATGATGTTCTATAATGTTTAGAATATTTTCGGGAATGATGACCCCAGTATGAATATTTTATAAATGTTATTCATAAGATGAAAATATTTTCCTTATGAATATTTGTGGATTGATTAAACTTATATTTAGTGAAAGTGATTTCATAAATGGGGTCTATATCACGTGTTTACTATTTTGAGACTGTTAGGCCCCATATCATGCTCACGTGTCATGTGTTAGTGCTGATAGATACTGATCCTATTATCAGCGTCCCAGTGGACACCTGATCAGTGCACATTGAGGACCCCATAGACTATAGCCATAGATCTCATGTGTTTCCCCTATTAGGGATGATATTATTATAGCATGATATATTTAGGGTGTTGCCTAGTCTCCATGATACTGTACTGATGATTGTACTTTTCACTGAACTTTTGCTGGTACTAAATTATCTACAGCTACTGAGCTTTTAATATATCACGTGTTAAACTAAATATTTTACGGTGTTTTACAAGTGTGGAAAAGAGTATTTGTGAAAGGAACAGAAATTCCTTATTTATTTACTTAAGTGTTTTATCACGTGAATATTTAATGTTTTATTAGGATTTGAATATCAAAAGAAAACGATTACTCTCTACAGTTGCTTCTAGGTTTCGGGACAAGCCAGGTATTCTAAAATACCTGCCTTACTCCATCCGGATCCCTAGCCGACTGTAGTATCCTTCCTACATGTGAGCCTAGAGCCTCTAGGAAGATTTAAAGAAAATGAAAAAAAAATTATTTTCAGCATATAGATAGCTGAATATCAAGTGTTGCATATAACTCTCTTACTGAGCCGTGGTTTGCTCACCCCTTAATATTAACATTTTAGATTTTCGAGGACTAAGAGATCTGACTTCTGAGGATTTCGAGCTGCGCATTTGGAGAACTGCAACAGCTTAATTTATAATATGAGGTATGATCATTTATTTTCTGTATTTAGACTTACTTTCAGTACTACTTTCTTGAGAATCAAAATAAGGGATGTAATTGATAATATACATTTTATATTTAATAGTTAAATGAATATGAAAATTGAAATATCACAGACAACCCAACCGGCTAAGTTGTATATTTTACGTGAAAATGTGGTCACGGGATGTGACAGATTTAATGGTATCAGAGCATGGTTGGCCTGATGTCTATGAATACTTTTAGAAGGAAAAGTGTTAAACATCCCTGGTAGTACTGTGTAGTCTAAATACATAGAGAAAATAAATGATTGTAAACTGAGTATAATGATTTAAAAGGAGTGAGAAAGTATAAATTGAGAATGTTAAAGAAATAATAGGCTCAGAAATTACCAGAATGTTGGTGATCTTATAATCGAAATGAAGGCCTGTTCGGTAAGGAACAGAAAGGACTCGGTGAGGGCCCCACCAGTACTTTCTATCCGAATCAAACTGAGACCTGAAAATGATGATATGAAGGAGGGAAATAAAATATCATCATTAAATAGACATTAAGATCACCGATTGAAGGTACTTTGAAGAGAGAAAATTTTTGACCAAAAATGACCAAAATACCCCTGCTTTCAAAATTTTACAGGGAGTTAAAATAAACCAACAGAGGTTGAAATTGATTGATCTGACAGAGAAATTGATGATATAAAGCTGCATTACAAGCAAAATAATCCAATTATGGATTCTAGTGGACTTCTCTATCGAAATTAAATAAGATCTCAAATTGCTGATATTAGTACGAGAAGAGGTACTATCAGCACATAGATACTAAGATCCTTGATTTAAAGGTATACTGAGGAGAAAGAAATAAATGTCGAAATGACGAAAATGCCCCTATGTCCCTTGAGTGCAAGACCTTTGTTACTTGCAATTTTTGATCCAGTTTTGATGAAACCATGGCACTATGTAAGTGCTTGGTTCCAAGACGATAGTGACTCTCCAGTATTGATAATTCTATAATTTATAGAATTATCATGAATTTAATGATATAATTTATCTCTAAATCATTACTATTAGATTCAAATCCCTCATTTATCTGTTAAATTTCTCTCAATGATGTAGGAACTCCAATTGATAAAGAAGTCAAAGATGTAAAGGATTTCAGTTCCAAATTTCATTCAAACACAAGACTTTGTTGATAAAGCTTCATGCATGGATATTTCTACTGGCTGCAAAGAAAGATAAATTGTTGCATTTATCTTTTATGAAGATAAATTATAAAGATGGACTTTTTACTAAGGATAGAGATAAACAAGGGAGCTGATAAAAGATAAATTTTCTTTGAAGATAAAGATCGAGCCCTATCAGCCAATATTTTGAGCTAATCATCATCCCCACTACCTCTATAAATAGCCAACTTAAGCACCATGAAGAGCATTAAATCCTACTAAGGGATATAGAGTAGTTTAGTTTTATTCTCTTTGTTTTGGTTTTCAAGTTTCATCTAAATTTCTTTTGCTTTTTATTTTGGAATATTTTAGAAGTTTTATTTAAATAAATATTTTTTTATTTTCACTTTCCTGCTATTGATTAAAAAAATTCTTTTTCAATCATTTGAATAAAATTAGGGTGTGAAATTTTAGTACTTAGTAAGCAATTCACAAATTCAATCCTCGTGGGAACGATACTCTACTCATCACTTTATTACTTGCTACGGTCCGTATACTTGCGGTACACTTATCGAGAATTCGGTAACAAGTTTTTGGCGCCGTTGTCGAGGATTGAAGGATTTATTTTGCTAATATTAATACCAAGCATACCTAGTTTTAATTCGAATATTTTTTTTTTCTTTTTCTCCCTCCTTGTTACTAATATCTTCTCTTGTTTTTTCTTGCGAGGTACAACGGCCTAGTGCATGCACTGTGCATGAACCGTGTAAGGAGTGGTGAATTGGCTCCCCTTGACCCTGAAATTGAAAGGACTTTACGAAGAATCAAGAAGAAGAACCAAGAAGACCTTGTTGAAACAAATACCATGGAAGAAACAGACACCAAGGCTCTTCGAGATTATGCAATGCCTACAGTTAATGGATTCGAGATGAGCATAAGATATCCAACCATTCAAGCAAACAATTTCGAGATCAAACCAGCCATCATCCAAATGATCCAAACTTCTATACAGTTTGGGGGTTCAATCAATAATAATCCTAATGCCCATCTAAAACATTTTTTACAAATTTGCTCTACTTTTAAGAATAATGGTGTTTCTGATGATGCGATAAGACTGAGATTATTTCCTTTTTCTCTCAGGGATAAAGCGATGGATTGGCTGAACTCATTGGTACCAGGATCAATCACAACATGGGAGGACTTAGTCCAGAAGTTCTTGGCAAAATTTTTTCCCACCAGCCAAAACAGCTAAGATGAGGAACGACATCACCACTTTCATGCAACACGACTCAGAGTCACTCTATGAAGCATGGGAGAGGTACAAAGAGCTCTTGAGAAGGTGTCCTCATCATGGGATTCCAAATTGGTTGCAAGTGCAGATATTCTACAATGGGTTGATAAGCTAGACCAGAACTACTATAGACACAGCTGCAGGTGGTGCATTAATGAGCAAGTCTATAGATGATGCCTACAACTTGATAGAAGACATGGCTGCAAACAGTTATCAATGGTCAACTGAGAGGCTTACACCAAAGAGAACAGCAGGTATGTACGAGTTAGATGCAATCACCACCCTTACCTCTCAAATCTTAGCCTTGACCAAAAAGGTTGATTCTCTTGGAGTCAATCAACAACCCAATCCAGTCCATTCCATTCCATTCAAAACCTTTCATAACTTGTGATAATTGTAGGGGTAATCACTCTGGTGATAGGTGTTCTATTCGAGTCGAACAAGTCTAATATGTTTCCCATCCAAATAGGAACCATAACCCATTCTCAAACACCTATAACCCTGGCTGGAGAAATCACTCAAATTCGCTTTGGAATAATAATCAAGTGCAACCATCTAACCCAAGACCTACCTATCCTCCTGGTTTCCATACTCAACCACCACCACCACTTTCGCATAATCCTCTACCACAAGCTCCACCACAAGAAAAGAAGCCTTCCTTAGAAGAGATGTTCACCACCATCTTACAAAACCAAGCTGCTTCTATAAAGAACCTAGAAATTCAAGTAGGTCAGATTGCCAATGCCATTAGTAACCGTCCCCAAGGGACCCTGCCTAGCAATACTGAACCTAATCCAAGAAGGAAAGGTAAAGAGCACTGTAAATCAATCACCTTGAGGAAAGGTAAAGAAGTGGGTTACATACCTAAAGAATCAAAGGAAGATGTTAGAGTTGAAGTGCAGGCAGAAAAAGAAGATAAGCAACAAAAGAAAATTGAGCAGACTTCATCTCAATCTGGCAAGATCATTGAATCACCTCCTCCACCTATCCCTTTTCCTCAAAGATTCAAGCAAAAGAAGACAGATAGGCAATTTGCTAAGTTCCTAGAGGTATTCAAAAAGCTCCACATCAACATCCCTTTCTCTGATGCATTGGAGCAAATGCCAATTTATGCCAAATTCATGAAGGACATCATCTCTAAGAAAAGGCAAATTGAGGATTTTGAAACTGTTGCTCTTACTGAGGAGTGCAACACCATTTTGCAAAGGAACTTACCACCTAAGCTTGAAGATCCAAGGAGTTTTACTATTCCTTGCACTATTGGTAACTTATTTTTTTGATAAAGCTTTATGTGAATTAGGTGCAAGTATTAATTTAATGCCTTTTTCGACTTTCAGGAAACTTGGACTAGGAGAGACTAAACCAACCAAGATAACACTCCAGTTAGCAGACCGATCTCTCAAGTATCCAAGAGGCATTATTGAGGATGTGCTAGTGAAGGTTGACAAATTTGTCTTTCCAGCTGATTTTGTAGTGTTAGATATGGAGGAAGATCGTGAAGTCCCAATTATCCTTGGGAGGCCCTTTCTGGTAACTGGTAAGGCTCTTATTGATGTGCAAAAAAGAGAGCTCACCATGCGGGTTAATGATCAAGAGGTAACATTTAACCTTTTCTCTGCAATTAAATTTCCAAGTGAGACTGATGATTGTTTTGAAGTAGATGAAGAGGAAAGTATAGTTCAGGGAATATTCATCAATCAACAACCAATGGACACCATAGAAGCAATTCTTGATGAAGAGAGGTCCAATTGTGCTGAGGTAAAAGTTGTGACAATTCCTAATAGACAATTTGAAAGGTTAGGTGCTTCTGGATTTTCACCTCTCAAGTCATCGATTGAAGCACCTATAACTTTAGAACTCAAAACTTTACCTCCTCATTTAAGGTATGCTTATCTAGGTGAGTCTTCTACTTTACCAATTATCATTTCTTCTGCTCTAACTAATGAACATGAAGAAAAGTTGTTAAGTGTCTTGAAGGAGCACAAGAAAGCATTAGGATGGACCATAGCTGATATCAAGGGAATAAGCCCATCCATATGCATGCACAAGATTCTGTTGGAGGAAAATCACAAGGCCACTATTGAGCACCAACGAAGGTTAAACCCAACCATGAAAGAGGTAGTGAAGAGAGAGATTATCAAGTGGTTGGATGCGGTTATCATATACCCGATTTCAGATAGTTCGTGGGTTAGTCCTATCCAATGTGTACCAAACAAGGGAGGTATGACTGTGGTATCTAATGAAAATAATGAGCTCATTCCTACTCGAACAGTCACTAGTTGGAGAGTGTGCATGGACTGCCGTAAGCTCAACAAGGCCACTAGAAAGGATCACTTTCCTTTGCCATTCATCGATCAGATGCTTGATAGACTAGCCGGGCATGAATTCTATTGCCTATTAGATGGGTATTCCAGGTACAACCAGATTGCCATCGCTCCAGAAGATCAAGAGAAGACCACATTCACTTGTCCATATGGTACGTTTGCTTTTAGGAGGATGCCATTTGGATTATGCAATGCTCCTGCCACATTCCAGAGATGCATGATGGCCATCTTTTCAGACATGGTAGAAGAATTTCTCGAGGTATTTATGGATGACTTCTCTGTTTTTGGTGATAATTTTGATTTATGTTTGAAAAATCTAACTCTTGTGCTCAAGCATTGCGAAGAAACCAACTTAGTCTTAAATTGGGAAAAATGTCATTTTATGGTCTAAGAAGGTATTGTGCTAGGCCATAAGGTTTCTTCGAGAGGAATTGAAGTTGACAGAGCCAAGATAGAGGTAATTGAGAAGTTGTCACCACCAACTTTAGTGAAAGGGGTAAGAAGTTTTCTTGGACATGCAGGCTTCTACAGGAGATTTATTAAAGATTTCTCAAAGATTTCCAAACCATTGTGTAATCTTTTAGAGAAAAACACAACTTTCAGGTTTGATCATTCCTGTTTAGAAGCATTTCAAACTTTAAAAGATATATTGATTTCTACTCCTGTAATTGTAGCACCTGATTGGAATTTACCTTTTGAACTAATGTGTGATGCGAGTGATTATGCAGTTGGTGCAGTTTTAGGACAACGACGAGGTAAGATTTTTCACGCAATTTACTATGCAAGCAAAACCTTGACAGATGCACAACTCAACTATGCAACCACTAAAAAGGAGTTGTTGGCGGTTGTCTTCGCGTTTGATAAGTTTCGTCCTTATCTCATTGGCACCAAGGTGATAGTCTACACCGATCACTCTGCCATCAAGTACTTGATTGCCAAGAAGGATGCCAAGCCAAGATTGATTAGGTCGATTCTACTTTTACAAGAGTTTGACCTGGAGATTAGAGACAAAAAGGGGACAGAAAATCAAGTGGCAGATCATCTTTTCAGACTAGAGAATGGTGGTGTTGAAGATGCAACTATCATCAAAGAGTCTTTCCCTGATGAGCAACTATTCAAGGTTAGGCATAATAACTTACCATGGTATGCGGATTATGTCAACTTTATAGTAGGTAAAGTGCTTCCTCCTGATTTATCATTTCAACAAAAGAAAAAATTTTTGCATGATGTCAAATATTTTGTATGGGATGAACCCTATTTGTTTAAGCAATGTAGGGATCAGGTTTTAAGAAAATGTGTACCCATGGAAGAGACGGAGGATATCCTCCATCATTGTCATTCTTCAGATTATGGAGGACACTTTGGAGGGGAAAGAACAGCTGCTAAGGTGCTTCAATCAGGATTCTATTGGCCTACGTTGTTCAAAGATGCCTATCTATATGCCTTGAGATGTGATCGATGCCAAAGGGTTGGCAATATTTCCAAGAGGCATGAGATGCCCCTAAACACCAATTTGGAGGTGGAAATTTTTGATGTTTGGGGAATAGACTTCATGGGACCATTCATCTCCTCCTACAACAACCTTTACATCCTTGTAGCAGTGGACTATGTATCCAAATGGGTGGAAGCAAAGGCCTTACCTACAAATGATGCCAAGGTAGTTATGAAGTTCTTGAAAAAGACCATCTTCACTCGTTTTGGCACCCTTAAAGCGATCATTAGTGATGAAGGGACTCACTTTTGCAACAAGTCCTTTGAAGCTCTGCTTGCTAAGTATGGTGTCAAACACAAGGTGGCTACAGGCTATCACCCTCAGACAAGTGGCCAAGCAGAAATCTCCAATAGGGAGATAAAAAGAATTTTAGAGAAGACAGTGAACTCATCAAGAAAGGATTGGGCCATGAAATTAAACAATGCATTGTCGGCCTACTGAACTGCATTCAAAACACCTATTGGAATGTCTCCATACCAATTAGTGTTTGAGAAGGCTTGTCACTTACCGGTGGAATTGGAGCACAAGGCATTTTGGGCGATCAAGAAATTAAATTTTGATATGATGGCCGCTGGTGGAAAGCGTTTATTGCAGCTCAACAAGTTAGATGAATTCAGAATGCAAGCATATGAGAGTGCCAGACTCTATAAGGAGAGAACGAAGAAGTGGCATGACAAGGAGATAGTGGAAAGACAATTTAAGCCGGGGCAACAGGTTTTACTCAATAATTCTTGTTTGAAGCTATTTCCAGGTAAGTTGAAATCAAGGTGGTCTGGACCATTCATTGTTACTCAAGTATTTCCATATGGAGTTGTGGAAATAGGAGCTAAATTTTCAAATGAACCATTTAAGGTTAGTGGTCAGAGATTGAAACATTATTGGGGAGGAGTGATCGATCGTGGAAAATCGGTTATTGATCTTAATGATCCACCTTGAAAAATGACAGACATAGTCAAGCTGATGACTATAAATCAAGCGCTTCTGGGGAGGCAACCCCAGCATTTTATTGCTTTCTTAATTATTTCTTTTATTTCTTAGTTTAGATATTTCATTAGTTGCTTTCTTTTCTTTATTTTATAGGTGTCAAAGTCTAAGTTTGGGGGAGCAAAAAGGAATTTGGCAAGTTTTACAGTTTGAGCTTCATTGAAAAAATCAGGGGAGTTTCCTTTATCCTTTTCTTGAATTCTTGAATTTCTTATACATTGAGGACAATGTATGTTTCAAGTGGGGGGAAGAGCAAAATTTTTATTTTTAAAGATTGAGCAAAATTTTTTAATTTTCTTTTGAAGTCTTTGCAAAAATTCTGTGCTTTAAAATGGTTTTTACCTTGAAGTGATTATATGCTTGCGTGATAATTCCTTGATATTTAACCATTGATTGAGAATGTTATAGCAAAATGAAATTCATGAATATGTGCAAAGTATGTGAATGAATTCTTTAGTGAATTATCTTTTTGATTGAGATTTTTCCAAAAATTAAATGCACCATGTCTCTTTCATTGAAGTCATGCATATTTAGAGAAGATTTATGTGAATAGAAATAAACAATAGTCTTTAAAGTTTGTTATTTGTCTAGAATTTGTTCTATCATCTCTCAAGGCGAAATCCTAGAACACACTTAGCTAAAGAGGTGATTTAGGCCATCTTTGGACCGTTTGAGCCTTTCAAAACTACCATGATGTATTTTATCCTTAGTCACCCAATTTGAGCTTAAAGTAGACCTTCTTTCTTGTTTTACCTACATTAATAATTAGCCTAGCCTAAAAAAAAATTTCCCATACCCTGTTATATGCATGAGGATTATGTCAAGATATATTTAGAGCTATGCATATATGGAAGAAATGGTGAAATTAAAAAAATTTAGATGATTCAAAAAAAAAGGAAAAAGAAATCAAGTTGGAGGAATTATTTGAAAGCTCTTAAAAAGTCCAAGAAAAAAAATGCATGATTAGAGGTTAAGCCTAAAAATCCTATTTCTCCTACCTATTACCCTAGCCATATATTACAAGCTTATAAAGTCCTATTGATATTTGGCTATGTGTGTCTACATTAGTGGAGAGAAGATGAGAAAAACAAACTTATGGAAGATAACTATTCTTTGCGATCTTTTGTTATGTTCATATTTGTATAAATTCATCCGGATTGCATGAACTGAAATGAAGAAACATTTACACACACACACGGAAAAATTCAGTTGAATTGATACTCTCTTTTGAATGAGTTTATATATATTTAGCTAATGTTTATGGATTTTCATGGAGTTGTAATGTTTTCAAAATCTTTGGGGAAATTAAAGGGAAATCATTATTGCAAGTGTATTTGACCTCTAGGTACATTTCTTTGTGAATTTTATTTTGCTCGAGGACAAGCAAAAATTCAAGTTTGGGGGTGTGATAATTCTATAATTTATAGAGTTATCATGAATTTAATGATATAATTTATCTCTAAATCATTACTATTAGATTCAAATCCCTCATTTATCTATTAAATTTCTCTCAATGATGTAGGAACTCCAATTGATAAAGAAGTCAAAGATGTAAAGGATTTCAGTTCCAAATTTCATTCAAACACAAGACTTTGTTGATAAAGCTTCATGCATGGATATTTCTACTGGCTGCCAAGAAAGATAAATTGTTGCATTTATCTTTTATGAAGATAAATTATCAAGATGGACTTTTTGCTAAGGATAGAGATAAACAAGGGAGCTGATAAAAGATAAATTTTCTTTGAAGATAAAGATCGAGCCCTATCAACCAAAATTTTGAGCTAATCATCATCTCCACTACCTCTATAAATAGCCAGCTTAAGCACCATGAAGAGCATTAAATCCTATTAAGGGATATAGAGTAGTTTAGTTTTATTCTCTTTGTTTTAGTTTTCAAGTTTTCATCTAAATTTCTTTTGGTTTTTATTTTGGAATATTTTAGAAGTTTTATTTAAATAAATATTTTTTTATTTTCACTTTCCTGCTATTGATTAAAAAAATTCTTTTTCGATCGTTTGAATAAAATTAGGGTGTGAAATTTTAGTACTTAGTAAGTAATTCACAAATTCAATCCTCGTGGGAACGATACTCTACTCATCACTTTATTACTTGCTACGGTCCGTATACTTGCGGTACACTCATCGAGAATTCGGTAACAAGTATTCAGTACAGCTCATGGTTGTACTCTGTGGGATTATGTTGCGCGTGAACCAAGGCTGAATCATTTATTCAACGAAGCCGTGGCAAGTGACGGTTTTCTTACGGTGAGCGTGGCCCTTAGTAAGTGCAAGGGAGTTTTTGAGGGGTTGAAGTCACTGATTGATGTTGGGGGTGGCACTGGAACCGTAACCAAGCTCTTTTGCCAAGGCATTTCCAGAAATGATTTGCATTGTTTTGATCTTCCCCACGTTGTGGCTGGCTTGCAAGGAAGTGAAAACTTGAAATATCTTGAAGGAGACATGTTTGAGAAAGTTCCCCAGGGAGATGCAATTATGTTAAAGGTATGCATGCATTACATTAATTATTAAGTGAAAATTCTTATTCTTAACTTTAAATATTCTGTTAAATATCTGATAAGTTAATTGCAGTGGATATTGCATGATTGGAGTGATGAAGACTGTAAAAAAATACTAAGAAGATGTAAAAAGGCCATAGAGAGCAACAATGGAGGGAAGGTAATCATCATAGAAATGATAATAGGAGACCAAGAAGTGGATGAAGAGGCTATCCAAGCGAAACTCCTTCTTGACATAGAAATGATGGTTGTTTGCAAGGGTCAAGAAAGAAACAAACAAGAATGGAGTAAGCTCTTTGCTGATGCTGGCTTTAGCGACTATAAGATACTTCATATTTTAGGCCTAAGGTCTCTCATTGAGTTATTTCCTTAATAACTAAGCTATATATCTTCTTGTTATTTGCACTACAATAAAGTGGTCTTTCTGGCCAACAAACTCTCCAATCTCCAATGGAGTGATTTTTAAAAAAATTATGATATGTTGAAAGGTTTAATTTCTTAATTTTATCTCCCTATTTATAAAAAAGTGGGATGTTTCTGTGTGTTATTTTAAGTTTGTTTCCCAAGTCTTTAAAGTTATATATGACTT
Source organism: Heritiera fomes (assembly GCA_032173925.1). NCBI lineage: Eukaryota > Viridiplantae > Streptophyta > Magnoliopsida > Malvales > Malvaceae > Heritiera > Heritiera fomes. The sequence goes on along the minus strand of JAPDPM010000004.1, from coordinate 7,889,591 downwards.
TAACAAACAAGGCTTGTCCTAGTGATTGTTACTCTCATTAAGAGAGATTAAGTCTAAAGTTTGATTTCCTACTCTTCTTGTACTTTCTATGAAAAAAAAGTTATATATGACTTTTCAGATGTTAATGCAAGACGTTGGAGCATTTTACTGTGCAACATTTATTTTAAAATCTAAATTATTGGAGCATGTTGTCATGGCCACATTATTATGTTTTGCCCTTGGGATTGATTGGCAATTGGATATTTGGCTTTATTAATAACGATAATGGAAATCCTATAAACATATATCTTACACGGTTCAACTTCAATCGAATTAAGTAGTATGTGACTTTTCAGATGTTAATGCAAGACGTTGGAGCAATTTACTGTGCAACATTTATTTTAAAATCTAAATTATTGAAGCATGTTGTCATGGCTCATTTTGGCTTTATTAATAATGATAATGGAAATCCTATAAACATATATCTTACACGGTTCAACTTCAATCGAATTAAGTAGTACGTGACTTTTCAGATGTTAATGCAAGACGTTGGAGCAATTTACTGTGCAACATTTATTTTAAAATCTAAATTATTGAAGCATGTTGTCAGTTCAACTTCAATCGAATTAAGTAGTATGTGACTTTTCAGATGTTAATGCAAGACGTTGGAGCAATTTACTGTGCAACATTTATTTTAAAATCTAAATTATTGAAGCATGTTGTCATGGCTCATTTTGGCTTTATTAATAATGATAATGGAAATCCTATAAACATATATCTTACACGGTTCAACTTCAATCGAATTAAGTAGAATAAGATATATATATATATATATATATATATATATATATATATATATTTATATAGTCAGATTTGGATAGAGTTCAGATCTTAAAATTAAGATTAATGTAATATTTAGTTAAATAAATTCGTTAAATGTTTTTATTATAATTTTTAATTTTAAATTATCTTTTATGAGTTATGTTAAATTTATTAATTTATTTTTTATAATATAAATTAAAATTGATTTTATATTTAAATTTAAAAGTAAAATTTTAATTTAATAAATAAATATTTAATGTTCAAATACTTAAGAGTATTCTCTATATTATATGAGTAAGATTTGGATAAGAAAAATAAAAGTACTTCATTTGGATAAGTTTTAAAATCAATATTGATTGAAAGTGATTGAAAGTGACTCAAAAAATGAAGGGCTAATACTTCAAATTATGTTCCCAACTTTCTCGAAGGCTGCAGATGGTGAAATTTTCTTACATTCCTAGAGAGGCAAATTTATTTGCGTATAGCTTAGCAAATGCTGGGGTTAACGGACATAATGTTTTATCTGTCCATCCCTAAATCTTTGCTTTGCTTTTGTGTTTTTTTGCTGTTTTTCTTTTTCAGTTCAGTGCATCTCCTGGGAACCAAATTGTGTTGTTTTGACTGTCATAGCCTCTTGGCTTATTAATAATATTCTCATTGCTTTTAAAAAAATAAAAAGTTTTAAAAGCATTATAATGTTGCTGTCCTCAATGATGTTCCCAATTGTTGATATATCATTGTCCGTCCTCCGTGGCTTGTTAATTGTTGAAATGTTTACTTCTATCACTGCTGGAGAAAAGTGTTTATTTTTATCATTGCTTTTAAAGGTTAATGGTAAATCCATACGCTAAATTACCTTCTCCTTTTTTTAATTTTGTTTTATTTTTGTTTGTTCTTGTGGATATTTTAATTTTTAAACATGGATGTTGAACAATTTTTGTATTTGATTGTGTAAAGAAAGAGATTATAAGAGAATGAGATAAAGAAAAGAAAGAATGAAAGAATGAAAGAAGGAATTGTATTTCTAATGATACATTACGAGAAGGTTAAAGGCCTTTATATAGGCAATAGAACATGACAATAAAGGAAATACAATCAGGAAATAAAATCGTAATTAAGTCCTAAAATCAATCATAATCAATTAGTCAACTATAATCAATTAGTCTAAGGTAACTATAATATTACAATTGATTGTAACATTAATTGTAATATTACGTTTACATTATCGTAATCAATTAGTCAATTGTAATCAGTTAATCTAAGTCAACTGTAATATTACAATTGATTGTAACATTAATTGTAATATTACGTTAACATCCTCCCGCAAACTCAAGGTGGTAATGTGGAAGCCAACTTGAGTTTGGAAACTTGTGCAAGAAATTGTCCAGGTGGATGTGCTTTGGTGTTTTAAAAATTTACTACCTATAAAAGGATGTTTTGTGTTTTCTAAAATAGAGCCGCACAATTAAACAGAAAAGAGAAACCTGTTCTCTGTGGTTTTAGAGCTTCTTTCAAACAAAACAAAATATTCTTTTAATCAAAGATAGCAATTCGGTTATAAAAGAAAAAACGCTCTTTAAGGCTTCTGATCGTGAGACGTTCAAGAGTCGTGAGATCCGTTCGTGTGGATATCATAGAGGCAGGAACGAAAAGTTGTTGCTTGTGACTCGACCAACGACAGAAAATCAGAGAAAACGTTAGATAAAATCTCGAAACCCTAATCAGGCAACTCTCCGAATCGATCCTGGTGGAGGCCGAATGACTTAAATTCCGCTGCGTATTTGTTTTGGTTTTCTTCATTTTTTCCCCCTTTCTTTTCTGTTATTATAACCCCTTTGTTTAGCATTGTTTCTCACAAACCAGATTAAGCAATTGATGTCGGTGGCCAAATAAAAGACACAAATTAATAGTGAATAGTTTAAATTTACATCAAGACTTGCTCTCTCACGGGAATTGTACTCGCCATCAGGGAGACATGAGGACAAAGGTGTTATTTTCAACCATCAAATACTTGCATTTAGATTGGTCTAAAATTGAACAGAACGAAAATGGTCCAATAATACAGAAGTCCAACAACACACAATCACAAGCCATCTAAATGAAAAATGGTGATTAGTGGCTTAAAAAGTTTGAGCTCACCATTCTAAATTACAAGAGATACCATAGTAACTCAAAGCGGCTCTATTTTAATTGTGTTTAATTGTGCGGCTCTATTTTAGAAAACATAAAACATCCTTTTATAGGTAGTAAATTTTACCCTAAAATTTACTGTCAAACAGAACTCTAATCCTACTCAGAATAGGATTAGTTATATCCTTAATCCAATTCAGAATAGGATTAATTAAGCTCCTCATTGATCCGTTCTAAGTGTGCGACCCAATAGGTTCTCAAAACAATGGCAATGACAAAATTGTCACAGGCAATGAGCGGTATCTAGCAACACATCATTGCTACCCATGTAACGAGAATGTCAATGACTCGACATAACCTTACTCGTGATAGATGTTACCGTGTAGTCTAATCCCTTTATCCTTTGATGTCTTGATTGGACACAAGTCATCGAATGTGTCACACTTGTATAGTCTAATCAGCGTTTCTTGATTCCTGAGTAGACTAATTAATCAAATAAAATCAATATCTCATATTGACTTATTCGAGCACAGCCATGCATTTCTTAGTCTCACTCTATCAAAAGGCCCAAGACATCACTCTTGTTATATAAGAGGGATAAATCCTATCTTGATCACTCAACATCCCTCTACATAGATCAAGGCATACCCAATTACTACCTTTATAGTCCATCCTGTTACGAATGACATCTAGCAGCATTAAAGTATGCAATTCTCTATGTTGGGATCTCTGATGATCTCAAGTTAAAGGATCACATACACCATCATCACTATGAGAATCGCTTATGACACTCATATAACAATCCATGTAGCGTTCTCATGGAGGGTCGATCCAGTACATAGTTCTCTAACATGTACCTATGTGATGACTTGATATCCTATATCCATGACAATGGTCATCAGTCAACCACATACTAGTCTTATCGTATAATTGTTATCCTTGTTCACAATAATACTTGACTAGGGATATTTTAAGAATAGTGTGTTATTACTATTCTAAGGACATTATCATATAAGATTACATTACGCAGTTATAAGACAAATATAATAATGAACAATAATAAATAAAATGTCATGATACATAAAAAATGCCAAAGTCAATCATTTAATGAATAGTTCTAAGGGCATAATCCAACAAAAAAAATCAAGCACAATGTCACATGTTGAAGGAGCCCGAGAACAGAATTTTGGTTGTAATAATATATTTATGATATAAATATATACATTTGTTTTATTATTACTATTAGTTTCTTTATAATTTGAACTTATATATATCCATGCATATTAATCTATATATATATATATATATATATATATTACTATATACATATATATGTATATTTTTTTTATTTGTCTTAATCTTTATATATATATATAAATATATATATATATATATATGAGGAGTAATCCAATTACACGTGTAAAACAAATTTAGTTTTACACACTTTCATATCTTTTTATATGATTTATAATTTTTTAATCCGACCGTTGAATTTTATGTTCTATTCACATAGATCATGCATACCAAATTTCAAATTAATCGAATACGTCTAACTATTTATTTTCTAAAATAAAATTTCAACTGTTGATATATATTGAAAAAAATACTATTTTCGATTAAAATGATAGAAATAACAGATTAATTCAAAAATTTACATACATAATAAATATGAGTAGGTTGTTAAATCCAATGGCTGGTTTGCAAAAATATTAATCCTATATGAAGATATAAAATTGTGTAAAACAAATTTGTTTTAAGCATTTGTAAGTAGATCCCTACTCTATATATATATATATATATATATATATATATATATATATATATATATATATATATATATATATACACACACGCCATATTTATTTTTTATAAGTATATCTTCCATTTGATTAAATGTGTTGACACCTAATTTTGTCCCATTTTGTTGTTGTTGTTGTTGTTGTTGTTGTTGTTATTATTATTATTATTATTTTTTATTTTTTATTACTATTTTTGTTATTATTTTTATTTTTATCTTTATTATTATTATTATTATTATTGTTTATTGTCCAATCAGCCCCTGCCAGCCCCTCTCCCGAGGCTGTCCATCAGCCACTGCCACTTGACACCACCGCCGATCACCATCCTCGGTCACCCCAAACAAAGCCCTGGAAACCCCCTTTCCCCCAAACCAGCAACCCAAAAGCCCCATCGAAAAACACCACCGTGAACCATCATCATAGCCCCTACCCACAGCAACCACCATTTCAGAGAACGAAACCATCACCGAAACAACCCTCTGCCTTAGCCACTCACCGAGCATCACCCTCAACCCCATCACCACCAAACACAACCACTCACCCCACACCGAAACCAACCAAAGCCACAAAAACAAACACCAAAAAAAAAAGGGAAACAGAACACCAGCTCCAGAAACCGAGGGTTTCCAAATCCGAGATCTGAATCCCACCTGCAAAAACACAAACAACAACAACCACAAAACACAAATCAAAACCATCCGACGCATCAACCAAAAAAAACAAAAAAAGGGAGGAGGCCGAAGGTTTCGACCTCAGATCCGTAGGATTAGGACCACTTTTTGGGAAAACGAAGATCAGAAACGGAAAGAGGGAGCTGAGAGCTTTCGGAAAAGCATTGCCTTTTTATTTTTGGCCACCGACGACGGTGGCCGGAGGCGAGCTAAGCGGCGGAAGACGGCGGCCCGGCGGCGGCCGGGAATCGCCTGGCCAGGAGAGCTTTGGAAAGCTCTGAAATTTTTTTTTGTAAAAAAAGGGAAAAGTGAAAGAGAAAAAAAAAGAGAAGATTTTATAGAGAGAGGCCGACCCGCGCGTGGACCCGGATCCGACCCGGGATTTGCGCGCCCGACTCGGGAAGAAGATCCGTGCGCCGCTCCAGCATCCGACCCGACCCGCTCGCGTCCGACCCGGATCTAGCCCGCTCTCGACTCGCGCGCCCAGGCCTGACTGACCCGATCTGGTCCACTCGTTTGGGCCATCTTCTTGGGCCATTGAAGGGTTTTCTTTGGCTCTTAGCCCAAATTCATTTTTGGTAATTTTTTTTGTTTTGTTTTTTGTTTATTTATTTATTTATTTATTTATTTATTTAGTGTTTATTCATTTTATAAAAAAGGAAGAAAATTTTAATTCCAAAATTAAAAAAATTAAAAATTAAAAAAATTAAATTATAATACTATTATTATTATTATTATTATTATTATTATTATTATTATTGTTATTTGAGTTTTATTATTGTTGTTGTTATTATTATTATTATTATTATTATTATTATTATTATTATTATTATTATTATTATTATTATTATTACTACATTATTGTGATTATTATTATTATTATTGTGTTATTATTCTTATCACTATTATTATTGTTATTGCATGTTGTAAAATAAAAGTTTTTGAAAAAATTTTTTTTATTTGTATTTTCATTAATTATTATTATTGATTAGGAAATGTATTTAAAAATAATGAAATTTAAATTCAATAGAATGAAATGTCCGATGATGGGATGTTATGAAACTCACAAGTAGTGATTTCTTGACTGATCCCTAAGTGAGAAGAGTCGTGCTAAATGTTACAAGAGTATTGGGATATTTAGTATGATTTTTCAATAATTTAAATTTTTATTAAAAATGAAAATAAATAATTTATTTTTTATAAAAAAACAAAGAAAAATAAATAATGAACTTTAATAATTAAATGAAATTCGTCCGATGATGGGATGTTACGGAAGTCACAAGTAGTGATTCCTAACTGATCCCTAGGTGAGAAGAGTCGTACTAAATGTTACCAGAGTATTGGGATACTTAGTATGATTTTTCAATAATTTAAATTTTTATTAAAAATAAAATAAATAAGTTTTTAAAAGAAAATAGAAAAAAAAGAAATTAATAATAAAGGTCCGATGATGGGATGTCATGAAACTCACAAATAGTGATTTCTTGACTGATCTCTAGGTGAGAAGAGTCGTACTAAATGTTACCAGAGTATTCGGATATTTAGTATGATTTTTCAATAATTTAAATTTTTATTAAAAATGAAAATAAATAATTTATTTTTTATAAAAAAACAAAGAAAAATAAATAATGAACTTTAATAATTAAATGAAATTCATCCGATGATGGGATGTTACGGAAGTAACAAGTAGTGATTCCTAACTGATCCCTAGGTGAGAAGAGTCGTACTAAATGTTACCAGAGTATTGGGATACTTAGTATGATTTTTCAATAATTTAAATTTTTATTAAAAATAAAATAAATAAGTTTTTAAAAGAAAATAGAAAAAAAGAAATTAATAATAAAGGTCCGATGATGGGATGTCATGAAACTCACAAATAGTGATTTCTTGACTGATCTCTAGGTGAGAAGAGTCGTACTAAATGTTACCAGAGTATTCGGATATTTAGTATGATTTTTCAATAATTTAAATTTTTATTAAAAATGAAAATAAATAATTTATTTTTTATAAAAAAACAAAGAAAAATAAATAATGAACTTTAATAATTAAATGAAATTCGTCCGATGATGGGATGTTACGGAAGTCACAAGTAGTGATTCCTAACTGATCCCTAGGTGAGAAGAGTCGTACTAAATGTTACCAGAGTATTGGGATATTTAGCCAAATTTCTCAATATCAAGAGTTTCATCAATAAAATCAAAATAAATAAAATTTCTTTTAAGTTTCATTTGCATCATTCATTATCTGTTTGCATCATATGCATTCATAATAATTTTTGAAATGAGTGTGAATCTTCTGATGATGAGATTCTATAGAACTCACAAGTAGTGATTCTTAAGAAATCTCTAGGTGAGGAAATTATCCGAAATGCTACCAGAGTATTGGAGTACTTCAGAATAATTTTCAATACAAAAGATTTTCACTTATTTCAAATAAAAAATAAAACTTAAATGTTTCAAAATTAAAAGAATAAAATTGATTGCAATAAAAATAGGAATTATTTTTAAATATTAAGTTAAGACTGTAGACACCTAATTTTGTCCGAACAATTTTTTTTTATTTTTATTTTATATATATAAAAAAAGAAACATAAAAATAAAAATAAATAAAAGAAACAAATCATAAAATAAAAGAGAGTTGACTTCAATGATTTGTTGCCATAAGAAAGATAATAATAATAAAGGAAATAATCAAAGTGAAATAAAATCTAAAAATAAATTACCAAAAATAAAATAATGAAAAGGAAATAAATAAAAAAAAGATGGAAAGGCCAAATGAAAATAAATGAAGAAAATCTCATAATTATGGGATGAATAAACTCATTGATTCATTTTCCAAAAGGAGATACAAAAAATATGTATATAAGGGAAAAAAAAAAGAAAGGAAACGGAGACAGACCAATACCCCATCCGGGGAAGAAAAAAAAACCTAGAGAGAAAACCTGGAAGAAAAAAAAAAAACCTAGAGAGAGGAACCCTAGGAGAAAAAAGAAAACCCTAGAGAAAAACACAAAAAAGAGAAGGAAAAACCCTAAAAATTTTTTAGCGACTGCTCTTGGCCACCCTACAGACCACGATCACCAAACACCAATACCTTGGACCCGTGGAAGCACCATCTTGACCGAACCCTATTATTTTTTTTGCGACGGCTTCATCTTCTACACAAAAAAAAACCTTGCCTCGTTCCACCGCCCCCAGCCTCCTTTGCCTACTGTGTAGCTGTTCTTCATTCATCACCATCTTTCGAAAGAAAAACCAACGCCACACTTCCTCACCCGAAAACCTCCCTCAAATACTGCCTTAGCCGAGACCACCCAACATGGCTTCAACCCAGTCCCTTACTTCAGCTGCTGCCCATCGTCTTCACCAGTCTTGATGCAACCTCTATTTACCGACATCATCGCTTGCTCTGACCTGCGGCTTTCCCTGTTCTTGCATCGTTCCTGTCACTATTGCTGCACGTTGCTTGAGTAGCTTTTTACAGGATCTGAAGCTGAGTTGCTGGTTTAGCAACATGAAAACAACGTGAAAGAAGGGGAACAAAAAGAAAAACAGCCAGCGTTTTGGCAGGATTGGAGCCTTGCCACCTCATTACACACAACTGAGCTTCGCTGTCCCCTTATTTTGCACTGCACCTCCGTTGTTGTGGCTTTGCTTGCTTGCATAGTTCCTGTCACCATTGCTGCACGGGTTTTGTTTTATCATCACTTCTTATCACGCTTTGCTCAGCCTTTGCACTGCATCTCCACCGTCCCTGCTAGCTGCTATTGCGTGAGGTTTTGTACTGTAATAAGGTCTGGATGCTGCACTGCTGTTTTGTTTTGCTTCCAGCTATCCGGCCAAGTTTGCTGCTTCGCCGAACTGCACCACGCAGGTCCCATCTGCACTTGTTGCTGCTGTCTACAAAAGGAAAACAAAGAAAGAAAGATTAAAAAGCACGTGAAGATACAGTCACGTGGGCTGCTGCAAAATAAAGGAAAAGCTTAAAGAAAGGAGAGTGGATTGAACGGCATAGCTTTAGGAGGCCTTATTACACAGCCTCTGTATTCATCTTCACCACCTTCAAGCTATTGACCCAGCCATCTTCATCGCATCTCTATCATCGGTCACCATCCAGCCACTATCATCACTGCTTAACCATCTCCATCACTTACCGCTTCAGCCGAGCCTCCCATCATCATCCCTTCATCATCAAGGCTGCACCGTGCGCCCCTGCCGTTGGATTACCGTGATAGCCTTCGTTACAGCCCCACACTTGCAGTTGTTTGTTGTGCCTCACGCCATTGTTTTAAATTGCGGTCGCGGCCGCGTTTTCGGTCTCGTTGCGTTTATCGCGGTTGCGGACATAGCGACGGTAATTGCGGCCATTGCGGTCATCGCGGTCGTGAATTTTTTTAATTTCGCACAATTTTGTATAAAGTATAGTAATTGTAATTATAATCACGTAAAGTCTTATTTTATAGTTTTTAAAGTAATTTGTGATACATTTAGTCTATTATTTTCGTGAAAAAAAAGTTATTCATATTTTTTTGAATTATAATAGAACATTCATATTTAAAATATTACTTATGATAATTGAAAAATAATAAAAATTGAAAATAGAGATAAATAATTATGTATTAATAAAAAATAATGTACTGATTATTTAGCCTTAATTATTTTTTATCTAAATTATTAAGGAATTTTTTTCATCTAAATTTTGTCAAATCTTTTTTCATCTATATTTAATAACATATATTTAATTACTCTACAAATTTTACTTTAAAAAATCAAATTCATAATCTAAATTAAACATTAATTAATAATTTTTTAATTCAGATTGCCTAATATTTTTTATCATGATTTATAAGATTAACTAATGTTAATTCTTCAAAATTAATATGTTGTTAGTTGTTACAAAAAAAATTCTTAAACATTAAAACCCATTAGTGAAAAAAAAATTACCACATTTTTTTATTAGAGTAATCTGTAAAATACCAATTATCAAATATTAAATCATTATCAAATATTAAATCATTATTTAATTTAATTAACCTTTGGCAAAAAAAAAAATTCAACATTTAACAAAAAAAATTAAATCAACATTTTTAACTAATTAATCTTTATTCTTTACCCAAATGCCAAAACCGATTTCCCAATTCTCCCCATCACCCTCGCGACCCTCGTCCCTCTCCCTCCCTCGACTCTCTGATCTGAAAAGCCCACCGGCCAAGGCCTCATTTGCTCACCTCCGACACAGCCCCTCACCAGCTCACCCACTGTCGACCCCTTACGCCCTCACCCTCACCCCTCGGGTCTCAATCAGCTAGCCAATCCTCACTCAGCCTTGCCAATCTCACCCGCCACCGCCCTTTGTGCAACCTGTCCAGAGCAACGTCAGCCCTCAAATCCCAATCTCTTTTCTCTTCAATTCATCTCTTATGTCTAACCCAGACGAGAAATCCTTCATTTTCAGAAGCTATTTTCATTTCAAAACAAAATTAACGCATGAAAGAATCAGAGTTGCCCACGGCCACGGCCAGTCACCCACGCCTGTGTGCCACTGCCTACGGCCTACCAACGCTCGCCGCACATTGACTCTGCTCAACATCAAGCACTTACTCTACGTCAACCCAAGCCCTCAACCTCACTCACTCTTCACAATTCACAATTAGTCACTCACACTCACAGATCTATCTTGCTTTGACCAGATCTACTAATTTCAAAGGTAAAACATTTTAAATTTGCTTTTTCCTTTCAAACGTGAGTCACTGGGTTGTTGATTTCTGAGTTGTTTGTTGGCTGTTGTTGCTTGCTTGTGTCTGACTGAGCTGAGACTCTGAGTTGTGTGATCTGATTTTTTGTTTATTTTGATATGGTGAAGGCATGAAGCTTTTCAGTCTGTGACTTTGAATATGTGAATGTGAATCGATTGCCTGAGTCTTGGAAATTTTTTTTTACAGAATGGAGATAGCGGCGATAGCGGCGATAACGGCCCGTTATCGCCGCTACACGCCGTTATCCCGTTTTGTAACGGCCGATATTGGCCGTTACGGTTGTGATTCTTAATCACAACCGTTTTTTCCGTGATAGCGGTGGCGGCCACCGCCGCTACCGCAAGATAACGGCCGCTATTTCATTTAGCGGCCGGTATTTGAAACACTGCCTCACGCCACCACCAGGTTTTGCTGCACCAACTGCTCGCTTTTGTTGTTTCCAATAGTTGCTGTTCTTGAATCCAATATCGCCGAACCGCCTGCTCGAGCACCATCTTCGCTTGTTGCCTACTTATACGCTACCATGAGTTGCTGAGTTCAACGTGGCTTGCTGCGTTGGTGTATTGTGGCTGGGCTTTGGTGACACAAATATTGCAAAACTTTGAAGACAGGAAAGAGACGTAGCGTTAACAAGGAAGGCAAAAAGGAGAGCACTCATTTAGGTACATGCTATTTTACTTTGAGTTTTTTTTTTAATTACATGTTATATTTTAATTAATTCATTTTTTAAAAAAAACTAAAAAAATAAAAAAAAGGATTTTATTCATTATTTTCATTAGTATGGTTCATTTACTCAATGCACACACATACTATAAATAATATCTTAAAAAATAATAAATATTTTTCAAGCAATTTTCTAAATATGAATTATTAATAGTAACAATAAAAAAAATTAAAAAATATATAAAAATGAGAAATAATGAGAAATTCTGAGGATAAGATTTCAAAGAAATCACAAGTAGTGATTTTTCGATAATCTTTAGGATAGAGAAAAAAAATTAGATGTTACCAGCGTATTGGGACATCTAATCGATTTTATCTCGATAAAAATATATAAAAAACAAAATAAGTAAGAAATGGTAAAACTAAGTAAATTTAAATGTTGATATAAATAAATATAAATGTAAATATAAATTTTAAGATAAATAAGTAAACATAAATATAAACTAATTTCCTATGATAGGATTTCTTAGAAATCACAAGTAGTGATTCTTTGATAATCCTTAGGGTCGAAATGAAATATTTGAATATTACCAGCGTATTGGGGTATTCAAGTAATTTTAGTTCAATGAAATAAATTAATATTAATAAACAAATAATAAATAAATAAAATTTTTAAATAAGTAAACAAGAATATAAAATTGTTACAATTAATCTTTTGGAATAAATAATAACAATAACAATGAAGATAAAAAATATAATAATAATAATTAAAGATAAATAAACATGATATACATTATAAATAACTTCCGATGATGAGATGTTATGGAATTCACAAGTAGTGATTCCTAACTGATCTCTATGTGAGAGAAATATACTAAATATTACCAGCGTATTGGAATATTTAGTATAATTTTTCAATAAAAATAAAATTTTATAAATATAAATAAATTACAAAAGCAATAATATAAATATAAAAGATAATAAAATAATATATTTCTCATGTACATCATATCCATTTTGTTTGCATCATTTGCATTCACGAAATTCCAAAATAAGCGCAAATTTCCCGAGGATGGGATTCTGTAGAAATTGCAAGTAGCGATTCTTGAGAAATCCCTCGGTGAGGAAATTATCCGAATTGCTACCAGAAGTATTGGGTATTTCGGAATAATTTTCAATATAAAAGATTCTCATTTATTTCAAATAAAAAGTAAAATTTAACACAAATAAAAATAAATTTTAATATGCCAAAAAAAATAAATGATTTTCAAATAAATGGAGTTCTTTTTAAATATTTAATTAAGATCATTTTATTAAGATCAAAAGATAAGACATGATTAAGTGGTACCGTTTTTTTAACGGGCGTTGTGGGGGTGCTAATCCTTCCCCACACGTAACCGAACTCCCGAACCCAAACTTTGTTTTCGCAGACCAAAAATTATTCTTTTGATAAAACTTAATTAATTTTAAGATTTTATTAAAAAAATAAATAATTTTAGGTGATCAATCACACCTAGTCAAAAAAGATTGGTGGCGACTCCATTTTGTGTTTTTTCAAAATCGTCTAGCGATCGAGTCCCCGGACTAAAATCGTTACGACAAAGACCATTTTATTAAAACCAAAGGATAACACATGATTATTATGGTATCGTTTTTTAACGGGCGTCGTGGGGGTGCTAATCCTTCCCCACGCATAACCGTACTCTCGAACCCAACTTTGTTTTCGCAGACCAAAAATTGTCTTTTTAATAAAACTTAATTAATTTTGAGATTTTGTTAAAAAGATAAATATTTTTAGGTGACCAATCACACCTAGATAAAAAAAGATTGGTGGCGAATCCTTTTGTTTTTAAATTGTTTTCAAAATCGTCGAGCGCGAAGCCGTTACGACAGCTTGGCGACTCCACTGGGGACTTTTTGAGGGTCAAGCCATTCATTAGTCATGTGTTATCCAAAGTTTTAATTTAATAGTCTTGATTGATATTTAAACTTAATTCACTAGGATTTTGAAAATACTTTTGTTTGCGTTTGCTTTTTATGTAATTTTCTGTTATATATTTGTACATACTTGCTGTTAATAAATTGTTGAAGCATTTAGGTTAAGGATAATAATTTGATTTGAGTCTGACAAGTTCCCTCATACACACACTTACACTTGCATTTGCATGACATGAACTCTATACCCGGGTTCCATCCTTCTTAGGAGGGAGTAAAGTACCTTTGCTCTCGTGAGATAATCACCTCCGCAATGGCAAGCGAAATACTCCCACTCAAATTAAACTTTACTAGTCCAGTGTGGATGACAGTAAGGTATAATTTGGGAACCTTTTGACCTTTTAGACACCTAAATCAGCATATAAAAGGCCCTAAGAAGCCGATCCTAGCTAGAGCCATGTCCGATTTTTGTAAAAATTATCCTGAAATTAAGACACATGAGGGAACATTTTACTACATTTTTTCATATCATAACTCTATTGATTTTTCAAATTCATGCTCTCATAAAATCAAAAGATATTTGTTTTCAAATAAAATTTCACATTTTTACAATTTTATAGAATAAAACAAAGATTTATTCGGTTTCTCTTTTTTGTCAAAAATAACAAGAAAACATCCATTCATTCTTTAATAATATTTGAAAAATAACAATAATGTTTTTTATTTTTTTAAAACCAATGCATAGACAAAAAAAAAAGAGGAATTTTGATGAGAAAATAAAAGGTAAGTGCATTGTCACATTCCTTTAAAAATAGATTAAATAAAAAAGGAAAATTAAAGATAATAAATTGTGATGTGAAAATAAGATTTTTTTTAAAAAAAAGAGAGAAAAAAAGAAAATTTATTCTTAAAAAAAAAGGGAGGAGAAATAATCAAATTCTAAAATGAAAAAAAGAAAGAAAGAAAGAATTCATTGAATTTAAATGAGAAAAAATTTTGATTCTTTTATTCTTAAATTTTAGCATAGCATATCTCATTACATTAATGCATTCACATTACATAATAAGGAGAGTATTTGTCTTTTTGGATTAAAAGAAGTCAAAGATATGGAAGATCAATTAGAAAGCTAGACTATTTTGGAGAATAATCGAAATGAGTTTGGACAGGATATACGGGTGATGAAAGGAAAGCTAGCTAAGATAATGCAGATGCTTGAAAGTTTTGGAGAGGCTAAATTGGTTTATTCTCAAGGATCGCTGTTGTTTCCAGAATGACTACATGTTGAATCATCAACAAGTGGAGACTGTCATAACGTTTCCTAGAATTAGGTCGCTGGACATTAAAAATGGAGTCGCCACCAATCTTTTTTAACCTAGGTGTGATTGGCCACCTAAATGACTCTAAGTACTGGTCTACATTTTAAGTTTTGGGTTCGGGAGTTCATTTACGTGTAGGGAAGGTTATAGCACCCCTACAAAGCCCAATATTGGTACCATTTTAATCTAGTGTTATTTTAACTTAGTCTTAATTACATGGCCTTTATATTTTATTGTTTAAATATTGAAAATTCTTTTAAGAATCCTCCATCATTCTGGATGAACTCTTAAAAAATCTTCTCACCTCAAAAGTATTCAAGGGGTACCATTCGACTCCCATGAAGAGGCTCCATCGTCGGAAGTATTTTAGAATTTTATTATTCTTTAATTTATTTTTTATTTAATTATTTTTTGTTATTTTTATTTATTTATTTTAAATATTTTTTATATATCATTTATTAATATTTTTAGGATTATTGGTATTTAATATTGAAAATATCTCCTAAATTTTCTATCATTCTGGATAAACTTAGGAGAACCCTCTCACCTAGGAATTCCTCGAGTATTACTCATTCGTAATCGCCTCAAAGATTCCATCATCGGAGTTAATTGATAATTTATTTTTTATTATTTTATCATTATCTTATAGCATAGCTTTTATTATTATATTTTTATTTTTATTCTTCTATTTTTATTATTTAGAGAACAAAGTATCAACTTTTATTTTGAAAATACCATTTAAATTTTCCATCATCCTGGATAAATTTAAAAGGATCCTCTCACCTAAGAATTCCTCAAGTGTTACTCATTCGCAATCGTCTTAAGGATTCCATCATCGGATAATCACCACTTATTTTATTTAATGAATTTTATCTTTAATTATTTTTATTTATTAATTTCTTTTGTTAACCTAAAGGATTCTATTATAGTTTTTAAAGATCATGTCTTCTAAAATTGTAATTCTAAAATCCTATAACACAAACAACGTTATACATTTACTCATGCAAATTAAATTCCACAAATATACAAATCGTGCAAAATTTCTCCAATTATTAATTCAAATTAATTATCATATTTTTATCCAAACTAATCAACATGCAATCTAATGTTAAAGAAAATATCAATCCATTCATCAAGATATACGTTATTATACATATTGCATTATTAAGTCATTAAACTGGCAAATCATTAAATTCTTAGTGCCATGCCATTCATTAATTAATTAAAGAAAACAAAGTAAACAAAACCTGGCAGATAATTGATTTCCTTTGCTTGTCTTTTCTTTTACTTTATCTTCCTCTGTATCTTTCTTTTCAATTCCTTTCTTCACGTGGCGGTGGTAGTGCAATGGAACAAAAAAATCTCCTATTAGGTTTAAACAGCAGGTGATGAGCGATGATGGTGTAGCAAAGCGAGATAGACAAACAAGCAGCAAAGGGGTGGAGCGGTAGTCCGATTTGGCGACAGTGAACTCAGCAATGCAAGAAGCAGTCAGTTGTAATCAGAAGTTGAAGCTGGTAGAGTTGGAATAGGGGCAACGATGAGGTGATCAGCGGTGATGCATCAAAAATGGGCTGGACGGACGCGCAACAAACGTGAACGAG
Source organism: Heritiera fomes (assembly GCA_032173925.1). Taxonomy (NCBI): domain Eukaryota; kingdom Viridiplantae; phylum Streptophyta; class Magnoliopsida; order Malvales; family Malvaceae; genus Heritiera; species Heritiera fomes. The sequence goes on along the minus strand of JAPDPM010000004.1, from coordinate 7,872,917 downwards.
AAGCAAGCTAAATCGTGAGCAGGGGAGCAGCAATAGTAAGCGACGGTGAGGTGCCGGTTGCAAGCTTGGACGGTGGAGGATAGTGATCGTGCCCTTCCCCTAAGTTAGGGTTTAACCCCTTTTATAATCATAAACTTGTTAGAGTCCTAATACAACTCAACCTATTCTATTAATTATCTTTTATTTTTAATATTTTATCTATTTAATTTTTATGTTAATCATAATCTAACTCTATCAACTTTAATATTAATCTAAATAATTATCCTAAAAAAATCTAATTATCCTTAATTTTATTTTATTTTATTTTCTTATCTCTTCTTTTCTTTTCCTTTTTTATTTATCATTCCGAAATCCTATTTTAACTTTAATTTACTAATTAATATTAATCCTAAACCTAAAAATTCTAATTTAATTCTAGCCTAATTCTAAATTGTTAAATTAAAATATAATGTCACCTAATCCAATTAATTATTTTTTTTAAATTAAGACTCCGGACAAAATAAGGTGTCTACAGAGACCAATCGACTTTTCATATAAGGAGAAAGGACTGATTGATGCAAAGTCCTCGATATAAGTTAGGTGGTCAATCAAGGAACCACAAGGCTTGATTAAAGTTTAGAGAGTGAAGAGGATAGTTGCTGTGGTGAAATTTGTTTTTGAAAGACCTTGAATGTTGAGAGCATTAGAATAAGAGAGAGTTAGTAAGGAGTTTTTGAATCTTGTAAACGATTCCTATGTGAATATGAATGTTACAAGATTTTACATAAGTTTGCATTCACTTCATTCATATGTGCATAACATGATTTTGACAGAAAATAATAAGGCTAGCAATAATTGTTTCCTCAAAAAAATGATGAAAAAATGAAAATGAAAATGAAAATGAAGAAAGTAAATAAACGGTCAAAAAAAATTTTTTTGTTTATAATTTTTTCCTTTTGGTGTGTAACTTGTGATATTGTAAAATAATAACAAGATTGAAATTTCTTTTACATGTAGATATACCATTTCAATACAATAAAAACTTCACATTAGCATGGCAAGCATAACATCTAATTTTGGAGTTATGACAGATTTGGTGTAGATAGCTTGATCATTGAAAAACTTCGGAAATAGTTTTGGACTATGGAAGAGACAGAAATGAGTCGAATGGAAAGATGGAAAAAGCTCAACAAGAGATGAGAGAGCAATTGTCACAGATGGCAGGTTTGTGGGAGAAGCTGAACAATAAAAAATGGGACAATTAGCTACTCAAGAGGGGCATCGGTTGCGAAACGCTGAAGACTCTTTTTGTCCAGTTAACATTGGCTCACGAGAAACCCAATATTCTTAAGAGCCACAAGCAATGCCCACCGAGGGTTATGTGTGCCCTAATATGCCGTCTGCAGTCGACCCTAGTCAGTTTCAAGGGCATGTAATTCCCACCATGAACCCCCTCGAACCAATTCATGTTGCCAATCTGGATAGTCACAAAGAGCAAGGGATGCCACGAGTGGAAGGAGGCTCAAGTTCCCAACAAAAGATAGAACTTATAGAAGAAAGACTTCGGATTGTTGAAGGAATGGATTTTCATGGATCTTTATATGCTGTCGGATTATGCTTAGTACCTGGTGTGGTCATTCCTTTAAAGTTTAAAGCTCCAGAATTTGAGAAATATGATGGGACCACTTGTCCAAAGGCCCATATCACTATGTACTGTAGAAAGATGGCAGTGCATGTGCATGATGACAAGCTGTTAATCCATGTTTTCCAAGACAGCCTTAAAGGATCTACTGCTAAGTGGTATACACAACTGGGCAGGGGCGATATTCACTAATGGGAAGATTTGGCAAGGGCATTTGTCGCCCAATATAAGCATATTGTGGATTCGGCCCCAGATCGTTTATCTTTGCAAACTATGGAGAAGAAAGCTACTGAAGGCTTTAGAGAATATGCCCAGAGATGGAAGAATGTTGCCACCCAGGTCCAGCCTCGCCTCACGGAAAAAGAGACTGCAACTCTGTTTCTTAGTACACTCCAAGCACCATATTATGAAAGAATGATTGGGAATGTTACGAAGAATTTTGCCGACATGGTAGCCTCCGGAGAGATGATTGAGAATGCAATCAAGAGAGGCAAGATCAAGATAGGTGACATGGCTGATAACAGACTTGAAGGAATGGAAGAAGAATTGCAAACTGTGACATTTGAGGGGCAATTTCCCAGAAATCCCACTCCACATAATCCCTATTTGGCTCACCCATCATACCGTCCAATCTTGAACAGTGTCTCCTATGATCCTTATCGTTATTCACCAATCCCACAACCAGGATGCCAAGCAAATTCTTACCCTCCAACGGTTGCTCATACGCCCATCTTTATGCCCAGGCCAGTAACTCAACCTTCTCAGCAATCAATAAACAACAGAAAAAGATCGAGAAGCAACCAAGGAAAAATTCCGATTCCAATCTCCGATCTTTTGCCTTTTTTGGTGAAAAACCAATATTTGGCTCCTATACCTTTGAATACAGCACCAAACCTATTGGCCAAGAGCTATGATCCAAATAGCAAATGGGACTATCACATGGGGGCAGTTGGGCATTCAACAGAAAAATACAGACAGTTGAAGGAAAGGGTTGAAGAGCTCATCAATGGTGGAATCCTGACTCAAGAAATTATGGAACAGTGGAAGTCCACTTTGGTGTAGAGTCATGGCATTTTGGCAAATCAATCTGGAGGAAAACGAAGATTTTGAGATTTTAAAGTCTATATTTTGTTGAAAAAATGCTTGTCATTTTCGTTGGCGTAGGTAACAATTGTATGAGCAACTTTTTGCATAATTTATTTTCCAGTGGCATATGACAAGAATGTTTCTTTTCTTCACAATAATGATAAATGATTATAAGAAAATCGGTGATTACGGTCAAAGATGAATGTCTTAAATCATTCTTGGATCATGGGCATTCAACAGAAAAATGCAGGCAGTTGAAGGAAAGGGTTGAAGAGCTCATCAATGGTGGAATCTTGACTCAAGAAATTATGGAACAGTGGAAGTCCACTTTGGTGTAGAGTCATGGCATTTTGGCAAATCAATCTGGAGGAAAACGAAGATTTTGAGATTTTAAAGTCTGTATTTTGTTGAAAAAATGCTTGTCATTTTTCGTTGGCGTAGGTAACAATTGTATGAGCACAACTTTTTGCATAATTTATTTTCCAGTGGCATATGACAAGAATGTTTCTTTTCTTCACAATAATGATGAATGATTATAAGAAAATCGGTGATTACGGTCAAAGATGAATGTCTTAAATCATTCTTGGATCATGTCTCCATAAAATCTAAGTCAGTCGAGAGTTAAAAAGCAAAATTGAGGCATAAGATTTTGAAAGTTCTATTTTGTTTTCACTTTGATCATGATAGGGTTTCATTGTAAACAATTTTCAAAGAAATAATCGATTTGCAAAACCTTTTGAGAATAATTTGGAAATCAATGACAATCTCTAAATATTCTTGATATTGGTAATTTTACACTTGACAAGATCATTTTGAAATACCTTTCCACCTAAATTCTTGTACAAATCCCAAACTCTTCAATCTTGTACTCCCAAGATGCCTTTCGCCCATGATTTGGAGCAAGATAGCAAAAAAATAAAAATAAAAAGGAAGAAAAAAAGAAAAAGAAAAAAATGAAATTGATTGTGACTTCATGCAAACATGATATTCAGAGGATTTCAAATGCCAAAGGAAAAACTTATCCTAAGAATTGCTTTTCAATAGAAGTATCTTAATTTGAGATGACGAATGGTCGTCTTTCATATTCCATTCTCAAATATAAACGTTATCCTATTGCTACCATTTTTGAGCCTGATAGTTTCTTTCAAAATAAACCTCCTCCAAGGATCACCCTCCACACTGGAGGGCATGTGCAGAAAGTATCTTTTCAAAGAAAATAAATGATTAAGCTTTTGTTTTCGATCAAATAAGATTTACTATGTTTTGGAAATCTTGGATAGGAATCAACAAAAAAAATGAAAAAAAAGAAAGAGAAAGGAGGAAGGATACATGTGAAAGTACACAAAGAAAGATGCTTCAAAGGATGAATAGGATTTTGAAAAAAAAAAGAAAAAAAGAAAGAAAGAAAAGAAGAAAAGGAAAAGATACATGGAAAAAAATAAAAAGAGAAAAGGTGCTTCTAAGCACGTAAATGATAGATGTCTATATGAAAAGAAATGATCCTTGGATTGATCACCTTCAAACACATTTTGGGCCTGTTTATCTATTCTTTCAGAACCCTAAACCATGGCCTACATTACGTACTTAAAAGTCCATTTTGATCAAGTATGGATGCTTGTATCGAAGAGCTCTTCTTTGGAAGATTCTCCCAATTCTTTGGCTTGAATAAAATTTGAATTCTTGAACGCATGGTAGAATAATCAATCAATCAAAAAAAAAGAAGAAAAAAGAAAAGAAAACAAAAGAAAGAATGAGGCTCTAGGGTGAAAACCCAAAAAGGGCAATCTAGAGCGAACAATGAACTTTTCATGCAACCAAGTCAAGCAATGACATGAATTGAAAATGTGGAAAAAGATTTAATAAGCCTTGAGAAATCCTCGAGATATCCAAAGATTTTGATGTCATTTGATTGCCCGACATTTTTGAAAAAGTTTGAACCTTTCTTCTTGTAAATACTCTTCCTAAGTAGGAAAGACGTCAGTCACTCATGCCCGATCTTGGCATTTGTAGAACGTCATTATTTGAGAATTTGAGAGATTGTCAAACCAAATTGAAAATATTTTGTTTCTTTTCTCATTCAAAAAAAGGAAGGGAAGAAAAACGATGGTATTTTAAGAAAACCATTTTGAGCCAAGAAAGAAACCATTGTTTTTGGATAAGTGGCAAAATATTCCCCAAACAAAACATCTGGTGCATCAAACTTTCAATTGTCCAGTTGAAGAGATCCGAGTAGGATTTATGTCACTCATCTTGAAAATTAATCACTAATATTTTGAAAGAATCAAATATCACTTGCGAAATTTAGATTCAATTCCCTATTGGAAAATAGTTATGAGAAAATTTTCAGTGCTTTTCGTCAAAAGGTATGATGAGTACCAGAACCCTGCAGAAATGGGAAACAGAAAGGAGCTTTCATGATCATGTTGGGGACAAAGGAGACAAAAAAGGCAAATGATGTGCCTCTTTGGCAAGATAGGAAAGAGTTTTGAAGTTAGAAACTGTACAGGATTGAGTGCCATGCATTCATGCATACATACATAATATCATACAGCATCAACATTGAAAGTTTTTGTGTAAAATTTTGAGATTAAAACATGTTTCTCAAGCTGAAGATTCAACACCATTCAATCAAGATTTCAAAGGTTATGCAAGCTGTTCCAAGAAAAAAGAGAGAAAAAAAGAGAGGAGAGAAGAGAAGAGAGAAAAAGAAGAGAAAAGAGAAGAGAAAGAAATAAGAGAGAAAAGAAGAGAAAAGAGAAGAGAAAGAAAGAAGAGAGAAGAGAAGAGAAAAAGAGAGAAGAGAGAAAGAAAAAAAAAGAGAAAGAAAAGAGAAGAGAAAAAGAGAGAGAGAGAAAAGAGAAGAAAGAAAAGAAGAGAACGAAGAAAAAGAAGAGAGAGAAAAGAAAAAAAGAGAGAAAAAAGAGGGGGCAAGTTTGCTCATGATAAAGAAAATTAAAAATCCTGTTTTACCAGTGCCATGTTTAATCAAGATTAAAGTTTGATTTTCAAAAGATAAGCAAATTTCAAGTCCTCCGGGCACAAATTCAAAAATCTTAAGTCCTCCGGGCACAAAGTTTAACTCTTCAAGTATAATTCTAAGACCTCCAAGCAAAAATTTCGAACTTTTCAAAAAATTATAAGTCCTCCAGGCACAAATTTAAATTCTTCAGATAAAATTTTAAGACCTCCGGGCACCAAGTGTAAGTCCTTCGGGCATCAATTTTAAGTTTTAAAAATGAATTCTAAGTCCTTCGGGCACAAATTCTAAGTCCTCCGGGCAAAATTTTTAAAGTTTCAATGCCTCTGCTGTAGGAGGAGCACTTTCCAGAAAAAGCATTTAAGTCCTCCGGGCATAATTCTAAGTCATCCGGGCACAAATCATAAGACCTCTGGGCACCAAATCTCAAGTCCTCCGGGCAAAATTTTAAAGTTTCATCGCCTGTGCTGCAAGAGGAGCACTTTTCAAAAAAAAATCTCAAGTCCTCCGGGCACAAATCGTAAGTCCTCCGGGCACAAATCTCAAGTCCTCCGGGCAAAATTTTTAAAGTTTCAATGCCTCTGCTGTAAGAGGAGCACTTTCCAGAAAAAGAATCTAAGTCCTCCGGGCATAATTCTAAGTCCTTTGGGCACAAATTCTAAGTCCTCCGGGCAAAATTTTTAAAGTTTCAATGCCTCTGCTGTAAGAGGAGCACTTTCCAGAAAAAGCATTTAAGTCCTCCGGGCATAATTCTAAGTCCTCCGGGCACAAATCATAAAACCTCCGGGCACCAAATCTCAAGTCCTCCGGGCAAAATTTTTAAAAGTTTTAATGCCTCTGCTGCAAGAGGAGCATTTTTCAGAAAAGGAATTTAAGTCCTCCGGGCACAAATCTCAAGTCCTCCGGGCAAAATTTTTAAAGTTTCAATGCCTCTGCTGTAAGAGGAGCACTTTCCAGAAAAAGCATTTAAGTCCTCCGGGCATAATTCTAAGTCCTCCGGGCACAAATCATAAAACCTCCGGGCACCAAATCTCAAGTCCTCCGGGCAAAATTTTTAAAAGTTTCAATGCCTCTACTACAAGAGGAGCATTTTTCAGAAAAGGAATTTAAGTCCTCTGGGCACAAATCTCAAGTCCTCTGGGAAAAATTTTTAAAGTTTCAATGCCTCTGCTGTAAGAGGAGCACTTTCCAGAAAAAAAATCTAAGTCCTCCGGGCATAATTCTAAGTCCTCCGGACACAAATTCTAAGTCCTCCGGGCAAAATTTTTAAAGTTTCAATGCCTTCGCTGTAAGAGGAGCACTTTCTAGAAAAAGCATTTAAGTCCTCCGGGCACAAATCAAAGACTTCCGGGCACAAATTCTAAGTCCTCCGGGCAAAATTTTTAAAGTTTCATTGCCTCTGCTGCAAGAGGAGCACATTTTCAGAAAAGAATTTAAAGTTTCATTGCCTCTGCTGCAAGAGGAGCTTTCTCGAAAAAAAAAAACAACAACAACAAATTTAAATTTAAAGTTTCATCGCCTCTGTTGGAAGAGGGGCGCATTTCAAAAAAAAAGGAAAGAAAAGAAAAAAACAACATTTTAAGTTTCATTGCCTCTGCTGCAAGAGGAGCTTTCTCGAAAAAGGAAAAAAAAAACAAAACAAAAAGAAATTTAAAGTTTCATCGCCTCTGCTGCAAGAGGAGCACATTTAAAAAAAAACAAAAACAAAAACAAAAAACAAAAAAATGGATGATTTAAATTTAAAGTTTCATCGCCTCTTTTGCAAGAGAAGCGCATACAAAAAAGAAGAAGAAAAAGAAAAAAGAAAAAAAAAGGAAAAAAGAAGAAAGCAAGAAAAAAAAGAAGAAGATATTAGGTCATAAGCCGGACAAAATTAGTGTCTATTGTCTTTGCTCTATTCCTGATCCTCAGCAATGAGCAAAGAGGGGCAGCTGTTGACACCTAATTTTGTCCCATTTTGTTATTATTATTATTATTATTATTATTATTATTATTATTATTATTATTATTATTATTATTATTATTATTATTATTATTTTTGTTATTATTTCTATTTTTATCTTTATTATTATTATTATTATTGTTTATTATCCAATCAGTCCCTGCCAACCCCTCTCCCGAGGCTGTCCATCAGCCACTGCCGCCTGACACCATCGCCGATCACCATCCTCGGTCACCCCAAAACAAAGCCCTGGAAACCCCCTTTCCCCCAAACCAGCAACCCAAAAGCCCCACCGAAAAACACCACCATGAACCATCATCATAGCCCTTACCCACAGCAACCACCATTTTGGAGAACAAAACCATCACCGAAACAACCCTCTGCCTTAGCCACTCACCGAGCATCACCCTCAACCCCATCACCACCAAACACAACCACTCACCCCACACCGAAACCAACCAAAGCCACAAAAACAAACACCAAAAAAAGGGAAACAGAACACCAGCTTCGGAAATCGAGGGTTTCCAAATCCGAGATCTGAATCCCACCTGCAAAAACACAAACAACAACAACCACAAAACACAAACCAAAACCATCCGACGCATCAACCAAAAAAAAAAAAGGGAGGAGGCCGAAGGTTTCGACCTCAGATCCGTAGGATTAGGACCACTTTTTGGGAGAACGAAGATCAGAAACGGAAAGAGGGAGCTGAGAGCTTTCGGAAAAGTGTTGCCTTTTTATTTTTGGCCACCGGTGACGATGGCCGGCGGCGAGCTAAGCGGCGGAAGACGGCGGCCAGGCGGCTGCCGGGAATCGCCTGGCCGGGAGAGCTTTCGAAAACTCTGAAATTTTTTTTGTAAAAAAAGGGAAAAGTGAAAGAGAAAAAAAAAAGAGAAGATTTTATAGAGAGAGGCCGACCCGTGCGTGGACCCGGATCCGACCCGGGATCCGCGCGCCCGACTCGGGAAGAAGATCCGTGCGCCGCTCCAGCATCCGACTCGACCCGATCGCGTCCGACCCGGATCCATCCCGCTCGCGACCCGCTCGCCCGTGCCTGACTGACCCGATTCGGCCCACTCGTTTGGGCCATTGAAGGGTTTTCTTTGGGCTCTTAGCCCAAATTCATTTTTGGTAATTTTTTTGTTTTGTTTTTTGTTTATTTATTTATTTATTTAGTGTTTATTCATTTTATAAAAAAGGAAGAAAATTTTAATTAGAAAATTAAAAATTAAAAATTAAAAAAAATTAAATTATAATACTATTATTATTATTATTATTGTTATTTGAGTTTTATTATTATTATTATTATTATTATTACATTATTGTGATTATTATTATTATTATTATTGTGTTATTATTCTTATCACTATTATTATTGTTATTGCATGTTGTAAAATAAAAGTTTTTGAAAAATTTTCTTTTATTTATATTTTCATTAATTATTATTATTGATTAGGAAATGTATTTAAAAATAATGAAATTTAAATTCAATAGAATGAAATGTCCGATGATGGGATGTTATAAAACTCACAAGTAGTGATTTCTTGACTGATCCCTAGGTGAGAAGAGTCGTGCTAAATGTTACCAGAGTATTGGGATATTTAGTATGATTTTTCAATAATTTAAATTTTTATTAAAAATGAAAATAAATAATTTATTTTTTATAAAAAAACAAAGAAAAATAAATAATGAACTTTAATAATTAAATGAAATTCGTCTGATGATGGGATATTACGGAAGTCACAAGTAGTGATTCCTAACCGATCCCTAGGTGAGAAGAGTCGTACTAAATGTTACCAGAGTATTGGGATACTTAGTATGATTTTTCAATAATTTAAATTTTTATTAAAAATAAAATAAATAAGTTTTTAAAAGAAAATAGAAAAAAAGAAATTAATAATAAAGGTCCGATGATGGGATGTCATGAAACTCACAAATAGTGATTTCTTGACTGATCTCTAGGTGAGAAGAGTCGTACTAAATGTTACCAGAGTATTGGGATATTTAGTATGATTTTTCAATAATTTAAATTTTTATTAAAAATGAAAATAAATAATTTTTTTATATAAAAAAAGAAAAATAAATAATAAACTTTAATAATTAAATGAAATTCTTCCAAGGATGGGATGTTATGAGACTCACAAGTAGTGATTTCTTGACTGATCCCTAGGTGAGAGGAATTAGCTAAATGTTACCAGAGTATTGGGATATTTAGCCAAATTTCTCAATATCAAGAGTTTCATCAATAAAATCAAAATAAATAAAATTTCTTTTAGGTTTCATTTGCATCATTCATTATCTGTTTGCATCATATGCATTCATAATAATTTTTGAAACGAGTGTGAATCTTCTGATGATGAGATTCTATAGAACTCACAAGTAATGATTCTTAAGAAATCTCTAGGTGAGGAAATTATCCGAAATGCTACCAGAGTATTGGGGTACTTCGGAATAATTTTCAATAAAAAAGATTTTCACTTATTTCAAATAAAAAATAAAACTTAAATGTTTCAAAATTAAAAGAATAAAATTGATTACAATAAAAATAGGAATTATTTTTAAATATTAAGTTAAGACCATTTTATTAAAACCAAAGGATAACACATGATTATTATGGTACCGTTTTTTAACGGGCGTCGTGGGGGTGCTAATCCTTCCCCACGCGTAACTGTACTCCCGAACCCAACTTTGTTTTCGCAGACCAAAAATTGTCTTTTTAATAAAACTTAATTAATTTTGAGATTTTGTTAAAAAGATAAATATTTTTAAGTGACCAATCACACCTAGACAAAAAAAGATTGGTGGTGACTCCTTTTGTTTTTAAATTGTTTTCAAAATTGTCGAGCGCGAAGCCGTTACGACAAAATGCATTTACATTTCTTTTCATTTATGCATATTTATATTTCTACATTAATTTCCTTGTTTGTCTAGTCATACACATACACACATTAGGTTTGGTAAGTGTATATGTGTAATCATTTCCTTATTTTAATTAATGTCCAAATATATATTATTTTCTTTCTTTATTTAATTAATATATATCTATATCTCTTATATATACATAAATTTTAATCTTTTTTTTGTTACAAGGGAAATATTAAATAATTGGATATAGGCATAGGGTTGCTTGGATTCGAACCCAAGCTTCACAAGATGTCACAACTCGTCCTTAACTACTCAATCAAGAGGTTGTTGGCAATAATTTATTTTTGTTATTCCTCAACAACTGTACCAATCTCAATTTTTTGATTTCATCGCTTAAATAATAAAACTCCAAAATATATCTCCATACTTTATTTACTTCATTTATACAATTATTTATAAATCCGGTATAGAAAATTGGTGGTCTTCATATAAAATATATGGCTACGTAATTTGTGACGCCTCGGGGTGCACCCGCTGGTCCACTGACCCGAGCCACCGCCCCAGGCAGGTCACTCATCCGTATTGTCCGCTCTGGGGTGCACCACACGGGCCACCGCCCCTCACGGATTTATCGGGAATAAATTCCCAATTCGCGTCCCCCAGGAGGTTCGAACTTAGGACCCTTAAGTACCTAGTTCTTACACTCCTGGTACCATTGAGACAACTTGTCTCAATGGTACCAGGAGTATAAGAACTAGGTACTTAAGGGTCCTAAGTTCGAACCTCCTGGGGGACGCGAATTGGGAATTTTTTCCCGATAAATCCGTGAGGGGCGGTGGCCCGTGTGGTGCACCCCAGAGCGGACAATACGGATGAGTGATCCGCCTGGGGCGGTGGCTCGAGTCAGTGGACCAGCGGGTGCACCCCGGGGCGTCACATTATTATAATGTAAATCTTAATATATATATATATATAGTATATTATGTTTATTATTTTATTTGTAACTCATTATAATAAATTAAAAAAACACTTTTTTTGACTAAAAAAGTAGTTGAGAAGGTCAATATCTATTTAATCATCCAATATTATGATTATTAATTGATCAAGTTAAACTAAATAACATGAATACATCATAAGAGATTAAATGTTTGAAATTAAAAACAAGAGTATATTCTAAAAGCATGATAAGAAATTGGAATGAAAAATGTCTGAAATTAAAACTATAATATGCTATGAGAGATTGTTTAATTTATTCTATATTACATGGTAAGAGATTATTATAATGTAACATACAAATCATTATGATAAGATAAACATATTAATAATCTATTTTATATAATTAAGAGCTTGTATAGTTGATTATATATCACATGATACGATATTATTTTTAAAGTTATAATAATATACAAATCATTATGATAAGGCGTTATTTATTAACTATATTATGTATTTTATTTGCTATCAAAAAAACTATTCCAAATTGAGTACTGATTTTTTTTCACACTCACATTAACATAATAATATTAGATTAACATAATAATATTATATATACACCAATTGATTGACTATCTGATTAAAATGTTAAATAATAGATATTACTAAATTAATTAATATAATGCTAGTTTTTTAAATATAATTAATAATAATATTAACAAAGTATAAAAAATAAATTTTATTAAAATTACCACTTACATAGTAATACAACTCTAATATATTATTAAATTACACTTTAATTTATTATTAGAATTATTATTTTTATCCACACTTTAATTTTACATTTAATAGATAATAAATAAATTATTTTTAATAAATACTTAATTCTATCAAAATAATACTTACACACTAAGAGGTTATATAATTTATTCTTAAAAAATTATTATAATATAATATACAAATCATTATTATAAGATACCAAATTAGTTTATTCATGTATAAGATTATTATAATATAATAAATAATTAATTATCACTAGCTTGATTTTTTAATGTATTTTGTTTTAAGGCTAAAAATAAAATTACCACAATAATTTTCTCTTTTAATGATACCCAAGTATAAAAAAATTGTATTTGTATTGTTTAATTTAATTACTTAACTTTTTCTAATCTTAAAAACTTGAATTTTAATTTTAAGATTAGGTTTTTTTTAATCTAAATTTAATATCTTTCTATACTTGAAACTTTAAGAAAATATAGTTTAAATTTAATTTTATTAAAAATATTTTTAATGTGTTGCACAAAATATCAAATTAAAAGTTTCAAACAAATATTGAAATTATATAATTTTTATATATTTGATTTATTATTATATTAAAATTAAAATTTTATTATAAATAAAAATAATAAAATGTTAAAATGATTTTTATAATAAAATCAAATGTCAAATTAATAATATATTTATTATTATACATGCAATAAGGATAATTTTAAAGATTATTTGATATCATATATTATATCATATATTATGGTATTTTAAATTAATTTAATTTAATTAAAAATATTCAATATTTATTATGCTGCTAATATATAATTGATAAAATTGTATAATAAATAATAATTGTTTTCAAAATTTTAAACTTTTTAATTAAAAAAGTGTATCAATTATTTATTTATTTTTAAATAATAATTATATAAATATAATTCGGGTTTTCTCGGGTTATAAATTCGGTTTTTTCGATTTTCGGTTCGGGTCGGTCTCGATTTCGGATTGTATCGAGCTCGGGTTATGTCGGGTTCGAGTTGTGTCGGGTTCGAGTTTTTTCGGTTTCGAGCTTTTTCGGTTTCGAGTTTTTTCAGTTCCGGACTTTTTCGGTTCCTGGCTTTTTCGGTTACAGGCCTTTGACTTTTTTGGTCAATTCGGGCTGGTCCCGATTTGGTCTCGGGCGGGTTTTCGAGTTCGGGCCAATTTTTGCCACCTCTAAAGATGATATGACTCTCCAGTATTTAGTACAGCTCATGGATGTACTATGTGGGAATATGCTGCGCATGAACCATGTCTGAACCATTTATTCAATGAAGCCATGGCAAGTGATGGTTTTTTGGCAGCGAGCGTTGTGCTTAGTAAGTGCAAGAGCGTTTTTGAGGGGATGAAGCCACTACTTGATGTTGGGGGAGGCATTGGAATCATAACCAAGCTCCTTGCCAAGGCATTTCCACAAGTGGTTTGCACCGTTTTTGAACTTCCCCACGTTGTTGCTAGCTTGCAAGGAAGTGAAAACCTGAAGTATTTTGAAGGAGACATGTTTGAGAAAATTCCCTCGAGAGAGGCAATTATGTTAAAGGTATGCATGCATTACATAATTATCAAGTGAAAATTCTTATTCTTAACTTTAAATAATTTGTTAAATATCTAACAAATTAATCGCATGTTTGGTGTGTGGGATAAGGATAGGATAGGATAGGATAAGATAAGATTGTGGATAAGATAAGATTAGGTGATAACATCCTATTTTATGTTTAGTGTGTACAAGGATTAAACATAAGATATGATGATTTTTTATCTTTACCATGTTTGTTATGTGCAAGATTACAATTAGGATAGGATGATATTTTTTTATTGGGCAAAATTACCCTTATTTATATACAAACTCAATACTTGACATTTTTTTTCTTTCAAGTCACACAATAATAATTTAAAAATAACAGAAAAATAAAATAAAATCATGAGTCAAACAATAAAAAATAGTAAAAAAATCATATAAAAAATAAAACTTATAGCAAAGCAATTTTTTTTGATGTAATATAGCAATGCAATTTTTGCATATCAAAAGTATCATTAGAAAATAACAAGTTTTTTTATAAGAATCAAGCACAATTTCTTAAAACAAAAGTAACATTAATACTAACAACCCCAAAAATCATAAGTTTGCTAGTAGAATCATGACATTGACAATTATGATGAGAACAATAACAACAAAACTAGTATTTATAACCTATACTACTAAAAAAGCTTCACTTTGTAAGTAAACGTTGAACAAGAGCTACTCAGCATCTCCTTTGAAACCCCAAAACAAATAAACATTTTAGGGTTTGTTCATTATCTTGATACCACCTTCAATCATGTCTTCAGTGCTTAAACCCATTTTCTCAAGCTCTTCGGGAACGTTCCTTTGATCATCACAGATTTGCTTTCCATGTCCAATTTTCTCAACAATGCGATCAAGTTCTCACTAGACTTATCAAAGTAGGAGTCAAAGATGTGAATTGCCTTTACCAAGCCATCTGCCAATGCTTCACCACCTTTATAGCGCCTTTTACGAAAGCCTTCAACATTCTTTTCAACATGAACATTTTGATTCACGGAATTTACTGATTGATCTCCATCATCACTTACATCATTTCCTTTACAATTCAACTCTTTTACAGCATCTATAATGCTTATGTTCCTTTTCCAAGAGCACAATCCTTCTCAAATATAATACCTAACCTATTCAAAGTAGATGAATTCTTTATTAACCCATTTCTTCGCTCCCTTATGACTCTATAATAGACTAAGACAACTTAAAATCAGAAACATGATTTATATAAAATCCACCATTTCAAAATCCAAATGCCTAAATGAATAGATTTTCAAAAATAGCACCTAACAATATAAATAAGTAAAAAAAAAAGGTGCCCAAACATCATGCTGATATAAAGAATTCCTATTTTTGACAAACAATGGTAGGCATTGTTGAACAAATAACATCAAAGCAAGGTTTTGAATTACAAACTCACACCATTTTTCAAGGCCCCAACAAATGAACAAATAACACAATCAAAGCCCCATTATCAATACAAAGCAAATCAATTCCTAAACATGTTTATAGTATAACACCAACCAAACAAAGAGTGTTTGTGAAATCCTTAAATTTCTGTAATTTTTCATACTTGTACAGTTTTCCAACATGGATTAATGGAATAAATGTGAAAATTTGAAATTATAAATGATGTATGGAACATGTAAGAAAATAAAGAGAATTGAAAGTAAAATTATCAAAGAAATAAGGTGATATCAGGAAAATAAATAGAGGATGAGACAAGAAATTAAATCAGAAATTTCATTGGTAGTTAAATGGATGAGTCATAGGAAGAAAAGAGAAGAGGATTAATTGATGGTCAAATGGGTCAAAGGGAAAAAGGGGACTTAATGGCTGAGATGAATATGGATAAAGAAGCATTAAATGCTATGCCATGAGTCATCATCATCATCATCATCATCCCTTGCACCCCATGGCACCAGCCCATCTCCCTCTCCCTCCCGTTGCTTCCATTTTTCTCTTAAGTGTCCAAGTTTCTCACCCTGACAAACCCCCTCATCTAACCATCGATTCATCTAGCTCGTTGAATGAAAAACGATCCTTGTCGATAGCTTAAGCCATACTTTTAATATGAAAGGTTGAATCCAAGTGAGTAAGGAGATCTAAAATCCTGAATTTTTGGTGAATGGCAAAGGTAAGAGTGTTAAAGGCTTTTAGTTGATTTTATTGAGGTTTTGGAGTTATATAGAGTTGGTCTAGTATGTTTATTTGGTTTTAATTGTCATGATATTTATAGCTTGAAGAAGTGAAAAAGGACAAGGGTTGATTCTACCAAGCTTGTGGATTAATCTCAATTGAGGTAAGGAATTTATGTAATGGACGTAGGGTGGCTATGTCCGCATGTTTTAAATTATCTTAACTGTTTTGGAGAGAAACAACAGTTGCTTTAAGTGCAGGAAAAAGGGACATTTTGGGTCCTACTCCTAGTACCAACTAGGCTAGGAGCAGTCGACTGCCTTAAGTAGCAGTCGACTGCCTAGAGATAACCAAAGCGGATATTTTTAAAAACCGAGATAAACCAGTCGGTTGCTATATAAGCCAGTCGACTGCCATTTTTCTAGAAATCATTCTGTTTCAAACCAGTCGACTGCTATGGTGGATAGTCGACTGCTATTTGTCCAAAACCATTCTGTTTCAAAACCAGCCGACTGCCCAGGGGGCCAGTCGACTGCTAATTGTCCAGAAACATTCTGTTTCAAAACCAGCCGACTGCCAAGGGGGCCAGTCGACTGCCATTTCTCGGGAAACATTCTGTTTCAAAACCAGTCGACTGCTATTTGAAACCAGTCGACTGCCCTATTTGTATTTGAAAAAAAATGAAATAATTGAATTTCAAAAAGGGGGAAGAAATTCAATAAGGCAAAACGTGGTGTAGCAGTCGACTGCCATATATGACCAGTCAACTAGCTATTTGAAAGAAAGGTTTTGAAAACCTATTTCAAGAAAAGATATTTGTAATTGTTTAAAACCAATATAAATGAGGTTTTGGAGACTATGAATCTCTTGAAAGAGCATGCACATTATTTGTTACTTGTACTTGACTGAGGAGCTCTAGTCCAACCCTCAGACCTACAGTACGGCACCTGACTAGTGAAATTGTGGGCTATAGACAATGGCCATGAGTCTCTTATTTGATTCGGCTTTGGGGAGGATCCCTGGCCCATACGTGGGTACGCCATTTATTTGATATCTCTCAGGATTATCCCTATCGGGATATATTTGCGGTATCCTCATGAGATCTATCTATTGGATTATCCCTTACGGGATATATTTGCTATATCTATCGTCTCTCTGGATTATCCTTAAGGGATATATTTGCTGTATCCATGATGAGAATTACTTGGTGCATGATTCTGTTGGATATAAATTATCTCCCATCTATTTGAAATTATTTGTATTTGCCTATTTGATTTCACGTGATTTGAGATCCGTGGAAATATTTGAAAGCATGATTTACTTGTATTTGATATTTGCGAAAGAAATATACGACATATGCTTTATAATAATTTTACATGACATTATAGAGCCAAGCAGGAAAACTGCATATAGTGATATAATACGCTCTTTTACATAAGTTTCTTACTGAGTGTAAACTCACTCCTTTACAAACATTTTTCATACAGATTACTTGAAGTAATTCCGCTCCGGATAGAGGAGCTCATTTCAGGATTTTGAGATACCTTCGGGGCACGCTTCCTACTTATCCCTTAAAGGTATATTTAGTTGGCCAATACTTCGGCTAATGTACAGTACAATACTATAGTTTTGTATATGTGGGGGATTAGGTTGTCTGAATAATTAGATCCTGATGTATATGGCACATGTTTATAAATGAAAATTTTATGCATGTGAAAATGGATATTATACTATGATAAAAATGCCTAAAGCATAACAGTAAGGAAGATTGACATCGGATAAACTAGTCGATTTATTTGTTATTTGAAGTAAAAGTTAGTTGCTATTTGGTTAGTGACGAGGACGTCACAGTGTTTGCCCTTAGCTCAAATCCAGATATCATGGGCAAAGTTGAATGTTGTGTACAAGAACATAGCACAACATCAGATATTATTGTTGTCCTTAAAAATAGATCAATACTTTGACTAATTTATATAATTGTTGATTAATACAACATAGTTTAAATAACACCCAATGCTCAATTTTGTTTAACAGATTGAATAAACATAGAAGATGGCTCATTAATCAACTTCAGCTCTATATGAACAGTGCTATATTTGCATTAACACAGTTACATACACAACACAATTTTATTAACTAACAATGGGCTCAACAGATATTTAGAAGTGCAATATTTTTCTATTGTAAATAGCTTAACCCCCAAATTATAATAATATAGCACAACAACAATAATGTAAATGCAGCAAATAATGTTCAAATATCTAAGCACAACAACAATTTTAGTCAAATTCCAAAGTAAAAATTATTACCTTCAAGTAAGCACTCAAAACTGCTCCTATCAGCCCTATTAACCACTTCCACACACCTTCTATTTTCATTCCATCCAAAACCACTTTGATTCAACATGTCAAACACAATTCCATGTTGTTCCCTCCAAAACTTCAATTTTGATTCAATGTGTGCTTTTACTTTAAGACCACTCTTTGGACATTTTTTGGCCAAATCTTTTTCCATAGCAAGTAAAATTCCTAGTTTGAAAGTGCCACAATCTAACCTTACTCCTTTTTCAACACATTCCTTTAGTGTTTTGAGAAAAGCATTTTCTTCTTCCATAGTCCATGAACGTTGATCTTTTTTGGGCTTTACATAATATTCTCTGTGCTCCATCTATAGACAAGATGAAGAAAAGGTCAAAATATCAATATTAACAGAGAATTGCATTGTCTTAAATATTAATATTAATATTAATATTAATATATGTTAAAATATCAATATTAATATATGTTTAACATTTTCTAGTGTTCTTATTGCAGAACTTCTAATGGAGCAGAAAAATACAGTAAACATTAAGCAGAGTTTCATCAAAGAAAACTTAAATTGTTCCATCACAAAATCTTACACCATCAGCTCCTACTTAAAGCAGCAGAATATGCTTTCTTGTCATTTGAAAACTTTTAATGGACAAAAACTCATCTGTAAAGAAAATTCTTACCCACACTGAGTCAGGTAGTCTTTGAAAAACTTGACTTTAAATTTGATAGCATAGAACCAATACTCTGTTAACCACGATATCTATAACAAAAATAACAAACTTCATCTAAAATACAAGGTTTAAGAAACTTGCTCTTAGAAGAAAGAGATTTACTATGCTGTTTGCCAAGGACAATTATACATCAAACCTCAATTATTGGGACAACAGTATAGAATCAAAACAATGTTCAATATGTACTGATAAGAATAGGTACCAACTATTAAGCCCGAATTTAACACATCCAAGTGGACTATCTTTTATCATACAAGTATGCTAGTATACTAATACATAATACCATCATAATTTAATCAGCATTACACTAAATCTTGTAGTTAGATATTTAGCGCAACTTACCCCACATTGCCTTATTATCCAGTATCTGGATTTCGACTGAAACAAGTGCAACTTTAAGAAATTGAACTTGTTTCATCATCAATGGTAGACCATACAATCAAAAGAGAACATATTCATAGCCCTGATATCAATCAGCATACAGCAATCGAGATTCGAGCGTTATACATGCAGCAGATAAAAAAAATTATAACTTAGTGACAAATCTTATCATGACCCATTAATGCAGGGAACTGCAAAAAAGGAATTCCCAAGTCAAACAGAGCTAACTAGCCTAATCAGTAGCTTTAATCTGGCCTAATGCTCTTTTGCCACACCTTGTATCCTTGGTCTAAGGGCAAAGATTTATCAAAAATGTCAGGCAAGCTCGGTTGTTTTTTTTTCTCTTGGGAGGGTTTAAATTGTTGCCGAAGATGAAGAAAAGAAAAGGAAAGGCCAAGATATTTTCACTTGATTATACATCATACTAATTAAGACTGTAGCAAGAGTTCCAGCTAGCTAACTGTGTTGTTCATAATATGACAAGTCTGTACTATGCCTTAAGACCATGTAATAATATCATACTAAAGGCCCCAGAAATTAAGAAAATAATAAATGAAAGAGGAGAAATTATTATGGTGAGTCTAAGCATGGCTCAACTTCTTTTTTTGTTTCTAGGAATTTTCCTGGCACTTTCATTTTCTTTCATCATCTTCTTTTTGGTTTACCTTTTATGCCACAATTTCTTTATCTGCATAACTCCTTCCATATAAGCCATTTCTAGCAGCTGGCCAAGCTGAAATTTGACTCAAAACCAGCACAAACACTACCATTTTCATTAAACGTCACATGCTGCAAGATTCTTTTCTACCAAATCTTTTCTCCTAATTGTTCAGAATCAAGACAAACCAAACCACCATTAATTACTCAACGAAAGTTTCACTATTGTGATTGTCATTAGCATCTGTTACAGTCATCTTAAACATGAAGGAGGCATTAAAACATGCATGGATTATGCTCAAGAATAATACATTAAAAAATATTAAAAGAACACTTGCTTAATAAAAGAAACTTTGAAATCTGAAGTAGTTCATTAGATATATGCTATATACACTGGAAGGTCTAATAAATTCATATTCCAAAACACTAAAGCAATAAAGACCCTACACATGTAATCCATATAGCAATATGATAGTGAAGCAGAGTTCCTCTGTTTCCTGTTTTTTCCCATGTATATACCTTTCAACTTGAAAAGAATAATTCAACTAGAAACAGTGAATTCACAAACTACTGCTACATTGATCTAATCAAGTATTGCAACTTGTAAGATCTTGTAAAGCATTCAATCACAAACTACTGGTGGGAATGGGTGACATTGTAAAGCATTCAATCACAGCATGATGATGACATTGTAAATAAGTCAAGATGCAATCCAAGTGAAGTGTTCTAACAAGTTAAGAGCTAAATCCTAGCCTAAATCAAAGTGTTGAGCGTTAGATTACAATGAGATCATATAGTTGAAAATTTTCAAGTGTCCCAATGCAAATTCAAAGAGCCAAAGCAACTTACTATATGTTTAACTTTCTTATCCTTCACTTTCAGCTTTAATGAAAGTGTAATACATCGTAAGACAAAGAAAAAGTAGAATGCAAATTTTGCATCCAATTGACATACTTTTTTGCTAAACAATTGGACTCTGCAACTTTCTTTAATAACAATTGCAAAAAAATCTTTGATATTTTGTAGGTAATGTATAAATATGAGTAAACTATGTAAATAAAGATTTTCATCCTGTGTAATGAATAGTCTTTCAAATGTATAAAGCTTGAGAATGCACATTGAATATAAAAATATACATTGAAACAAAATTACAAGAATACTAAAAAAAGTTTCAAATGCCAACTTGACAAGAGAAATGTATATCTATGAATATAGAAAGAGTTAAAGAATGAGAAAAAGTCCTAGTAATTATTACTGTCTCCTATTAGCTCTCCATTCATTAAACATTAGCTCTCCATTCATTAAACATGTTCATAGCCAAGTTATCTCTCCATGCAGCCCATTGATCAGAAGCTTCAATCGTGCTAATTACATCAGAAGATGCATTTAGCATCATTTCGGATCCATCCTCATCAAGATCTTTCTCAACTGGATCTATAGACATTTCACTTCTTGTCCAATTATGGAGAAGACAACAAGCTATTATTATTCAAACTTGTGTCTTAATAGGATAGAAGCAAGGACTCCTAAGAATGGCCCAACCCATCTTCAGTAATCCAAAAACTCTCTCTATGACATTTCTGATAGAAGAATGCTTCATATTAAAGAACTCTTCATGGTTGCTTGGAAGGTTCCCACTAACTCACTCTTTCAAATGATATCGAATTCCTTGATACGGTGCAAGAAACCCTTTACTATTTGCATATCCAACATCCACTAGGTAATAGTAACTTATTATATATAAAAACAAAAATGTTAAGTATACCTATATTAGTTAAGAACAAAGTACCTAATTGGTCATCAACTACCTAAACTTACCAATAAGGACTTTCAATTCATTTCGCCTACTAATAGCATCTTGAAGAACTTGAGCATCTGATGCAGAACCTTTCCAACTCGACAATACATAGATAAATCTCAAATCGCATGTACACACTCCTAAGACATTGGTAGCTATCTCACCTTTTCTTGTCTTATATCTTGGTTTGTCAATTTCTGGTACATGCATCCTAACATAGGTACCATCCAATGCTCTTAAACAATTCTGTTAGCCAAAATACATAATCATCAAACCACTTATATCTAGTTATGCAAAGCTAATCATAATGTCTAGTAGCATACCTTAAACCATTTCCACCTTTTTTCAGTGCAATTCTCGAGTACCAGATCTGGTGCTCGAAGTAAGATATCTTGTAAATGGAGGACTCCATTGAAAATATTATTGAAGCACCTACTTATAGTTTCACCCGACCTATAGAAATCTTTTATAATAACACAATTCTTGACATGATGGGCTAGAATATGTAAAAACATTGCCACTTGCTCCTCTAATGCAACTAACCCATTTACTTTCACTTTACCAACTGTATGTAATAATTCACATAGAATACCAAATGTATACCTATTCATTCAAAGTTGATTTACACAAGTTCTATCAGTCCCATGTATTATCCTATCTAAGTGTTCCAACCTAGTTTCATGCCTAATGAATGTTCTCTCATTCAATATATGTTTTTCATGATACCTTTGCACAATGGTTTGTATTAGCGTGAAGATATTAGTGCAAACATCTATTATTTGTTGATGGATTTGCTCTAATATCAAGTAAGCATCTATTGCTCCTCATCCATATCTATAGAAGAAAAACAAATAATCTTGTAAGGTATAAAGCTATCAAAAAAGTAATATGTCAAGTAAGAAAGTAAAGACTGATCTAATGTCTTTTCAAACAGCAATTTAAATGTCAAAATTCTGGTATAGTAGATTGATATAATGTCTTCTGAAACAACAATGAAGAATAGAGATGCAAAGGATTAGACAAACTCTTAATCAGTCAAATTCTTTACTAAGAGATTTTAGATTCTTAATACAGAGCTCAAAAACATATAGACAAGAAACAAACATCTAAAACAGAAACATCAGAATATCACATTGAAGCTTCAGACCTTCTTGAACACATAATAATTCAAAGAACAAAACAATCATAGCCTTGCAGTCATGAAACAGTAATGACACCGAAGCTTAATAAACTTCTTTAACTCACATCAAATAACAGCCAACAAATTGAGCCTGCACACAGCTCAAACCATATATAAAAACAAAATCCTCATAACCACCCTCTATACAGAAAACCAGTGTTCAGGGAACACATCTCCTACACCCCACCATACAGCTATTCATATTCAATAGAACAAAATCAAGTCCAACCATCGATCCTTCCAGCAATAGATCCTTCTTAGTGACATAAAATCAAACAACCAGATATCTAGTCCCAAAAAGCATGAAAGAAATCAGATCTATCCACTCCCAACTTTGCTAGTGAGTCAGCAAAAGAGTTGGATTCTCTAAAACAATGGACACACTCAACCATCTCAATCTCTTTCCATGGTCTATAAAACATCAACTTTAGACAAAACCGTTACAATACCAGTATTTCGATACATTCACCTATCTAAATCTCATACCAGTATATTGATATGTCAGATTATCTAAAACAAGATGCATTCTATTTCTACAATTTTTTTTTGCTAAGTCAAAATTCATTGATTATGGAGAACAGTACACCATTGCTTGATCAAAGAATCTAGGCAAAAATCGTGTCTTAACCATAAAAGATCCCTAAAAATAGACAATAATTTCAAATAGAAGGTCACTAGAATGACATTTTTTAAGATAACATCAACAAAGATAGGGACCCAATCTAAACAAAATGATATATCACAGAAGCTACATTAAAACAAAGTCAAAAATGTGAAACACCATAGGACATATCAAAATTCAAATAGCACAGCCAAATATCGCAGAACATATCAAAAAACTCGTTTGGTTTCCAAGAAAATCGAAAAAAAATGAGAAAAAATAGATTTAAAACACAAAAAAAATTGTTAAAACTAAACAAATGAACAAAGCAAAATCGCACTAATAAGATGAATTGTTTTAATCGAAATGTTTAATAATAATACAAAACTAAAACAAACAAATCCAAAAGAAAATTGAAAGAAAAATCATAATAAGAGATAAATTTTGTTTGGTTACTAAAAAATTTGAAAGAAAATTGAAAAGTGATCTAACTTGTAGTGAGAAATCTGAAAGAAATTTGTAGAAAAAATGAAAAAAAGTGGCCAGAGTTGAGAAGAGTGGTGGAATAAAGAAATTTGAAATGAAAAGATGTTCTTGCTTTGTTTGCCCTATACTTTTTTAACCAATTCTTTTGTTTTATTTGATAATTTAATAATAAATTTTATTTATTAAATTTAAGGGTAAAATAGAAAATTCATTATTAAAAAAAATCCTATCCTATGGATTAAAAATAATCATCCACTTTTCTAAAGGATTAAGTCATCCTCTTAGTATAGGATGACTAATCCTCCCATTAATCCTATTTTACTGCTTAAATACATAACAAACATGTATAAGATGATTATCATCTTATCCTTTAAATAATCCCATGTGCCAAACATGCGCTATATTTATATTTATCAGTCAAATAAATCTATATATTAAAAAATAATAAAAATGAAGGCAGCTCATTGGCTGCGAGCGTCTTAATTAAAGCTCGAACCACGGGCTTTTAAATTGAAGCTCGCATCACGAGCTTTGAAAAGTAAGATCGCAAGCAGCGAGCTTCTAAACATGAAGCTTGTAGGCTATGTGAAACTTAAACTCACAGGAATAATCTTGCGAGCTAAATCTTTTTAATTAAAGTTGTTTCCAAAAAATTTTAGGGAACAACCCACATAATTGCCAATTTTTGGAAGTAATCAAGATTTTTTTTAACAAAAACTTTTAAAGAAAACTTCTTTTCACTTGTTCTCCAAGACTCTTATTACTTGTTCTCAAAATTTAAGGTAACGCCTTTCTTACTTATTCCCAAAATTTTAGAGAAATGCTTTTCTTCCTTACTTGTTCCCAAAATTTTAGGAAACAACTCTTCTTATTTGTTTCCAAAATTTTAAGGAAATGCTTTTTACTTATTCCAAAAATTTTTAGAGAAATTCTCACTTGTTCCCAAAATTCTAAGAAAATGCTTATTACTAGTTTCTCGCTTATTTTCAAAATTTTAGGGAAACGTTTTTCACTTGTTCTCAAAATTTTAGGAAAATACACTTCTTCTATTCCCAAAAAAAGAAGAAAATTTAGAGAAACGATTCTCACTTATTCCCAAAATTTTAGGGAAATGTTTTTTACTTATTCCTAAAATTTTAGGAAAACACTTTTAGGGAATCACCTCAGGTGTGGCTGCTGAAATAATCTATTCTCAATTGTTCTCAAAATTTTAAAGACAATTTAGAACAAAAAATATATGGTTAAAAAGAGTTTCATATTTGAGTAAATTTATTTGGTTTATGCAGAGAATATTTTTTCTCTCAAAAAATTTCTATGCGAGGCAACATAATATGTAAGAAAATATTTTTTCTAGGTAGCTATTTTGCTAGGTAGTAGTACATGTAGGCACCTATTCTGCCGGCACTTGTTATGCCAGATAATTGTCTTGCTGTGTTACCAAACAATTATTCTGCTCGAAAAATTTAATCCATCATTAAAATTCGTTTGATTTATTCGTAGAATTTTTTTATTCCAATACAGGGGTAATAATGAGTCTAATTTAAATAATTCCAATACAAGACAATAAATTTTAATGAGGCGATGCTCGATATACCGAGCCAACCTCAGCGAAAAAGTTGAAGTCATTTTTAGGAAAAGCTTCCTACTTGAGAAGGTTCTTACCAAGATTAGTAGCCTTATCAGCCCTTCTTATAGAATTGCTAAAGAAAAAGGTGGAGTACAAACGGGA
Source organism: Heritiera fomes (assembly GCA_032173925.1). Lineage (NCBI taxonomy): Eukaryota > Viridiplantae > Streptophyta > Magnoliopsida > Malvales > Malvaceae > Heritiera > Heritiera fomes. Next base: position 7,847,120 of record JAPDPM010000004.1, on the reverse strand, counting down.
AGAAGTCTATCGACAAGCATTTGTGAAAATCAAGGAAACCTTAGCAAATGCCCCAATAATGATGGCTCCAATTATAGATAAGGAACTTAAGCTATATCTTGCTTTCAATGATAATGATGTCAGAATAGTGTTAGCACAAGATGATCAAAATGGTCAAGAAAAGCTAATCTATTATGCTAGTCGAATTCTCAAAGAAGCTGAAGCTAGATACACTAAAGTAGAGAAATATTGTTTAGTGCTTATATATTATTTATATGCATCCCAAAAGTTAAGATTATATGCTGGCGTAGAAGATAAAGTTGGTTATAGGGGCTAATCCGATAAGGTACTTGTTATCAAGGCCATCCTTATGGGAAGGACAATACGATGGTTGTTACAGCTATTAAAATTTGACATAGAATGTGTGTCACTCCCAAAACAATAAAAGGTCAAGATTTTGCAAATCTACTGAGACATCAAAAGACTCTATCGAGCTTTCCAAAGAAATTCTTGGTGAGATAGAACAGTTTGCAACAGTAGAAGATGAGCAATGGACCTTATACTTTTATGAATCATCCACAACTAAGGAAGAAGGTGGTGTAGTAGTTTTGAAATCACCAGAAGGAGAGTTAACATCTTTATTGTTTAAATTTTATGTTTAATTTAGAGTTTCCATATACTAGTGCATGAGAACTTCTTATACTAACAATTCTCATACAGGAGGCAAAATGTAGATACTTGATTTTGGAAATTTATAATTTATCTCTTTAAGTTTCATAATATAATGAAAGAAAGATAGTGTCACGACCCATGACCACATTTTTCATCTTCTTATACACAACTTAACCGGTTGGGCTGTCTGCGATACTTCACTTGTACTGACTATTAAACAATTTTACATAATATTGTTTATATTATACACATCCCTTATCGTACTTAATCAGATAAGTAGTACTGTTGACATGTCTAAATACAGAGAATAAATGATCATACCTCAAATAACTCAGTCGGTCTGTCACATCTTTCTTCGTGTACAGCTGGGATCCACAATCCACCGAACTCACAAGCATCAGAACCTGAGATGTTTAATATTAAGTGGTGAGCAAAACCACGGCTCAGTAAGAGAATTATATGCCTCACTTGATACTCAGCTTCCTATATGCTGAAAATCTTTTTTTTTTCATTTTTCCTATGGGCTATAGGCTCGCATGTAGAAAGGATACTACAGTCGGCTAGGGATCCGAATAGAGTAAGGTAGGTATTTTAGAATACCATACTTGTTACGGAACCTAGAAGCAACTGTAGAGAGAAATTTTCATTTCGTTTTGAATTAATCAATCCTCTTCCTTTTTCAAAACTTCCATAATTTTTTTCATATTCTTTTCAAAATAATGCTTCTACGAAACAAAGCATTTAAATGAGATAATTAATATTCGTATATTCCTTGGAAAGAATATTAGTTAAATCATCATCTTATTTCTTTAAAACTCATTTCATGTTTTAATGTACTCTTTTAATTAGTACCGTACTTTAAAAAGCAAAATAAGCTATTAAAATCTATTTCATTCTTAAGTTCACAAGGCATCATTCTTTTTATTAGTATGATTAAGTGTGAAAGAAACGAACTTATTGTAAGGACCGGGAGTGCCTAGATCTCTGTTAACTAGGGATTTACCACCCCAGTGCCTTACTCATCCGATATATCACACACATCATATGTCATATGCACCAGATCTATTTCATCCTTTGACATTTGTCGAATTCACGAATCACAATCACTTACTTATCATCACAATATCCTACAGAATTTCTTACTAACTCATCAGAACTCGTGTAGCACTTAGTTCCCAAAGGACTCTAGAGGTGGCTCCCATGGTACAGTCGTCGAGTCTCTGCTCGGTTTGGCCTTTACTGAAACATCGGAACACGTGTAGCACTTAGTTCCCGAAGGACTCTAGAGGTGGCTCCCACGGTTCAATCATCGAGTCTCTGCTCGGTATGGCCTGTACTGAAACATCAGAACACGTGTAGCACTTAGTTCCCGAAGGACTCTAGAGGTGGCTCCCACGGTTTAATCATCGAGTCTCTACTCGGTATGGCCTATACTGAAACATCAGAACACGTGTAGCACTTAGTTCCCGAAGGACTCTAGAGGTGGCTCCCACGGTTCAATCATCGAGTCTCTGCTCAGTTTGGCCTGTACTGAAACATCAGAACACGTGTAGCACTTAGTTCCCGAAGGACTCTAGAGGTGGCTCCCACGGTTCAGTCATCAAGTCTCTGCTCGGTATGGCCTGTACTGAAACATCAGAACACGTGTAGCACTTAGGAAGGACTCTAGAGGTGGCTCCCACGGTTCAATCATCGAGTCTCTGCTCGGTATAGCCTGTACTGAAACATCAGAACACGTGTAGCACTTAGTTCCCGAAGGACTCTAGAGGTGGCTCCCACGGTTCAATCATCGAGTCTCTGCTCGGTATGGCCTGTACTGAAACATCAGAACACGTGTAGCACTTAGTTCCCGAAGGACTCTAGAGGTGGCTCCCACGGTTCAATCATCGAGTCTCTGCTCGGTATGGCCTTTTCCGTTTGACATATTCCATGTCATGTAAAATATTTCCCTTTTTAACATGTCACCTATCATTTATGGATTCTAAGATAGACGTTAATCTTGTCGTACTATAAACCCCGGAGGGTAAAGGACTAAACCGGTCAAATCTATGACCATAATCTATATTGTCCTCGATGGATCACGGATCAGGTGTCGACCGGGACTAAACATGTCACATATCATGCATCAGCATGGTAAGAATACCAACCAGTCTCAAAACCGTATTTTTCATCATAAAATACACCTTTATGGAATTTATATAATTATATAATTCCATGATTTAAAACCATAAGGGTTATAATCCTTTAGTGAATACTGATAAAAATATTCATAAAAATATTCACTATATTTCACTTCATCTTTCGTCTCGTAATTCGTGTAATTTATCTATTCTGAGAATTTTCGGTGATTTCATTATTACCATTCTCGAATACATGAATATTCTAAAGTTCCATCTCATTATATTCATATTTTATGAAATTTAGAAATTTCCTCATGTCTCGTGATTTACTATCGAAATTCGGAAATAAATCATTTAATATGATTTTATAAAGTTTTTCTAAAATTTTCGGCAGCATAACGGCTGCTGATTTACTAACCTCCTGCACGGAAAATACAGTTTAAAATCTTTCAGCCAGTACTTCTTCCCAAATTATTTTCAGCAAATCATGCATCATAATAATTTTCATAAAATAATTGCATAAAATATTTCAATTAAATTATGCAGACTGAGTATCCTTATAGTGCTGCACATGCATCCCTTACCTTTTTCCGGGTCGGCGAATTCCGCTTATCGATCGCGCCCGCACTCCATTTCTCCCGATTCCTTATCTCGATTGCTGAAAATAATTTCTGGAATTAAAATTCTAATTTTTTAGAATTTTTCATAATTTATTTAATTTTTTTTCTGAAATTAAATTCTCGGGGAATTTCTTACCGAATTTGTAAAATCCCGGGTTGTCGAATTTCCGGGAATTTTCCGAATTTCCGAAATTCTCCTTTTTTCCTCTTTTTCTTTTCTTTCTTTCTTTTCTTTTTCTTTTTCTTTTTCTTTTTCCTTTTTCTTTTCTTTTTCTTTTCTTTTTTCTTCTTCCTTTCCCGGTCAAACCAGTTCAGACCGGTCCAGAGCCCTTCCTCGCCGATTCCTCGCCGGCGGCAGGTTCTCCTGCGGTTCAGGCATCCCTCAGCTGGCCGGCTGCACGACGAACTTGCCGGTGCCCTCCGTTTGCCCTGGATCGGCGGCACGGCGGCGGATTGAGGCGGTTTTGCCTCCGTTCTTCTTCCTCTTCGCCGGCGTTCCACCGCCGTACATTGCGCCTCCGGTGGCCTCCATCAGCTTCCTCTCCCTCCGGTGAAGCTTCGGTGGCAGTGGCGGCCATCGATTTGGCCGGCATCGCCGTCGGCCATTTCCTCTTCTTTTCCGGCGTTTGCTTCTGTTTCTATCGAATCTGTTTCTCTCTTCACGCCGCCGACAGCGTCTTCCCTCTCTCTGGCCGGTGGCGTCTCCTTCTCCTTCCTCCCTCGCCGGCGGTGGCGGCTCCGCCGCCGTCGGCCCTCTGTGGCTGGGGAGGTTCGGGTCCTTCCCGTTTTTCTCCTCTTTTATTTTTCTGTTTTGTTTCCTTTTTGGTTTATTCCCCTTTCCATTTTTAGTCTATCACCTACTATATACTATACAATATATTTTATACTTTATACATATACTATATATTATATACTACACATATATTAATTCATACATAGTATAAATATTTATATAGATATAATATAACAATATATCTACTTTATATTTATGTTATACAATTTAAATAATATAATAATATTTGCTTATTTATATAGTATTGTACTATATATATATATATTTAAAGAGATACATACATATACATATATGTATATTAAGTATTACAAAAATGTATATCTAGTATATATATATATGTATATTTATATACTTAAAGTTAAATAACATATGTGTATACAAATTATATAAATGCTATAATAAAATATTTATACATATAAACTTTTATATAAAACCACATTTACTTTTCTTATATATTCATATACTTTTATTTAAAATTATAATATATATATATTTCATATATATATATATATCTGTACATATATATTTATAATTATATAAATACATTTTATAATATACACATGTCTTTATTTAAGACAAAATAGTATATATTTCATTTTATAATATATACTAATATTCATATACATACATATGTATTTATATAAAAACATGTGTAAATATATTTATATAATTTAATTATATAAATATATAATATACGCATTTTTATTTTATAAATTTTGGATTTCCATTAATCCAATTTAAATTCCTCCAATACTTATTTTCAATATTTCTAATTTCCAATAAATGGAAAAACTTACGGTTATCACAGATAGAACAAGTAATAATGTTGTTTCACAAAACAAACTCTTTTCAAAATAACTCTTTCACAGAACAATAATTTCTCACAATACCTCTTTTCAAAATAGCTTTTTCACAAGAACAACTTCTTCTAAGAAGAGGTAATTTCTATGAAGAGCTCCCTACCTCTTTTCAAAAGAGTTCATTCACATAATAGCTCCTTCATAGAATAGCTCTTCTAAGAAAAGCTCTCCTTAGAATAACTCATTCACATAATAATTTGTTCTTAGAACAACTCATTCATAGAACGACATGTTGCAGAACAATACCTTCATGGAACAACATCAATATCTTCACTGAATAGTACTTTCACGAGAAGAAGTGGAAATAACCTTGGAATAGGGCAAGATTCTTGAGTTAACTTCACTATTAGGATGTCTTAGAGAGCTTGGCTTGGTGGATCAGATATAGAGATAGTTAAGAGTTCTTTTCTTAACCTTTCTCTGCAATATAAATGTTTTCCCTATGTGAGAACCAGTCCTTTTGTACTGTATATGTAATATTATTCATTTATTAATAAATAAATGAATTATTTCCAAATAAATTCCTAAAGTATAAGTAAACCAGGAAGTGGGCCCCACTTAGAAATTTGAGCCCAGATGAAAATATGAAAATGAAAATAGTGTATTCATAGTGTAATGAGGATAAGGAGAAAATTTTGGAGACCTGAAATGATATTATTTTCAATAATTGGAGTTGTTGGCAAACAATTAAGGAAATGACGATTACATCCCGAAAATTTTTCGATAATTGTGTTCAAAATAAAATGAATTGAGATGAAGTAATATATGAAAAAGGAATTTATAATAGTGGCAGCAAATTTATCAAAATCAGTGGTTTAAACAAAATTTTAGGCGATCTACCCGGTAACGGTAAAATCATAATTTCACATTATCGGTGCACCGTGCGACAACGAAACCACTTCCATTCATTAAGATATAGTAAATGTGAATTTTTGGTGCTGGAAACATAATTTTCGGAGTTCATTTACATGGTTTTTACAATTACGGAAGCTTGGCGGCAAAATCGTTAATATTGTGACTAATTAGGGGTATTTTGATAATTAGCCAATTTTCCAGAATATTCCCCATTTATTTCAGCTGCCAACCGGCCACTTTTTGAGTCATCTTCAACCTTTATCCATGCCACTATTGTTGAGGAAAAGAGAAAGAAAAATTTTCTAACAACCATAACTTACAAAATACTAAGAATTTCACTACAATTTTTATACAAAAATTATTGTTCTCTTCCTCCTCTTTAATTCTATACCCATATCTCATTCTAGCAAGCAATATACAAAGAGAAATCAACACCAAAGTTTCGGTCAAAGCTTGGTAAGTGGCCATGTATGATGTATTTCTTAGGATTAATGGTATAGATTTAATATTTGTAAGCTAGTAATCATGTTTTTAGCTTTTATTTTGTTTAAATGTTACAAAATAAAAATCCACCATTTTTTCACCATTTGGCCAAGCATGGAAGTGTGAGAATCTATGGTATTTCAAGCTTTTAATGATGCTAAATTAGTCACTAAGCATAGGAAAACATGGAAATTTTAGATTGTTGAAAAACATGCAAATTTGGCTATGGCACCATTCGGCCTAGGTGAAGGGGAGAAGAATGGTGGTTGTTTTGGATGGTTTGATGGTTGATTTTAACTGTAGAATTTACAAGGAGTCTGTTGGTATGCTCAGATTTTAAAATTCGACGCAAAACGAAGAAATTATGTTATAATACCAATAGAATTTATATTGCAAAAATATTGGTAGTGATCAATGAGGCTGCATTTGTGAAGACCGAGAATTTTCTAAATAAATATAAGGTATCCGGAAAATTTAATTTGGACAAATTGAAATCCAAATTAAATAAGAAATGAAAAGGAAAATTAAATTGGAAATAAGAAATGAAGGAGGAAATTTAATTTGGATAAATGGAAATCCAAATTAATTAAGAAAATGGAGAAAATAATTTTGGATATTTAGAAATCCAAAAGTAATAAGAAATAAAAATATTTTGATATATTTATATAATGATATTATATAAATATACCTTGGATAAATATAAATATTATTTTGTGTTAAAAGTGTAAAAAGTATATATATATATATAAATATATATTTTGATACAAAATATGTATTTAAATACATATTATGAATAGTGTATATATATATAATTATGGTGTATAATAATTATATATATATTATAGTTACTATTATTATATATAATAATAAATATTTAAAAAAAAGAAAGAAAAAAAAATGAAAACGGGCGGGAATCGGGATACCCAATTCCCACCCATTTTCCTCCTCTGTTGTAAACAGAGGAGGGATTTCCAAAAGAAGGACCGGCCCCTCGCCGGCCGAGAGAGGAGGAGGAAGGAGAAAGGGGCGTCGCCGGCGAGACGAGAGGGAGAAGGAGAAGCGACCTGCGGCGGCCCGAAGTGGAAAAAGAAAGAGAAAAACGGTGCGAAACGAAGCGAAAAACCGAAAGGAAGACAGGAAGGGAGATCGGCGGTGCCGGCCGATCCAGGCACTGCCACCGCCACCAACGCCACCGGCGAGGGCCAACGAAGGAGAGGGAGGCCACCGACGGTGAAGGAAACGGCAGAGGAAGGAAGAAATGGAGGAGAAAGGAGCCGAAACCCACGGTTCCAGATCCGGCGCCGTCGCCGGTGATGGGGCCAAACTGAGACCAGATCTGGCTTCGTGGCAACCTCGGCAAGCTGTTGGGTGGCCGAACTGCCGGAATGGGTGGCCGTTGGTGACCGAACCGGTCAGCCAAAGTTGAACCGGCCAAGCCAAGCTTTGAACCGGCCCGAACCGACCCGACCCGGTCCGACCCGACCCGACCCGGTTCAGGAAAAAAAAAGAAAAAAAAAGAAGAAAAAAAAAGAAAGAAAGGAAAAAGAAGAAAAAGGAAAAGGAAAAGGAAAAGGAAAAGGAAGAAGAAGAAGAAAGAAAAGGTTAGAAAAATTGAGGAAAAATAAATTATTGATGTTATTGAATAATTTATGGTTATATTGATGTAGTGCATTAATATTGAAATTGTAGCAAAATGGAAATGAGACGAATGGTGGAGTTCGACAAGGCTCGAAAATCGAAAAGTGCGCTAAGCTTTGGCGAATAGGTAAGATACTTTTATAAAGCATTAGTAGCATTATATTGTATGTGGCATTTATGATCTTATATAATGCTCTGATGAAATGATTTTTAATGGAATTATGATTTTATTATATATGATGAATTGATTTAATTGATATTAAAAAAACTAAGAGGACCCACAATTGATGGTGGGGGTCTTAGTAAGAGGTAAAAATTGGTGAGAATCAACGGCTACAATTATAAATTGTATTTCCTTGCAGGAGGTTTAGAGGAAATTAAGCCGTTATGCTGTCGGAATTTCCACAAAAATATTTGAGGAAAAAGATTAAGTCTCTAACATAAATGGAATTTTGGAGATAATTATTGAAATAAATATTGAAAGGATTTTATGGTGTTACCGAAAATGTTTGATATTAAAATCGATGAGAAGATAGATCGTTGAAAACGATAATGTGGTGAATTACATGGTTTAAACCTTATAGAATCGATGAATCAAGTAATTTTAATATCACAAATGGTATCAAGTTGAGATTGAGGTGGAATTATTAATTAGACGGATCACGGATAAAAGTGATGATAATTATATGATATAGCTTGGAAGAGAAGATCACAGTTGAAATTTCGATGGTCGAATGATTGGATTGTGAAGTTATTAACGGAGTAATGATTTACAGAATTTATCTAGTCCGGTTTCATGATTTTGAAATAATTTCGAATGTGATAAAATGGACAAACTCGAGAGATCAAAATGGAGATTGAATTACGACACAATCCAATCAATTATGGATTCAAAGAAATGAGTGATAAATATGTGAAAAGATGATTGTGCTTATAACCTTAGAATAGATCTTGAATAATAAGATCGACAATTGCATAAGTTCGGATAAAATCATAAAGGCCACATGAAAATTGATTTGAGGATTTAGATACGATTTTGTAATAGTAAATGAAATTGAACCTCAAATCGAAAATGATGAACATGTATCAATAGATCAAATCATAGATGGATTTGATAAGCGATTATTGATCTTGTGGTTCTATGATCCTCGATGTCGACTCTGGAATAAATATCGAATGAGGATATTAGTATTTCATAATTTCAGTATCATGATGGCTATATGGAAACATGATGGCTATATGGAAATATGATATTTAGATGCTCATAGATACTAAGAGGATTCACACTGATGATGTGGTTCTAGTATCGGTAATAAAAGTACAATTGATTATTATAGTCGATAATTATCGAAAAAGGATATTGAATACCGAATGGTTTGAATACCAAGTGATCTGGTTATTAAATAATTAGAGTATTGAGCAATCTGAATATTGAATGAAATGAATCTTGAATGATTTGAATTGTGATTTACTGATTTGACAGAAAGAAAGTCTTGAAATCGAATAACTGATGGTGATAAAGTTAAATGAATCGCTTCAACGTATTTGATGGAAATAATACCGAAGTTGCATACTGAAATGTTTTATAGCATCGCATTTAAGCATGCTTTCTTGCAACTTGAAACATTTTAATAATGTTTATATGAATACTGAAAAGTATTGATTTGTTTTGAAATGAAAGTATATGGTAGATATATATATATTTTGATATATGAAATATCATACAGAATTTTACCATATGCTTTACATGATATTGAAAATAAAGCTATAGACTTAAATGTTTTATGAGACTGTAGGCACCCTAAAAGAATTAAATTCAATAAGCATAGTGGAAACCGCCTAATTGGAGCTTTGCTCATTAGGCAGATATGCTTGTCCGACAATAGTCGTGGACAGGTCTCAGTCACGCCTGATCAGTGGGGCTGAGAGAGATGAGGTCTATGGCCATAGATAGCACCCTAGTTGGTTTCCAGGGGACGATGACATGATTTTCACTGCTAGCTACAGTGATTTAAGTCTTTATTGATAGAGAGATGATAGGGATCTAGCCTAGTCTCTAACTGATATGATATGAAGTCTAGAGTATGATTTTATTGATATGAACTCTAGACTTGACATGATTTATACTGTACATGAAACAGATTTGAAATGAAATATGTTTTGAAACAGTACATGTTTTAAACATGTTTTAAAAGTCCATGAGATATGATTTCGACACTTATATGATTTATATGTGATTTTGTGTCGAACATGGCATGATATGCGGTCTAGAGTATAGTTTGATTTGATATGAACTCTAGACCTGATATGATTTACAGAATATGTTTTAAAAGTATATGATAAATGATTTCGACACTTACATGATTTATATACGATTTTGTGTCGAATTTGAAATGACAGGCAGTTTAGAGTATAGATTGATTTGATATGAACTCTAAACCTGATATGAGTTATAGTATATGAAAAATGTTTTAAAACCGCATATGTTTTAGACATGCTCCGAAAACGATTACATGAACTGACATTGAACATGTTTCTGTCATGCCTTAAAGGTAAATTTGAAATGAATTGAAAATTCATATGTTGAGCATGTCCTAAAGTATATATGATATGATTTGAAATTATAGCAGTTTATATAGAAAATTTACATGAATTGCATATTAAACCCTGATATGATAATATGCTTAGTATATGAGAATTTCATGAATAATGTCATGACTCGACGTTATTGACGTTTCATCTATATGATGACATGATATGATATGATATATGAACATAAGATTGATATGAAAAGAATTCTGATCTTACTCTATCGTGATCATAAATTCTCATACGATAAGTGATATGAATTGATATAAGACGGGAATATGATTGTTAAATGTAAAGTGACTCGATAGGATATCTCAATTAAACATGAAGAATATATGAGGAGTACCATAACTCGGTGGTAACGATATTTTATCTATATGATGTCATGATATGATATGAAACATGAATATAGAATTACATGAAGAGAATTATAACTTCGTACCATCGTGATCATGATCCACAATATGAGAATCGATAAGAGATGATATGAGAATTGATAAGAGATAATATGAGAATCGATAAGAGATGATAGAATACAGAAATATGATTATGAAATGAAAAGTAAATATGAGAATCGATATGAGATGATAGCATACCAAAGTATGATTATGAAATGAAAAGTGAAAATGAGAAGTGATAATGAGATGTATCGATGAGAAAGGATTAACTGTAATTGCATCCTTACAAGTTTTAAGCATTGCAGTTTAAGACAGTGTAATCCTACTCATGTATTTATATTAGTATCTTACTGAGCCGTGGTTTTGCTCACCCCACTAAATTTCATCTCTTTCAGATTATTGAAGTTAACATCTGCCATGTGAGTTGCTCAGTGGGCATCGGAGACGGTGTATGGACTTGGTACTAGTCTTCTGAGGTATATGTTCCTTGTAAAAGACTTGTTTACATGTAAGACTTAAATTGATGCACAGTACATATTCTGTTTAACAAGTCAGGATGTAACTAAGAACCGTTTCCGTGTTTGTTTAATATTTAAAGGGAATGACTATAGGTCGCCTAGATAGTATAGTAACTACACTGACACCGAATACAAACCAAAAAATGAAAAAGAAAAATTTAGTCCATAAATTTGTAGACTAAGAAAAGTATAAGAATCAAGTGAAAGTCGCGGCCTTCGGGTCGTGACAGCATTTAGATATGAAAAATAGCTCAAAAATAAATACTTAATGAGCTAATAATTTTAATGGAATTAATTGCAGCCCGAGATTAACGGATATCGTGTAGAGCATCCGAAAAGCATGGTTACGCTATACAGGTGAGAGATGCGTGTGTAAACTGTAGCAATATTTCGAATGCATAATTATTATGCATAAAATATTATGAGAATATTTTGAAATGACATGCATTGAAATCTGTGGAATTGAGCTTGTTTGCTGTATATGGAACTGTGTTTAATTTGCAGGAGGGTTAAGATAATAGCAGTCATTATGCTGCTGAAAGTTTCTAGAATATTTTTTAAAAATACTAGAAAATATTTAATTACATGATTTGATGAATTTCTAGCCTTGAAAATGATAAATTTATTATTTTTCATGAAACATGAATATATCGAAAAATATTATTTAAATATTCATGTTGCCAATTTGGCTGAAAGTGAGAATACAAAATATTATTCTTACATGTTTTACACCATATGATATGGTTTATGAGATGAAAAGATGGAAAGTGAATATTTTATAAATTATTTTCCATAAATATTCATTTTATGATTAAATAAAATCTTTTATGGACCGATTGAAGAATTATTGATTTTTTTTATTTCCATAAAGGTGATATGATTATGAAAATATTGTTTTGAGACTAAAATTTCTCTACATGTGTTCCACAGTGAACAATATGTTTATGGAATTTTGTTATTATTTTTTGAAATTAAATACCTTCATTTTCCATAAATTATGAAAATTACCAGAAAATGATTTCCAGTAATCTTAAAAGTGAGATGTTTGAAAAGAAAACATGAAAATACGAGTATATGTGTATACGGTGAAATAAAATATTTATGAGATTTATTACTACAATGTAATTGTTTTATAACAATGTTTTCACCGTAAGAGATACTGTGATTTATACCTTTATGGATTTTTTTAAAGATATTATTAATTTTACTTAATTCCATAAAGGTAATGAGATTTCACATATACTATTTTGAGACTAATAGGCTCCATATCATGCCGATTTGTGATATGTGATATGTGATATGTGACATATGATATGTGATATGTGACATGTGATATGTGATATTTATTTAGTCCCGGTTGACGCCTTATCAGTGTTTGACGGAGGACTACCCTAGACTATGGCCATAGATCTGATATGATTATTATTGCCATATGGGATACTTTCTCTCTAGCATGATATATTCTGGGTGATGCCTTAGTCTCCACTTTTATGAAATATGAAATGATATGTGACATGGAAAATGTTTTTAAATGAAAAAGTATATGAGTATGTGTTTATATGAAAAGGAAAAAAAATGATTTCTAACAGTTTATTGTACTACATGGAGTACCGTTCTGTTTATGATGTATACAGTGACAGGTGAAATTAGTTTAAATGGGAATGACGATTTACTTAAACTAATATTCTTTTTAAAGAATATATGAATATTAGTTTATTTTACTTAAATGCTTTATTTTATGAAAGCATTAATTTGAAAAGGATATGAAATAATATGGAAGATGAGTTATCTCAACAACGGTATTTACTCCCTATAGTCGCTTTTAGGTTCCGGGACAGGACATGTATTTCAAAATAAATTCTTTACTTCATTCGGATCCCCTAGCCGACTATAGTATCATTCTTATAGTGGTCCTTACAGCACCTATAGGAAAATAAGGATTTTAATGCATATAGATTTCGGGATATCTAGTTTTGCATACAATTCTCTTACTGAGTCGTGGTTTGCTCACCCTTTTATTCTAACATCTACAGAGTACTTCCAGTGACAGCGTGATTTGCATCCGAGGATTATTGGCTATGCATATAGTACCCCGAGTTAGCGAGCTTATATCTTGGTGGTATAATAATTTATTTTATATGTTCAGATATATTTTACAGTACTACAATATTGTAAATTAAACATGGGATGTAAATGAAAATAAAGTACAGTTTGTTAAATAGTTACTGTATATGAAAAAAGGAAAGTAAGGCATCACAGACAGCCCAACCATTTAAAATGTGTGAAAAAAAGGTGAAAAATGTGGTTACAAGATATGACACCCTATTTTTTACAAAAACACAATTACCTTCTCTCAAAGCTAAACTCCCATCAACAAAGCATTAATATCATTGTAACAAAATATCTCATTATTATGTTATTAATACCAAAAATATATAACTCCTATTCTCTACACCTATATATAAGTGTTCTTGTTGTCCTTGAAGAAGACTTTTGGCAAATTTATCTAACTTAGAAACTTTCTCAAATTCTCTTTACATCTTTCTCTCTTCTAAGCCTTATTTAGCTTTATTCCTAGTCTCACTTAGCTTTCTACCACCACATGCTATTACACTCATTTTTCAAAATATGTTCCATTCTTTTTCTCTGTCGCCTCTCAACACATCTCATTCTACTAATTTGCAACATTTAGGTTCTATAGTAAAGAGCTCGTTTACAATGTGATTTCTATTATAACAGAAATGATTTCATTGGACACAAATTTTCATATTAAAAAAATGTACACGTGTGGTAATGGTTCTTTTACGATTTTTTTTATTTTTTTATCATTGCCAATGCAAATGGTTTCAAATCATGTCAAATCTTTGAATAATAATAATAATAATAATAATAATAATAATAATAATAATAATAAATTGCTTTCACCTTTTAATTACATATATATAATTTAATAATAAACTTCAAGAACAGATTGAAAAGATTTTATGATTTAAAAATAAGAGAAAAGAAATAAAAATATAAAAGAGGAAGAACTAAGAAGAATTAGATTGAAAAAACTTTATAAAAAAAAATAAAAATAAAAGCAATGGGAATGAAAGAAGGTTAAAGAGATAACATATTTAATATAATGATAATTTGAAAAATTAATTGAATATGTTATTAAGTTAAATTTTCTTTTGAAATTTAAAATATAGTTAATGGTTTAAATTAATTATTCTTAATTTAAAGATTATTAATAAGTTATCTTACAGTAAAATCAAAATTTGTAAACTTACTTTAGATGTTCTTACCCTAAATAGGATACATTGGAGGTAAACAAATAAGAAAAAATTACCTTCACACGTTTGAAGGATGCTTATGACTTTTGAAGGGATGAAAGTTGCCTTTTAGTTCCGTAGTAAACGGTGCGTTTGAGGTTTGACTAAAGAAGAAAATTATTTTTTTACTGATCTTCTTTTACTTCACTATTTCTTCTTAAAAAAAAAAAAACAGCCCCCCTCCTTTGACCAAAAAACAAACCGGCCCCTCTCCGTATCAGATTTCAAATCATTGCTCGCATTCTCCACCAAATCTTTAACGCACTATCAACCTCCTATTCTCAGCATTGTGCGGCCCCCGATTATATCCCTGTAGTCAGTTGTCTTAGAAGTCAAGGCATGATTGTGATTTTTATTCCCTTAATTTTTTTGCCAAAATTTCTTTGCTGAAATTAGTTTCCTTGATTCAAAATCTCAGCAGTTTTACAATCATATCTCCTTCATTGAAACTTTCCAAAAATAATTTTTCAAAGTACTTGTCATAACGTGTAGGTCCGTGAACTTAACCGCTAAACTTTAAAATTTTAGGAGTCGCCACCAACCATTCTGCCTAAGTGTGATTGGTCACCTATTCATAACTATGGACAAGGTTAGGTCTACATTCAAAAATTCTAGGTTCGGGAGTACGGTTACATGTAGGGAAGGATTAGCACCCCCACAATGCCCATTTAAGATGGTACCATTTTAGCCTTAAATTATTCTAAGTTTGTCTTAAAATTTTATTTCTACCCTTTCTAACCCTTTTTAATTTTATTTCGTAATTTTATTTTATTTATTTTTTCTTTTTATTTATTTTATCTTTGTTGGGAAAATGAATATTGATTGTTCTTTTATTGAAATCACCTTCAGATTCTCCATTAGTCTGGAAATAATCTAAAGGAACTTCTCACCTAGAAAATTCTTAGGTGTTGCTTACTCGCAATCACCCTAAGACTTCCATCATCGGGACAACCTTTACCCATCTTCTTTGTTTAGACTTTCTAAATTATTATTATTATAATTAATTATTATCTCTTGAATTTCTTTATATTCTTTAAAATAAATGTTGATTATTTTTCAAAACTTCTAATTAAATCATCCATTACTTTGGAAAAATTTAAAAGGAAACTTTTTCCTAGAAATTCCTTAAGCGCTGCTTACTTGCAGTCACCTTAAGGATTTTATCCTCGGATACCCACCATTCATTTATTTATATATTTATCAAATTTGATATAATTATTATTATTTTTACATAGGTGTTGATTATATTTTAAAATATCCTATTAAATCATCCATTACTCTGGAAAAATTTAATAGGACATTCATACCTAGAAAATCCTTAAGTGCTGCTTACTCGCAGTCACCTTAAGGTTTTCATCATCGGGTAATCACTGCTTATTTTTTTTTATAATTTTCTTATTTCTTGTTTATTTGATTTATCTATATATTTTTTTATTATTTATATATTTTTTTAATCTAAAAAACCCATACCATATTTCTCTAAAAGGTCATGCTTTCTAAAAATGTAATTCTAAATTCTATAATACAAACAAGATTACAAATCTACTCATGCAAATTGAATTACATTCTACGAATATACAAATTATTAATTTAAATTAATTATCTTATCTTTATCCAAACTAATCAACATGCAATCTAATGTTAAAGAAAATATCAATTCATTCATCAAGACATACGTTTTTATGCAAATTGAATTATTATGTCATTAAACTATGAAATCATTAAATAGTTAGTGTTATGTCATTCATTCATTAATTAATAAAATAAAGAAAACAAAAGAACAAAACCTGGAAGAATCGGTTTTCTTTACTTCTTTCTTACTTTTGCTTTAAATTCCTTTTCTTCACGTGGAGGCAGTAGTGTGCTGGAACAAAACTCTTATTGGTTTAAACAGCATGTGATGAGAGATGGTGGTGTAGCAAAGCGAGCTGGACAGACACGCAGCAAAGAGGTGGAGCGGTAGTCTGATTTGGCGACAGTGAACTCAGCAATGCAAGAAACAGTCAGTTGTAATCAGAAGTTAAAGTCGGCAGCGTTGGAATAGGGGCAACGATGAGGTGATCAGCGGTGATGCAGTAAAAATGGGCTGGACGGACACGCGACAGACGTTAACGAGAAGCAAGCTAAACCGTGAGCAGGGGAGCGGCGATAGTGAGCGACGGTGAGGTGCCGGTTGCAAGCTTGGACGATGGAGGACAAAGTTTAATGGCTGTGTAAGTAGTGATAGGCGACAGTGATGAAGATGCGAACTTGGTGATGATGGCGGCTTAAGTGATGAGGATAGTGATGGTGCCAGCCAGTGTTGGAGATGATGACAGATTAAGAAAGAAAAAACAGGGATGAAGATGGTCAAAGCAGGGTACAATGACATTTGAAGTTGTAGCAGGTGATGACAAAAATACTGGCAATGGTAAATAGGTATGGATCTGTTTTTGTGAAGCTTCCCCCCCTCCGTAAAGCTGCCGGTTCCACCCTTTTTATCAATTCATAAATTGAATCCTTATTAAACTCTATTTCTATCTTTATTATTATTTTTTTATATTATCTGAATTTATCTGACTAATCCTAATTTAAAATTTAATTCTAAAGTTAATCCTAAAAACTAATCTATTAATCCTAAAACAAAATTATCCTAATCTATTAAATAATTCTAATTTAAATAATCCTAAGATAATGTTAATCCTAATTTTCTAAATGTTAATTCAAAAATGTCAATTCAAAATTTACAAATTATTATTTTTTACAAAAATACAACCCGGACAAAATGAGGTGTCTACAGCTGCCCCTCTTTGTACATTTGCTATGAAATAGTAATTGTACAAAGACATAGACATCCATTTTGTCTTACTCTATTTTTTCCAAAATTCAAGAAATCACTCTGAAATTTCTATCCTATCCCATCTTTGAAATTTTAGGAAATCACTCTAAAATTTCATTGCTCATCCGGTTTTTCGAAATTTTAGGAAATCACTCTAAAATTTCTTATTCTATCCAATCTTTGAAATTTTTAGGAAATCACTCTAAAATTTCTTCTCCTGTCTATTTTTTCGAAATTTAGGAAATCACTTTAAAATTTCTTCTCATGTCCAATTTTTGAAATTTTAGGAAATCATGCTAAAATTTCATTTCATATCCAATTTCGAAATTTTAGGAAATCACTCTAAAATTTCTTTTCATGTCCAATTTTTCAAAATTTTAGGAGATCACTCTAAAATTTCTTATCCCATCCAATCTTTGAAATTTTAGGAAATCACTCTAAAATTTCTGTTCTCATCCATTTTGTCGAAATTTTAGGAAATCACTCTAAAATTTCATTGCTCATCAAATTTTTCAAAATTTTAGAAAATCACTCTAAAATTTTTTATCCTATCCAATCTTTGAAATTTTAGGAAATCACTCTAAAATTTCTTTTCATGTCCAATTTTTGAAATTTTAGGAAATCACTCTAAAATTTCTTCTCCCATCCAATCTTTGAAATTTTAGGAAATCACTCTAAAATTTCTTATCCTATCCAATCTTTGAAATTTTAGGAAATCACTCTAAAATTTCTTCTCATATTTATTCTATCCATGTAAAGTCATTATCTTCATCATTTTTTTTTGGTTTTTCTTATCATTTTCTTCTCACTTTTTCTCGTTATCACATCATTTTCTCCTCGCATTTTCTCATCATTTTCATCATTCTTTTTCTCATTTTTTCCCATCATTTTTGTCATTTTCCATTCCTTTCTTTCTCATTCTTTGTTTCTTATTTTTCATTCTTTTTTTTTTGGTTTTTCCCTTTATCATTTTTCATGTATGCAATTAAATGCCATGAATGTCAAGTGTACAATGCAAATGTTTAAATTGCTCTTCCTATATTCAACTGCATCAATGAAATGCAAATGCCAATGTCAATGAAATTTATACAAAGGTTGTGGTAACAAGGTTCACCGGACGTTCCTCTTACTTCTATCTTCCTACCTTCTTTGCTTCTCACAATTCTAATTGCCCTTCTTCTTCTCTCTTCTTGATCAACTATTTGGACTTTCCCATCTAAAGATTTATCATTTTACTGTCTTCTTCATCTTCCTTTTCTTTTCTCACATGCCCTTGATCATTCTCAAATTTGTTCTCATTGTAATGCAAGGATCTTTCATGAAGATCTTCAACCATTTATCTATCATCATTCCAATTTCATGAAAAATGCAAGGCAATATGTTTTTAATCTCAAATGCAAAGTGGTTAGAAGAAAGGACAAGGATATTCATGGTGAAAGAAATAAGAATAAGTTAGTTAAAGAACAAACAGGTAAAGAAACAATTTAGGGTGACAAGATAATTAGCATCTAAACACTGAATATACAACCAGTCTGATATACCAATTCAGGATTTTTCTCCAAAAATTTACTCAATCGACAATTCTCAAACTTTTTCATTCTATTGGTTTTTGGCCCGCTCCATGTGATCTGTAGATTCTCCTTATGCTAAAGCCATCTTCTGAAGCATATAATCTCCATCTTTTGACTCAAATCGCCCTTTCAGGTTTTCAACTTGAGCCTTCAAATTTCACATTTTTCTTTTCTTCTCTTCTCTTTTTTTCATTTTCTTTTTTTTTTCATTCTTTTTTTCCTTTTTTTTTTCACTAACATTCTCAATAACTTTCTAATAAATCCTAAGAAGAAATTACAGTCTCCTTCTGATGTCATCATAAGCATGCCTTAGCTCAATATTTGATTCTTTCAAATACTCTCATTTGATCGAAATGGACTTTTAAAGCACGTAACGTAGGCTGCGGTTATGGGTTATGAATGAAAAGGATAAAAGGCTCAAACATGTGTTTCAAGGGTCAAAAACCGAAGGATCATTTTTCACTGTATAGAAGCACTCGGGTATTTTGCCCCATTCTTTATCAAATTCTTGGCATATGTCTCATTTTTGCCATCTTCTCAACATCTTGCCCCCATTCTTGATTCACTCCTTTTATTTGTTTTTTTCTTTTTCCTTTTTTTCTTTATTTTTTCAAGAATTTCAAACATGAAAAGCTTTTTCTTATTTCTTTTCCATGCCTCTCCAGAGACTTCTATGAGTTGGCATTCTTCTTCAACAAGATTCTCTTTCAATTTTGCCCCCCAATGTGGAGGGTGATCCTTGGTCAGGTTTATTCAAAAAGAAACGAACAGGCTCAAACGGGGTGGCAAATGGATAATTTTTCATAATAGGAAAATGAAAGATGGCCATTTCTCATCTCAAATGTGAACATTCTCATCGAAGAATCATTTATTAAACAAGTACAAACTTAAGAATGATACTGCATGTCAATTCTATCTCTTTTTTTTTTGCACAATTCATCATTCGGCTTCAACATCATATTCGAGGACAAAATATCATCAAGCTTGTTAATGTGAATATAATTCTCAAATTTTAATCCCACATTCTTATCATGACTGATTGTACATCATCATTTAGACACCAAGAAAGGTATAGGGAAATACAAAAGGATATACAAAGTTAAGGTTTAATTTGAGCAAGAAGTGTAATGAAATGCATTTGCCACTTTATTGAAATGATGAAAAATAAACAAAAGTCAATCCATAAAATATCTTATTGCAATACTTTGAAAGAAATCAAGAAACTAATCAAGAAAAACCCCTTGCACATACATACTTTCATGCCCCATTATGATCATCATTTGACTGATTTTTCTCCTTAAAATCTAACACGCCTGTTCTAATCAAACTTTGCACCTTATACTTAAAAGCAGGGCAACTTTCTATTGAATGGCCTCTATTCCCACTATGATATTCACATTGTGCTTCAGGATCATACCATTTCAGATATGGAGGCTTCAAAGGTTCTAGGTAGACTGGTGCAATTAGATTATTCTCAATGAGATAATGGAACAACTCAGTGTAAGGCATAGGAATTGGATCCAGGACAGTCCTTTTTCGTTTGTTTCGTGAGCCTCTTGAGATTTCCGTCCGAACAGGTACTGGTGCTTGAAAGTTTGTTTGAACAACTGGTTGACAAAATTTTGAGTTTGAGATGTTGGGTTCATATGATGGGTTTATTGAATAAGGAAGACATGAGGTATATCCTCCTGTTTGTTGCCCCTCATACTTCAAAGCTTGGACCTCTTCCTCTTTTTCCTTCACTATTAATCCTTCGTTCTTATCAGCCATATCACCATCATCTAATCTACCACTCTTCATAGCATTCTCTATAAATTCCCCAGATAGTACTATATCGGCAAAATCTTTAGTAGCACTACCGATCATTCTTTCATAATAAGGTGCTTTAAGAGTATTGATAAACAAGGTGGTGATTTCTCTTTCTGTAAGGGGAGGTTGGACTTGTGCAGCCACATCTCTCCACCTTTGAGCATACTCTCTAATGCTTTCAGTAGGCTTCTTCTCCATGGCTTGTAGAAATAACCGGTCTGGTGCTAGATCTATGACATGTTTGTACTGCGATATAAATGCTCTTGCTAATGCTTCCCAAGAATTGATGCGAGTCCTTTCCAACTGAGCATACCACTTAGCAGCAGAACCTGTAAGGCTTTCTTGAAAAATATGGATCAACAACTTATCGTCATGCTTGTGAGGAGCCATCTTCTGACAATACATGATGAGGTGAGTCTTGGGGCAAGAAATTCCATTAAACTTTTCAAACTCGGGTGCCTTAAACTTTGGTGGGATGACTTCATCCGGGACTAAGCATAAGCTAGCAGCATCCAATGAACCATAAAAATCCAACCCTTCCACAACTTGCAATCTCTTTTCTAAAGAGTCAATCTTCATTTGGGTCTTCATATCATTCTTCTCTTCCATACTTTCCATGTGATCACCTTGTCCTTTCTCCTTGAACTTGGTGAGTTGATGAGTAGATTATTTCAAGAGGGTGCCTTTAAACCTTATTACCATAACCCAAAGTTAAGATGTTATGTCATGATGTGTTAATGCCTAAAAATGCATGCACAAATGAGCCAAGTACATGCTATGCATACCAAATTTAAATCTAACTATATATCCTAATAATTAAATCTATATACATTCTTATGTATGCAAAAGTGTGCAATGTGTGAATTAATGACCTAGACAAACTCAATGTTTTTTTAATTTTTGATTATTTTTTATTTATTTATCTATTTTTGTTTATTCAGAAAGATGTATATATTATTAAAAAAAATACCAATGCTATTAAATGAACTTTGTCCCAAAACAAATGTCTAACAGAATATAAGAAAATTATTACATCCAAAAAGAAAATCTATAGCTTCCATAAAAGCTTTCCTAATAAGCCATAGTGCTCATATGCCATGTCTAAGAACTGCAACAATCACCGACTATAATATCCAAATGGGGGTGTAGCATCTCTCAAGTTCACTATAGTCTGCTGGACCTCGTCAGCTATCCCGGCGACCATGTTGATCTGCTCAAATATTCGCTCTAGTAGTTGAACGTCACGAGCCTTCTTCCATTTCCCACATTCTTCTCTCCAAAAGATCGTAACTTCCTCCATTTTCTTATATGATTTGACCACATTTTCAATTTGAGCTTGTGCGTCATTTATCATTGCCTGCGTCTTGTTTTGAAGTTCTTGATTTTCAAGTTTCTTTTCCTCCACTTGAGCCTCGAAGAGTTTCTTTTCTTCTTTTATCTGTACTAGCTCGGAGCTGACATTTGTTAATTTCTTCTTCATCTCATCAATCAAATTTTGCATCTTCCCCTTTTCTTGATCCATCGCCTGAGCTTGTTCTGACATCTCTTGTATTTCTTTCTTCAATCTTTTATTTTCTCTTTGCAGCTCATCCCTTTCCTCCTGTAGTTTCCTTTTAGCTAGTTCCAACTCTATTACTGATTCTCGCATTATTGGCTTTGATGGATCGCCATTTTCTAAAGGGAACTTAACATCTTTACCTCGTCGGGTATGCCAAACCAAATAACCAGGAGTTAAATTGTTGGTGTAGATCCCTGCACTTATTCTGATAGTGGACTTCCATGCCTGAATAGCCTCTTCTGCCTTCTTCAAAGACCCTACTTCATTGTAGTCAAACTCAAATTGTGTAAGCCCATAAGTCATTGGAATAAATTGTTCAGACCCTGATTGTCTTCTAACCATAGCTGGAGCATAACTAATGGCACCCCATAATCCTAGTAAAGGAATCCAAGGATATTTTCCACAACTGAATAAAGTTGGAACATGTCGCATCCAAGGTGCCAACCAAACTACCTCTTGCCTGGTAAGGTTGCGTAGCTTCAAAATCCATGCATTCTTTGATTGTGGTCTTGGCCATTGACTTTCACAGAATTCCATAATAGGAATACAAACCTTGTAATATGCTTTGTGAAAGTGGGATTCTTCACATTCAAAGTGACTCTTCATCTAGATGTAGAGAAGAGACAAACATCCCATGAAGCGTCCTTCTCCCTTTCTTCTACAATAATTAAGAGATCGAAATGTCTCAGCTAAAATTGCAGGTGCAACATTGATATCCAAATCCAATCTTTCCACGAAGTCGATAACCGAAATGTTAATATAGCCCAAGACCCTAGGAAACACCACCATTCCATATATAGCCACAGCCATCATGCCCATGCTCCAATCTTCCTCTAAGTGCTTGCCAATGTGGTCTCGCAAGAAATCCCATTGTATATAATCTTGCCTACCTTTTTGTCGAACCCATTTGTCTACATCTTCGACTTCAACTCTCATGATGGTTGCCAACTTCTTTCGATACCCACTCTTCTTATTTCTTTTATAGACTCTGTCAGATTTGAAGCATTCCAAGCGAAGCATGATTGAATATTCTTCGATGGTTGGTACCATGTCAACTTCATTAAAGACAAAGCACTTATATGATGGGTCCCAAAATTGAACCATAGCTCTAATTAGTTCCTTGTCTATGTTGACTGAGAGGAGTAACATCAAATCTCCATACTTTGCTTGAAATGCTTCACGTCTTTCCCTTTTCCATTGTTTCCAAAAGCTGACAAGTTCAGGAACATTATTCTTCTTCAAGTCAAGATGTATCTTCTCGGGAAGGATAGACACAAAATCTTCAAGCAAACAATCACCCTCTTTTTGTTGGGTCTCTTCTGACTCCTTTTTTAGAATGGCACATGAAAGAGGCTCTTGCTTATCCATGGAAGTAACTAATCCTTATTCCTATGACATTTGTTGAGGGACAAAGAATTCTCTTAGTTAGTTTTTTTATTTTTTTTTTTAAAAAATTGTACATTATTTGTCATCACATTTTTTACTAATTGTGGTTCCTTCATGTGTCTTAATAGGGTAATATCTACACTAGCATGGCTTTAGCTTAAATTAGGTCTCTTAAGCCCTTACATGCGTGGTTTGGACAAGTAGACTAAAGGTTCTCAAATTGTTACTCACTAATCCATAGGACAAATAAGGCACTCCGATCCTCACCCAACGGCTACAAGCGGAAAGGATTCAATTTGAGTGGAAGTATTTCACCAGCCCATGCGGAGGTTGCCACCTCACGAGAGCAATAGGTACTTTACTTCTTCCTAGAAAGGACAAAGCCCGGGTAGAAGGCTTATGCATGCACATGAAAGTGAGTGTGTGGGAAGGAACCAATGCTTTGATTATTAATGTTTTCTTGTGAAAAATTTTTAGACAAACTTAAACAAACCTAAGGCTAATTATTGGCCTGACTCTCTAATGTCCCCAGTGGAGTCGCCAAACTGTCATAACGTGTAGGTCCGTGAACCTAACCGCTAGACTTTAAAATTCTAGGAGTCGCCACCAACCATTCTGCCTAGGTGTGATTGGTCACCTATTCATAACTATGGACAAGGTTAGGTCTACATTCAAAAATTCTAGGTTCGGGAGTACGGTTACATGTAGGGAAGGATTAGCACCCCCACAATGCCCATTTAAGATGGTACCATTTTAGCCTTAAATTATTCTAAGTTTGTCTTAAAATTTTATTTCTACCCTTTCTAACCCTTTTTAATTTTATTTCGTAATTTTATTTTATTTATTTGTTCTTTTTATTTATTTTATCTTTGTTGGGAAAATGAATATTGATTGTTCTTTTATTGAAATCACCTTCAGATTCTCCATTAGTCTGGAAATAATCTAAAGGAACTTCTCACCTAGAAAATTCTTAGGTGTTGCTTACTCGCAATCACCCTAAGACTTCCATCATCGGGACAACCTTTACCCATCTTCTTTGTTTAGACTTTCTAAATTATTATTATTATAATTAATTATTATCTCTTGAATTTCTTTATATTCTTTAAAATAAATGTTGATTATTTTTCAAAACTTCCAATTAAATCATCCATTACTTTGGAAAAATTTAAAAGGAAACTTTTTCCTAGAAATTCCTTAAGCGCTGCTTACTTGCAGTCACCTTAAGGATTTCATCCTCGGATAACCACCATTCATTTATTTATATATTTATCAAATTTGATATAATTATTATTATTTTTGCATAAGTGTTGATTATATTTTAAAATATCCTATTAAATCATCCATTACTCTGGAAAAATTTAATAGGACATTCATACCTAGAAAATCCTTAAGTGCTGCTTACTCGCAGTCACCTTAAGGTTTTCATCATCGGGTAATCACCGCTTATTTTTTTTTATAATTTTCTTATTTCTTGTTTATTTGATTTATCTATATATTTTTTTATTATTTATATATTTTTTAATCTAAAAAACCCATACCATATTTCTCTAAAAGGTCATGCTTTCTAAAAATGTAATTCTAAATTCTATAATACAAACAAGATTACAAATCTACTCATGCAAATTGAATTACATTCTACGAATATACAAATTATTAATTTAAATTAATTATCTTATCTTTATCCAAACTAATCAACATGCAATCTAATGTTAAAGAAAATATCAATTCATTCATCAAGACATATGTTTTTATGCAAATTGAATTATTATGTCATTAAACTATGAAATCATTAAATAGTTAGTGTTATGTCATTCATTCATTAATTAATAAAATAAAGAAAACAAAAGAACAAAACCTGGAAGAATCGGTTTTCTTTACTTCTTTCTTACTTTTGCTTTAAATTCCTTTTCTTCACGTGGAGGCAGTAGTGTGCTGGAACAAAACTCTTATTGGTTTAAACAGCATGTGATGAGAGATGGTGGTGTAGCAAAGCGAGCTGGACAGACACGCAGCAAAGAGGTGGAGCGGTAGTCTGATTTGGCGACAGTGAACTTAGCAATGCAAGAAACAGTCAGTTGTAATCAGAAGTTGAAGCCGGCAGCATTGGAATAGGGGCAACGATGAGGTGATCAGCGGTGATGCAGCAAAAATGGGCTGGACGGACACGCGACAGACGTTAACGAGAAGCAAGCTAAACCGTGAGCAGGGGAGCGGCGATAGTGAGCGACGGTGAGGTGCCGGTTGCAAGCTTGGACGATGGAGGACAAAGTTTAATGGCTGTGTAAGTAGTGATAGGCGACATTGATGAAGATGCGAACTTGGTGATGATGGCGGCTTAAGTGATGAGGATAGTGATGGTGCCAGCCAGTGTTGGAGATGATGACAGATTAAGAAAGAAAAAACAGGGATGAAGATGGTCAAAGCAGGGTACAATGACATTTGAAGTTGTAGCAGGTGATGACAAAAATACTGGCAATGGTAAATAGGTATGGATCTGTTTTTGTGAAGCTTCCCCCCCTCCGTAAAGCTGCCGGTTCCACCCTTTTTATCAATTCATAAATTGAATCCTTGTTAAACTCTATTTCTATCTTTATTATTATTTTTTTATATTATCTAAATTTATCTGACTAATCCTAATTTAAAATTTAATTCTAAAGTTAATCCTAAAAACTAATCTATTAATCCTAAAACAAAATTATCCTAATCTATTAAATAATTCTAATTTAAATAATCCTAAGATAATGTTAATCCTAATTTTCTAAATGTTAATTCAAAAATGTCAATTCAAAATTTACAAATTATTATTTTTTACAAAAATACAACCCGGACAAAATGAGGTGTCTACAGTACTTTTACTGAAA
Source organism: Heritiera fomes (assembly GCA_032173925.1). Taxonomy (NCBI): domain Eukaryota; kingdom Viridiplantae; phylum Streptophyta; class Magnoliopsida; order Malvales; family Malvaceae; genus Heritiera; species Heritiera fomes. The sequence continues at coordinate 7,820,275 of JAPDPM010000004.1, read as the reverse complement.
TAAATAATAATGAAATAAAAAAAATAATAAATGAATTCATGGGTATGCAATCTCACTTGGTTTGAAACCCACAGCTCAAAATCAAAAACCAAATTGTAAAAATCTAAAATCTCAGAAGTTTTGAGGGGTAATCGAAATTGTTGAGAATAAAAAAATAAAAAAGGTAGATTCACAAGACAAATTGTGATTATATTAACAAACCGATTTGTCACTATTTATCAATCGTGAACCTCATGGTAAATGTTTTCCATGTCTCAAGAACTTTTAAAATATTTTAATCTCCATAATGTAGCTACCATTACTATAAATAGAGATCACAATTTTCAATACTTTACCTGTAAGAAAATGGAATTGGTAAAAGGAGATGAGAATCTGGATGAGTTTCTTCAAGCTCAGGCTCATGTTTGGAATCATACGTTCACATTCATAAGCTCTATGTCACTCAAGTGTGCCGTCCAACTAGAAATACCAGATATCATCCACAAACATGGCCGACCCATGACTGTTTCTGAGTTGGCTTTGGCTCTTCCCATCCACCCTTCCAAAGTACACTGTGTTTACCGCCTTATGCGAATCCTTGTTCGTTCTGGATTCTTCGCTGAACAAAAAACTGGCCAAAGTGACGAAGAAAATGGTTATGTTCTCACCCTTGCTTCTCGTCTTCTCCTAAAGGACAGTCCCTTGAGTGCAAGACCTTTGTTACTTGTAGTTCTTGATCCAGTTTTGATGAAACCATGGCACCATATAAGTGCTTGGTTCCAAGACGATGGTGACTCTCCAGTATTCAGTACAGCTCATGGTTGTACTTTCTGGGATTATGCTGCGCGTGAACCAAGGCTGAATCATTTATTCAACGAAGGCATGGCAAGTGACGGTTTTCTTGCGGCAAGCGTGGTGCTTAGTAAGTGCAAGGGAGTTTTTGAGGGGTTGAAGTCACTGGTTGATGTTGGGGGTGGCACTGGAACCGTGACCAAGCTCTTTGCCAAGGCATTTCCACAAATGGTTTGCACTGTTTTTGATCTTCACCACGTTGTTGTTGGCTTGCAAGGAAGTGAAAACTTGAAGTATCTTGAAGGAGACATGTTTGAGAAAGTTCCCCCGGGAGATGCAATTATGTTAAAGGTATGCATGCATTACATTAATTATTAAGTGAAAATTCTTATTCTTAACTTTAAATATTCTGTTAAATATCTGATAAATTAATTGCAGTGGATATTGCATGATTGGAGTGATGAAGACTGTATAAAAATACTCAAAAGATGTAAAGAGGCAATCGAGAGCAACAAGGGAGGGAAGGTAATTATAATAGAAATGATAATGGGAAACCAAGAAGTGGATGAAGAGGCTATCCAAACGAAACTCTTCTTTGACATGGAAATGATGGCTATCCTGAAGGGTCAAGAAAGAAACGAAAAAGAATGGAGTAAGCTCTTTATTGATGCTGGCTTTAGCGACTTCAAGATACATCATATTTTAGGCCTAAGGTCCCTCATTGAGTTATTTCCTTAATAACTAAGCTATATATCTTCTTGTTATTTGTACTATAATAAAGTGGTCTTTCTGGCCAACAAGCTCTCCAATCTCCAATGGAGTGATTTAGAAAAATTTATGCTATAACGTTTAATTCCAAGCATCTTTAATTTCATCTCCCTAATTATAAAAAAGTGGGGTGTTTCTATGTGTTATTTTAAGTTTGTTACCCAAGTCTTTAAAGTTATTTATGACTTTTCAGACGTTAATGCTAGACATTGGAGCAGTTTACTGTGCAACATTTTTTTTATTATTTTGCTGAATGTGCAACATTTATTTTAAAATCTAAATTATTGGAGCATGTTGTCATGGCCACATTATTAAGTTTTGCCCTTGGGATTGATTGGCAATTTGATATTTGGCTTTATTAATAATGATAATGGAAATCCTATAAACATTTATCTTACACAATTCAATCCAATTACGTAGAATAAGATATATATAGTAAGATTTGGATGGAGTTCAAATCGTAAATTTAATATTAATATAATAATTAATTAAATTAATTAATTAAATGTTTTTATTATAATTTTTAACTTTAACTTATTTTTTATGAGTTATCTTAAATTTGATAATTTATTTTTTATAATATACATTAAAACTGATTTTAATTTTAAACTTAAAAGTAAAATTTTAACTTAATAAATAGATATTTAACCTTCAAATACTTAACAAATATTCTCTATATTATATGAGTAAGATTTGGATAACAAAAATAAAACTATTTCATTTGGATAAGTTTAAAGGATATCATTTAATAAGTTTTAAAATCATTAACTGAAAGTGATTGAAAGTGACTAAAAAATGCAATTAGTTGGGCTAATACTCCAAATTCTATTCCATGGCACTTGAGGAACTTTTCAATTCATTTTACTCAACTTTTTCAAAGGCTGCAGATGGTGAGATTTTCTTACATTCCTAGAGAGCCAAATTTCATTGCGTATAGTTTAGCAAATGCTGGAGTTAACAGATATAATGCTTTATCAGTCCATCTCTAAATCTTTGCTTTGCTTTTGTGTTTTTCTACTGCTTTAATTTTCTTTTTCGGTTTTGTCCATCTCCTGAGAAGTGAGAACCAAATTCTGTATCGTTTTGACTGTCATATATTGCCTCTTGCCTTATTAATAATATTCTCATTGCTTTTCAGAAAAAAATATATAAAAGTTATAAAATCATTTCAACTTTGCTGTCCTCAATGATGTTCCCAATTGTTTTTTTTTTTTTTTGGTGCCTAGATGTTCCCAATTGTTGATAAAAAAGTTGGGTGTTTCTATGTGTTATTTTAAGTTTATTACCCAAGTCTTTAAAGTTACATACGACTTTTCAGATGTTAATGCTAAAAGTTGGAGCAGTTCACTGTGCAACCTTTTTTTGGTGAGTGTGCAACATTTATTTTAAAATCTAAATTATTGAAGCATGTTGTCATGGCCACATTATTAAGTTTTGCCCTTGGGATTGATTGGCAATTTGATATTTGGCTTTATTAATAATGATAATGGAAATCCTATAAACATTTATCTTACACAATTCAATCCAATTACGTAGAATAAGATATATATAGTAAGATTTGGATGGAGTTCAAATCGTAAATTTAATATTAATATAATAATTAATTAAATTAATTAATTAAATGTTTTTATTATAATTTTTAACTTTAACTTATTTTTTATGAGTTATCTTAAATTTGTTAATTTATTTTTTATAATATACATTAAAACTGATTTTAATTTTAAACTTAAAAGTAAAATTTTAACTTAATAAATAGATATTTAACCTTCAAATACTTAACAAATATTCTCTATATTATATGAGTAAGATTTGGATAACAAAAATAAAACTATTTCATTTGGATAAGTTTAAAGTATATCATTTAATAAGTTTTAAAATCATTAACTGAAAGTGATTGAAAGTGACTAAAAATGCAATTAGTTGGGCTAATACTCCAAATTCTATTCCATGGCACTTGAGGAACTTTTCAATTCATTTTACTCAACTTTTTCAAAGGCTGCAGATGGTGAGATTTTCTTACATTCCTAGAGAGCCAAATTTCATTGCGTATAGTTTAGCAAATGCTGGAGTTAACAGATATAATGCTTTATCAGTCCATCTCTAAATCTTTGCTTTGCTTTTTTGTTTTTCTACTGCTTTAATTTTCTTTTTCGGTTTTGTCCATCTCCTGAGAAGTGAGAACCAAATTCTGTATCGTTTTGACTGTCATATATTGCCTCTTGGCTTATTAATAATATTCTCATTGCTTTTCAGAAAAAAATATATAAAAGTTATAAAATCATTTCAACTTTGCTGTCCTCAATGATGTTCCCAATTGTTTTTTTTTTTTTGGTGCCTAGATGTTCCCAATTGTTGATAAAAAAGTTGGGTGTTTCTATGTGTTATTTTAAGTTTATTTCCCAAGTCTTTAAAGTTATATACGACTTTTCAGATGTTAATGCTAAAAGTTGGAGCAGTTCACTGTGCAACCTTTTTTTGGTGAGTGTGCAACATTTATTTTAAAATCTAAATTATTGAAGCATGTTGTCATGGCCACATTATTAAGTTTTGTCCTTGGGATTGATTGGCAATTTGATATTTGGCTTTATTAATAATTATAATGGAAATCCTATAAATAGATATCTTACACAATTCAATCCAATTACGTAGAATAAGATATATATAATAAGATTTGGATGGAGTTCAAATCGTAAATTTAATATTAATATAATAATTAATTAAATAAATTAATTAAATGTTTTTATTATAATTTTTAACTTTAACTTATTTTTTATGAGTTATCTTAAATTTGTTAATTTATTTTTTATAATATACATTAAAACTGATTTTAATTTTAAACTTAAAAGTAAAATTTTAACTTAATAAATATTTGGCTTAACTTAATAATTAATTAATGAATTTATTTAATTAATTATTATATTAATATTTGGCTTTATTAATAATTATAATGGAAATCCTATAAATAGATATCTTACACAATTCAATCCAATTACGTAGAATAAGATATACATATATATATATAGTCAGATTCAGATAGTGCTCAGATTGTAAATTTAATATTAATATAATAATTAATTAAATAAATTCATTTAATGTTTTTATTATAATTTTTAACTTTAATTTTTCTTTTATGAGTTATCTTAAATTTGTTAATTTATTTTTTATAGGGTTTGTATATGATGTACTGACAGTTTATAGTTTCTATATACTGTCAATGCTTCAAAAGTTGACACCTCATCAATTGGTAAATTAAAAAATATGTCAAGCCTTTAAAAGTAAATATAAATAATTTTTTTTCAATTTGCTCATAAGAACATATTGATGAGGTGTCAATTTTTGGTACATTAACAGTGTATAAAAATTATACACTGTCAATACATCATATATAAACCCTTTTTTATAATATACTTTAAAATTGATTTTAATTTAAAATTTAAAAGTAAAATTTTAACTTAATAAATAGATATTTAACATTCAAATACTTAACAAATATTCTCTAGATTATATGAGTACCAAAAAAAAGTTTTTCATTTGGATAAGTTCAAAGTATTTCATTTGGATAAATTTTAAAATCATTATTGATTGAAAGTGATTGAAAGCGACTCAAAAAATGCAATTAGTTGGGCTAATACTCCAATTTTGTTACGTGGCACTTGAGGAACTTTTCAATTCATCTTACTCAACTTTTCCGAATGCTACAGATGGTGAGATTTTCTTACATTCCTAGAGAGGCAAATTTCATTGCGTATGGTTTAGCGAATGCTGGGCTTAGCAGATATAATGCTTTATTTGTCCATCTCTAGATCTTTGCTTTCCTTTTGTGTTTTTCTACTGCTTTTCTTTTTTGTTTCTGTCCTCCTGAGAATCAAATTCTGTGTCGTTTATATATTGTCTTTTGGCTTATTAGTAATATTCTCATTGCTTTTTAAAAAAAAAAGTGTTAAAGTCATTTCAACTTTGCTGTCCACAATGATGTTCCCAATTGTGGATAAATCAGCGTCCGTCCTTCTTAGCTTGTTAATTGCTGAAATATTTACTTCTATCATTGCTGGAGAAGAGTGTTTACTTTTATCATTGCTTTTACAGGTAAATGGTAAACCTATACGCTAAATTACCTTTTTGTTTTAATTTTGTTTGTTCTTATAGATATTTTAATTTTTAAACATTGATGTTGAACAAATTTCGAATTTGATAGCTGCTTTGAGTTACTAGGGTAGCTATTGTAATTTAGAATGGTGAGCTCAAATTTTTAAGCCACTGACCAATTTTTCATTTAGATGGCTTGTGATTGTGTGTTGGACTTCTGTATTATTAGACCAATTTCGTAGTTATATTATTGATAAGATTCTTTTTTCCAAGGTCTTAACACGTTTTTTATATTTTTAGGAAAAATACAATGACGTGGTTGACAACATAATTTTTGCAAGTGTGTCCTTCATATTTTATCTTAATTGTTAAGATGATAACTTGTGATTTTATTATGAAGCCCTAGACTTAAAAAACGAGTCTTTAAATCAATTTCAATAAGAACTTGTTTTGAATTTTGTTTCTTAATTAATTTCTTGAGTATATGATATAGTTGTTCCAATGTCCAATGATAATTTTCTTGTGAAATACCTTTCCATTAACTAATGAAAAAGAAAAAAGAAAAAAAACTTAATAAAAACTAAAAGTAATATAATTATTATAAGAAAATTATGAAATTTGATTAATTAATATTACAAAAATAAAGAGACTAAAATTATATATATATATATATCTGTATGAGCTAATATTAGATGATTTTGCTAAGTCAACAGATATGAAAGATGATGAATGGAAAAAGTTAGATAGAAATACTTTAGGAACCATAAGAAGATGGGTAGACATTAGTGTTTTTCATCATGTTGCGCAGGAGACAAGTGATTCCCGTGTTTAGGAAAAATTAGCATCATTATATGAGATAAAGACCACCTTGAATAAAGTTATGCTTGTTAAGAAGCTTGCTACTCTATAGTATAAGGAGGGAAGATTCATATCTGAGCATATGTGTGACTTTCAAGATCTGTTTAATCGGATGACCACTATGAAACTGCAAATGGATGATGAGATGAAAGCACTGTTTCTTCTGGGCTCATTGCTAGACAGCTTGGAGACACAAGTTGTGACTGTTCTTAATTTAGCTCCTAACGGCACGGTGACCTTGGAGATGGTAAAAGACAGAATGTTTAATGAAGAAGCAAGGCGAAAAGAGACAAACTCTAGGAATGGAGCTCTTGTCACAGAGAACAAGGGTAGAACTAAAGACAGAGGTAAGGATTCTAAAGGTCGCAGTAAGTCCAAGAACAAACATAAGTCCAAAGATAGGGTGAAGTGCTTTCATTGTGGCAAACTTGGTCACATAAAGTAGAACTACAAGATCTTGAAGCAAGAGCGGAAAGATGAGAAAAGTAAGAATAACTCAGATGATGAAAATGTTACAACGGTGAATTCTGATAGTGAAACGGTTTCTTTGATTTGTACACATGGTGAGTGTAACCATGTAGGGGATTTTGGCATTGAGTGGATAGTTGACACCAGAGCGTCATATCATTATGTGTAACGACCCGTTACCATATTTTTAAACCTTATTTTACACAATTTATCCAGTTGGGCTGTCTGTGATACTTCCTTTTACACTTGATATTAAACAATTTAATAAAATATTGTTAACATTATACACATCCCCTATCTTAATTACAAATATGTAGTACTGTAGACATGTCTAAATACAGGAAATAAATGATCGTACCTTATATGTCTCAGTCGGTCTGTCGCATTGTCTTTTATGTGCAGCCGTAATCCACAACTATTGGATCTCACCATCATCAAAACCTAAAATGTTAAAATTGGGGAGTGAGCAAACCACAGCTCAGTAAGAGAATTATATGCTACACTTGATATTCAGCTATCTATATGCTGAAAATAATTTTTTTTCATTTTCTTTGAAATCTTCCTAACTGGCTCTAGGCACACATGTAGGAAGGATACTACAGTCGGCTAGGGATCCAGATAGAGTAAGGCAGGTATTTTGAAATACCTGGCTTGTTCCGGAACCTAGAAGCAACTGTAGAGAGTACTATTTCCGTTGTTTTCAAAACGATATAATTTTCGTTTTTCCACAAAGTAAACCACTTATCTCTTTTCACTTCAGTATACCTTTAAACACGTGGCAGTTCAGTAATAAAAATAGTGATTTACTTCTCTTCTATTCAGTACAGTAAAAACACGTGACAGTGCAGTGATTTGTAAATATCCAATCGTTGGATAGTTACTTCTTCGATTATTTCTTTCTTAGAAATAATTCTTATGTTATTCTTTTAAAATAAACATTTATTTCTCTTTTCAAATCAGTAACCGTATCGTACAGTTCAGTAAAACAGTATATTCAGTAAAACAGTAAGTCGATACGGTTTAGTAAGTAACAGTAAACAGTAGCTACCAATTCAGTAAATAGTATACGATAGCTTTCAGTTCAGTAAACAATAAATGGTAGCTTTCTTTTCAGTAAAACAATCATTCGTGGCTACCATCTCAGTAAACAGTATAGTTCAGTAATAAACAGTGTTTTGGTACGGTTTTTCATCAGTAAACAGTAAACAGTACAGTAGTTCAGTACAGTAAACAGTACAATAAATAGGATTCCGTAAATCCTTTCAGTAAACAATAAACAGTAAGCAGTAAGTAATAAGTGAGACTAGGCAACACCCTACAAGTAAATCATGCTATCTCGTCCACTAGGGACACAGTAACTATAATGAGATCTATGGCCATGATCTATAGTATGTCCTCGATGTACGCTTGCTAGGCGACAATCCGGGACGCTGATGACTAGCTGGTTAATCAGCCACGTGACAGTAACAGTATAGTATGATGCATGAAGCTCGGGGCCTAAGTCTCAAAACAGTATAAAAACCGTACCTTAGCCTTTATGGATTTCAAACACCGTAAATCAAATATCCATAAGGCTCACATGTAAATATAATCACCTTTAGGAAATTTATAAAATAAATAATATTTTTCAAATTATTTCATAAAGGTATAAATTATGTTTTCCATACGGTGAAAACAGTTTGCAAAATCATCACTGTAAAGATAGAAGATAAAACTGTCTTTTTCCACCGTAAAACACATATGCACGCTTTCCCGTGCTTTTTATCCAAAACATGGTTTTCAAAGAAATCGAGATTCAAATCAAATATTTTCATAATTTATGTAAAAATAAATTATTTACTTTCCAAATTCAAAATCCCTTAACCATGTTTTTCTTTTAAAAACACGTGTAGAGACCTCTAGTCTCGAAATCATGGTTTCCCATCACTTCTTAACCTTTATGGAATTTTCATAATTATTTGTTTCCATAATTAAAACCATAAAGGTTTTATGTAAAATCAAGTGAATATTTAAGAATATTTATAAAAATATTCACTTCAGTCTCTTTTTCATTTTCATATCGTTTCACGTGAAATATCACATACAGGATGAATTTTCGGTGATTTTCTTTTCACCATTCTCGAAAACATGAATATTTTAATATCAAATATCATTATATTCATGTTTTATGAAATTTACTTAATTTCTCGATTTTCGTACTTGAAAATCGTTTCACGTGAAATCAAATCATTTATTATGATTTTCAGTGATTTTCGGTAAATTTCAGTAATTTTTCGATAATTTTTCGGCAGTATAACGGCTGCCGATTTGGCTAGCCTCCTGCACCGAAAAAACAGTTTATATTTCTCAACTGGTATTTCACCACAATTTAAAATCGATAAATCACCACATTATAAACCGATAATTATCGATAGCATTTAAAAAAATTAAATGCAATTTAAAAACATTGCCGAATATCCTTACAGGCGGCACATGTCTCCCTTACCTGTTTCGGGTCGGCGACTGCCTCTCGAAGGTCGCGCCCGTGTTCACCTCGCTCGATTCCATCGGCTCGATCAACGAGGGAATTTTCTGGAATTTAAATTCTAAAAATTAGAATTTTTCCATAATTATTTAAATAAATAAATTATTTAAATAATTTAATACTTTTCGAAATTTCTTACCGATTCCCGTAATTCTCGGGATTTTTTGTAATTTTCGAATTCTCGAGAATTTTCTAAATTTTCGGAATTCCTCTTTTCTTTCTCTTCCCTCTTTTTCTTCCTTTTTCTCTTTTCTTTCCTTTCTCTTTCTTTTCTTTTTCTTTTTCTTTTTTTCTTTTTCCTTTTTCTTTTCTTTTTCTTTTCCTTTTTCCTTGGCTCAAACCGGTTCCAAACCGGTCTCCTCCTTCCTCGCCGGTTCCTCGCCGACGGCCGGTTCTCCGGCGGTTCAAGGACTCCACAGTTGGCCGACGGCACGACGAAGCTACCGGTGCCCTCCGTTTGCCCTGGATCGACGGCACGACGGCAGATCTGGCGGCGTGGGTCTCGGTTTCTTCTTCCTCTTCGTCGACCTTCCTCCGCCGTCGGTGGCCTCACCGGTGGCCTCCTACCGTTTCCTCTTCCTCCGGCGGTGGTGTGGCTGCAGTGGCGGTGGCCAATTCCTCCGGCACCGCCAGATCCCATTTTCGTTTTCTTCGATTTTCTCCTCCGGTTTCCTTCTGTTTCCGTTTCTGTTTTCTTTCTCTTCCGTCTCGGGCCGCCGCCGGTGACCCTCCTTCCTTTTCCCCTCGCCGGCGACACCCTTCTTCCCTTCTCTTGGCTCACCGACCACCGTCGGCCTCCATCGGGAAGATCTGGTTCTCCCGATTTTCCTTTCCTCTTTTGTTTCTTTTTTTTTCTATTTTTAGTATATAATATACTATATACTATATACTATATGCTATATACTATATAATATATTTTATACATATAATATATACTATATATTACACACATATTATTTCATATATAATATAGTTCAATATATATTGTATATTACAAAATATATACTTAGTATATATATATGTATATGTATATTAATATATTTTAAATTTAAATAATCTTTATATATATTTTTAAACTTTAATGTAAATTACTATTTACATTTCTTATATATGTATATATATTTATATATACATAAAATGTCATCCTTGAATACATATGTATTATTTAAATTTGTCAAATAGTATATATATACACATGTATGTCAATGTATAAATATATATATATATACCATACAGTATTTTAAATACATATATATTTGTATAAAAATACATTTATATAATATATAATTATATAAACATATTTCCTATTTTCTTTTTCTCATTTCCTCGTTTAATTTGGATTTCCATTTATCCAAATTAAATTTCCTCTTTCCATTATTTTCCTCACTTAAATTTCCAATTTCATCACTTCCTCAATTCTCGGAATTTCCACAATATTCCGATTCTCACAATTTTATTTATTTATTTCCACTGTTTATTTTCTCCAACATTTATTTTCAATAAATGAAAAATTTACGGTTATCACATTATGTTTCCAATAAAGAGTTCTTTACAACCTACAAAGTAGGTGATTTTGGTTATACCAAGATGGGAAACAAGAGTATGTTGCGGATTGCTGGGATTGGTGATATAGTGGTACAAACAAGCACTGGTTGTATATTGACTTTGAGGGATGTCAGACACATTCCAGATTTGAGGATGAACTTGCTTGCAGTGAATGTCCTTGATAAGGAAGGATATGAGAGTCAGTAAAAAATGGGCGGTGGAAGCTTCTCAAAGGGTCTTTAGTAGTTGCAAAAGGAAAGTTATGTTACACCATGTACAAGACTTGGATGAAGTTGATAGGCAATCAGATAAATGCTGTTGAGGACAATACTTCAGCAAATCTGTGGCATAGGAGGTCGACGCACATGACTGAGAAAAGGTTAAAGGTTTTGGCGAGGCAGTCCCTCATTCCCTCAGCCAAAGGTATTTGTCTTAACTCATGTGCTTATTGTTTATTTAGTAAGCATCGTAGAGTTTCTTTTAGGAAGATTTCTAAAAGAATGAAAAATAAACTTGAGTTAATTCATTCTGATGTATGTGGTCCCATAGAGGTAGAGTCATGGGATGGTAATAAATATTTTGTTACTTTTATTGATGATGCTTCACGAAAAACTTGGGTGTATATATTGAGAAACAAAAGCCAGATACTATGGTATTTTCATAAATTTCATGCCATGGTGGAAATGATGACAAAATTGGCCTTAAAGTGTATTCATATAGATAATGGAAGTGAATACACATCAAAAGACTTTGAAGTCTACTATTCAAAACATGGGATCAGGCATGAGAGGACAAAGCTTGGGACACCACAACATAATAGTGTAGCTGAAAGGATGAATCACACCATTATTGAGACAGTCAGATGCATGCTAAGGATTGCAAAATTACCAAAAGCATTCTGGGGTGAAACAGTTAATACAGCATGCTATTTACTTAATAGATTACCATCAGTGCCATTGGGCTTCGACATTCTAGAAAGAGTATGGATAGGGAAGAAAGTTGCATACTCATATTTAAAGGTCTTTGGCTCTATAGTGTTCGTGCATGTGCCAAAGGAGCAGAGGTCAAAGCTAGATAGCAAGGCTACTCCATGTGTTTTTGTTGGGTATGGTGATGAAGAATATGGTTACAGGCTATGGGATCTAGAGAAGAAAAAGACAATTAGAAGCAAGGATGTGGTTTTCCATGAAAATGAATTTATCACAGACTTTAAGAAAAATGGAAAGACTACATGGGTTACGTTTAAGTATAATGACTCAACACCTGTAGGGATTCCACTTAAAGGTGCCACAGATGGTGGAACTACACAAGATATAGAACTTGGGGATACATAAGAGCCAGCCACAGTTGGTGATGGGATAGATGTCGATAATGACATTGCATAGCCAGATGCAGTGGGTTTTCAGCAGGGGTAGCAACCCTCTTAACTATGGAGTGTTGAGCAGGGGGAGCCAACCCCGATACAAAGGAGTGTAGAGTCTCAAATTAGAAGATCTACTAGGGAGCATCGACCATCTACCAGGTATCCTAGTTCAGAGTATATTTTGGTCACAAGTGAAGGGAAGCCAGAGAGCTTCCAAGATGTACATGATACTCCAGACAGGGAGTGTTGGTTAAAGACAATGAAAGAGGAAATGGATTTATTGCAGAAAAATGGCACTTATAACTTTGTGAAGCTTCCGAAAGGAAGAAGACCATTAAAGAACAAATGGGTGTTCAAGTTGCAAAAGGATGGTGACAAGCTAGTGAGATATAAAGCTCGATTGGTGGTAAAATGCTTTGGTCAGAAACCAGGCATTGATTTGGATGAGATTTTTTCTCCTGTTGTGAAGATGAGTTCCATTCGAGTGGTATTGGGATTAATAGCTAGTTTGAATCTTGAGCTTAAGCAATTTGATATGAAGACTGCATTCTTGCATGGTGATTTACAAAAGGAGATTTATATGGATCAGCCCGAGGTTTTGAAGTGAAAGGGAAGGAGCACATGGTTTGCAAATTAAAGAAGAGCTTGTATAGCTTAAAACAAGCTCCTAGGCAATGGTACAAGAAGTTTGATTCTTTTATGGTAAGCCAAAACTATAAAAGAACAGAAGTAGACCCTTGTGTGTATGTGAGAAAATTCCCAGATAGTGACTTCGTTATTCTCTTGTTATATGTTGATGATATGTTGATTATAAGGCAAGATGCTCGTATGATTCGCAGGTTGAAGGAGGCATTGTCTAAGTCCTTTGACATGAAGGATTTAGGTCCAACAAAGCAGATTTTGGGTATGGATATCATTCGTGATAGGAAAGCTGTTGTTGTCACAGGAAAAATATGTTGAACAGGTTCTAGCGAGATTCAACATGCAGATTGCTAAGTCAGTTAGCACACCTCTTGCTAATTATTTTCACCTGAGTAAGAAGTCTTATCCGATGACTAAGGAACAAAAGGATGCTACGTCTACTGTTCTTTACTCCTTTACAGTTGATTCTCTGATGTATCTTATGATTTGCACACGGCCTGATATTGCTTATGCAGTTGGTGTAGTGAGCAGATTTCTTTCCAATCCAGGAAGGGCTCATTAGAAAGCGGTGAAGTGGATCTTAAAATATTTGAGGGGTACTTCTAAAATGTGTTTGAGTTTTGGGACTACAAAACCAGTTCTTGAAGGGTATACTGATGCAAAAATGGCAGGTGATCTTGATTGTAGGAAATCTATTTCAGGGTACATGTATATAACATATGTTAATGTTTTAAATAAGATTTGAATTTCTATTGATTTGTAGATGGAGTCCGATGATATCAAACCTACCTAGTAATCAAATTCCATTCCCCTTAAGTTGGTGAGAGAAGAAAATTCTACATCAATTGAGTGTTTTACTTCTATCAAACTTAATAAATCTTGTTGAGTTATGTTATGTTTGTTTTTTGTTTTAGATTTTTATTTGTGCTTTTTTTGTTAGATGTGTGGAGTCCAGCCCACATTATTAATTAGAGTCCTACTTGGAGTCAGTTAGAGATTTGTTTTTTCTCTATATAAAATGTTGCATAAACAATTTGTAAAAGTGGTGAGAGAAGTTTTGTTTTTGTGAGGCGACACAAGGAAAAAAAAGTAAGCTTTAGGCTTTGTGATATTTTTCTTGTTCCATAGAGAGAGCAAAAGGAGAGATAAGCTTGTATAACAATTGAGTATTCTTTGAATAGATTATCTTGGTGAGTCCAAAGAGGTAAACTTTATTGTTTTTAGGCCAATTGTTGGAACCTTGAACTTTGGGCAAAAAGCCTAGGTTACTGAAACTTTGTAATTTGCTTATTTCTCATAATAGATTTTTATTCGGTTTGTCCCGTGGTTTTTCTCTTTACACTGGAGAGTTTTTCACGTTAACTTTTGGTGTCGTTTTATTTACGTTTTATTGTTTGCATATTATTTGTGGCTTAGTAGCTTGATTTATTATTATTATTGGCTTGAGATATTGCTGTTGATTGTTGTGAGTATTGTTATTGTGACATTGCTTCCGCGTATATGTCGTTTGAGGCCCAACATTTAAAACATATGACATGTTAATGGAGTAGGAATTAAAAATAGTATTATATCCTTTTGTTTATGATTATTAATTTGTATGTTAATTATGGATGTAAATATGGTAGTCTGTTTTTCATTTTTATCTTATATTTTATTCTTAGTAATATTAGTTGTATTTAATCGTGTTATTCGTGTTTAATAGCATTAGTCATGTCTAATCGCATCTGTGGTGTTTAATCATATTTAATTGTATCGTGTTGTATCATGTCATGTTACACAAATAATTATAACATGTTAACCATGTTATATCACGTGTGACATGTACAAAATATATGTCGTTTATGTGTTTAGGATTTAAATACGTTTTGTCATTCATATCGTGTATGTGTTTCAACAACTCATGTCGTTAGTTCTATTGTATTTTTTTTTTTGCTAAGCCGAATAGATTTTATTAAGAATCTGCAGGGATAGAACTAGCAACAAAGCTAGCAAAACATAGTTTTGTTACAACATGTCAACACATCTAATGATGAAAAAAAAAACCACCTTAAATCCCACCTTACAACCCAAAACCAAAAAAATTACCCACACTCCACAACTTGGAAAGGCACTCAGCAAGGCCACTAAATAAACAAATCAGCAACGTTTAACCCATCTGAAATGTGAGCCAAAAAGCTGGAAGATAAGATAACCAAAACCATCAACAAAGCAAAATAGTTGCCCCCAAAGCAAAAAAAAATCCCTCCAACAAATTTTGATGAATCAAACTTCCTTCTTTGATTCCCCATACAAGAATTGCCCCTGTTTATCCTGACACAAACTATTTCCATGAACTCAGAAAATATTGATGCCTCACCTGACAAATTCTACATCGCCCTTTCCATGGTTTGAGTGATGAAGGAAATAAAATAAACTCTTTTGAACCAAAGATCAAGTTCCTTCACAGTATCAAAATGGCCCCACAAAGAACAATCACTTTAAAGTGATCCCTTGTTAGCTTTAAACTTTTTCCAACCAACAGATGTCGATAACCACAGAACATACTACAATACAAATACAACCTTAATAGTTATCCCGATAACTACAAAACATAACACAATAAAACTCTTTCAAACCACCTTTCCACCAAAACAGGATTTAAGGCTTCGTGAGCATCATTATTTGTCTGTATAATCTCTTACTACAAGTACCTTTAATCTTTCCATCACTGTCTCATCATCACAATTTGTTGAAAAACCCAGCAGCTTGCCCATTCTCCATGTTTCCTCTACCTCCTTGGTAATTTCCATATATCTATTCCTAAAGTCTCTATCAGAGAGAGACTCATTAGCAATTTTTGCTATATTTTACAACTCCTCTTTTAATTTGTTTTTTCTTCAACTTTTTACCTCTTTTTACCCTTTTTTTGGAGAGCTTGAGATCTAAAGCATCTTTTATTTCTTCTAGATATTTGAATTTACGAATACCTTTTATTGAGGAATTTTTTGGAATTGACTTTGTAACATCATCATTAACAACCTCAGTGTTTCTTTGCTGAAGATCTTCATCATTTTGATCCAGTGTTCTATTGGGCAGATTTGAAACCATCTTTGACTTTACACAAAAGTTCACCTTCTTCTCATCCAATTTATTGCTCAGAAGAGGGTCAGGTATGTGAGAATCCACATCATACTCCCCCAACAACCTACCAACCGAAACATTCACTCTCTCCAGCTCATCCACCTCGAGCAACCCAACTATATTTTCAACCACCATGCATGCTTCCTCTGTATTAACAACAATCTCCTCAACCACATCATTAATTATGTTGTCCCTGTCCTCTCTGAACGTCATATCTAGAGACTGTTCATCTTCCACCAACTAATGATGATCATCAGAACCTTCACCAGAACTGGATTCAAAAACATGACATTCATTCTCGAACATTTGATTCACCTCATTTTGGTTATACCAGCCATGATACAATTAGACAAACTCTTCACCCACTTCAAATACTCTAACTGGAAAAACAATTCCATTACAAGAAAGTTCAATTGTTTCATCAATTCTTCCAAAATCATTTGTCATAATCGAAAAAGTTCCTCTACTAAAGTCCTAAAGTTGTAATGTCATTTCATCAAAACTCATAAGTTCTCCCCAAATACAAGCTATATTTTTTAATGTTGCATAGTTCCATGAATGCAAAGGAACTCCAAAAACAATAAGCCATGCAACTCGATAATCCAATTCAACATTTTCTGACCAAGGTTCAATCGCCAAGAACCACTCCGTTAACCATGACCATCCAAGCTTCTTCATTTTGGTCATTGTTTCTAGCTCTTCAAACTCAATAAGAAATTTCTTGCCATAAATTTATTTAATAGAAATCCCAAATCCTCCATTTAATTTGAAGTTCTCCATAAGAGTATTAACATCATAAAAACCATTCGCAGTACCTACAAAATAGTTTTTTAACCTATTTATCGCCCCCTCATCAATCTCACCATTACATCTTTTAACACCAGAGCTTCCATTAACATGACTATTACAAACTCCCTTATCCATATTGATCTGATTTGCATCTTTTTCCTTTATCAATGCTTGAAGATAACTTTTGTTTCTTTTATCCTTCAAAATCCCGAACGCATCCTTTTCATTACTGTTCCTCATATGCTCCTTTTCACCCATTAAAATCTCAGATCCACATGCTGATCTTCCATTCCTATTCTTTTGAACTTTTCTCCAATACTCCACCCTACCGTTGAAGCGAGCAATATTAACACCTATACGGAAGTCCAGCAACCATGCACCATTTAACTTGTCAATAGCTCTAAGAGCTCCAACCAAACTTGCAAATCTAACAAAACCAAATTTCCTCTCATGAACATTTCTCTTTTGCAGAATGAAAACATCAACAACTGGCCCATGTCTTTGGAAGATTCTCCACAGCCATCTTCAATGAACTTTATCAAGAATATTGTTAACAAACACCGTTGAACTCTCCTTCATGACTCTTCAGTTATCGCAACTGTGGCATACATTTCCTTGTGCCTATTCTTCACTGTGACCTACTGTTGGTTCTATTATATAACACAAAACACGATATGAACACACAAATTATTAGATCTAATATTATTAACTTTGTCAATAAGATTTTGTGAACAATACTTTTAATTTTATATTTTTATGAATATAAGATTTATGGCTAAGAATAAAAAAACTAATAATTGAAATAAAAGATATATTTCTAAGACAAAGTTAAGATTATTTTAATCAATCGCTCCCTTTGTCGGTATTCATCAGTCATGAATATCAATGTCTCAAGAACTTGGCTAATTGAATAGAGTGTGTTGGCTCAAAGCTTGGCTGTAAGGTGCAAATATGATTTTACTGCAAGAAACAAAGTTAGTGGATCTTAAAGTAGAGCAAATTCCAAAATGGTTGGGAAATTGTGATGTTGATAGGATTTTCTCTCCTTCTTAGAGAAGTTCAAGTGGTTTGCTGGCGATAGTGGATCAGTCATATTGGCTTAAAGAATTATGGTGATAGATAGTCTTTTGTTTTCATCAGTTGGTGTCTATAGTGGAAGGTTCTGTCTGTTTTGTTTTTGCAGTGATTTTGTGTTCTCTTACACAAGGGGTTTTCCAATGTAATCCTGATTTGCTTTAATGAAAACCTTGACTTTTCAAAAAAAAAGTCTCAAGAACTTGTAAAATATTTTAATCTCCGTAATATGGGCTACCATTCCTATAAATAGAGATCAAAATTTTCAAGACTAGTGAGCACCATCATTACTTGTAAGAAAATGCAGTTGATAAAAGGATACGAAAATCTGGATGAGTTGCTTCAGGCTCATGTTTGGAATCATACATTTAGATTCATAAGCTCCATGTCTCTCAATTGTGCTGTTCAACTAGAAATATACCAGATACCGTCCATAAACATGGTCGACCATGACTGTTTCGAGCTTGCTTTGGCTCTTCCTATCCACCCTTCCAAAGTACATTGTGTCTACTGCCTTATGCAAATCCTTGTTCATTATGGATTCTTTGCTAAACTGAAAACTGACCAAAGTGATGAAGAAAATGGTTATGTCCTCACCCTTGCTTCTCGTCTTCTCCTTAAGGATAATCCCTTGACTGCAAGACCTTTCTTACTTGTAATGCTTGATCCAGTTTTGATGAAACCATGGCACTATTTAAGTGTTGGCTCCAAGATGATAGTGACTCTCTAGTGTTCAGTACAGCTCATGGTTGTACTATGTGGGAGTATGTTGCTAATGAACTAAGGCTGAACCATTTATTCAATGAAGCCATGGCTAGTGATGGTCTTATGGCGGCGAGCGTGGTGCTTAGTAAGTGCAAGGGAGTTTTTGAGGGGTTGAAGTCACGGGTTGATGTTGGGGGTGGCACTGGAACCATAACCAAGCTCCTTGCCAAAGGCATTTCCACAAATGGTTTGCACTATTTTTTATCTTCCCCACGTTGTTGCTGGCTTGCAAGGAAGTGAAAACCTGAAATATCTGAAGGAGACATGTTTGAGAAAATTCCCCTGGCAGATACAATTATGTTAAAGGTATGCATGCATTACATTAATTAATTATTAAGCGAAAATTCTTATTCTTAACTTTAAATATTCTGTTAAATATCTAATAAATTAATTGCAGTGGGTATTGCATGACTGGAATGACGATGACCGCATAAAAATACTCAAGACATGTAAAGAAGTGATTGGGAGCAAAGACAAGGGATGGAAGGTAATCATAATAGAAATGATAATGGGAAACCAAGAAGCGGATGAAGAGGCTATCCAAACAAAACTCCCTTTTGACATGGAATTGATGGTTGTTCCCAAGGGTCAAGAAAGAAACGAACAAGAATGGAGTTAGCTCTTTGTTGATTGTGGCTTTAGCCACTATAAGATACATCACATATCAGGCCTAAGGTCTCTTATTGAGTTATTTCCTTGACAATTAAGCTATATATCTTGATATTTATTTGCACTGTAATCAAGTGGTGTTCCTAGCCAACAATATGCGATGTATCTTACAGATAATATTATAATAATTAACTTTATCTTTATTACTATTATTTTATTAAATAAATTATAATAACTTTTTTCATTATACTAAGTATTAACTTTATTGATTATAAAAATAAATTTATTAAATTAAATCATAAAAATGTCTTAATTTATTTTGAATAAAATTAATAAATAAATTTAAAAAAACAAATAAAAAAATTGAAAAACATATGGGCCAGCCTGGTTTGGTCCGATAGCCCTTAAACCGGCTTATTGAGCGGGACTAATTCAATGTAATCTTGAACTCAACCTAGCCCGATTGTAATCGGTTTAAACTGATTCACTGATTTATTGAGTCGAAATCAATCTAACCCGGCCTGAAACTGATCCAATCCTGCCCAATATCAGCTAGTTTGGTTCTTTCTACTGTTGTTCTTTTGTCATTCATCTATTGGATACTTTAACCCATGCTATTGACTTGTTGACCTAAAACTATGCGACAAGCATGGCTATCAAGACGTGAGTTGGCTGAGAACTTTTGACATATTTTTATTAGTTTATTTCTACAAGTGTGTGCCATGATTTGAGTTGATTTTTCAAATTTTATTTTTATTATTCTGACAAAATTTTTTAAAAATTTATTTTCACTTTAAAATATTCAAATAATATCATTTGACTTCTTTAAGGAGTTTTGTCGTCAGATTTATTAAATCTTTTATGTAATTTGTCTCAATTTATTTTCTAATTCTCAATTTTAACTTTTTTTTTCAACATCCTTTATGTAATTTGTCTTAATTTTTAATAATTTTATTTTTTTTCAAATTTTATTTATTTTAAGTTTTTTAGAGCAAATGCCAATAATTAAAATTGGAAATTTCTTTTCAATCTTCCATTATTTTAGTAAACCATTTGTGACTATTCGAAATCTCAACTTCGGAATAATCTTTATTTTTATTGATTTTTTTAAGAAGAAATAGTGACGCAAGAAAGAAATATAAATTAAAGTTTCGGTCAGATTTTAAAAAAAATTCCACATGAATTGAAGTTCGGTCAATGTATTTTAAAGTTAAGACAAAATAGAATGTTTACATGTGCAAGTGAGACATAAATTATATATATTTAAAATTTTAAAATTTAAATATAATTTCAAAAAAAATGTTAATTAGTGTATATATACATATGTTTAAACGAAAAATATTACTAATCTCTATGCCACAAGAATTTTATATTTTAATTTGCATGACAAAGTAATATTATATCAACCAATTGCTTCCTGTGTAAGTGCTCAACCGCTGTCTTGAATCACATGATAATTGTTTTCAAAGTTACAGCTGTAATATATTTTAATCTCTATAATAGAGGCTTAATTTTAATTACATATTATTAATAATATGGGTATCTTTTGATTTGTAATATGGGCATTTTTTTTGTTACAAAGAGAAAGATAAAACATATAAACAATTAATCAAATCTAAAGTTCCTAGGGAAAGCTATCCCTCTCATATCTGCATCGAGAAACCTGTTTTTGCACAAGTCTTTTTTGCACAAGATTCTAATGTCACCAATATGAAAATTTTGTATTATATTTAAGTAAAATAATTTTTTTTTTGAGTCTTATATTTAATGGGTCATGTGCAATAAAATAGAAGAAGACTTGAAGAATTCTTTAAAAATCATCTGTTTAAGTGGATTTTGAAGTGAGAAGTTGACATCTCAATTTTTTTTTTGAAAATTTTCATTTTTTTACCCTACAAAAAAAATTGGATTTTAAATTTTTTTATCTTAACTATGAATTTTTTCTTGAAATCTCTCGTTCAAACACTAAATATATTGAGAATATCAACTTTATCAATAAGATTTTGTGAATAATATTTTCAGTTTTATATTTTTTATAAATATAAGATACCGCTGAGAATAAAAAAATAAAATGGTAGATTCGCAAGACAAATTATGATTATTTTAAGTTTAACCAAACCTCCCTTTGTCGGTGTTTATCAGTCATGAATCTCATGGTAATTGTTGAGAATAAAAAAATAAAAAGGTAGATTCACAAGACAAATTGTGATTATTTTAACCAACTGTGTTTGTCAGTATTAATCAATCGTGAATGACATGGTAAATGTTTTCCATGTCTCAAGAACTTTTAAAATATCTTAACCTCCATAATGTAGCTACCATTACTATAAATAGAGATCAAAATTTTCAAGACTAGCAAGCAAAATACTTAGCTGTAAGAAAATGGATTTCATAAGAGGAGATGAGAATCTGGATGAGTTGCTTCAGGCTCAGGCTCATCTTTGGAATCATACATACACATTCATAAGCTCCATGTCACTGAAGTGTGTCGTTCAACTAGAAATACCGGATATCATCCACAAACAAGGCCGACCCATGACTATTTCCGAGTTGGCTTTGGCTCTTCCTATCCACCCTTCCAAAGCACACTGTGTCTACCGCCTTATGCGAATCCTTGTTCATTCTGGATTCTTTGCTGAACAGAAAGCTGGCCAAAGTGACGAAGAAAATGGTTATGTCCTCACCCTTGCTTCTCGTCTTCTCCTCAAGGGTAATCCCTTGAGTGCAAGACCTTTCTCACTTGTAATGCTTGATCCAGTTTTGATGAAACCATGGCACTATGTAAGTGCTTGGTTCCAAGATGGCAGTGACTCTCCAGTATTCAGTACAGCTCATGGTTGTACTTTCTGGGATTATGCTGCGCGTGAACCAAGGCTGAATCATTTATTCAACGAAGGCATGGCAAGTGACGGTTTTCTTGCGGCAAGCGTGGTGCTTAGTAAGTGCAAGGGAGTTTTTTAGGGGTTGAAGTCACTGGTTGATGTTGGGGGTCGCACTGGAACCATAACCAAGCTCTTTGCCAAGGCATTTCCACAAATGGTTTGCACTGTTTTTTATCTTCCCCACGTTGTTGCTGGCTTGCAAGGAAGTGAAAACTTGAAGTATCTTGAAGGAGACATGTTTGAGAAAGTTCCCCCGGGAGATGCAATTATGTTAAAGGTATGCATGCATTACATTAATTATTAAGTGAAAATTCTTATTCTTAACTTTAAATATTCTGTTAAATATCTGATAAATTAATTGCAGTGGATATTGCATGATTGGAGTGATGAAGACTGTATAAAAATACTCAAAAGATGTAAAGAGGCAATAGAAAGCAACAATGGAGGGAAGTTAATCATAATTGAAATGATAATAGGAGACCAAGAAGTGGATGAAGGGGCTATCCAAACGAAACTCTTTTTTGACATGGAAATGATGGTTGTTCCCAAGGGTCAAGAAAGAAACGAACAAGAATGGAGTAAGCTCTTTGCTGATGCTGGCTTTAGCGACTATAAGATACATCATATTTTAGGCCTAAGGTCTCTCATTGAGTTATTTCCTTAATAACTAAGCTATGTATCTTCTTGTTATTTGTACTACAATAAAGTGGTCTTTCTGGCCAACAGACTTTCCAATCTTCAATGAGTGATTTTAAAAAAATTATGATATGTTGAAAGGTTTAATTTCTTAACTTCATCTCCCTAATTATAAAAAAGTGGGATGTTTCTGTGTTATTTTAAGTTTGTTTCCCAAGTCTTTAAAGTTATATATGAAACAAGGCCTATCCGAATAGTTGTTACCCCTTATTAGGAGAGATTAGGTTTAAAGTTCGATTCCATACTCCTCTTGTACTTTCTATGAAAAAAAAGTTATCTATGACTTTTCAGATGTTAATGCAAGACGTTGGAGCAATTTACTGTGCAACATTTATTTTAAAATCTAAATTATTGACGCATGTTGTCATGGCCACATTATTAAGTTTTGCCCTTGGGATTGATTGGCAATTTGATATTTGGCTTTATTAATAATGATAATGGAAATCCTATAAACATTTATCTTACATAGTTCAACTTCAATCGAATTAAGTAGAATAAGATATATATAGTCAGATTTGGATAGAGTTCAAATATTAAAATTAAGATTAATGTAATATTTAATTAAATAAATTCATTAAATGTTTTTATCATAATTTTTAACTTTAAATTATCTTTTATGAGTTGTCTTAAATTTATTTTTTATAATATACATTAAAATTGACTTTATATTTAAGTTTAAAAGTAAAATTTTAATTTAATAAATAGATATTTAATGTTCAAATGCTTAAGAATATTCTTTAAATTATATGAGTAAGAATTGGATAACAAAAATAAAAGTATTTCATTTGGATAAGTTTTAAAATCAATATTGATTGAAAATGATTGAAAGTGACTCAAAAAATGCAATTGGTTGGGCTAATACTTCAAATTATGTTCCAAACTTTCTCGGAGGCTGCAGATGGTGAAATTTTCTTATATTCCTAGAGAGGCAAATTTATTTGCGTATAGCTTAGCAAATGCTGGGGTTAACAGACATAATGTTTTATCTGTCAATCTCTAAATCTTTGCTTTGCTTTTGTGTTTTTTTGCTGCTTTTCTTTTTCAGTTTTGTTCATCTCCTGGGAACCAAATTGTATTATTTTGACTGTCATATATTGCCTCTTGGCTTATTAATAATATTGTCATTCCTTTTCAAAAAAAAAGTTTTAAAATCATTACAACTAGGGAAGACCCACGTGTTGAGCATGAAGATCATTTAAAAGGGAAATATGAGAAGTTTAAGATGCTTTTAACATAAGAATAGGTGAAAGTGAGGGTCAAGCAAGTATTCTTGTACCTTAATATATGAAGAAGTGCAATAAAGAAGAAAAAGAGTTTGTATGCATGTTCCTTCTAGACAATCTATATGGGATGTAGCAAGCAAAGCTGAAAAAAAGTTTTAAGCAACCATCCAGAAGCGGTAAATTATCAAGAGGAGATAAGGTGCCTTAATCCATAAGCAAAAACAAGTCCCTTCTCCAAAGCATCATAACTTATAGAGTTATTTGCAAAACACCTTGAAAAAAAAAAGAGAAATTATCAAAGGCAAATTGCAAAGATTATTAATTGAAGCTCCTTTGATGAAACCAAAGGTCAGAATGAGAGCTGAACTTACTTTCTCACCCGTGTATTGGTTGGTAAAAAAAAAATCAGACTTGCAAATTAGTAGGTATGAATCTAAATGTATTCTTTGGAAAACAGTAGATTGGGTACAATGTCATATTGATATAAGAAGTTAAAGTAGACAACTGAAATTAAAATAATTCAAAAAGTTGATCCACTAGCAAGCAAAGAAGATACTAAGAAAATCAAGGGTTAAATAATAGAAATAACATGATCAAGATTATAAAATAAGTAATTGGCGAATACTTATCTCTGTTTTGTTTGAAGCAAAGCAAAAAGTATCAACATTGAAACTTGAAGAATTCACATGATTAAGGAGATTATTATTAAGCAAAGGAATTATATAATGAGATTATACTTGTTCTTTTGACCATGTATTTGATTCTTTTTTTTTTCTTGCTCTAAGATAAGATGAAGTTTGAGCTTATAAAGAAAAGGGAATCACTAAAACATTTATTTAGTAGCTTTACATATTCACAATATAGATTTGGCTGAGTTGTTTTTTAAAACTAAGTTGTTTCTTTGATCAATTATTGTTTCAAAAGCTAATAACAAAGTTGTATTAATATGAATAGATTTGCAACATTTTAATTTGCATGCAAAAGGGAAAATTCCCTATTGCATGTAAAGATTGCATGAAAAAATGTATCATAGTTTATGACGAATATTGGATAGACATAAAGAATTGTTGATATATATGTATATTTTTAGGCTTTTCTTTATATCTATCCAATGCTGTCACAAAGTCTCATTCATTATTTTCTTACAAGTCTGCATAAAACTAAAGGTGGTTACGAGCCAGACCGGATCGGTTTTCACCGATTCCAGCCCATGCCAATGAAAATCGGTCTGAACCGATAGAGAATCGGTCCGGACCGGGCCGGTTCGTATGTTATTAAGGGGAGAACTAGCTCGATTCGTTGGACCGGTTCGCCCAAAAACCGGACCAAACCGGTTTAAATCAATGTGGTCCAGTTTTATTTGTTTTTTTTTATACATTTAAAATTTTAATTGTTTAAAATTTATATTAATTTATTGTAATATATATTAATATATTTTGATAATTTAATCTAATAAATTTATTTTTATAATAAATAATGTTAATAGTTTAATTTAACAATAATTTATTATAAAGTTATATTATAATTTATTTAATTAATGTAACAATAATGTAAAAATAAATTACTATAAAATTATCTAATAAAATTATTGTTATAATAAAATAAAGTTATATTATGAATATAATATTATAATAAAGTTATTATGATAAAATGATATTTGATTCAAAATACAAATAATGATATTATGAATATTATTAATTTATAATCATATTCATTTTGCAATATCATTTTGCATATTATTATTTATATTCATTTATTATATTCATTTTGCATTTAAAATAATTTATTATATTTGAAATATCATTTACATAATATTTATTCATTTATTTATTTATTCATTTATTTAATATGTTTTTAAAATATTCATTCATTTTGTATTTTAAATATTTATTTATTTTAAACATTGATAAGTATAACATTAATTAATTTGGTATGTAATAATAATAATAATAATAATAATAATAATAATAATAATAATAATAATAATAATAATAATAATAATAAAGGAGAAAAAGGAGAGAGTAGGAGACCAAAATTTTTTACGTGGAAAACCCCTTCAAAAGTTAGAAGGGTAAAAACCACGGGACCATTGTGATAACCGCAAAATTTTTCAATTTTTGGAAATTATTAATATTGGAAATTAATATTGAAGAAAATAGATAAGCGAAAATAAATAAATATAATTATGAGAACGAAATATTTGTGAAAATTTCGTGAATTGAAGAAGTGATGAATTAGGAAATTCGAGTGAAGGAAAATTTAATTGGACATAAGAATAAGGTGAAAATTATGGAAATTTAAGAAGAGAGGGAATTTAATTTGGATAAATTGAAATCCAAATTAAATAAGAAAATGAGAAATGAATATGAAATATATTTATATAATAATATATTATATAAATGTATTTTTATACAAATACATATGTATTTAAAATGCTAGATAGTATATATTACTATACATTGGTATATATATGTATGTATACTATTTTATAAATTTAAATTGTACATATGTATACAAGTATAACATCTTATGTAAATATATATATATATATAAATAAGAAATGTAAATATTATTTTACATTAGAGTTTGCATATGTATATATTGTAAATACAATATATACTACATTTATATAAATATATATATGTTGTATATTTTAAAGTATATAAATATACATATAAATATATTAGATATATATTTTGTTAATACACAATATATATATCTTTATATATAATATATATAGTACAATATTATACATATAAAATAATAATATTATATGTATAATATATAGTATATATATAATTA
Source organism: Heritiera fomes (assembly GCA_032173925.1). Taxonomy (NCBI): domain Eukaryota; kingdom Viridiplantae; phylum Streptophyta; class Magnoliopsida; order Malvales; family Malvaceae; genus Heritiera; species Heritiera fomes. The sequence continues at coordinate 7,793,290 of JAPDPM010000004.1, read as the reverse complement.
TATGTAAATAAATTAAATAAAAATAAACAGAAAATAGAAAGGAAAATCGGGAGGAGCTCGATTTCCTTCCCAAGTGAGATCGGCCACCGTCGCCGGCGAGAAAGAAAGAGAGATGAGGGAGGCCGTCGTCGGCGAGGGAAGAAGAGAAGGGAAATCGATCGGCGACGAAAGAAAAATGGAAAGAGAAAGGAAGGAAATTGGCGAAAGCCGAGAAGAAAGAAAAAGAAAATGGGAAAGTGGCGGTGCCGGCCGATTCAGCCACCGCCACTGCCGCCACTGCCACCACACCACCGACGAAGGAAGAGGAAAGGGTAGGAGGCCACCGGTGAGAGGGAAAATGACGGAAGAGGAAGGAAGAAGAGGGAGAAGAGGCTGAAGCTAGTCCGGCTAGATCCGTCGCCGTGCCGTCGATCTGGGCTGAACAGAGGCCACCAGCAAGTTTGTCGTGAAGTCGGCCAGCTGTGGAGCCACCGAACCGCAAGAGAGCCGGCCGCCAGAGAAGAACCGGCAATGAGGGAAGGCTGACCGATCTGAACCGGTCAGGCCAGAAAAGAAAAGGAAAAAGGGAAAAAGAAAAAGAAAAGAAAAAGAAAAAAAAAAGAAAAAGAAAAAGGAAGAAAGAAAAGAGAGAAAGAAAAGAAAAGGGTAAAAAGAGAGAGAAAAGGAATTTTCGAGAATTTGAAAATTCTCGGGAATTCGAAAATTAAGGAAATCCTGAAAATTCGGTAAGAATTACGGAAATTATTTTCGATTATTTAATTAAATAAATTATGAAAAATTTCTAAATTTTAGAATTTTATTTCCAGAAATTATTCTTGGTGAACGAGATGATGGAATTGGAAGAGATGGAGTATGGGCGCGACCGATAGCGAGGAAGTTGCCGACCCGGAACAGGTAAGGGATGCGTGTGTAAATTTGTAGGGATATCCGAATGCATGGTTTTCATGCTATGAATTTTATAAGATTTATTGGATATTAAATTACCTTGAAATGCTATGAAATTGTCGTTTCTAGCTGTTAAGACTGTGTTTGAAAATGCAGGGAGGCTAGGACTCTGGCAGTCGTTATGCTGCCGAAATTTACTAAAGATATTTCCAAAAATATTATTAAATATTTTAGTGCATTATTGGTATTTTTCCTAGCCTCAAAAGTGATAAATTAATTAATTTTCATAAACGGTAAATTTACCGAAAAGTATTTATTAAATATTCATGATACCGACTTCGGTAAAGATTAAACTACCGAAAATTCATTCCACTTGTTTTATAGGAAAATGTGTGATTGGTGAAGTGAAATGGTGAATAGTGAATATTTTATAAATAATTTTTAGTATAATATTCACTAAATTATTACGATTTTTCCTTTATGGATTAAATAAATTTTTATCACATGTAATGATTTTCATAAAGGTTTTATCACTGTATAAGTATTATTTTGAGACTAAATGTCTCTGCACGTGTTTTATAGTGAAAAATGTGTCGGTGGAATTATTGTTAATTTTAAAAAATAAATATTTTTATTTTTCCATTAAGTATGAAAATATTGGAATTGATTTCCAATAACTTCGAATTTCAAGTGTTGGAAAGAAAGTATGGAAACATATGTGTATGTATTCTACGGTGAAAAAGAACAGTTATAAAATTTTATTACTACTGTGTGATTATCTTATAAACTGTTTTTCACCTTACGAAATATTATGATTTATACCTTTATGGATTTTCTGGAAAACATAATTGATCTTACTAAATTCCATAAACATAATGAGATTTCTTATATACTGTTTTGAGACTGATAGACCCCGTATCATACTCACGTTTCACGTGTTTCATGTGTTACTCATGTGTGAGGCTGTTGACATTAATCCTGTTTTCAGCGTCTAGGTTGACACCTGATCAGTGTACGATCGAGGACCCCTATAAGCTATGACCATAGATCTCATGTGTTTATTATATTGTCCCTACAAGGATCTCATGTGTACCTTATTATTTCCTACGGGACTTATAGCATGATATCATTTGGGTGTTGCCTGGTCTCTATTATGATTTCACGTGTTATTATTGATTTTAGTGATATTTTCAGAAAACTATGATGATTTTCTGAAATGTTTCATTTCTAAACTATTATTATAATTGAACAGTTATTTTACTGTTACACGTGTATAAGTGATGATTTCAGTGGTGGAACCTTGAGATTTTCAAGTATTAAATTGGTGGTTTGATAAAGTGTTTTACTCAAGTGGATAATATATTTATATGCAGTAAATTCAATTAAGTTTTATATTAAAAAAATAAATTTCTACTCCCTATAGTTGCTCTGGGTTTCCGAAACATGACAGGTATTTCAAAATACCTTTCTTACTCTATCTGGATTTTTCGGTCGACTATAGTATCATTTCCCTATAGTGTGCCCAGCATACCGATAGTAAACTAAAAGGTTTTACTGCATATAGTCTTCGTGATATCAAAATTTGCATACAATTCTCTTACTGAGCCGTGGTTTGCTCACTCCCCTACTTTTAAACATTTCAGATTTTCAGTGACTGTGAGATTTGACATCTGAGGATTTTGGGCTGCGCATTTGAGGGCAATGTGACAACTTGACTGAAATATGAGGTACAATCATTTATTTTCTGTATTTAGACTTGTCTACAGTACTAATTTATTGTGAATTAAAATAGGGGATGTAAACGACATTATAATTTTAATATAAAATAGTTTAAATGAAAATGAAAAGTAAAGTATCATAGACAGCCCAACCGTATAAAATGTATAGAAAAACATGAAAAAATGTGGTCACGGGCTGTGACAGATTTAATGGTATCAGAGCATGGTTCACCTAATGTCTGTTGATACTTTTGGAGAGAAAACGTGTCGGAAATGTTAACATCTCCTGTAGTACTATGTAGTCTGAATACATAGAGAAAATAATTGATTGTAAATTGAGTAAAATAAATTGAAGGGAGTGAGAATTTATGAATTAATGATGGTAAAGAGAAATAGTGGACTCAGAATTTACTAGAGAATGGTGATCTTATAATCTAAATGAAGGTCAGTTCGGTAAGGAATAGAAAAGGACTTGGTAATGGCCTCACCAGTACTTTTCTATCTGGATCGAATTGAGACCTGAAAGTGATGATATAAAGGAGGGGAATTAAATATCATCATTAAATAGACCTTAAGATCACCGATTGAAGGTATTTTGAACAGAAAGAAAATTTTTGGCCAAAAATGATCAAAATACCCCTGCCTCCAAAATTTTACCTGGAGTCGTAATAGACCAACAGAAGTTGGAATTGACTGATTTGACAGAGTAAATGATGGTGTAAGGCTGTATTACAAGCAAAATGATCCAATTATAGATCCTAGTGGACTTCTCTATCGAAATCGAACCAGATCTTAAACTGCTGATTAGTATGAGAAAGGATACTATCAGCACATAGCTAATAAGATCCTTGGTTTAAATGTATACTGAGGAGAAAGAAATAAATGTTGAAATGATGAAAATGCCCCTATGTTGGGTTATGTTCTGAACAGTGATAAAACCAAGTTGATCTTGAATCTATTGATAATAATGGAGTTATTAATGGCATAGAGGATGTAATATGAATATAACAGTTCCGATTATTAATCCCACCTACACTTAGATTGCTGAGGTGATCCGAATGGTTATAGGAAAGTCGCAGGATGAGCGGCTCTATTATTGATTCTTAAGGGTCGGAGTTAAAAGTGTATTGATGGGATGTTGATTACGGGATTGTTGGATATGGTGAAAAGTGAAATGATTTCTGATGATGAATGAGAAAGAGATTATTATAGAGGATGAAATTCGTAGCAGTACGGTTAATCCTGGTTCTATACATTCATACTGTTTCTGAAGTACCAAATAAATATTTATAGATCAAAATATTTTGAAATATGTTTTACAGAATAGTGTACTATATGGAATGTTATAAAATTTGAAAACATGTATAAGAATGGTAACGTGATGATAAGAGACGAGGAAGATATCAGCTAACCTGAGGTTATTAAATGAAAATAATTTCAAAGTGAATTACAGTAATAAATTGGTTAGCTTAATTAAATTATTACATTTGATACAGCATACTAATTAAAATTAATAATGCTGTGAAATATGAGTAAATAAGTGAATTAAGGTGGAGTACGTGTTGGAATGAATTGAATACTAAGTATTTCTACCTTGAGGAAATGTAGCAGAATAAGAGGACATAGACATGAATGTCCAAAAAGGGTAAGAGATATGAATTTAAAAAGTATCGGATTTTATTCCCGAAAAATTTTCAGAGTACTATAGATGGGAGAGATCGGTTAATATTGACTCGATTATGGATATAGAATCTATTTTAAACTTATGTCGGAAAACATAGAAAGAGTTCGAAAGCTTAATAAATAACTCTGAAAAATTTGTGAATAATGAAATTCACTTGTATAAAGATAATTGATGGAACACCGATGAATATGATTTGATGATGAATTATAATTATGAATTAAATTCCTATTATGCAATAAAGTTCTTCTTAAGAATGAATATTCATCTGTATGGAATTGATGCTTTATTTGATTTAATCAGAGATGTGTAAGGAGTTCATAAGACTAATCTCTGTACAAGGCGTCATCAGATGAAAAGTTGAAGACTGATGGTCATAAAATGATAATGATTAGAACTCGATAAAATTTTTACGAGTTTCTATTGAAGTTTTCAAGGTTAATGAAATACCTTGTGAGGTATATAAGCCTAATGAATGAGGCATCCATATAAGGATAAAGTAATGATATACCATACAGTCTAAGGCACAAATGGAAAATGAGCAGCATAGTGGTATAACCCCGTAGACTCTCAAAAACTGTGATCTATATGTTAAGATGGGCAAATAGGAGATGTGGCGAGACAGTATCTCTTTCTAAGATATATGATCTCAAATGACAGAGCGATATGGATCTGTCTATGATGAAGAGATAATGATTGAGATATGAAATGTACTAGGTCTAGCTAAATATTATTGCCAGTCTATGGAAGAGTTATTGGGTTAGCTACTCTACAAATGTGACTTATAATTAAAAAAGTTAAAGTCGGTGAATGAATAAGCGTAAAGAATGGTATTTATAATGTTAAAAGGTTTTAACAGTGGAATACGATACCAATGAGGAAAGCCGATTGAAGTGATGAAAGTGAAAAGATGAAAATGTAATAAAAGGATAAGTTACATGATGATAAGGGAACACGAATATGAAGCAATTCCCGAATTTAAGACTAAAAGTGATTTTATTTAGTTATCACATGATCATGGCTAGATATAAGATCGAGCCAAACTCTACAGGTGAAATTAAATGATACTCAAAGGAGTAAAAAAATGATCTATATTTTACTGCCAGTAATGTAAATGGAAAAATGATAAATACATATATCCATACCTCGGAAATGGTCGAATTATATGGATAATGTGGTGACAAAATTGATGATTTAATTAGTCACCTATGGAATCTAAATTAAGAAAAGATTTCATGCTCAGGTATATTCTGAAACTTAAGTGATATTGAGTATACCAAAAGAATAAAAGATGTAATGATGAGATTACATGAAAAGTGATATTGAGAGAAAATGATTGCCAAGTGCTTCATTTACTGTGAGAAATAATTAACAGTAAAGTCTGCAATGAGATGCAGCCTTGATGAAATAGATGTGAAAATGAGTATTGTCGATAATAAAGAGTCTAAAGGAGATATGATAATATGGAAGTGATTAAGGACTGATTGTCTAATGAAATCACTTCTCTATTATCAGATTCTTAGATTCTTTAGTGCCATAGTCGAAATATGTTTATGAAATGATGAGAAGTATGTAAAGTTCCAGTGAGCATACATGTGATGGGAATCTCTGAGTTGCCATATGCTTATAAGAGATAGCAAAAGGCTTTGAGATTTTCAAATTTATTGACAGCATCACTTCGTACTGATGTAAATATCTGAGCGTAGTATGAAACGCTCGAGGATATGTTGAGAGAGTGGATGCATGGGATTTGAAAGCTACTGGAACACTTACATACTATTGATTTAAATCAAGTAAATGATAGTTATCAAAATATATCGACTTGGCACCAATTGAGAAAACAGATGATGAACAGTATGAATGATGTATGGTACGAAAAAGGATGGAAAGTGATAACTCCCAATTGATAGAGTAATCCATAGGGAGTATATATAAATGTGTGGTGAAAAATGATATGTAATGATATAAGAAGTGATTATGATGTGAAGGTATGCTAGCAGTATTATTTAAAAGATGATTGAGAGGACAAGAATGATAAACATTCATAACGGTACCATCTTTTAATTTAAGTTAAATTCGGAGGATCGAATTTCTTAAGGTGGGGAGAATGTGATAACCACAAAATTTTCCAATTTTTGGAAATTATTAATATTAGAAATTAATATTAAAGAAAATAGATAAGAGGAAATAAATAAATATAATTATGAGAATGGAATATTTGTGAAAATTTCGTGAATTGAGGAAGTGACGAATTAGGAAATTCGAGTGAAGGAAAATTTAATTGGACATAAGAATAAGTTGGAAATTATGGAAATTAAAGAAGAGAGGGAATTTAATTTGGATAAATTAAAATCCAAATTAAATAAGAAAATGAGAAATGAATATGAAATATATTTATATAATAATATATTATATAAATGTATTTTTATACAAATACATATGTATTTAAATGCTAGATAGTATATATTACTATACATTGGTATATATATATATATATATATATATATATATATATATATGTATATATATATATATATATGTATATATACTATTTTATAAATTTAAATTGTACATATGTATATAAGTATAACATCTTATGTATATATAAATATATATATATATATATAAATAAGAAATGTAAATATTATTTTACATTAGAGTTTGCATATGTATATATTGTAAATATAATATATACTACATTTATGTGAATATACATATATATATATATATATTTATTTATATGTTGTATATTTTAAAGTATATAAATATACATATAAATATATTAGATATATATTTTGTTAATGCACAATATATATCTTTATATATAATATATATAGTACAATATTATACATATAAAATAATAATATTATATGTATAATATATAGTATATATAATTATATGTAAATAAATTAAATAAAAATAAAAAGAAAATAGAAAGGAAAATCGGGAGGAGCTCGATTTCCTTCCCAGGTGAGACCGGCCACCGTCGCCGACGACAAAGAAAGAGAGATGAGGGAGGCCGTCGCCGGCGAGGGAAGAAGAGAAGGGAAATCGATCGGCGACGGAAGAAAAACGGAAAGAGAGAGGAAGGAAATCAGCTGAAGCCAAGAAGAAAGAAAAAGAAAATGGGAAAGTGGCGGTGTCGGCCGATTGGGCCACCGCCACTGCCACCACACCACTGGCGGAGGAAGAGGAAAGGTTAGGAGGCCACCGGTGAGAGGGAAAACGGCGGTGGAGGAAGGAAGAAGAGGGAGAAGAGGCCGAACCTAGTCCAAGCAGATCCGCCGCCTTAACGTTGATCTGGGCTAAACAAAGGCCACCAGCAACTTCGTCGTGAAGTCGGCCAGCTGTGGAGCCACTGAACAGCTAGAGAGCCGTCCGCTAGAGAAGAACCGATGATGAGGGAAGGCTGACCAGTCTGAACCGGTCAAGCCATAAAAGAAAAGGAAAAAGGAAAAAAAGAAAATGAAAAAGAAAAGAAAAGGTAAAGAAAAGAAAAGAAAAAGAAAAAGGAAGAAAGAAAAGAGAGAAAGAAAAGATAAGGGGAAAAAAGAGAGAGAAAATAAATTTTCGGGAATTTGGAAATTCCCGAGAATTCGAAAATTACGAAAATCCCGAAAATTCGGTAAGAATTACGAAAATTATTTCTGATTATTTAATTAAATAAATTATAAAAAAATTCTAAATTTTAGAGTTTTAATTCCAAAAATTATTCTCGGCGAACGAGATGATGGAATCGGAAGAGATAGAGTATGGGCGCGACCGATAGCGAGGAAGTCGTCGACCCAGAATAGGTAAGGGATGCGTGTGTGAATTTGTAGGGATATCCGAATGCATGGTTTTCATGCTATGAATTGTATAAGATTTATTGGATATTAAATTACCTTGAAATGCTACGGAATTGTGGTTTCTGGCTGTTGAGACTGTGTTTGAAAATGCAAGGAGGCTAGGACTCTGGCAGTCGTTATGCTGCCGAAATTTACTAAAGATATTTCCAAAAACATTATTAAATATTTTAGTGCATTATTGGTATTTTTCCTAGCCTCAAAAGTGATAAATTAATTCATTTTCATAAACGGTGAATTTACCGAAAAGTATTTATTAAATATTCATGATACCGACTTCGGTAAAGATTAAACTACCGAAAATTCATTTCACGTGTTTTATAGGGAAATGTGTGATTTTATAAATAATTTTCAGTATAATATTCACTAAATTATTGCGATTTTTCCTTTATGGATTAAATAAATTTTTACCATGTGTAATGATTTTCATAAAGGCTTTATCACTTTATAATTATTGTTTTGAGACTAAAATGTCTTTGCACGTGTTTTATAGTGAAAACTGTGTTGGTGGAATTATTGTTAATTTTGGAAAATAAATATTTTTATTTTTCTATTAAGTATGAAAATATTGGAATTGATTTCCAATAACTTCGAATTTCAAGTTTTGGAAAGAAAGTATGGAAACATGTGTGTATGTATTCTACGGTGAAAAAAACAGTTATGAAATTTTATTACTACTGTGTGATTATCTTATAAACTGTTTTTCACCGTACGAAATATTATGATTTATACATTTATGGATTTTCTAGAAAACATAATTGATCTTACTAAATTCCATAAAGATAATGAGATTTCTTATATACTGTTTTGAGACTGATAGGCCCATATCATGCTCACGTGTCACGTGTTTCATGTGTTACTCATGTGTGAGGCTGTTGACATTGATCCTGTCTTCAGCATCCTGATTGACACCTGATCAGTGTACGACCGAGGACCCCTATAGACTATGGCCATAGATCTCATGTGTTTATTATATTGTCCTTACAGGGATCTCATGTGTACCCTATTATTCCCTACGAGACTTATAGCATGATATCATTTGGGTGTTGCCTAGTCTCCATTATGATTTCACGTGTTATTATTGATTTTAGTGATATTTTCAGAAAACTATGATGATTTTTTGAAATGTTTCATTTCTAAACTATTATTATAATTGAACAGTTATTTTACTGTTACACGTGTATAAGTGATGATTTCAGTGGTGGAAACCTTGAGATTTTCAAGTATTAAATTAGTGGTTTGATAAAGTGTTTTACTCAAGTGGATGATATATTTATATGCAGTAAATTGAATTAAGTTTTATATTAAAAAAATAAATTTCTACTCTCTATTGTTGCTCTGGGTTTCCGGAACACGACAGGTATTTCAAAATACCTTTCTTACTCTATCTGGATTTTTCGATCGACTATAGTATCATTTCCTTATAGTGTGCCCAGCATATCGATAGTAAACTAAAAGGTTTTACAACATATAGTCTTCATGATATCAAAATTTCCATACAATTCTCTTACTAAGCCGTGGTTTGCTCACTCCCCTACTTTTAAACATTTTAGATTTTCAGTGACTGTGAGATCTGACATCTGAAGATTTTGGGCTGCGCATTTAAGGACAATGTGACAGCTTGACTGAAATATGAGGTACAATCATTTATTTTCTGTATTTAAACTTGTCTACAGTACTACTTTATTGTGAATTAAAATAGGGGATGTAAACGACATTATAATTTTAATATAAAATAGTTTAAATGAAAATGAAAAGTAAAATATCACAGACAACCCAACCGTGTAAAATGTATAGAAAAACGTGAAAAAATGTGATCACGGGCTGTGACAACCGTAGTCCATAAAAATATTTACTATGACTAAAATTATTTACAATTTTACATACAATTTACAATAAAAAAGATTATTCTCTACTCTTCATAATTTATACGGATTGTCTTGGAAATTTCTTCCTCATCTTTTGAATTATTATCAGCTAATTCATTGGCCATTCCAAGTTCGACATTACGCAATTCCGCATCAAACCGATCTTTAAGGCATGTTGACATGCAGAATGAATCCAAATTAAGAGTGGTTTGATGGTCTTTAATAATTCTTCCACACGTCAAAAATGCGGATTCTGAAGAAACAGAAGAAACCTGCACCACAAAAACATCTCGTGCCATGGAAGCTAAAATTGGAAATTGTTTTTGGTTTTCTTTCCACCATTGGAGAAGATCAAAGTTTTCATCTACAGAAAAATCTTGACTTAAGAAAAATCCTAGCTCATTGAAGCTAGAACTTCGTCGAGTTGTTGATCCCGATCCGCTAGCTTTTCCTTTTAGCTTCATTCTCTTCTTTGCTGCTTCCTTAATTGCGTTTAAAATTCCTTTTCCTTTTTTGCTACTCTCGGTTTCTTCATATGAATCTGCTTCTCCTTGATTAAAGTTGAAATACTTCCTTTCTATTTCATAAACATTAAACACTTCTCGAAAAAGATTGTTAATTGAGGACTTTTGATCCTTAATAGAATCAAGACCAAGAAATTCTTTATAACAATAAAAAAAAATCTCTATATTTACCTCACCTTGACTAGGATCTAGTAAAGTTGCAATACAATAAATAGGAGGAATTATTTCCCAATATTCTTAAAATTTTTCCTCCATATCATATACAAAAGAACCTAAAGTTTCATGATTCCTAAATTTTACAAATTTGTCAAACATTGTGTAGATAATAGGAACAAAATACGGTGTAGTTGGATAAAACTGAGTTGAAAATCTTTTGGTTGCATCTTTAAAAGTAGATAATAAATCAACACAATATTCAATAAAAGTCCAATCTTCTTCAAAAAGTACTAGATGCGTACTACTTGTATAATTGTTATAAAAATGAGTAACAAGTTCTTTATAAGGTAAAATAGAATAAAGCAAACGATGAAGTGAATTCCATCTTGTTTCCACGGGAAGTGGAAACGCTTTAATAGGTATATTATTTGCTATGCAAATTTGCTTCCATTCACGTTTATTACTTGGTGTGCGAATCCATTTTGCTAAAATTTTAATTTTATCAATTGGACCTATGCCAGTACCAGTACCACTAGAACTAAAACCACTTTGAACACATAAATTTATGATATGACATGCACATCTTGCATGAAAAAATATGCCTTGCATAACAGGGTTTAAACTTTTAATTAAATGAGGAATAGCTGCAGTATTACTCGAAGCATTATCAAAAGTAATAGCAAAAACTCTATTATTTTCTAGTCCATATAATTTACGAACTTTAGTAATATATTTATGAATAGTATATGAATTATGTGCTTCTTCTATTACATCTAAAGATAAAATTCATTTTTGCATGGACCAATCTTCATCTATCCAATGACAAGTTATAACAAGATAACTTATACCATTAGTACTAGTCCATATATCACTAGTTAAACTAACCCTAGATGAAATATTACTAAGTTTATCAATTAAAGCTTGTCTATATTCTTTAAACATATCCATGCAATCTTTTGTTAATGTATGTCTAGAAACAAATTTATATGCGGATTGTAAATATTTACAAACAAATTCTAAATATCCTGTTTTTTCACAAATTGTGAATGGTTGTTCAGTCCTAACTACAAATCTAACTAAACCACGTCTAGCTTGAACATTGTCAAAATTAAAATTTTTTCCACCATCATGTGTATTAATTTGAGATTGTTTACGTCCTAAAATTTCATTTTCTTCGGCATCAGGATTAATTTTATGTGCAAAAATTAAGTGTCTTTTATACGTACCTGTACTGCCACCACCTCCACCAGAGTTATAAGAGTAAACGCCTTTGCACAATTTACAGATAGCACAATATTTATTTGTCTCACCTTCTTTTGCTACAATGTCGAAATACTCTCATACCCGGCTTGTTTTTTTTTTACTAAACTTCAATCTTGATGATGTAGCAGCAGTGGTGGCAGCTGATGATTGTGTTTGAGCATGGCCTCCTCCACAACCACGACCTAATGATGGTGCCAAAAGAAGCTCCTCCTCCTCCGGATGAATATCGGGTTCGATTTCATTAAATGATTCGTCACCCAAATTAGAAATTTCAGTGGAACCAAATGGTCGAGAAACAGAGCATGAACGAAGAAAGAAATTTGACATTTTTATATTTTTTTGAAAATAAATATATGTTAAATATTAAAAAATAGATGTAGGATATATATAATATATTGGAATTTGAAAATTGAAACTTGAAAATTAAAAGTAAAATTTGTAAAATTATAAAATAAAAAGAAAAATGAAATTTAGAAAGGAAATGATGATATTATAAATTTGGAATAAAGGAATTTAAGTGAATTTGAGAGAGTTTGAGTGAATATTGAGAGAGTATGTGAGTGAAGAGAATAAGAGTAGATGAATGTAGATAGTAAATTTGAGAGAAAATGTAGAAGAAATGTAAAGAAAAATAGAAGATAGAATAAAGGTATTTATAAGAAAAAAATTAAAATTTTTAAAATAAAAAAATTTAAAAAAAAGAAAGATTGATGGGTCGTTGCCCATCAAACAGGCAAGTCACAGCACACAGGCAAGTCACAGCCGTGCTGTGACTTCCTGGAAAGGCCTGTCACTGCGCAGCGCAGTGGCAGGCCTTTCCTTTATTTTTTTTTATTTTTTTAATTGAACCAGACCGGTTCAACCGGAACCAATCCGATTCTGGACCGAGACCGTACGGTCTTGGTCCTTAATGAGTTGGGCCCTTAGCGAGCCCGGTTTCAATTAACAAGAACCGACCCAACCCGGTAACATACCGGGCTAGGCCGGTTTCGAACCGCTACAGTATTGATTCGGTTATTAGGTCGGGTTGACTCGATCCGATTACGAACCGGGTCGGGCCAATCCGGCCCAATAACCAGCTCTACATAAAACCATGAAAAGAATGATGAAGATTTTTTTGTTTAATATAGGAATTCATGGTTAATATAATATTTGCATATATTTGTTTGAATTTCAAAGATTATAAATTTCACAAAGAAATCACAAATATTCTACATATTGTCTTTCAATAAAACTTCTGTTGCTTTGATAAAGAAATTTTTGTTACATATGTGAGAAAAAATTTATGTTGCTTTGATAAAGAAATAAAGAGTTAACAGCATTTTCAATAAAAGAAGCAAAGAAGATATAAAATAGAAAAGCGAAATGAAATTAAAAAAAACAATAGGATTAATAGCATGGTAAAATGGTTGAACGCAGAAGAGTCATCACTGTTTTGAACAATGCAAGCAAAGAAGATACTAACATAAAAAATCAAGAGGGGAATAATGGAAATAACATGATCAACATTATAAAATGGATAATTAGCAAACACTTGCCCTTTTTTTTTATTTGGAGCAAAGCAAAAGACATCACCATCAAAACTCGAAGAATTCACATGATTAATGAGGTTATTATTAAGCAAAGGAACTTATAATGAGATTCTTCTTGTCCTTTTCAGCATGTAATTTTTTTCATTTCATCCCTTGCTGTCAACTTCTTTTTCCCTATTTTTAACTTACCTACATGCTTAAAAATCTTAAATGAATGTGCTTTTGATTTCCTGGGATAAGATGAAGGTTGAGCTTACTAAGAAAGGGAATGACTATAAAATTTTTTAGTGGCTTGACATATTGACAATGCAGATTTGACAGTGCAAGTGGTAAAAACTTGAGTTGTTTTTAAAAATTAAGTTGTTTCTTTAACCAGTCATTGATTCAAAGTGGAAATTAGTTTACATTATCTTCCAAAACATCTAAGAAACAAATCCATAAAGAAGAAAGGAAGAAAATCATCTTAAAAACTTGATTTGTCAATAAAATAATTGAAATTACCAGTGCACTCACAAAAGTTTTATATTGTGTAGGATTCACAAGTTTTTAATGTCTTCGCATTTGGCTCTAGTTGAAAAAAAGAATCCAATCAATTTACTTTTAATTTTGCATCGTTCTGAAGCACACCACATGCATTACATAAGTAACATGTTATCCTGAGCATGCTTTGCTTTTTTAGGGATTAATGACATGAATGACAAATGGTTGATGAAAAGATAAGTCAACTTAAGCATAAGAATCTGAGCAAGAAGAAACCAAATATAATATATTTGAGAGCTATCTACTTGTCGTTATGTCAAGGGAGGGACATAAGCCAAGTTGTGCAATCTAATAGCATATCGAACAATCTAAAAAGGATGAGAAGAAATTTTTTATCATAGCAGAAACGGTGAAGATTTCAGATGACATATAAAAAAAAGTGGAAGGAAAGAAACAAACATGTTCAAGTAGGAAAAATACGTTGATATCTTGTTTATTGAGCAACATAATTGCAGAGAAAAAGCAGAAATTGAATTTAGCTATGTTGGTGAAATGGTCCCTTCTCAACTTAATGGTGTGAGCAGAAGTGGCAACATGAAAAGAAAAAGCTTTTATGCTTCACGCAAATTGCATTGTTTTTTCTCATATACCTTACTGATAAAGGCAAAAAACATGGCAAAGGGAAAAGCACAAGTAACAATTTTCTTTCTTTTAATGACCGATGCCAAGTATCAAAAGGCAATTGTTAGCTTTAAATTGACATATATATTTTGAAATGACAAAAACTTAAGTAAGCCTTAATGCTTTAATCCATATTGTAAATTTGCCTTATCACACATGATTTTCTCAATACATTTCAAGTGATCATATCAAACATTAAGACCATGATTTAATGATGCATACTCTTATTGGTCTTAATACTTTGTAAATGTTTTGAATATTTTAGAAAATCACTTGATGAATTTTTAGACCATGTTTTCATTTGAGAAAGTCAAGAAAAACTCCCACAAAAATGCCAAAATGTTTTAGGTTGGATTAGGATCAAAGACCACATCATTTCTAACTCAAAAAGTGCAGGAAATCACCTTCTGGAGAGAAGGGATCGATCCCCTAAGGGAAGGGATCGATCCCCTTTTGGCAGTAAGCTCCCAACGGTTAGAAAAGGTCCTTGAAGCCCAGAATCAAGATTCTGGACAAAAGGGATCGATCCCCTATGGAAAGGGATCGATCCCTTTGCTCGAAAATAGCCTATAACGGCTAGTTTTTGTGAGACAACGGTAATATCTGAGATTTGGCTCCACCCAACGGCTAGAATACATCCAAGGGACTATAAATAGAGGCTTAGAAGCTAAAGAAAGGAAGAGGAACCACTCAATCAACTCCAATACTCATTTTCCTCAAATCCTCAAGCCTCAACAACAATTCAAGAGCTAGAATTCAATATCTTCTATCACTCTCATATTCTTTGTATAGAAAAGCACAAATATTGTATAGGCTTTTCAGTGTGCTTAATTTCTGTAATCACTTGCCTATCTAGAGGCCTTCTTTGATTACTTCATTTGTAAACTCATATCATTCCTTGTAAAGGGGAGGTTTCTCTTGAGCCTTGAAAAAGAGGGAGGTTACTCTTTAGCCTAGGAAAAGAGAGAGGTTACTCTTGAGCCTAGAAAAGAGAGAGGTTTCTCTTGAGCCTTGAAAAGAGGGAGTGTAATAAATTCAAGGATAGTGAATTTGGGAAAATCCTTGGGAGCGTCTCAAGGTAGAGGACGTAGGCAAGGTTGCCGAACCTCTATAAATCACTTGTGTACATTTCTCTATCCTTTCTCTCTTTACCTTCTTGCAATTATATTTGTGTTTATTGCATTGAATTTATTTTGTATAATTGCCTAGCTAAGAGAACTTAGAAAATATCAATATAGGCTAGAGAATTTAGAGAAACCGAAAAACGAACCTAAGGTTAGTGAAAAACCGATTCACCCCCCTCTCGGTATAGCCTATAAAGCCAACAATTGGTATCAGAGCTTTGGCTCGAGATTGAATTAGATTAACCTCTATCGAGCAAAACGATCTTAAATGGCTCACTTGAATGTAGGCACACCCCTAGGAGAAGAGGGACAATCATTAGTTAGACCTCCACTCTTCAATGGTGAAAATTATTCATATTGGAAAACTAGAATGATGTTATTTGTACAATCAAATGATTATGAAGTGTGGAGAATTATAGTGAATGGTCCTAGAATTCCCATGAAGAAAGTAGATGGAAAAGATGTCCCTAAGGATGAGGATGAGTGGGACACAAACGACATGAGATTAGCACAAATGAATGCCAAGGCTATGCACACCCTCTTTTGTGCTTTAGGTCCCAATGAGTATAATAGAGTATCATTATGTGAGAATACCAAGCAAATATGGGACAAATTAGCCATCACACATGAAGGAACCAATCAAGTTAGAGAAACCAAAGTAGGAATGCTCACACATGATTATGAGCTATTTAGGATGAAAGAAAATGAGTCCATTAGCGAAATGTTCACTAGATTTAATGATATAATTAATGGACTTAAGGCATTAGGCAAGAGCTATTCCAATGTAGAAATGGTCAAGAAAATCTTGAATAGCTTGCCAAAATCTTGGGAGGCAAAGGTGACTGCTATAGAAGAATCTAAAGATCCTAACACCTTGTCTCTAGCTGAACTTATGGGCTCCCTACTTACATATGAGATGAAATTGAAAAGAAATGAAGTGCCTTCAAAGAAAATAGGGGTAGCACTTAAGTCTTCCACTCATGAGGTCATTGAAAATGATAGTGATGAGAGTGGAAATGACGAAGAAAAAGAAATGGCAATGTTTGCCAAAAGATTTAATAGATTTATGAGAATGAAAGAGAGAGAGAATGATAGGAGGCACCAAAGTAGAGGGGTAATAAGAGGAGAATCTAGTAGGAGAGAAAAAGACTCCTTAGTGTGTTATGAATGTAATGAACCGGGTCACACTAAGCTAGATTGCCCCTTACTTAGGAAGGAAAAGGATAGGAAACCTAGGAAGAAAGCATTTGTGGCTGCATGGAGCGATAGTGATAGCTCCGATGAGGAAAATGTAGATAATGAGGAAGCCTACTCATGCTTTATGGCCATTAGTGATGATGAAGCTAGCTGTAGTCCTAGTGAAGATAATGATTATACCTTTAGTGAACTACAAAATGCCTTTGATGATTTAGCAAATGAATTTCAATGCATGAATTCTAAATATAAGAAAATCATTGCTAAATTAAAAATAGAAAATGAAGCCTTGACTAGTGCTAAGATAGAATTTGAAAAGAAACTAGAAGAGGCCAACTTAGAAATAAATGAGTTAAATAAAAAGAACACAAATTTGCATAACTCATTTTCTAGGTTTTATATGGGTCAACAAAAGCTAGATCACATGTTAGAGACCCAAAGAGCTTTCTTTGACAAAGATGGGTTAGGCTATAATGCTAAACAAAAAGAAACTCATCTTAAGAATTTCCTAGTGAGCAAAAATACTATGCATGATTTATCTCTTACATGCTCACTATGCAATAGAATAGGACACTCTTCACAAGCATGCACATATAGAAAAACCACGTTTAGAGGAAGAGTGGTTAGAAAAATGTGGGTGCCAAAGCATGCAATAAATAATGATGATTTGTGCTTGAAATGGATCCCAAAAGGATCAAAAATTATTTGCACTAACTTTCAAGGACCCAAGAAAATTTGGGTACCAAAGCATGCTTGAATTTGTTTGTTGTAGGAGTGTTAGAGCATGGGAATGCAATGAAACAATGGAGATTAAATGCTCAACACATCCTCATGGAGTTTGCTTGTGCCAATGAGAAAAAGAAAAAGCTTGGAAATCCATCTTTAGCAAGGTGACAACAATCTCTCAAAGAATGGCTAATGGTGGATCCAACACCTCAAGGCAAAGCACTCTCAAGCAAAGGAGTTTTGTAAGCTTAATTCCTTGCTCTTTAAACTCTTTATTTGATTATTTGTGCTTTGATGAGAAAATGTGTTAATGATTCTTGATGCATTGTGAGTTGAATGATAGAACAAAAGGCATGATGAATGAGTGTTGAATGTTTGATGAATAGTACTTGATACATTGAATGAAAAGCATGATTTGTGATTTTGAAATGATTTTTGGTTTTCTGCATCTTGAGCAAGTTTGATATGTCTAGATAATATATTTAGTTGCTCAAAAGATGTCAAATATGTCATATATGCAAAATGCCTTGTCATGAGCCTTAATGAAGAATATGCATGTTGACAATCATGACATGTTGTTCACAAGTATGATGATTTGATGTTGTATATGCTTAAAATTTATGTGAACAAGTTTGTTTTGGCATATTTGTGGTTTCCAAAGCTTTGGTTTTGACAAAATATGCATAATGCTTAAAATGACCCTCTTTGAGGCCAAAAATGCTTTTATTGGTGAAAATTCTACCAAAATTGCAAAATCTTTTGTAAAATGGTTTTTCATTCAGATTTTTCATTCATACAAGTCCAAAATCATGTTTTACAAATGTCTAAACCTTTACTTGGATTTAAATTACTCAAAAATGAAGTTTGGGCACCTCAAAGGTTGGATTTTCTGTCAAAAACTGCAGAAACAGGATGAGGGATCGATCCCTTAGCAAGAAGGATCGATCCCCTTGAGCAGAATGCAGGAAATTTGCATTCTGGACTTAAGGGATCGATCCCCTCCCAAAGGGATCGATCCCCCCAGGCTAAAATGGATTTTCTGCATTTTTTCAACCGAATTTGAGAAGGATTTTTCACTTTCTTGATATCTTCTTTCTTCTCAACTTAAAATTCAGTATTTTAACTTCTTTTTGATGATCTTTAAACTATGAAAATTCATTTTTCATTGATATCATGCCTCAACTTCATCAATTTGAATCATTTCTAACAAAATGGTATCACTTTCAACAATCAACTCACAAGTGCAAAATCATCTTTTGAAAACATTCATAAATCTTGAAATAATCTTGAAATATACTTTCAATGAATGCTTAAACATAATTTTGAGATTTATTTCAATGATTTGTGTATATACTTGAGAATTTGATAAACTTGTGATCATACCTTTTGCTCATCTTAGTCAAGCATGCTTAGAGAACTTTATCTTATAGCTTGACTCACATATTCCCATTGAGCATCATGATATAATTCTTAGTGGAAGTTGATTAGTTAAGGTCATATACCTTAATGATAAAATGATTGAAACTTGACCTTATGGATTGATTTTAAATATAAATTCAACAATTGGTAAGGGTCATTGGCCTATAATTTGTGATGGTAAATGGATCCTCAATGTTCAAATGCATGAAACTTTATCATCCTTGTACTTAAAGAACTAAGGTCTTAATGACAACACCAACATTCAAAGATAAATGCAAACTTGAACAAATTTAATATCCATGCATTTATTATTTGAATTTTTCCTTGCTCATAATGAGTTAAGGACTTGAATTAGAGAATGAGCATAGGATTTGCGTGCTTGAAACCATGGAAGAAAATGTGTTTGCTTGAATTTCCTTGATATTTTGAATCTTCCATATGGTATCAATTTGTGAATATGAATATGGATTAATCTTTTATGATTGTGTACTAATGTTTAATTGATCCATATGCATATTTGATGATATGTGTTGTGTTCTTGCATATTTAGAATGAGTATTTTCTTGACATGAACACACTACACATAAATATTGGATTCATGCAAAATGCCTAAGTCAACCATTAGTAACAATTGGTATTTAGATTGAAATAACAATTAGTATCATTGGAAACCATATTTTCAATAATTGGTAAGCCAAAACTAAATTGCCAATTGGTTTGAGCTTTAAATTGACAACACTTCTCATGCTCATTAGATTGAAATGACAAATAGAGAAGAATTCTCTTAGGATACTTTTGCATGAAACTCTTGTGTGCTAGAATGTGTAGTTAATTGCTATATGTTTTGAATCTATGCACACTCTTGCTTGAACATGATTTATGAGCACATGCATATGATATGTTAGCTAATTTTAGCTCATAATCATGATGTATTGACATGCACCTTAGTTGGACCTTAGAGAATAATTGATATACTTAGGTGCTTGCTTAACTTCTTACCAATTGGAACCTTCTTGCAAAATTACTTATCAACAATTGGTCTCAAAATTATTTATAAACAATTGGTCTAGGATCATAAGTCATATTCATTGCATAAATATTTCATACTCTTTGAGAATATTGACTTATAAACAATCTCAAAAGGGGGAGATTGTTAGCTTTAAATTGACATATATATTTTGAAATGACAAAAACTTAAGTAAGCCTTAATGCTTTAATCCATATTGTAAATTTGCCTTATCACACATGATTTTCTCAATACATTTCAAGTGATCATATCAAACATTAAGACCATGATTTAATGATGCATACTCTTATTGGTCTTAATACTTTGTAAATGTTTTGAATATTTTAGAAAATCACTTGATGAATTTTTAGACCATGTTTTCATTTGAGAAAGTCAAGAAAAACTCCCACAAAAATGCCAAAATGTTTTGGGTTGGATTAGGATCAAAGACCACATCATTTCTAACTCAAAAAGTGCAGGAAATCACCTTCTGGAGAGAAGGGATCGATCCCCTAAGGGAAGGGATCGATCCCCTTTTGGCAGTAAGCTCCCAACGGCTAGAAAAGGTCCCTGAAGCCCAGAATCAAGATTCTGGACAAAAGGGATCGATCCCTTTGCTCGAAAATAGCCTATAACGGCTAGTTTTTGTGAGACAACGGTAATATCTGAGATTTGGCTCCACCCAACGGCTAGAATACATCCAAGGGACTATAAATAGAGGCTTAGAAGCTAAAGAAAGGAAGAGGAACCACTCAATCAACTCCAATACTCATTTTCCTCAAATCCTCAAGCCTCAACAACAATTCAAGAGCTAGAATTCAATATCTTCTATCACTCTCATATTCTTTGTATAGAAAAGCACAAATATTGTATAGGCTTTTCAGTGTGCTTAATTTCTGTAATCACTTGCCTATCTAGAGGCCTTCTTTGATTACTTCATTTGTAAACTCATATCATTCCTTGTAAAGGGGAGGTTTCTCTTGAGCCTTGAAAAAGAGGGAGGTTACTCTTTAGCCTAGGAAAAGAGAGAGGTTACTCTTGAGCCTAGAAAAGAGAGAGGTTTCTCTTGAGCCTTGAAAAGAGGGAGTGTAATAAATTCAAGGATAGTGAATTTGGGAAAATCCTTGGGAGCGTCTCAAGGTAGAGGACGTAGGCAAGGTTGCCGAACCTCTATAAATCACTTGTGTACATTTCTCTATCCTTTCTCTCTTTACCTTCTTGCAATTATATTTGTGTTTATTGCATTGAATTTATTTTGTATAATTGCCTAGCTAAGAGAACTTAGAAAATATCAATATAGGCTAGAGAATTTAGAGAAACCAAAAAACGAACCTAAGGTTAGTGAAAAACCGATTCACCCCCCTCTCGGTATAGCCTATAGAGCCAACAGCAATAAACCATACCAGAAGAGGAGCAACAACATGGTACAATCAAGAAGTGCAGGGCCTCCTTACCCAAGCATAACAATAGAGTATTACGCAATCGACTGAAAGAAACCAACCAGTAAAGCTAAACTTGCATACAAAGTTAAATGGTTGATATATTCTTGTTTGATAAGTAATTGATATATTTATTAACGATTCAATGTAGACCATCTTGAATTCATAAATAGTGATTGAAGATACAGAACTCATAAACAGCGAAATAAAAAAGAATAAACTAATTTAAATGACTTAAAGTCAATATCAAATCAAAGGTCCATTAATTTCATCTTTCCCAAATTTGAAATCACCAAAAAGTAAATAGCAAAAAAATTTCAGAATCTTATTGAGGAGAACAAATTTCATCAAACTTAACCGATAAGACTTGCTTTCACAATTAAATAACACAAAAGAATAGCAATCAATTTCAAATTCCCATCCAATGAATCAAAATAAGATTTCATTACCATACTAAAATCATAAAAAGGAAAAAAGATGTTGTAAGGTTGTAGAGTTTGCTACTTGATCTTGGAAAATGTAGGGTGATGCTTGATCCCGAAAAAGGAAGGTTACTCTTAAGCTTGGAAAAAGGAGGTGTAAGGTTATCCTTGATCTCAAAAAAGGAAGATTACTCCTGAGCTTGTGAAAAAGAGTGTGACAAATTCAAGATAGTGAATTTGACAAAATCCTTGGAGCGTCTTAAGGTAAAGGACGTAGGCAAGGTTGCTGAACCTCTATGAATCGTTTGCGTACAATTTTCTAACCCTTCACTCTTTGCTTTCTTGTGTTTAATTGTGTATATTGAATTATGATTGAATTGTAGCTAGAATAGCCTAGAGAACCTAGAGAACTATTATATAGGCTCGAGAATTTAGAAAAATCAAAAAATGAACCTAAGGTTATTAAGAAACCGATTCACCCCCTCTCGATTAGGTACCTGAGCCAATGAAAACAAACATACATATGTTTATATTATGATATGCATATAGTAATCATAAATTATACATATTTTTATAAAGCTCTGTGCATATATGTATTTGAATTCCTTAGTGTAGGCATTTGAATGTTCAAGATAATTTCCCTTTTAGAATGATAACTATGAATATGTATACTACTCACTAAATTGAGTATACCTTAAGCTAGAAAACTCAAAATCATAATCTATTTGAAGTTTTCAAAACTAGACTTAATTATCTTTTAAAATATAAAAACAAATATGTGGATCAATGTAGAAAAAATGCAATAAAATTTCAAATCTATTCTTTATCCAAGTGTTAGATAGTCTACATAGTTTGTATTAAAAATTTAATATTTTTATAGCAAATTCATATTTTGATTTAGTTTGATCCATTAGAAAGTAGACTCAATAGTCTTTCCAATCATGTATAATTTGAAATATTGAAAATTTATAGGTTAATGCAAAAAATAAAAATACAAACCACTTGTGCAGATGTCAAAATACCTGCACAGTTTATAGTGAAATTTCAGTATCTTTTAATAGAAAAATCGACTTTTAGTTTCGTTTGATCCATTAAAAATTAAATAATCTTTCCAACCACATATAATTTGAATATTTAGTCTTTATTTATCAAAACGAAAAATAAAATAAATTCACTGTTAGAGCTTAGTATGTATATTCAAATAGTCACATTTTTTGTATTTATTAATAAAGTTTCAATATTCAAATTGGAAAGATTTTTTAGTCTACTTTCTAATGGACCAAATGAAATTAAAATCCAAGTTTTCTATTAAAAGATAGTGAATTTTATACAAACTATGCAGGTTGTCTGGCACTTGCATAAGGGGTAAATTTGAAAACACAATTAAGTTTAATTTATATGCATGAAAACACAATTAAGTTTAATTTCAGAAACTTCAAACAGATTATAATTTCAAGTTTTCTAACTCAATATATAATCAATTTAATGAGTAGATACGTAATTATAGTTATCATTCCGAAAAAAAAATATCTTAATTAAGCGTTCGAATGCCTACATTAAAGAATTCAAACGCTTATATGCATAGAACTTTATAAAGACATGTACATTTCATGAAAATTATATATACAACATGATATAAACAAATTTACATTTATTCCAAGAGAGAAATTAGTCTTAGGTATTTGAATACCTACAATAAGACATTTGAATACCTATATAATAAGCTATACATAAAGATATGTATATATTTTATGATAATTATATGTACATTTGATATATAACATATGTATAGAGTCATATAAGCATTCCTAATTTATTAAAAAAATAATACTAATTATAATTAAAAAATTATTATTATTTAAATTTAATTTGTAGATATTAATTATTATGATTAATTATTAAGTATTAATTAATTATTTATTATTAAATCATAATGAAATATTAGAGAAGAATATTTAATTATTAAATCTATCATAATATTGATTGTTAATTAATTATCAATTCATAATTAATCATTAATTATTAAAATATTGATACTTAATCATTACTAATGATTTTTAAATAATAATTAATTCTTTATTTCATTATAATTAGTATTATTTTTATAATAAACTAGAAATGTCTATATGACTGTATAAAGATATTTACATACAGTATATATCAAATGTACATATAGTTATCATAATATATATATATATATATATATATATATATATATATATCTTTATATAGATATTCGATTGTCTGATTATATGTATTCGAATACCTAAGACTAATTTTTATCTTAAACAAATGTATATATGTTTATATCATGATGTATATATTGTTATAATATAATGTACATATATTTATAGAGTTTTGTACATTAACTATTTGAATTTCTTAGTGTAAGCATTCAAATGCCCAAGATAATTTCTCTTTTTGAATAATAATTATAAATATGTACACTACTTACTAATTTGATTATATCTTGAGCTAGAAAGCTTAAAATCATAATTATTTATTTAAAGTTTCTAAAACTAGATTTAATCATCTTTTCATATATATATATATATATATATATATATATATATATATATATATATATATATATATATATATATATATATATACCAATTTGTGAATGATTGTAAAAAAATGTAGTGAAATTTCAAATCTATTCCTTATTCAATTGTCAATATAGCCTACATAGTTTGTATTAAAAACTTAATATCTTTTTATAGAAAGCTCATTTTAATTTTGTTTGATTCATTAGAAAGTAGATTCAAAAATATTTCCAACCATATATAATTTCAATATTTAAACTCTATGAATAAATACATAAAAATAAAAAGGCATAACTATTTAAATATACATATTGAGCTCTAACAATGAATTGGATTTATTTTTTTGTATTGATATATAAAGTTTAAATATTTAAATTATATATGGTTGGAAATATTATTTAGTCTACTTATAATGAATGAAATGAAATTAAAATCCAATTTTTCTATAAAAAGATTGAATTTTTACTACAAATTGTGTATGCAGCATGCTATCTGATATATGCACAAGTGGTTAGTTTTTTATTTTTGTATATTGATTTATAAAGTTTAAATATTCAAATTATATATGGTGGAAATATTGTTGAGTCTACTTTTTAATGGATCAAACGAAATTAAATTCCGAGTTTTATATAAAAGGATACTAAATTTTCAATACAAACCATGTAATCTATCTAACACCTCCATAAGTGTGATAACCGAAAATTTTTCCTATTTTTGGTATTCAATTACTCGGGAATTTAATTTATGCAAATAAATAAGCGAAAGTAAATAAATAAATTTATTTACGAGATGAGAATATTGTTGGAATTCCCGAAACTGATGAAGTGATGAAGTTGAGGAAATTATTTTGAATAATTTTTGGATATTAAGAGATCCAAATATTAAAGAAATGAAAGTGAGTATATTTATTTTGGATATTAAGAAATCCAAAATTTAAGAAATAAAAATGTGTATATGTATATGTATATATATATATATATATATTATTAATTAATAATTATATTTATAAATAATTATTCCCGATTCCCACCCATTTCCTCCTCTGTTTACAACAGATGAGAGATTTCCAAAGAAAATGCCGACCCTGTCGGTCGGCCGAGCGAGAGAAGAGTGAGGCGAGGTCGTCGCCTGCAAGGGAAGAAAGAGAGGAAAACCACCGGTGACGGAAAGAAGAGAAGAAATCGAAAAACAGAGGAGAAAAAGAGAGAAAAGAAAAAAAAAAGGAAAAAAGGGAAAGGAGGTGGCCGCCGGCTGAAGCCCGTGCCACTACCGCTTGGCCAGACCCCGGTGAAGCTAGATCTGAAGGAGGGCTCACTGGTGATGAAGGGAAACGGAGAAAGAAAGAAGGAGAAACAGGCCGAAACCCACCGTCCAGATCCGCCACACCGACGCCGCAGCTCGGGGAATGGAGACCAAATCCGGCTTCGTGGCGATCCCAGGATGTTGTGGAGTAGCTGAACCGCCGGAGATAGTGACCGCCAGTGGCCGAACTAGCCAGCAAAAGCTAACCCGACTGAACCGATCCGACCCGACCCGGTTCAGGCCAAAAAAAAATATAACAAAAAAATAGGAAGAAAAAGAAAAAGAAAAAGAAGGAAAGGAAAAAGAAAGAGAAGAAAAAGAAAGAAAGGAAAAAAGCAAGAAAAGAAAAGAAAAGAAAAAGAAAAGAGAAGAAGAAAAGAAAAGAAAGAGAGAAAGAAGGAAAGGAAGAAGAAAGAGAAAAAGAAGAAGAAAAGAAAGAAAAGGTAAGGAAAATTAAGGAAAAATAAATTATTGATGTTATTGAATAATTTTATTTTCACATATTCACGTAAGTGCATTGGTGTTGTGAAATTGTAGTGGAAGTGACAGGCGCGATTTGGTGTTCGACGATGCTAGGAGCTCATTAAGGCGCTAAGCTTCAGCACCAAGTAAGATACTTTTATAAAGCATTAGTAGCGTTATATTGTATGATGTGGAATTGTGATTTTTTTAATATGATGCATTGATTGAATTGATGTTAAAAAAATGCTAAGAGGACCCACAACTGATGGTGGGGGTCTTAGTAGAGACATAGAAATTGTGAAAATCAACGGCTGTGGTATAAATTGTGTTTTCCTTGCAGGAGGTTTAGTAAAAATTAAGCCGTTATGCTGCCGAAATTTTCATGAAAATATTTGAGGAAAAAGATTAAGTTTCTCACATAAATGGAATCTAGAAAGAATTATCGAAGATAAACTTGAAAGGACCTTATCGTGTCATAGGAAAATTGATTTTTGAAATGGTTGAGAAGGTAAATGGATGAACAAGATAACGTGAGGAATTATATTGTGAGTCTTATAGAATCCACAATTCGAGTTATATCAACATTACAAGTTGATTATCGAATTGAAAATGAGATGGAATATCAGTTCGTTGGAATAGTGATGAAAGTAATGATAATTATACGATATAGCTTGAAAGAGGAGACCGCAGTTGGAATTTTGATAGTCGAGTAATTGAATTGTAGAACTATAAAGGGAGTAATGATTTGAGAATTTGTCGAATTCGATCTCTTGATTTCAAATGGTTCCGAATGTGATAATATGGACAATTCAAGAGGTCGATGCTGAGACGATTTCACCGTATTACATCGTATTACTGGTTATACGTGAGATAATAAACAGACCTACACTAGTGATATGGGTCTTAGTATCAATGTTGTGTTACACAATGGATGGCTACGATGTTGAGTCATAACGAATATATGATTTGAGTATACATAACTTTATTGACATTGAGGTTTAATTACGACATAATCCGATCATTTATAGATTCAAATAAATGAGTGATGAAAATATATATGAATAAATGGTTTTGCTTATAACCATAGAATAGGCCTTGAATAATAAGATTGACGATTGCATAAGTTCAATATTAAATTATACAGGCCATATGAAAAATTGATTTAAGGATTATGATCTGGTTTTATGATAGTGAATGAAATTGAACCTCAAGTCGGAAATTATGAACGTGTGCCAATGGGTCGAACCATAGATGAATTTGATAAGCGACTATCGATCTTGTGGTTCTGTTATCCTCGATGTCGATTCTGGAATAGATATCGAATGATGATATTGTTGTTGTATAATTGCAGTACCTTGATGGCTACATAGAAACATAGTATTTAACTGCTCATAGATACTAAGAGGATTCATACTAATGATGTGGTACTAGCATCAATAATGAAATATACGAATGATTGTTATAGTTGACGATTATCGAAAAGGATACTAAATACCGAATGGTTTGAATACCAAGTGAGTTGATTATTGAATAATTTGAATATTGAATAATTTGAATACTGAATGAAAAGAATATTGAATGATTTGAATATTGATTTACTGATTTGACAGAAAGAAAGTTTTGAAATCGAAAGATTGATGGTGATAATTTAGATGAATTGTTTCACTGTATTAGATGAAAATATTATTGAAGTTGCATACTGAAATAGTTTTATAGCATCACTTTTAAGCATAACTTGCTACAACTTCAGATGTTATAATAACAGTTATATGAATGCTAAAAAGTATAGAATAGTTTTAAAAAGAAAGTATATGATATATATATTTTTATATATGAATCATCTTAAAGAATTTTACCATATGTGTTACATGATTTTGACATGAAAAGATAAAGATTTAAATGTTTTATGAGACTGTAGGCACCCTAGAAGAATTAAATTCAATAAAGCATAGTGGAAACCGCCTAATTGGAGCTTTGCTCTTAGCAGAGATGCTTGTCCAACAATAGTCGTGGACAGGTCTCAGTCACGCCTGATCAGTGGGGCTAAGAGAGATGAGGTCTATGGCCATAGATAGCGCCCTAATTGGTTTCCAGGGGACGATGACATGATTTTCACTGCTAGCTACAGTGATTTAAGTCTTTATTAATAGAGTGATAGGGATCTAGCGTAGTCTCCAACCGATATGATATGAAGTCTAGAGTATGATTTTATTTATATGAACTCTAGACTTGACATGATTTATATAGTACATGAAACATGTTTGAAAAGAGAAATATTTTGAAACTGTATATGTTTTAAAAGTACATGATATATGATTTCGACACCTATATGATTTGTATATGATTTTATGTTGAACATAACATGATATGCAATCTAGAGTATAGTTTGATTTGATATGAACTCTAGACTCAATATGACTTACAGTATATGAAAAATGTTTTGAAAACACTCATGTTTCAGACATGCTCTAAAAGCGAATACATTATTCGCAATTGTACATACATCGATCATGTTTTGAAAGTAATTATGAAATGAATTGAAAGTAATATGTTGAGCATGTTCTGAAGTATATATGATATGATTTGAAATGATAGCAGTTTATACAGTGAAGTTACATAAACTGCCTACTAAATCATTAGTGTATTGTACAAAAACATGAAGAGTATATGAGGAGTATCATGACCCGGTGGTATCGATATTTCATCTACATGATGTCATGATATGATATGAGATATGAATATAGAAGATACCTGAAGAGAGTTATGACTTCTGTCACAACCCGAAGGCCGCGACTATCCTTTAATACTTATACTTTTCTTAGTCTACAAATTTATGGACTAAATTTTTCTTTTTTATTTTAAGGTTTGTATTCGGTGTCAGTGTAGTCACTATACTATTTAGGTGACCTATAATCATTTTCATTTACTATGAGTTATATCGAGTCTAGAGTTCATATCAAATCAATCTATACTCTAGACCGCATATCATTTTAAATTCGACACAAAATCGTATGTAAATCATGTAAGTGTCGAAATCATTATCATATACTTTTAAAACATATTCTGTAAATCATATCAGGTCTAGCGTTCATATCAAATCAAACTATACTCTAGACCGCATATCATGCCATGTTCGACACAAAATCACATATAAATCATATAAGTGTCGAAATCATATCTCATGGACTTTTAAAACATGTTTAAAACATGTACTGTTTCAAAACATATTTCATTTCAAATCTGTTTCATGTACAGTATAAATCATGTCAAGTCTAAAGTTCATATCAATAAAGTCATACTCTGGACTTCATATCATATCGGTTAGAGACTAGGCTAGATCCCTATCATCTCTATCAATAAAGACTTAAATCAATGTAGCTAGCATGAAAATCATGTCATCGTCCCCTGGAAACCAACTAGGGCGCTATCTATGGCCATAGACCTCATCTCTCTCAGCCCCACTGATCAGGCGTGACTGAGACCTGTCCACGACTATTGTCGGACAAGCATATCTGCCTAATAAGCAAAGCTCCAATTAGGTAGTTTCCACTATGCTTTATTGAATTTAATTCTTTTAGGGTGCCTACAGTCTCATAAAACATTTAAATCTTTATCTTTTCTTTTCAATATCATATAAAGCATATGGTAAAATTCTGTATAAGACTTCATATATCAAAATATATATATCTACCATATACTTTCATTTCAATTCAAATCAATACTTTACAGTATTCATATAAACATTATTAAAATGTTTCAAATTATAAGAAGGCATGCTTAAACGCGATGCAGATTCAATCATGAGTTTCAAACAATGAACTATCATTTTTGTAAAACATATCATTTAGTTATTGTGTTAACTATAACCCAATTCCTCAATTCCATACTTTTAATTTCAATCAAATCATACCTAATAGGTAATTTCGATATTCATTATAGTTCCTCGATATTCAGTATCATTTCGTAGTAATTATCGACTATAAAAATCACTGGTACATTTATCATTCAATACTAGACCACCACTGTCAGTATAAGTCCTTTTTAGTATCTCTGGATATTTAAATATCATATTTCTATATAACCATTAAGATACCGGAATTATGTAATTATCGATATCATCACTCAAGACCTATTTCAGAGTCAACATCGAGGATATAAAATCACAAGATCAATAGTCGTCTATCAATCCATCTATAATTTGATCTATTGGTGCACCTTCATAATTTCCGTCTTGAGGTTCAATTTCATTCATTTAGGAGGATTTGCTAATTTCCACTTTTCAACCATTTAAGTCGCCTTGTGACCATCTACGTTATTGTAGTAGTCTTAGTTCACGTCTATTTAATATCGATGTGTACAAATATATTTTTGTGTAGACGTGTGTTTTATCAATGCCCATACGGCATCACGATCTACTTTTCTTATTATCATCGTCTCAATCATATCACTAAGATGGACCGTT
Source organism: Heritiera fomes (assembly GCA_032173925.1). Classification (NCBI taxonomy): domain Eukaryota; kingdom Viridiplantae; phylum Streptophyta; class Magnoliopsida; order Malvales; family Malvaceae; genus Heritiera; species Heritiera fomes. Next base: position 7,762,555 of record JAPDPM010000004.1, on the reverse strand, counting down.
CATCGTGTTCTCCAATTTCTCCAAGTCACTCAAATACGAGAGGATATTTTTCAAAACCTATTCCCAAGGTTATAATCAATCTCGTATAATCATGTATGTGACATCCATTTATCTAAATCAATTAATTTTTGAAATCATCTCTCGATCGATAATTCCGAAATTCAATCAATCGACCATCTAAATTATAACTTCGATCTTTCTCTTTTAATTTTATATTATATAACCATCGTTACTCTTATCAGTTGATCCTCCAAATATCCATTTCATCTCAATCTCAGCCTGATAACCACTTTGAGATATTAAGATAATTTGATTTATCGACTCCAATATCAACCTTTTTCGGTAATACAATAAAGTCCTTCACATGTTTATTTTCAATAATTATTTCTCAGATTCCATTTATGAGAGAAACTAAATCTTTTTCCTAAAAATTTCGACAGCATAACGACTTAATTTTTCCTAACCTCCTGCAAGGGAAACACAATTTATAATTGCAGCCGTTGATTCTCACCAATTTTTACCTCTTACTAAGACCCCCACCATCAATTGTGGGTCCTCTTAGCATTTTTAACATCAATTAAATCAATTCATCATATATAAAAAAAATCATAATTCTATTAAAAATAATTCCATCAGAGCATTATATAAGATCATAAATCTCACATACAATATAATGCTACTAATGCTTTATAAAAGTATCTTACTTGTTCGCCAAAGCTTAGCGCACTTTCCGATTTTCGAGCCTTGCCGAACTCCACCTTTCATCTCATTTCCGTTTTTGCTACAATTTCAATAATTGAGACATATTTTCATTTAGAAAATAATCCAACAATTCCTAATAAATTCTATAGAAATATAGCAAAAACTTTTAATTTTCCTTACCCATTTCTTCTTCTTCTTTTTCTTCTTCCTTTTCCTTTTCCTTTTTCTTTTTCTTTTCTTTTCTTGTTTTTCTTTTCTTTTTCTTCCTCCTTTCTCTTTTTCTTTTTTTTTCTTCTTTTTCCTTTCTTTTTTTTTCTTTCTTTTTTTTTCTAAACCAGGTCGGGTCGGGTCGGGTCGGGTTCGGGCAGGTTCAGTTTGGCTTGGCCGGTTCAACTTTGGCTGACCTGTTCGGTCACCGGCGGCCACCCATTTCGGCGGTTCAGCCACTCCACAACTTGCCGAGGTTGCCACTAAGCCGGATCTGGTCTCGGCTTAGCCCCATCACCGGCGACGGCGCCGGATCTGGCGGCGTGGGTTTCGGCTCCTTTCTCCTCCGTTTCTTCCTTCCTCCGCTGTTTCCTTCACCGCCGGTGGCCTCCCTCTCCTTCGTTGGCCCTCGCCGGTGGCGTTGGTGGCGGTGGCGATGCCTGGATCGACCGGCATCGTCGATCTCCCTTCCTTTCTTCCTTTCGGTTTTATGCTTCGTTTCGCACTGTTTTTCTCTTTCTTTTTCCGCTTCGGGCCGCCGCCGGTTGTTTCTTCTCTTCCCCTTCGTCTCGCCGGCGACGCCCCTCTTCTTCCCCTTCCTCTCTTGGCCGGCAAGGGGCCGGCCATTTACTTGTCTTTCTCCTCTGTTTGTAACAGAGGAGAAAGAAACTGGGAATTGGGTTATCCGATTCCCGCTTCTTTATTTTTTTATTTTTTATTTTATTTATAATAATAATAACTATAATATATAATTATTATACACCATAATTATATATACACTATTCATAATATGTATTTAAATACATATTTTGTATCAAAATATATATATATTTATATATATACTTTTTACACTTTTAACACAAAATAATATTTATATTTATCCAAGGTATATTTATATAATATCATTATATAAATATATCAAAATATTTTTATTTCTTATTAAGTTTTGGATTTCTAAATATCCAAAATTATTTTCTCCATTTTCTTATTTAATTTGGATTTTCATTTATCCAAATTAAATTTCCTCCTTCATTTCTTATTTCCAATTTAATTTTCCTTTTCATTTCTTATTTAATTTGGATTTCAATTTGTCCAAATTAAATTTTTCGGATACCTTATATTTATTTAGAAAATTCTCGGTCTTCACAACTTCGTACCACCGTGATCATGATCCTCCATATGAAAAGTGATATGAGATGATAGAATATGAAAGTATGATTAAGAATGGAAAAGTGACTTGATACGATATCTCATTTGGACATGACGTACTATAAGATTGATGAGAGTATGGACTAATAGTACATGATATTCAAATTGGACACGATATATTGTTGTGCGATGCACTATATTATAATGATGAGAGAAATAAAAAGTGCTTATGATGATTATATAGAGATCTGAGTGATAGACATATGAGAGGAATTGAGATAACGAGAAGTTATCGATAGAAATGATGAATTGTAATTGCAAACTTGCAGGTTTTAAGCATTGAGGATTAAGACAGTATAATTCTACCCCTGCATTTATATTAGTATCTTACTGAGCCGTGGTTTTGCTCACCCCACTAAATTTCATCTCTTTTCAGACTATTGAAGTTACAATATGCTATGAGAGCTTTTAAGTGGGCCTTCGGAGATGATTTGCATATTTGGTACTGACCATCATCCTACGAATTCACTTAGCTACTTTTGAGGTATACATTCCTTGTAAATCTCTTGTTTACATGTACAGACTTTTATTAATACACAATACGTATGTTGTTCAATGAGTCGGGATGTAACTTAGAGATGCGATAAAACATTGTATAGAGGATCAGTGAAATTAGAGTAGTAACTACACTGACACCGAATACAAACCTTAAAATGAAAAAGAAAAATTTAGTCCATAAATTTGTAGACTAAGAAAAGTATGAGTATTAAGTGAATGTACAGTCTTCGGGTCGTGACAATAAGGGGTAGATTTGAAATTTTACTGCAATTTTTTCTATATTGATTCACATATTGGCCTTTGTATTTTTGAAAATAAAATTAATCCATTTGGTTCGCATATTTCATTTTTTCGAAAATATTTTTCACATTTTTTAGTGTTTGGTACATGTAAAACATTTTCGATCAATGAAAAATGAAATTCAGTCAATGGAAAATCTTTAAGGATTTTAAGAAATTGTCTTCTCATTTTCAAAAGGGGAAGACAATTTCCAAACTTATGCCACTCTTAAGAAAAAAGCTCCCACTAAAACTCAACCTAATCTATATTGGATTAAAACAACAAACAACAGAAAATATTTTCGGCATATCAACCAAACAACAAAAAATATTAGTTTTTCCAGAAAATCAAATTTTTAGAAATCATTTTCTGAAAGTCATTTTACGCGGAACCAAACGAGCCTAAGTTTGGTTTAAAAAACTTCAAACAGATTATGATTTCGAGTTTTCTAGCTCAAGATACAATCAATTTAGTGAGTAATGTATATATTTATGCTTCTATGTACAAATATCTATAAATATACGTAAATTTTATGATAACTATATGTATATTATGATATAAACATATGTACATTTGTTCCAAGAGAAAAATTAATCTTAGGTATTCAAATACCTACAATAAGATATTCAGATACCTATATTTTGAATGAAATGGACATACGTTCATATCATATGATGTACATATAATTATTATTAAATGTTCATATTTTATAGAGTTTTGTACTTACAGGTATTCGAATGCTTTATTTTAGGTATTTAAATTCCCAATCTTAATTTTTAGAATGGGAATATGTGACTATTAAGGATGTAATAGTCATTTTCATTTTTTTCTTATTTATTTTTAAAGTTCCAATTTCCTTCTCGATAAATAAAAAACATGTTTTCACCATTATATAAATATTATTGTTTTAGAAGATTTTTTGAAAATTTTCTTTCTAGAAACCATATTAATTCTCTTCCTTTCAATATAATTGACTGGATTGATATTTATATAATTAATTGAAAACCCTAATATATTGTACCTTAACTTATTAAGTTTTTTAATTTTGAAAAAGTTTATATATCTATATTTATTTATAAACTAAATTTATAAGACAAATATATATAATTAATAACAAAAATTAGACGTGATAATCTTAGACACGATACGATAATATGACACGGACGAAAGATATGAAAGTGACGTATGGGCTAAAATTTGGTAAATATTGTATATGAATATGGCGAATGCTTTTCACCAAAAAAAATTATGGCAAAAGCTAAAACATAAATTTTATATTTGACCTGTCGACACAAATTTTGATACAAAACTTTTTGTATTTTGCACGACACGAACTCGATTTTTCATGACATGAATATAGATTTTATACATGAATTGTTAGATTTAACAAAAACATATATTTTTGTTCATAAAGAGAAATCTAATTGTACTAGTGTAAAACTAAGTTAGTTTTACACTTTTTTATTATATAATTTATATTTTTTTAATCCGACCATTGAATTTATGTTCTATTCATGTAAATCATGTATGCTAAATTTCAAATCAATAGAAATTGTTTAATTATTTTTCGATAATAATAAATTTTAACTGTTAATGTATATTGAAAAAAATGTTATTTATTGATTATAATGATAAAAATATCAAATTGATTCAAAATTTTACATGTTTAATAGATAAAAGTATATTGTTAAATTTAACATTTGATTTAAAAAATATTAATTTTACAGAAAGCCATAAAAATAATCTAAAATAACTTATTTTAAGCTATATAATTTGATTCATTGTATACCACATACTTTCTTGTATACTACATTTTCTAACTGTAAAGTACTTTTCCACTAATATTTCTTGTCATTCACAGGATTCTTTCTCAGGTAAAATTTTCGTTCTCATCATTCTTTGTTCCGCGGTCACTATATAAGAGCCAAATCTTAAGTAAGTGTTGCCTGGTGTCACGTCCTTATGTCTTAAGGCAAGCTACGTGCGGCCTTAGGCTAGGATCTTTCGACCAAAGGAGCCTAAGTCAGCCTTTTTCACTCCCATAAACAAGAAACGTAGCAAAAACTGAAGGCAAAGAAACTGAAGAAGATGACTTGTATATTGCTAAGAAAGAATACTGTACATGAAGTTACAACCAGTTAAAAGAGTGAAGGGGAGGACGCCCCTTTATATACACAAACTCCGCAAAGAATAAACGGCTGTCATGCAGCCAAGTGTATTGCTTCTAGGCGATCTGTACAAGCTATTGCTACCATAGCTGAACCTAGGACTGAGTTTTGCAGCAGACAATGTTAGACGCCAGTGCCGCCAGTTTGCTCACATGCTCTCATTCCGAGAGACTTGAGGCACGGGATGTGACATTCTCCCCCATCTATTCTGGTGATGCCCTCGTCCCCTCTACCATCCCCGCACGGAAACTCTCCACTTGGTCTGGGTACCGCCACAACGCCTGTGTTGGCTCCCAACTAGCCTCGCTATCTGGCAGCCCCTTCCATTAAACCAAGTATTCCTGCTGAGGTCTGTGGTGTTGTCACCGAATCAACCGATCAGCTAGGATGTCTTGGACTTCCCTATCATAGGCGGACTTGACTCCAATAGGCTGCCTAGACATTGTTCGGGTATCTCACCTCTTTTGATTTGCCCATCCTTTCGATCGCTTGGCTGCCTTGTGTTGGCACACCCTGGTTTAGTCGGTCGGCTCGTGTCAGGCCTTGGTCGTGGATCTTGGGATCACTCAAGCGAACTGCTTACGGCGATCTCTGCCTTTCGGTTAAGGGGGTTGGCGACCACATGACTCGCCCAAGACAATTCGCCAATAATTCTTGTCGTCGAACCTACTTAGGCGACTTCACATTCCTGTCATCATTCAACACCTTCTGCATTTCCGATGGGGTGCTATTGGTGATGAATGATGACTCCTCTGTCTTTGGTGCGTCCAGGTTTGTCCTTTCACTTTGGTGAGCTCCTTTAGTGACTTGCATTGCCGACATCACCTTGACTCCAGGCTCCTCCACTCGCCTCACAGGGACAACACATTGGCGACGGAGATCAGCCAAACATATGCAATCAATGAATGGCACAAGAATAGCATTAATTCGATCGAGGAAACTTAAGCTAATAACAAAGTCATAATCATCAATGGGAAAAACCTCGATCATTTCACGACCTTTCCATTCGCCTAGTTGCACCTCTACTCCACGAGCCCTGCCTGTGATCGGTGCCTCCTTGGAATTCACCATCTTAATGGACCCCTCTTCTCTGGCGACCTTGAGCTCCAAATTTCGAGCGACCCGATCTGACATGAACAAGTCAGACGTGCCCGTGTTGATTAAGGCGTTCAACCGCGTGCCTGCCACCAACACATCAGCGAACATAAGCCCTTTCCTTGGGTGACCTCTTCGGGTCTTCACGACGTTCAGTACCATCGCTCCTAGCTCCAAGTCCTTATGTTGGCGAGCTCTCTCGGTCTTTCCTGCATTCGACACCATCGAGCCCATCCTCAAAGCTTCCTTATCAGCTTCCTTCTCACCTTAGGCGATGGCGACCAACTTGCCTCGACTAGAGCAGTCCCGGGCTTTGTGTGGTCCATCACATAGGAAGCAAGCCATTGGCGAACTCTCAGCTCGCTCCGTTTGCTTGCCCTTATTGGCTCACCACTTCCTCTTGTCCTCGTCCCTGGAGGACTTCCACTTGTTAAAGCGGGGCGAGCAGGTGCTACTCGAGCTCTCGGCTCCCCCATCTTTACCCTTGAACTTGGCTTTTAGAGACTTGGGCCTGTCCTACCTCTGGAACTCCACCAGAGCCTCTGTAGCGGCGATCGCCCAATTAAGGTTCTAGACGCCCATCCTCTTCAACTCCTGCTTCGCCCAAGGTTTGAGGCCGTCCATGAATGAGAAAAACGCCTCCTCCTCGCCAAGTGTGGGGATCTGTAGCATCAGCTCTTGAAACTCCCGCACGTACTCCCGTACTTCAGCCCTCTATGTGAGCCCTTTCAGCTTGGCTCGGGCTTCTTCAGCAGCATATTCTGGATAAAACTATTGTTTGAACTCCCTTTGGAACATCTCCCATGTCCCGATCGGTATTCCTCCTCGCCTAGCGTCCTCATGTCGCCTACGCCACCATAATAAGGCAAAATCAATAAGGTACATGGAAGCGGTACTAACCTTGGCGGCATCCTCCTCGATGCTTAAGGCGCTGAAGTATTGCTCCATCCCCCATAAGAAATTGTCCACGTCTTTGGCTGAACGGGTCCCCTTGAACTCCTTTGGTTTGGGAACCTCCAATCTCACCCTAGGTGCCATAACCAGTAGGCCTCCCCCAACAACACCTTTACAAGCAGCGAGCCTCCTCTTGAGCTTTTCCACCTCCACTTGTAGGGCTACAACTATAACCCCCAACATTGAGTTCCTCTGGGCGATCTGGTCTAGTTCCTCACCCACCCTCTCTTACATCTCGTCTACCTTCTCTCGCACCTCTTCCTTAAACTCCCTAGCTGATGAAGACACTTCTTCCAAGCCGTCCTTTAACCCATCTTGGATTTCGGCCATGGCCAACTCCACTTTGGCCAACCGTGCCTCAAAGGCTACTTCTACCTCCTTCAAAGTTGCGCCCTTCTTGCCCTTGCCATGTCCCCCTTGTGGCTCTTGTACTTCAAGTTGCTGTGACGCCTCTGAACTGGCCATCTCGTCTGCTTTAATGGCTACTGTGTGACCGGCTCTGATACCAACTATTACATCCGCACGTCTTAAGGCAAGCTACGTGTGGCCTTAGGCTAGGTTCTTTCGACCAAAGGAACCTAAGTCAACCTCTTTCACTCCCACAAACGAGAAACGTAGCAAAAACGGAAGGTAAAGAAATTGAAGAAGATGACTTGTATATTGCTGAGAAAGAATACCGTACAGGAAGTTACAACCAGTTAAAAGAGTGAAGGGGAGGACGCCCCTTTATATACACAAACTCCGCAAAGAATAAACGATTGTCATGCAGCCAAGTGTATGGCTCTTAGGCGATCTGTACAAGCTATTGCTGCCATAGTTGAACCTAGGACTGAGTTTTGCAGCAAACAGTGTTAGACGCCAATGCCACCGGTTTGCTTACACGCTCTCATCCCCACAGACTTGATGTGCCGGAGGTGCGAGACGTGACACTTGGGTTTTCTTACTCTATGCATTGAAAACACTTATTATAGTTTTTTTTTCAAGTACACTTATCACGGTTTTATCTATAATAACCAGTAAAGTCATAAAATATCGATCTTGCTGTAAGATCATGAGATATTCAATATCTCATGATAAATTGATGAGAAATTGAATTAGTAATAAAATTTAGAAAGCATAATACCAAAATATGTCATTTACGTTTGCTACTAAATGGAATTAAGCCATTAACATTTAATTGCATGTAAATTAGTCCTAAACGTTTTAAAATAACATAAGTAAGTACATTTTTATTAAATTCTTTAATTTTCGTTACTTTTGCATAATAATAAAACTTAACAGCATTTAGGGGTGTAAAACGGGCTGTAACCCGCGGGCTGACCCGTTAAAAATATGAGCTTTAAAAGGTTTGGGTTCATGAATTTCGGCCCGTTAAAAAATGGGCCTAAACGGGCTGAGCCCGACGGGCTAGCAGTCCACGCGAAAAAGGGCCAGCCCGTGGGCCACAATTAAAAACCGACGTACTACAACTACAGCCCAAATCCATTTGAGTCATTTGACCATTTCAGCATTTCCAGATTTCCCTCCCACTCACACGTCCGAACCCAAAATTCTCAATTCAACAGCAGCAGTCTCCCACCCAAATCTCAAATTATCATCCTTCTTACCATTTACCAAACCGACAAACCTTAAGCTAAAATCGACAACAACCATATGATCTCTCTCGAGTGAGTCTCGACTCCAACTCTCATCTCATTCTCTCTCGACTCTCACTCAGCCTCACCCAGCCTCACTATCACTTCAATCTCTCTCATGCACACACACAGAGGGAGTTCGCTATTCAACATGGTAGCAGCAGCACCAGTTAAGCAGGCACCACTCACCACCAGCAACCACTAGTGGCAGTCAAACACAAAAACCAGGTATGATGCTTTTCTTCCACGATTCACAAATGCTCGTTGCTACTGTATGGGTTATCTATTTGGTGATTTTGGTCTGCTATGAAATACAAAGAATCTATTTGGTGGTGATCTTTTATGATGAATCTATTTGGTGATCTTTTATGGTGCTTGATTTTTGTTAAATCCATATTTATTAGGTATATATATAAAATTTTTGTTCCTAATATATAAGGTTGTTACTTGTTATTCTCGTGAACTTCTTTTAGCTGCCTTGCTTCTTCCTTCATACTGGATTCCTTCTTAACATGCTTGCTCTCTGGTTACAACATAATGTGCTTATCGAGATGCCTGTCGTTTACCAGTCTTCAAATGCTTAGCATTCAAAATCTCCAGTTTTACCTCATTTATGACCTTTCTTTTCCTTCCAATGTACTTGTTTACTTCACTGCATAACCTAGTTATTGCTTCGGAGAGGCTGCACAAAGTCCATCAGTCCCTTCTCTTGCTGTTCCATGCTTCAGTTTCTATAGTGGATATACATTTTGATTTCCTATTATTAAGTTTAACCTCTTGGTTCATGAAAGCTTCTTAAAATTTTCTTCTATATAATCATTGGAATGTTGTAGTCTCTTAGTCTTACTGTCTTAGTGGTTAGTGCAGTGGTAAAAATATTTTTTCAAACTTAGTAATAACAAATTCAAATCATAAAACTAACTCAAGTAAATCTTGGTGCATTGTTAAAATTTATTTTTTTAATGCTAATTAAAGATTCAAACCATTTTTCTAACTTGATAATTACATATTCAAATCACAAAAACTAACTTGATCATTTTCTTTTTCTTTTTTTAGTCTTTTTTTTCAAAATATATAAAAAAAATACCAAGAATCATTTTAATTTGTCAAAAAAAAATAAATTATGTTCTAGTTCTATCTTCAATGAACAAAAAAAAAATCAAGTGTCTACTAAAATAAATTAAAATGATTCCCAAACAGATTTATTCCTGTTGGCGAACATAATTTATTTTAGTAGTAAGTACAGAGGCAAAAGGCATGGTAAGAACAGAGAAATTCTAAACATTTACGTTTGGAACATAAACGTATTCTATTAATCTCATTTGTTTAATAGAATTTAGTCTTGATAAATTATGTTCCAGTTTTATGTTTTAGTTTTATATTCATTTTACTTTTTAATAGTCAAAGTCATTGGAGACTAATTATTAGCATGATAAGTAATTATTTCTAAGAAAAAAAACAAAGAAGAGCCAATTTTTTTTCACACAAATGATAATTCGTTTATTTGTTCAGGTCAAACATGCATAGAATATAAAAATTATTATGTTACATTTCATGTTGACATTTTAAAAATGAAATTATTTTGATTTTTATCAAATTTGTATCTAAGTTTTATAACACTTTAATCATGCTATTTTTATTTTTATATTATTTTCATGTCTTATCATAATACTTTGTTTAAAATTATCAGTTTTATCTTATCAATTGGAAAAAAAAAGTTAGGGATAACAAAGCAAATAGGGTAATATACATAATACAAAAGATAACAAACAAGATTATTTAAATTTGAATAAAAGCCATGGCCCAACAGGCAAAATGCAAATGAAAAGAGCAATCAGAGCCCAAAATATCTAAAGCTAGATTCCTTAATTGGAGTACAGCCTTAGTCAAAATGATCCATTCCTACCTGCTTTCCTGTTTTCAATTTCAAATTTACCAGTCCACTTGGTGCACAGAATTTGAATTTTGAATCAGTCAATAGCTCAAGTCATTTTTTTTATTTTAGTATTTCTTCTTCATTTTATGTTATTTTCTTTTTTTTATATTTTGGTTCTCTATGACTGTGATTATTGTTTAATTACCTACAACTAAAAAGGAAAAAAACTAATTTGTTCATTGGTGTTTGAAATTTGTTCTCTATGTGACTCTGATATTGTTCTTTGTAACTAATTAATTCATATGATTTGAATTTTGAAATTTGTTCTGTTTTATGTTATATTTAAATGTTATGTATGTTAATTAAGTTTTTTCTTTTTGGCATCTGTTGTTAACAGTGATAATATGGCATCTTATTCTCAAAATCAGACTTTGCATAGTAATAATATTGATATTGTTACTGATGCTAATAATGAGGATGATGTTAATGAAGTTGAAATTGAGGATGAGGAATGTGAGGTTGAAATTGAAACAATTGAAAAGCAATCTAAAAAAGCTAGGAAAAACACTTCAAAAATGTGGCAATTTTTTGAAAAAATTGTTATTAGTGATGATGATGGTAAACCACGTACTAAATGTAAGGGGTGTGGGATAATATATAAGGCGGGTCATTCTAAATATGGAACTTCATCCCTAAGGCGTCATGCACAATCATGTAAGGGGATAGCAGTTTTAAGGCAAAAAGATCTCTCTAAAATGATAATTGATCATCAAGGAAAGGTGAGAAGCAGAAAAATTGATCAAAAGGTTTTTAGAGAACTAGTAGCTAAGGCAATAATAAGGCATGACCTCCCTTTCTCATTTGTTGAATATGTTGGAGTTAGAAATGTGTTTAAATATTTAAATCTTGAGGTGAAATTTATTTCTAGGATCACTGTTGGTTCTGATGTTTGGAAACTTTATTTGGAAAATAAAGAGAAATGGAAAGAATGCTTGGCTCAAATTCAGGGTAGAATTTGTCTCACTTGTGATTTATGGACTGCTTGCACTAATGAGGGGTACCTTTGTTTATCTGCTCATTTTGTTGATTTAGATTGGAAGCTAAGTAGTAAGATTCTTACCTTTTGTGATATGCAACCTCCACATTCGGGATATGAATTATCTAAAAAAGTAATGAAAATTTTAAATGATTGGGGGATAGACAAGAAAATCTTTTCCATTACTTTGGATAATGCTTCTGCTAATGATAACATGCAACTTAATTTAAAAGATATGCTTTTTGTGAAGACCGAGAATTTTCTAAATAAATATAAGGTATCCGGAAAATTTAATTTGGACAAATTGAAATCCAAATTAAATAAGAAATGAAAAGGAAAATTAAATTGGAAATAAGAAATGAAGGAGGAAATTTAATTTGGATAAATGAAAATCCAAATTAAATAAGAAAATGGAGAAAATAATTTTGGATATTTAGAAATCCAAAACCTAATAAGAAATAAAAATATTTTGATATATTTATATAATGATATTATATAAATATACCTTGGATAAATATAAATATTATTTTGTGTTAAAAGTGTAAAAAGTATATATGTATATAAATATATATATATTTTGATACAAAATATGTATTTAAATACATATTATGAATAGTGTATATATATAATTATGGTGTATAATAATTATATATATTATAGCTATTATTATTATAAATAAAATAAATAAAAAAAATAAAAATAAAGAAGCGGGAATCGGATAACCCGATTCCCAGCTTCTTTCTCCTCTGTTACAAACAGAGGAGAAAGACAAGTAAATGGCCGGCCCCTTGCCGGCCAAGAGAGGAAGGGGAAGGAGAGGGGCATCACCGGCGAGACGAAGGGGAAGAGAAGAAACAACCGGCGGCTGCCCGAAGCAGAAAAAGAAAGAGAAAAACAGTGCGAAACGAAGCGAAAAACCGAAAGGAAGAAAGGAAGGGAGATCGGCGGTGCCGGTCGATCCAGGCACCGCCACTGCCACCAACGCCACCGGCGAGGGCCAACGAAGGAGAGGGAGGCCACCGGCGGTGAAGGAAACGGCGGAGGAAGGAAGGCAGAAACGGAGGAAAAAGGAGCCGAAACCCACGCCGCCAGATCCGGCGCCGTCACCGGTGATGGGGCCAAGCCGAGACCAGATCCGGCTTCGTGGCAACCTCGGCAAGCCGTGGAGTGGCTGAACCGCCGGAATGGGTGGCCGCCGGTGACCGAACCGGTCAGCCAAAGTTGAACCGGCCCGAACCCGACTCGACCCGGTTCAGAAAAAAAAAAGAAAGGAAAAAGAAGAAAAGAAAAGAAAAAGAGAAAGAAGGAGAAAGAAAAAGAAAAGAAAAAGAAGAAAAGAAAAGAAAAAGAAAAAGGAAAAGGAAAAGGAAAAGGAAGAAGAAAAAGAAGAAAAAGAAATGGGTAAGGAAAATTAAAAGTTTTTGCTATATTTCTATAGAATTTATTAGGAATTGTGGGATTATTTTCTAAATGAAAATATGTCTCAATTATTGAAATTGTAGCAAAAACGGAAATGAGACGAAAGGTGGAGTTCGGCAAGGCTCGAAAATCGGAAAGTGCGCTAAGCTTTGGCAAACAAGTAAGATACTTTTATAAAGCATTAGTAGCATTATATTGTATGTGGGATTTATAATCTTATATAATGCTCTGATGGAATGATTTTTAATGGAATTATGATTTTTTTTATATATAATGAATTGATTTAATTGATGTTAAAAATGCTAAGAGGACCCATAATTGATGGTGGGAGTCTTAGTAAGAGGTAAAAATTGGTGAGAATCAACGGCTGCAATTATAAATTGTGTTTCCCTTGCAGGAGGTTAGGGAAAATTAAGCCGTTATGCTGCCAAAATTTTTAGGAAAAAGATTTAGTTTCTCCCATAAATGGAATATGAGAAATAATTATTGAAAATAAACATGTGAAGGACTCTATTGTATTACCGGAAAAGGTTGATATTGGAGTCGATAAATCAAATTATCTTAATATCTCAAAGTGGTTATCAGGCTGAGATTAAGATGAAATAGATATTTGGAGGATCAACTGATAAGAGTAACGATGGTTATATAATATAAAATTAAAAGAGAAAGATCGAAGTTATAATTTAGATGGTCGATTGATTTAATTTCGAAATTATCGATCGAGAGATGATTTCAAAAATTAATTGATTTAGATAAATGGATGTCACACACGTGATTATACGAAATTGATTATAACCTTGAGAATAGGTTTTGAAAAATATCCTCTCGTATTTGAGTGACTTGGAGAAATTGGAGAACACGATGAACGGTCCATCTTAGTGATATGATTGAGACGATAATAATAAGAAAAGTAGATCGTGATGCCGTATGGGCATTGATAAAACACACGTCTACACAAAAATATATTTGTACACATCGATATTAAATAGACGTGAACTAAGACTACTATAATAACGTAGATGGTCGCAAGGCGACTTAAATGGTTGAAAAACGCTGTTGATAGTGGAAATTAGCAAATCCTCCTAAGTGAATGAAATTGAACCTCAAGATGGAAATTATGAAGGTGCACCAATAGATCAAATTATAGATGGATTGATAGACGACTATTGATCTTGTGATTTTATATCCTCGATGTTGACTCTGAAATAGGTCTTGAGTGATGATATCGATAATTACATAATTCCAGTATCTTAATGGTTATATAGAAATATGATATTTAAATATCCAGAGATACTAAAAAGGACTCATACTGACAGTGGTGGTCCAGTATTGAATGATAAATGTACCAGTGATTTTTATAGTCGATAATTACTACGAAATGATACTGAATATCGAGGAACTATAATGAATATCGAAATTACCTATTAGGTATGATTTGATTGAAATCAAAAGTATGGAATTGAGGAGTTGGATTATAGTTAACATAATAACTAAATGATATGTTTTACAAAAATGATAGTTCATTGTTTGAAACTCATGATTGAATCTGCATCGCATTTAAACATGCCTTCTTACAATTTGAAACATTTTAATAATGTTTATATGAATACTGTAAACTATTGATTTGAATTGAAATGAAAGTATATGGTAGATATATATATATTTTGAGATATGAAGTCTTATACAGAATTTTACCATATGCTTTATATGATATTGAAAAGAAAAGATAAAGATTTAAATGTTTTATGAGACTGTAGGCACCCTAAAAGAATTAAATTCAATAAAGTATAGTGGAAACCGCCTAATTGGAGCTTTGCTCATTAGGCAGATATGCTTGTCCGACAATAGTCGTGGACAGGTCTCAGTCACGCCTGATCAATGAGGCTGAGAGAGATGAGGTCTATGGCCATAGATAGCGCCCTAGTTGGTTTCCAGGGGACAATGACAAGATTTTCACTGCTAGCTACAGTGAATTAAGTCTTTATTGATAGAGAGATGATAGGGATCTAGCCTAGTCTCCAACCGATATGATATGAAGTCTAGAGTATGATTTTATTGATATGAACTCTAGACTTGACATGATTTATACTGTACATGAAATAGATTTGAAATGAAATATGTTTTGAAACAGTGCATGTTTTAAACATGTCTTAAAAGTCCATGAGATATGATTTCGACACTTATATGATTATATGTGATTTTGTGTCGAACATGGCATGATATGCGGTCTAGAGTATAACTTGATTTGATATGAACTCTAGACCTGATATGATTTACAGTATATGTTTTAAAAGTACATGATAAATGATTTCGACACTTATATGATTTATATACGATTTTGTGTCGAATTTAAAATGATATGCGGTCTAGAGTATAAATTGATTTGATATGAACTCTAGACCTGATATGACTTATAGTATGTGAAAATGTTTTAAAACCGCATATGTTTTAGACATGCTCTGAAAAGAATACATGAATGGAAATTGAACATGTTTCTACCATGCCTTAAAGGCAAATTTGAAATGAATTGAAAATTTATATGTTGAGCATGTCCTAAAGTATATATGATATGATTTGAAATGATAGCGGTTTATACAGAAAAATTTCATGAATTGCATATTAAACCCTGATATGATAATATGCTTAGTATATGAGAATTCCATGAAGAATGTCATGACTCGACGTTAATGATGTTTCATCTATACGAGGACATGATATGATATGATATGATATATGAACATAAGATTGATATGAAGAGAATTCTGATCTTACTCTATCATGAGCATAAATTCCCATACGATAAGTGATATGAATTGATATAAGACGGGAATATGATTGTTAAATGTAAAGTGACTCGATAGGATATCTCAATTAAACATGAAGAATATATGAGGAGTACCATGACTCGGTGGTGACGATATTTCATCTATATGATGTCATGATATGATATGAAACATGAATATAGAATTACACGAAGAGAATTATGGCTTCGTACCACCGCGATCATGATCCACAATATGAGAATGGATAAGAGATGATATGAGAATTGATAAGAGATAATATGAGAATCGATAAGAGATGATAGAATACAGAAATATGATTATGAAATGAAAAGTAAATATGAGAATTGATATGAGATGATAGCATACCAAAGTATGATTATGAAATGAAAAGTGAAAATGAGAAGTGATAATGAGATGTATCGATGAGAAAGGATTAACTGTAATTGCATCCTTACAAGTTTTAAGCATTGCAGTTTAAGACAGTGTAATCCTACTCATGTATTTATATTAGTATCTTACTGAGCCGTGGTTTTGCTCACCCCACTAAATTTCATCTCTTTCAGATTATTGAAGTTAACATCTGCCATGTGAGCTGCTCAGTGGGCATCGGAGACTGTATATGGACTTGGTACTAGTCTTCTGAGGTATATGTTTCTTATAAAATACTTGTTTACATGTAAGACTTAAATTGATGCACAGTACATATTCTATTTAACAAGTCGGGATGTAACTAAGAATCATTTCCGTGTTTGTTAAATATTTAAATGAAATGACTATAGGTCACCTAAATAGTATAGTGACTACACTGACACCGAATACAAACCTTAAAATGAAAACGAAAAATTTAGTCCATAAATTTGTAGACTAAGAAAAGTAAAAGTATTAAAGGAAAGTCGCGGCCTTCGGGTCGTGACACTTTTGTTTGCAAGAGAGTTTATTATGTGATGGTCAATTTTTTCATGTTAGATGTTGTGCCCACATTTTAAATCTTATTTTTCAAGAAGGTTTGAAGGTAGCTTCCACCGCTAATGAGAAAATTAGAGAAAGTATTAAGTATATGAAAGGGTCAGAGGCTAGAATGAGGAGTTTTGAAGAATGTGTAAAAAAGGTCTTAATTTCTTCAAGTTCATATTTGGTTTTGGATGTCCCAACTAGATGGAACTCTACTTACTTGATGCTTGAGAGTGCTTTGAAATTTAAGCGTGCATTTTCTATGCTTGCATTAAATGATAGAAATTATAAGCATTGTCCATCAAGTGAAGAGTGGAAAAGGGGAGAGAAAATTTGTGAATTTTTAAAACTTTTTTATGAAATCATGAATTTGATTTCGGGAAGTAATTACCCAACTGCCAACTTGTATTTTGCTCAAGTTTGGAAAATTGAGATGCTTTTAATGGAGTACTTGGATGGAGATGATAAGATGTTACAAGGCATGGCATCTAATATGAAGAAAAAATTTGACAAGTATTGGAGTGAGTATAATGTTTTACTTGCAATGGCAGTGGTTCTCGATCCTCGTGTCAAGTTCACAATGTTGAAACGATGCTTTTTAAAAATTGATCCTCAAGGTTTTCAAGAGAGGTTGGATGTGGTGAAAATGAAACTATTTATGCTTTATGAAGAATATAAAAAGAATGCCTCTAACTCATCACATGGTCAAGACCAAGGCGAGCAAAACGAGATTTCTCTCGCCTCTTCTATTCCAACGGATTCTGTCTCTAATTTAAATGTAAGTATAGATAATAAACATTTATACCTTAAATGTTATATTTATTTCATTTTGAACTTCAATTCATTAATAGTAACATGGCTTGTCTTGAAATGGTGGGAGGATCATAGTTTTAGGTTTCCTATTTTGGCTAACATGGCTTGTGATTTGATAAGTATACCCATAACTACTGTAGCTTTTGAATCCACCTTTAGCATTGGGGGACATGTGCTAAACAAGTATAGGAGTTGTCTTCTTCCTAAGAAGGTTCAAGCTCTCATTTGCACACGGAGTTGGCTACACTGTTTCATATCAAGTGGTAAATTATTTTCCTTAAATAAATAAATTTTACAAGTGATAGTAATAAATATTATTGTAAAAATTTAATAATTTAAAATTTTATCTTATAGGTTGGGAAGATGATAAGGAAAACAAAGATGATGTGGTGGAAGAATCAAATGATTCAAATCATTTGAATATTGAGATAAAATGACAAGTTTAATGTTTTTTTTAATGTGTGGATTTTAATGGATGTTTGTGGATTTTATGACTTTTAGACTTATCTACTACACTTTTTTTAGACCATAATTTTAATGAATGTTATGTGTGTATTTGTATTGGGAGTTTAATATTTGTAGCACTAAGTTTATTCTTGTCCAGTGTTGTGTTTAGATAAAAGATCTTGTTTTGTTTTAATGCGTTATGAAATAGTTTCTGGGTTTTGCTTGGTTTGACCGAAGAAAAAATGATTCAGAACATATATATGGGAGGTGAAATTTAATTAGTGTTTTTGATTGGTTGAATTGAGGACTGTTTGGTAAAGAATATGGGTTGTAAAAAAAAATTTATTCTTACTTTTTTCCCTGTAGAAAAATGAAGCATTTAGTGTTTAATTTGGTTGCTTCACTAAAGGAATAGGATCTGTACATTGGATGCATGCTTTTAAGGTAGATTATCCATTTGGAGCATTGCAGAAATTGTTATTTGCTACTTCTAAAAGTTGCCTTTTTTTCTTTCTCTTTTTTCTTTTTCTTTTTTGCTTTTGATATTGTTTTGTTGTCATATAAATTAGACAACTAAAGCTAAATGAAGATCTTTTTAAAGAAAGTGGGCATTGTTTCTGGTCTTGAACATGAGGAGAAATCTTTTTTTTTTACAAGATAACTTAGAGCTGCAAATTTTGCATTCCATTAGCATTGTGTCTCTGACATGGGAAGTTTTTGATTTGCTTTGTCAGTGAATGTGGTCTTTCATTGTGATTTTTCGTCAATGGCTAATGAAGGAGATTTTATCCGTTTGGTGCTTTTTCCACCCATAATGCAGCTATATATTTCGCCAGTGACTAATTTCTAGTTTCTTTGTAGCCATTTCTCTTGGCAACCTCATGTTGAACGGTTAAATGCCTAAATCACCCACTGGGCTGGCTACTGCTAAGTGTAAGTGTTGTGTAACTAGCCAAGAATTGGTTTTAACTCCAACCTTAACAAATTCAATTCATGATGATGATGATGAAGCCTTTACCTATGAAATTTATACCACTGTTTACTGAATGAAATGTGGGCAAGATTCATTAATAATCACAAGCTCATATGATTTATATATATATATATATATGATTTTGATTAATTGATTTAATTACCAATCTAAATTTCCTTCAAGAAATTAAAATTAGGCCTAATTAAGTGAAAAAACCCAATTTATTTGATTTTGGGCCTTAGTTTAATATCAATTTATATAGCCCAATCTTGTTATTTTAATTTTTGGGCCTTAATTTAATATCCATTATATAGGCCCGCGGACCGTTCCAGCTCGCATTGAAAGCGGACCGGTCTTGCTTTTTGTGGCCCGTTTAAATGTGAGCCTAAACGGGCTTGATCCGTTTAAGCCCATACCCGCATTGGCCCACATCGGCCCGCATAGGCCAGCCCGTTTTACACCCCTAACGGCGTTAGAGAGAGTTAACGAAAGTGTCCTTAATTTTGTTTTTTTGAAATATTTAGGACTGATTTTCGTGCAATTAAACGTTGAGAGTATAATTTCATTTTGTGGTAAATGTGAAAAGCATGTTTGGGTATTAAGCCAATTTAAAAAAAGAATGTAGATAAGAGTAGAACAAGTTCTTAGGTAAACTGTCCTAAAGAGTTTGGCTTGATGGATCAGATATGGAGATAGTTAAAAGTTCTTTTCTTAACCTTCCTCTGTAACATAAATGTTTTTTCCTGTTTCTTTCAAAAACACAATTACTTTCTCTCAAAGCGAAACTGCTATCAACAAAACATTAATATCTTTATAACATAATATCTCATTATTATATTATTAATACAAAAAATATCTAACTCATATCCTCCGCACTTATATATAAGAGTTTTTGTTGTCTTTAAAGACGACTTTTAGTAAATTTATCTAATTTAGAAACTTTCTTAAATTCTCTCTATATCTTTCTCTCTTCTAAGCCTTATTTAATCTTATTGTTAATCTCATTCAACCTTTTACCACCACTTACTATTGCACTCAATTTGAGGATCTATTTCAACCTTCTTTATTGCCTCAAACCAAGCTCGGGTCAGGCCCATGATAGGTAATAAGAAGTTTAGTTGATGCCCAAGCCCTGCCTGTAATTCAGGCCTGATTTTTTTGTTCAAGTTCGTTTTCGTTTTTGTGCTATAAGCCCAAGCCCGACCAACCCAAATATAATTTTATTTATTTTTTAAAATTTTTAATTAATTAATTATTTATTATTTATTTCCTTTAAATTTTAATTTAATTTGTCAAAATTTATATGTCAATTTTCATATTAAATATTTATAATCATGTTTATTAATCAATAATGTTTTTTGTATATATAAAATTATATTATGCTAAATAAATATATATAAAAAATAATATAAAATATAAATATCAAGTCGGGCTTGGCCAGGCCCGAGCTTTGAAAGGCTAAGGTGGGGCCGAGTCCGAGCCCATTTCTAAAATGGGCCTAAAATTTTGTCTAAACTTGATTATTATATCAGATATTTTTATTCAAATCCAATCAAATATCGAATAAGCCTTCAAACTTAAGCGGATAGCTCAATCCTTAAGTAAGTCTACTCACGACACATTTCGTTCTATTAATTTGCAACGTTTAGTTTCTACGGCTGAAAAACTCGTTTACAATGTGGTTTCTATTATATCAGAAATGATTCCATTGGAGACAAATTTTCATATTAAAAAATATATACGTGTTGTAATGATTCTTTTACGATTTTTTTTATTTTTTATCATTTCGAAGGCAAATGGTTTCAAATCATGTCAGATCTTTTAATAGTAATAATAATAATAATAATATTAAATTGCTTTGACCGTTTTATTGCAGTATACAATTTAATAATAATAAACCTCAAGAACTGATTGAAAAGATTTTATGATTTAAAAATAAGAGAAAAGAAATAAAAATATAAAAAAAAAAAGAAGAACTAAGAAGAATTAGATTGAAAAAACTTTATAAAAAAAATAAGAGCAATGGGAATAAAAGAAGATTAAATAGATAACACATTGAATATAACGATAATGAATCTTATACAATATCAAATTTTGTAAGTTCTTACCTTAAACAGAATACATGGAAGGTAAACAAATAAGAAAAAAATTACCTTCACACGTTTAAAGGATGCTTATGACTTTTGAAGGGATGAAAGGAAAATTTCTAAACCTATCCTTTTTTTACTATTTATGCTACCTTTTGAGTAATAAACAGTAACTTATTTTATTGTAGAAAATAAGATAAAAAAACAAAAAAAATAGGTGGAATTAGAATTTTTCTTTGTCTTTTATTTCCTTGGTAAACGGTGCGTTTGACTAAAGAAGACAATCATTTTTACTTGTCTTCTTTTACTTCACTATTTCTTCTTCAAAAAAAAAAAACCCACCTACTTCCAGCAGCCTAAACAGCTCCTCTCTGTATCAGATTTCAAATCATTGCTCTCATTCTCCGCCAAGTCTTTAACGCTCTATCAGCCTCCTATTCTCAGCACTGTGCGGCCCCCGATTATTTCCCTGTAGTCAATTGTATTAGAAGTCAAGACATGATTGTGATTTTTATTCCCTTAATTTTTTTGCGAAAATTTCTTTGCTGAAATTAGTTTCCTTGATTCAAAAATCTCAAGAGTTTTACAATCATATCTCCTTCATTGAAACTTACCAAAAATAATTTTTCAAAGTGCTTTTACTGAAATAAATAATAATGAAATAAAAAAAATAAATGAATTCATGGGTATGCAATCTCACTTGGTTTGAAAGCCACAGCTCAAAATCAAAAACCAAATTGCAAAAATCTGAAATCTCAAAAGTTTTGAGGGGTAATCGAAATTGTTGAGAATAAAAAAATAAAAAGGTAGATTCGCAAGACAATTTGTGATTATATTAACAAACCGATTTGTCGTTATTTATCAATCGTGAATCTCATGGTAAATGTTTTCCATGTCTCAAGAACTTTTAAAATATTTTAATCTCCATAATGTAGCTACCATTACTATAAATAGAGATCACAATTTTCAATTCGTTACCTGTAAGAAAATGGGATTGGTAAAAGGAGATGAGAATCTGGATGAGTTTCTTCAAGCTCAGGCTCATGTTTGGAATCATACGTTCACATTCATAAGCTCTATGTCACTCAAGTGTGCCGTCCAACTAGAAATACCAGATATCATCCTCAAACATGGCCGACCCATGACTGTTTCTGAGTTGGCTTTGGCTCTTCCCATCCACCCTTCCAAAGTACACTGTGTTTACCGCCTTATGCGAATCCTTGTTCGTTCTGGATTCTTCGCTGAACAAAAAACTGGCCAAAGTGACGAAGAAAATGGTTATGTCCTCACCCTTGCTTCTCGTCTTCTCCTCAAGGACAGTCCCTTGAGTGCAAGACCTTTGTTACTTGTAGTTCTTGATCCAGTTTTGATGAAACCATGGGACTATTTAAGTGCCTGGTTTCAAGACGATGGTGACTCTCCAGTATTCAGTACAGTTCATGGTTGTACTCTGTGGGATTATGCTGCGTGTGAACCAAGGCTGAACCATTTATTCAATGAAGCCATGGCAAGTGATAGTTTTCTTGGGGCGAGCGTGGTGCTTCGTAAATGCAAGGGAGTTTTTGAGGGGTTGAAGTCATTGGTTGATGTCGGGGGTGGCACTGGAACCATAACCAAGCTCTTTGCCAAGGCATTTCCACACATGGTTTGCACTGTTTTTGATCTTCACCATGTTGTTGCTGGCTTGCAAGGAAATGAAAACTTGAAGTATCTTGAAGGAGACATGTTTGAGAAAGTTCCCCCGGGAGATGCAATTATGTTAAAGGTATGCATGCATTACATTAATTATTAAGTGAAAATTCTTATTCTTAACTTTAAATATTCTGTTAAATATCTGACAAGTTAATTGCAGTGGATATTGCATGATTGGAGTGATGAAGACTGTATAAAAATACTCAAAAGATGTAAAGAGGCACTCGGAAGCAACAAGGGAGGGAAGGTAATTCTAATAGAAATGATAATGGGAAACCAAGTGGATGAAGAGGCTATTCAAGCAAAACTCTTTTTTGACATGGAAATGATGGTTGTTGCCAAGGGTCAAGAAAGAAACGAACAAGAATGGAGTAAGCTCTTTGTTGATACTGGCTTTAGCGACTACAAGATACATCATATTTTAGGCCTAAGGTCCCTCATTGAGTTATTTCCTTAATAACTAAGCTATATTTCTTCTTGTTATTTGTACTATAATAAAGTGGTCTTTCTGGCCAACAAACTCTCCAATCTCCAATGGAGTGATTTAAAAAAGTTTGTGATATGTTGTAATGTTTAATTTCAAGCAACTTCAATTCCATCTCCCTAATTATAAAAAAGTGCGATGTTTCTATGTGTTATGTTAAGTTTGTTACCCAAGTCTTTAAAGTTATATATGACTTTTCAGATGTTAATGCTAGACGTTGGAGCAGTTTACTGTGCAACCTTTTTTTTTTAATTTTTTTGGTGAATGTGCAACATTTATTTTAAAATCTAAATTATTGAAGCATGTTGTCATGGCCACATTATTAAGTTTTGCCCTTGGGATTGATTGGCAATTTGATATTTGGCTTTATTAATAATTATAATGGAAATCCTATAAATGGATATCTTACACAATTCAATCCAATTACGTAGAATAAAATATATATATAATCGGATTCAGATGGAGTTCAGACCGTAAATTTAATATTAATATAATTAATTAATTAAATTCATTAAATGTTTTTATTATAATTTTTAACTTTAATTTATCTTTTATGAGTTATCTTAAATTTGCTAATTTATTTTTTATAATATACATTAAAATTGATTTTAATTACTTAAAAGTAAAATTTTAACTTAATAAATAGATATTTAACCTTCAAATACTTAACAAATATTCTCTATATCATATGAGTAAGATTTTAATAACAAAAATAAAAGTATTTCATTTGGATAAGTTAAAAGTATATCGTTTGATAAGTTTTAAAATCATTATTGATTGAAAGTGACTAAAAAATGCAATTAGTTGGGCTAATACTCCAAATTCTATTCCATGGCACTTGAGGAACTTTTCAATTCATCTTACTCAACTTTTCCAAAGGCTGCGGATGGTGAGATTTTCTTACATTCCTAGAGAGGCAAATTTCATTGCGTATAGTTTAGCAAATGCTGGAGTTAACAGATATAATGCTTTATCAGTCCATCTCTAAATCTTTGCTTTGCTTTTGTGTTTTTCTACTGCTTTAATTTTCTTTTTCGGTTCTGTCCATCTCCTTAGAACCAAATTCTGTATCGTTTTGACTGTCATATATATTGCCTCTTGGCTTATTAATAATATTCTCATTGCTTTTCAGAAAAATAAAAAATAAAAGTTATAAAATCATTTCAACTTTGCTGTCCTCAATGATGTTCCCAATTGTTGATAAATCAGCGTCCGTCCTTCTTAGCTTGTTAATGGCTGAAATATTTACTTTTATCATTGCTGGAGAAGAGTGTTTACTTTTATCATTGCTTTTAAAGGTAAATGGTAAACCTATACGCTGAATTACCTTTTATTTTGTTTTAATTTTGTTTGTTCTTGTAGATATTTTAATTTTTCAACATGGATGTTGAACAAATTTTGAATTTGATTGCTGCTTTGAGTTACTATGGTAGCTCTTGTAATTTAGAATGGTGAGCTCAAAATTTTTTAAGCCACTGATCACCAATTTTTCTTTTAGATGGCTTGTGATTGTGTGTTGGACTTCTGTATTATTAGACCATTTTCGTAGTTCTATTATTGATAAGATTCTTTTTCCAAGGTCTTAACACGTTTTTTATATATTTTTACGAAAAATACGATTACGTGGTTGACAACGTAATTTTTGCAAGTGTGTCTTTCGTATTTTATCTTAATCGTTACGATGATAACTTGTGATTTTATTATGAAGTCTTGAACTTAAAAAAAGAGTTTTTAAATCAATTTCAATACAAACTTGTTTCGAATTTTATTTATTAATTAATTTCTTGAGTATATAATATAGTTGTTCCAATGTCCAATGATAATTTTCTTCTAAAATACCTTTCCATTAACTAATGAAAATGAAAAAAGAAAAAAAAAACTTAATAACAACTAAAAGTAATATGATTATTATAGAAAAATTATGAACATTGATTAATTAATATTTTGAAAATAAAGAGACTAAAATTATATATATTCTATTTTTTAGTAAAAATATATGGCTACATAGTTATATTATTGATAAGATTCTTTTTCCAAGGTCTTAACACGTTTTTATATTTTTTTGACGAAATAAGCGATTACGTGGTTGACAGCGTAATTTTTGCAAGTATATCCTTCGTTTTTTATCTTAATCGTTAAGATGATAGCTTGTGATTTTATTATGAAATCTTGGACTTAAAAAAAAGAGTCTTTAAATTATTTCAATACGAACTTGTTTTGAATTTTGTTCATTAATTAATTTCTTGAGTATATAATATTTTTTTGGTGTAAACTACAGGTATCTTCATCCGTTTTAACGGTTTGAGACTAATCTTGATCGGGACTTCGTCATAGTTAAGGCTTCTCACCCCTCCCCAAAAGTGTGTTTAGTGGGGATCGAACCTTAGAGCTCTTCCCACAAACTCAACCTACGTTGCCTTTTTGAGTATATGATATAGTTGTTCCAATGTCCAATGATAATTTTCTTTTGAAATACCTTTCCATTAACTAATGAAAAAGAAAAGAGAAAAGAAAATTAATAAAAACTAAAAGTAATATAATTGTTATAAGAAAATTATGAACTTTGATTAATTAATATTATGAAAATAAAGAGACTAAAATTATATATATTCTATTATATGTTTTTTTAAACAACTTATTTTTCACTAACAAAATTATTAATTACCAATTCAATAACAAAAAACTAATTTTACACAACTTTTTATCTTAATTTATATAACATTCTAATCCATATTCAATTAATTTAACAATAATTACAAATATTTAACATTTAATATCAACATAAATTGAATAATATAAATTTAAGACAAAACAAAATAAGAAATAATGATAAAAATATAATATTTTAACTAATTGTTCAAGTAATTAATACATAAAAATAAAATTTCTCTATTTAAATTAGGGTTTTTGAAAAAAAAAAAGGAATAAAATCCACTAAGGTTCTCAAAGTTTTACCATAATTCAACTCTAGTCCATTAGTTTGAGAAATGGATTTTTTGGTCCAAAATTATAAATTTGACAGTACAAAAAATTATTCTATTAAGTTACTATTAAAAAATCTATTAACCTAAACATTTTTTACTCATGAAATATCCATAATACCATTTTTGGTATTAAAAAATAAAAATCTTACATAGAATAATTTTTTAAAAAATTACTTAAAAATAATAAATAATAATAAAATTCATTGTTGATACTTGAAAATGTGATATTATTAATTCAAGTTTAGTAACTAATTAATATATGTTAAAATTATTTGTGATTTTAGATCAAAGTGCCTATTTTTCAAATTAATAAACCAAAGTTGAATTATAATAAAAGTTTGAGGACTTTAGTGAAATTCACCAATAAAAAAAAACACTATACATACCTTAAATATTACTCTTTCTTCTACTTTGATCTTAGTTACAAATACTAAAGAAAGTAAATTTTGAGACTAATTTGTTGGCTAATTTCTTCTTTAATGTTATTTTCTCTTAAATATTTGTATTAACTTTTGTCTATGTTGTTGCACAAAACAACAATAAATGCTTGCTGACGTTGATTCCTGTCCTCTTTCTCCACGTGTCTTCGAAAAGGTTCTGTAAAAGCAAGAAAAGTCAGAGTAACGCAGGGGGTGGTTCCTAGCATAGGTACTCCGATGCTTAAGTCAGCCAAAGGTTCTTCAATATTGGGAAACGTAAAAGCTAGTAGTCAAAAATTAGATAATAGAATTGTACCTGAGGCCTATTTATAGGCAAATATTCTAGGGTAATTACCTGGGGGTGATCACGTCTTTTTTATAGAAGTTTGTTTCCAAGTATAACACGAATTCTTTCATTATTGGGAATAGATGGAGGTCGTCGCCGGCGGGAGACTTAGGAAGTGCCGCATATGATAATAGGAGGAGTCTGTCGCCGAACGCGGGAGGCCAAATCTGTGCCACGTGTCCACAAAACGAGCAATGAGTGATAGACACCTGGGTTAGTCGCCAACGGCAAAGGTCCTGTCGCAAGTGAGAGGGATCTCCTATCGTCCAGAACTATCTCCCGTCGAATGTCATGTGGTCCAATAAGGCCTTGCCACGTGGCAAACTCTTTGTTGTTTTGGGCTCTAGCCCAATGTGAATGGACTTTGCCATATCAATTGCTCCTCACTCTCTTGTTGGATTTTTCCAAACAAGAGAGTATAAGTACTTGAGTATAGGACATTGTAGTCTTTTCCTGATTTTTTGTGGTTTTTCTGGTATTTCTTGCAGGTAAAAAATCTCAATTCTGCGGGAGGTGTTGTCAAGCGCGACGTTTGGTATTCCCTGTCGTGGCTATAGAAGCAGTCGAAGTTCGACGAATCAAGCACGAAAAACCTCTGAGCCATCACTCTGCCACATGTTAGCTCTCTCGCCAAAAAGGTCTGTCACCAAAATAGTCTTTTGCCCTTTCACAGAAGTCTCTCGCTTATCACTATCACAGTAAGTGTTCACCTTTTGCCCTAATTTAATATCTCTCGCACTTGCTTTTAAAAAGCCTCTCGCTGTTGTCTAGTCTTCCACATAGGCTTAGGGGTCTCTCGTTTCTAAGGTCTCTCGCCCATAGGTCTTTCGCCATTCCTTAAGTCTACTGCCTCACATCCTATCCTCGACCAACCATGTCTTCACAACGCCCTGGTAAAACACTGAGAAGGGGTGGTGTGGAATGCACATTAACAAGTGCTGATTTAGAAGAGATCAACACTCGTTTTCCCCTTCCTTCTGGTTATCTTTATAGACTTCCAGCTGATGGGGAAGTTACACCAGACCTAGCTAGAAGCGGCTTAGCCGTTCATAAAGTGTCTTTATCCTTCGATTTTCGTTTCCCTTTTCCTGAGTTTGCTCAAGCTTTCCTTAGGTATAAGGATATTGTTCCGTGTCAACTCCATCCCCATGCATTGGCTCAACTAGTAGCATTTTCAATAGTATGCCGTAATTTAGATATTGTCCCAACGATTCCTCTTTTAAGTGCCTTTTTCAAAGTCCGTGGGCTAAAAAGACTGATAACGTTTTCTCTTCAGAGGTTAAAGGTTGATGGGTTTCCTAATAAAATTTTTTCGGACCTTCCTATTAAATTGCGCAGTTTTGAGAGCGAGTGGGTCATTTTTGAAATTCCAAACGATTTACAAATTCGCACTAGATGGAACCGTGATACCAATGACCACTCGAAGCGCTCAGAAAAAATCGACTTAGCTAGCTTGAGGGTCTACTTCGGTGAGCCCATTAGGCGTATATGTTCCACCAGAGAGTGAAATTTATTTTCCCTTTTAACCCCCGAGAACATTACAGCCGCAGGCTGAGGAGTCAGCAAAGCTGTTCCTGGGACTGCTGTTGCTCTTGCTCCGTCCATCCTTCCTACAACCTCACCTATTCTTGGTTCTGGTTCCAATCGCCCATCCTCAGTTCCCATAGTTAAATCAACTACTCCTGAAGGTCATCTCGTAGATGAACCTTCTCCTGACCCAGGGGACGAGGCCTTAAGGGCTGCGGGAGTCGGTGTCAATGACCCATCTGACGAAGAACTTGAATGGAACCAAGGCGACGTCTTTGAGAGTCCTTTCTATGACTTTCCATCGGATGCGAACTTAGCTAACTTAGAAAACTTTGGTGATATTATAGGTTTTCGATTCATTTTATTCCAGGCATATGTGTGCGTGGTATTTTTGAACTTTATTTGCTAACTCCTTCTCTTCGTGTTACGCAGATATGAACTTCACGGTGACTATGCGTAGAAGGGAGGCCACTACGTTTGCCAGGGCTACTTCAGCAGCTCTCTTATCTCAAGAGCGGCCTCAGGCTGAGGCATCCACTCCTGGGCATCCTCACTCCCCTACTTCTCCTCCTCCGGTCATCAGCGAGCCTAGTTGCCCCACTCAAGAGGCCGAAAGAGGCAAGTGAAAGAGGCATCTTATCTGTGATCGTAGCTCGGACGATCACGAGAGTTCAGGGTCGTAGAGGAGTGAGTCCACCTGCCGAGAAGGTGACCTCAGTACTGCCGAGAACAGGTCGGCTCCTTATAAACCTCGTTGTAAATACTGGAAGAGGTTAATAATCGAAGGCTCGATGCCTACGAGGCCAATTCTGCCTAAGATAACTGATCCTACCTTGAGGTGATATCCAGTAGATGGTGGGGTCGTTGTTGACGGAGAAGATTTTCAGACCTATCCCGGTGTCAACGATAATGATAACATTAAGGAGCCCAGGGTAGCTTCTCGTCTGGCCTGGAGTACTATCCTTCCTCGTGACGAGATGGGGCTCTTCACGAAGCTCATAGAGGCTGAGAACAATTTTGACTACCTCATAATGAAGATGAGAGCGTCACCCTTATTTGGTAATGATACTCCCTTTTCTAACTTCTTTTGTTAGGTTTTTGAGTTATGTTGCTTTTTTTTTGTCAGGCGGCACAATAGACGGTTACCGCTAATGCACGGCACAGGGCTCTCAGGAAGCAAGCTGATAAAGAGATTCGTGAGCTCCGAGATAAAAACATGGAGCTTCATAATGAGGTTGCCCAGCTTCACCCACATACTAGCAAAGTCGAGGAATTGAGGAAGGAAAATAAAGCCTTGACACAGCAAAATGCGAACCTCAAGCACAAGCTGCAAGAAGAACAAGCGAAGGTGGTATCCTTCAAGGGATATCGGGAAGCTTACAATAAGGCGGCTCATGACTTTGAGGTTGCGAGGTCTCAACGAGACAAGGCTGTGGAGGAGTTGAACAATCATTAGATCGGCAAAGGGAGGTCTGAATCGAAGCAGTTCGCCAGTACCGCCTATCTCAACATTGCTATGAAAAGAAGGAAGAGTTTGCGGCGGGATTCGTCAAGTACAACTTCTACTTGGCTCTTGCTTGGTTGGAGAAGTATAGGCCTAATGAGACTTTCCCTGAGTTGCTTTTCACTCAAGAGGCCCAGTATTATGAGGCTCCTTCCTGGACCAAGTATGAACCCGACTCACAAAGTTCGAATGATTATTTAAAAGAGGGAGCCATAGATGACTTGGATAATCTTGAAGGTCTGTGGCCTCCTCGACAGCCACGCAGCCAGCCTGAGTTTACTGAGGCACGTGACCAGTCTAGACCCGTAGAGGTGCGTAAAAAGCCTGAACCTATCAAGGCAGGCGATCAACTCGAGCCTATTGAGGCACTGCAAGGGTTAAACGGCGATGAGCTCCAATTCTTCAAATTTACTGACGTCGATCCCGTGCCAGACTCTGTGGCTATGGCTGGCCCCTCAGGCGACGTTCCTATTTCTGAAATCGCTCCTCCGGCTCCCCCAAATCCTAGTACTGACGCAGCATCTTCTCAGCCAACTGACTTGGTTCTCACCATAAATTAGGATATTTTCATTTTCATTTTATCTTTTCATTTCATTTTATTTGTTAATTCATCTAAACGATGTACAAATTCGTTCTCAATGAAAAGTACAATCTCTTTTTTATAGCTTTTTCTTCTTTTGTCTGAATTCAATAGTTTTGTATTCACAACTGTTACAACACAAGGCTCTAAAAAGCAGCATTAAATACGTCTATAATTTTATAGCAATAAAGTAATTCAAATTTTGCGGCATAAAGCGTACCTTTTACTTTTACAGTGTTCAGCGTACCTCTACGCCATATTGCTTTCCAAGTTCTTCTTTGAAATAGTGTTGTTGTTCCTGTTCAAAGATGAACTTTTTTTCAAGCGTTGTGCCTATCTCATGCTTTTTTCGCTTAAAGACTTGTTAGAATTGATAAGACTATAACATCGTTTATGCCAACACAAAATGTTAAATGTGATTTGTTAAGTAATTGCAGCACATATACATCCGATAAAATTGTAACATACCTCGTAACGTATTTCACAACTTGCATTTTGTGTGCTACTTGGGTACTGTATTTTTCCGTACACTTCTTGAGGATTTCACAATTTGCCCATCTTGCGCATTTTTCGCTTAGGGATTTTATAGGATGGCTCGTCTCGCTCATTTTTCGCTTAGGAACTTTTAGAGAGTTGCCCGTCTCGCACCTTTTTGTGTTTAGGGACTTATGTTTGCCCATCTCACACCTTTTTGTGCTTAGGGTCTTATTTTTGCCCACTCGCACCCTTTTGTGCTTAGGGACTTATGCTTTGCCCGTCTCGCACCCTTTTGTGCTTAGGGACTTCTTTTTGCCCGTCTCACACCCTTTTGTGCTTAGGGACTTATATTTGGCCAGCTTTTGCCTCTGTCATTTCTATTCCTGTAACACATAAACCATCTAATGTATTGCATTAGAAAATGTAAAATATGAATAACTAGCCTTTATTCATAAATCATATTATAACAAAGCAAGGATAATATTATCAGAACTAATGGAGAAATAAGAATAACAATAATAAGAAAATATAATGCTTTTACTGCCAGTACAACTTAAGGTGATTAGTGTTCCCACAGACGACACCAATTGTTGTTGCACAAAACAACAATAAATGCTTGCTGACGTCAATTCCTGTCCTCCTAATTTTGTAAGGTCTTTCTTTGGTCTCCCCTCACTTGACCAATACCGTGAAGAGTCAGGAATTTCATTAACAGATAGCAAGGGTGTACTACCGCCCTTATGTCATTCAGCAACGGTTACCCAAGTATCATATTGTAAGCTACCGATGTTGACTTCACTACCATAAACAAAACTTGACAGACAACACTTCTCGGGCTTTCCCCTAACGTGACAAGTAGCTGAATTGCACCTACTACCTTTACCTTTTCTCCAGAGAAGCCATATAATGGTGTGGGCACTAGCTTTAGCCTATCCTCCAAGAAGCTCATCTTTTCAAAGCAATGCCAGTAGACTAAGTTTACTGAACTCCCATTGTCTATTAGGATTCGACTCACCGGGTACTTTGCTACAACTATGGATATCACCATCAAGTCATCATGAGGGATTGTTAAATCTCCTCTATCGGTCGGTGTAAAAGTGATGGCCTCTTCGCCTTGCCTTTCTTCTATCACTGAGTTAACTTGATAGGCCTGCCGGGCGTAGGACTTTCAGGATGAGGAGGATGTACCGGCCAACAATTCTCTTCCAGATATAACGTTAATTGCTGGTCCTGTGGGCTCGTTATCTTCCTTGGGGTTCCTCATTTCTATCCTCCTATCATTATTTCTCCTATCACCTTCATTTCTTCCTGCATTCCTCCTGCTCTCGTCTCTTTTATCCCTTTGGTAATTTCCGCTGTTTCGCATGGGATAGTTGTTTCTGTCACTCCTCCACACAAACTGATTTATCTTTCCTTCACGTGCTAGCCTTTCTAATTGATTCATCAACTCTCTACATTTCTATGTCGAATGTCCATTTGTCGAGTGATAGTTACAGTATGAGTCGAGGTCATGACCTAGATTCCCAGACATCTTCTTTGGAAACTGTATAAGTCCTGACCCCTCAATAGCTACCAATATCGAAGTCCGAGGTTCAGTGAGTGGGGTGTAAGCGTTGTATTTTAATACAGGGGCTTTATCAAATTTTCTCGGTTGGCTAGAAGACGCCTCAGTGACTTCCCTTCCTCGTTTCCTTCCTTCCTTGGGCTCCCTGTTCGCCACCATTTTCATCACTTCTTCTTGAGTGATATACTTATTTGCTCGAGAAAATAGGTTTGAGATTGTGGTTGGTTGGTCTAGTGACAAGGATTCCTACAATTTCTCAGACCTTGTTCCCTGTAACATAGCTGCTACGACTATGCCAACTTGCAGATCCCGTACCTGCAGAGTTGCATCTCTAAACTAATCCACATAACTCTTTAACGACTCCTTAACTCCATGTTTAAGAGTGAACAAATAAGTTGGCTCCTTCTTCCTTTGACTATTTACCACAAAGGCCTTAAGGCATTCACTTCACAGCTGATCAAAAGAGGCAATAAACCCCTCGGGCAAATTATTAAACGACTTCATCGCATGTCCAGTCAAAGTGAGCGAAAAGGCCCTGCACATTATCTCATCCTCCCATCCATGTAACAACATCAAGGCCTCATTGTTTTGCATATGGTCATAGGGGTCCGTCTTTCCCGTGTACACAGTCATCTGCAGCATTTTGAACTTTGGAGGCAGCGATTTTTGTAGGATAGTTGTGCAGAATGGCACTCTTCTCCTTTGGCTCTGTTTTGTTGACACCAACTTCTTCTCTTCCAGCACCTGTTCTATCATCTTTTTCATGTTCGCAGAGGGAGCAAATTGATTTTTACCCCTTTCAGCATGAGATGAATCTGGCAGGTCTTCTACCATTATTTCCTTGCCTTTCCCCCGATGCACATCTCGTCACGTCATCTGCATGTTCCAAGTAGGGTCAAACTCCAACCCGGCTCCCCAAG
This sequence comes from Heritiera fomes, assembly GCA_032173925.1. Classification (NCBI taxonomy): domain Eukaryota; kingdom Viridiplantae; phylum Streptophyta; class Magnoliopsida; order Malvales; family Malvaceae; genus Heritiera; species Heritiera fomes. Next base: position 7,728,927 of record JAPDPM010000004.1, on the reverse strand, counting down.
TGCTCTCATTATCGATCCCATTCTTTTCGACACCTTCGACACCATGTTCTAAGTTAGTTGCAACAAAATTCAACAAATCATGGTGATAGGCGGAAGACCCTGCCGCATGTTTAGTATCCTGTCGCCCCACGCCAGACACCTGTCACCTGAGCCCTGCCATAGGTCCCAACTCTGCTGCGTCCCCAGTCTCCCGTTGGGTCCTTGCAACAGGCCTTTTGTTACCTAGTCCTGCCGCCTCTTGCTGAATATTATCCTCTTCTACAAGGGGAGCCTCCTGCTACCGAGAGGGGTCTGTTGCTTTCACATGATCCTATCGCCCAAATGCCTGTGACGAGACCCCTTGACTTGTCTCCTCCACCAAATTCTATACGACTTGCGGCAGGCTCAATGTCGGGAGGACTCCTTTAAACAAATCCACTATGGCTCTCAACGCCTAAGTTGTCTCTTCGTTCTGCCACCTCAAAGCTTCAAATTCTGCCACAGACACAGTTGTTTACTCCTCTTCTCTGTTCGCCTGGTTTCTCTAGTGAATGGGTTGTTCAAGGGAACTTACAGAGTTCTCATCACTTCCAGTTCTCACATTGGTTGATCTTGTTCTCACCATCTTAAAAGTTTTAATTGGCTTTTAGTACGTTTCCCACAGACGGCGCCAATTGTTGTTGCACAAAACAACAATAAATGGTTGCTGACATCGATTCCTATCCTCTTTCTCCACGTGCATTTGAAAAGGTTCTGTAAAAGCAAGAAAAGTCAAAGTAACGCAAGGGGTGGTTCCTTGCGTAGGCACTCCGATGCTTAAGTCAACCAAAGGTTCTTCAATATTGGGAAACGTAAAAGCCAGTAGTCAAAAATTAGAGAATAGAATTGTACCTAAGGCCTATTTATAGGCGAATATTCTAGGGTAATTACCTGGGGTGATCACGTCTTTTTGATAGGAGTTTGTTTCTAAGTATAACACGAATTCTTTCATTATCGGGAATAGATGGAGGCCGTTGCCGGCGGGAGACTTAGGAAGTGCGGCATTTGGTAACGGGAGGAGTCTGTCACCGAACGCGGGAGGCCAAATTTGTGCCACGTGTCCACATGACGAGCAATGAGCGATAGACACCTAGGTCAATCGCCAGCAACAGAGGTCCAGTCGCAGGTGAGAGGGATCTCCTATCGTCCAGAATTATCTCCCGCCGAATTCCATGTGGTCCAATAAGACCTTGCCACGTGGCAAACTATCTGACGTTATAGGCTCTAGCCCAATGGGAATGGGCTTTGCCATATCAGTCTGTTTTATTTTTTTTCTCTTTTATGTTAAAAGTGACACTAACGTCAATATACAGTTTTTTTTAGTTCTTTACCTTTTTCCTTTTATATATATTTATTTTAAATTACATTTTTTCTTAATCATTTTATTTTTGCAAATTCTATTTTAATCCATAAATTTAATTTCCAGTAGGATCAATTTTAATTTTTTTTCTGAATTTTTACATATACAATAATATAACTAAAATTTCACTTGGATCAATTGACCCCACGTTTTGACTATTGCTACGCCACTGTGTGCAGATGGCTGTGGTGTTGTGCCTCTATTGGTGCGGTTTGATGCGTGCGGCACCGAAGAAGAGTGTCTACTTTTATCAGTGCTTTTAAAGGTAAACGGTAAACCCATACGCTAAATTACCAATTTTTTTGGTTAAATTTTGTTTTATTTTTGTTTGTTCTTGTAGATATTTTAATTTTTAAACATGATTGTTGAACAAATTTTGAATTTGAATGCTGCTTTGAGTTATTATGGTAGCTCTAGTAATTTCGAATGATGAGCTCAAAATTTTTAAGCCACAGATCACCATTTTTCATTTAAATGAGTTGTGATTGTGTGTTGGACTTCTATGTTATTAGACCATATTCGTTCTGTTCAATTCTGGTCTAATTTTTGGGAGCCCAAAGGGGATGGTGAAGTTTCAGAAACGCAAGAGAGTGGTGGAGTCTGAAATTTAATTGTCTTCTGATTCAACAGATTTTTACAGCCTAAAGGGCTAAATGCAAGTATTTGATAGTTGAAAATAACACCTTTGTTCTCTAGTTATTGTAGATGGGCCTCATGTCTCCCTGATGGTAAGTATATTTCCCGTGAGAGAGCAAGTCTTGATGAAAATATAAGTAATTAGTGTGGTTTGTGTAGGGATGTAAACGGATCGGGTACCCGCTAAATTTGGGATACCCGAACCCAAACCCGAATCCGATTAACTTTATAATACCCTAATCCTATTAACTACCCGATTATTTTTATTTATGCTACCCGAACCCTAACCCTATAAAATATAAAATACCCGTTTAACTACCCGAACCCGTTAAACTACCCGTTTATTAAGTCAAAGTTTGACTTTTAAATTTAAATTTAAAATCAATTTTAGAATAACTTAATTAAAACATTATATTAATAAATTTAATTTAACTCATAAAAATAAATTAAAGTTAAAAATCATAACTATAATATATAATGGTTTAATTTAATTAAATAAAACATTACTAATAAATAATTTATATATAAAAAATATAAATATTGTATTAATTAATTATTATTTATAATCGGGTTCGGATAGCGGGTATCCTAAGGTCTCTACCCGAACCCGTGACGGGTAGTAATTTCACTATCCGAACCCGATTATATACTATCCTAACCCTACTTAAACGGGTCGGATAGCACCAGGTACCTGTTTATAGGGTACCCATTGCCATCCCTAGGTTTGTGAGAAAAAATGCTAGACAAACGGGTTATAAACACAGAAAAGGGGGAGGAAAAAAAAAATCCAAGCACATTGTTGTGTCACGTGTTTGACAAAAGAACTTTTTTTTTTTTAGAATTTTGGTCGTAATAAAAATCTTTGCAAATGGCCAAAATTTGATACATTTTTAATTGAAAAAAACTGTGCTTTAATTATCAGAGTAATACCCTGGAGTACCAAATAATTAAGAATTAATATCTTATATACTGTCAATAAAATTTTCTGACTCTATAAATGGGGTAAGAATCATGACACATGTTATTTAAAAATATTAAAAAAATAAAAATAAAATAAAATAAGATATCTATTACGATCCTAACTTCGCTTGTGAAGTAAAAAAACTCCACTGATGGTTCATGGGATAATTATCTATTAATTAATTAGATATGAATGTGGGCATCCATTATAATTGATGGTGTTTTGGTTTATATAAAATTAAGTTGAATTTAATCAATTATCATTAGGTTTTTGTATATGAACACACATGCTCTTTTTCATTTTTATATATAACATTTATATAACATATATTAGCGTTTTAAACAAGATTTTGAATTTCTATTGATTTGTAGATGGAGTCCGATGATATCAAACCTACCTAGTAATCAAATTCTATTCCTCTTAAGTTGGTGGGAGAAGAAAATTCTATATCAATTGAGTGTTTTACTTCTATCAAACTTAATAAATCTTGTTGAGTTGTGTTATGTTTGTTTTTTGTTTTAGATTTTTATGTGTGCACTTTTAAACGCATGACATGTTAATTGAGTAGGAATTAAAAATATTATTATATCCTTATATTATGATTATTAATTTGTATGTTAATTATGGTGTAAATATGATAGTCTGTTTTTCATTGTTGGCTTATATTTTATTCTTAGTAATGATAGTTGTATTTAATTGTGTTATCCGTGTTTAATAGCATTAGTCATGTCTAATTGCGTCAGTGGTGTTTAATCGTATTTAATTGTATCGTGTCGTATCATTTCATGTTACACAAACAATTATAACGTGTTAATCATGTTGTATCGCATGTACATGTACAAAAAATATATCGTTTATGTGTTTAGGATTTAAACACTTTTTATCATTCCTATGGTGTATGTGTCTCAACAACTCATGTCGTTGGTTCTATTGTATATAACACAAAACACGATATGAACACACAAATTGTTAATGTAGACATCCAATTTTATCCAAATCGATAATACTATTACTCAAAAATTTCAAATAAAATATTGTGTAAAACTTGTTTGATGATAAATTCATTTCAAGTAAATTCAAAAAATTTTAAGTTAATTTGAATAAAATTATTTTTTTTAATTTAAAATTCATATTAGGAAATGGATATGATCCAAACCAAATATATTGGATCACAATATTGTAATAAGTCTTATTGTAATAAGTCTAATTGGACTTTCAAAGTCCAAATTAAAATACATTGGGCTTCAAGGCCCAAAGAAAAATGGGTTGAATTTTCTTTTTTATTTATTTATTCTCATTTTTTGTTTTATTATTTATTTATTTTATTATTTTTTTCTTATTATTATTATTATTATTATTATCATTATTTGTTTTCAATCACATTTAATGTGAGTGGCCATTCTCGTTGACTGGCTGCTTGGTTTAGGCCAAAATCCGTCTCCAGCCACCGATTTCACCACCGAATTCCACTGAAAATCCACCATTCAGATGCCATCCATCCCATCTTGACAATCCTTTCTTGTGACCAAAAGACAAAGACAAAAACCTAAGGATTAAACAGAGTTGCTGGATCAAAGGGCGATCCTAGTTGGATTTAAAAGGAACGTTTCTACAAAACGAAAAAGGAGGATTTGTCTCGATTCCAAACCTAGTAACAACCACCACCATTCAGCACTGCCAGCACACCCGAGCACCCTTGCCACCCCCTGCCATCGCCAATGTTTCATTACTCATCACGGATACACCAAACCACAATCACTAAATGAAACCATTCACCATCACCGAAACACCAAGCCACCACCGAAAACAGAAAACCATAGCCACAGCCCGAAACCACCATACAACCCTATATCCCATGCCCTAAGCAGAGCGCCCTAAGACACCATTCTCGGCACCGTAACAGCCACCACCCCTTACCTGTCAACACAACCAAAAAACCAAACCCAAAAAACAAAGAGAGAAGCAGACTTCAAACTCGACAACCCCCAAAAAAAATGAAGCCTAAAAATCCCAAAAACCATATCTAAAAACCTGCAAAAAAAAAAGGAGAGAGAGGAAACCATAACAAAACCAGCAAACCCAAAAACATTTAGAGCCATTAATAAAAAGACAAAAAAAATAGAAAAGAAAGAGGGGGAAAGGTTTCAATCTAGGTTAGATCCAGGGTGTTAGGTTGGTTTTTTGGAGAATCGGTGGCCAGATCTGGTTAAAAGAGGAGGAGAAGGGCGAAGTGGAAGAAAAAAGCAAGAAAAACGACAGAAGATGGTGTTTTACAGTTTTGAACCGATGGCTTCTTTTGCAGATCTATGAATTTAGGGCCACTTTTTAAGGAATCCGAGGCTAGAAACGAAAAGAGGAAGACGAGCAGAAGAGGAAAGTGGTGAGCTTTTTTATTTTAGCCAACCGGCAACGACGGCCGGCGACGACGGCCGACGATCCGGCAGGGGCCGAAAATCGCACGTGAGAGAGCCTTTCAAGGCTCCGAAAATTATTTTGTGTAAAAGAAGCTAAAATGAATAAATAAAAAAAGAGATTTTTATAGTGTGTGTAAAAAAAAAAGAGCCAACCAGCATGTGGACCCGACCTGGGTCCAGGACCCGAGCCCTTGACTCGAGAACACTCACAGTCGCCTGACCCACTACGGAAAGAGGTGACTCGATCCACCTCGCCGACTCGAGCCACCAGACTTTTGAGTATTGGGCACTTGTTTAGTAGACCTAATAGTTAGGGGTGAGCAAAAATTGTTGGAACCGAAAAAATCGACCGAACAGTTCAGTTTTCGATTTGTTCGGTTCGGTTTAATCGGTTTTTCGGTTTGTTCGGTTCGGTTTAATTGGTTTTATTGGTTAAATCTGTCGGTGATCGGTTTATATAAATGGTAAACCGAACCGACCGAAAAACCGATTTACCCAAAAAATAAATTATAAATATAAATATATATTAGATAAATATTATATTTATGTTTTTAAGTTAGTAAATTTATGAATAATATTGGTTATTTATCTTTTTTTGGTGAAGTTTTATGCATTTATTTGGATAACATGTTGTAAATCTTGTAAGAGATATTAATAAAACAAATTTATATTATATACTATTATACATTTATTTACCAAAGCTTTAAATTCGATTTTAATCTTGCAAAACCGAACCGACCGAATCAATTCGGTTTGGTTTGGTTCGGTTTGTGAGTTTCATTCAGTTCGGTTTCGGTTTCGTGCTTAAGGGATCGGTTTTTTTCGGTTTTCGGTTTTGTGAACCGAAACCAACCGAACCGACCGAATGCTCACCCCTACTAATAGTAGCTTCAAGTCCATTCCAACTTAGGCTTTCATTTGGGGTAAAATTTCACTAACTTCCTATTTATTTATTTATTTGTTTATTTATTCATGTCATTTTTTAAAAATATATGTTATAAAAATAAAAACTCATAAATTTTCATACTTTTACCTAAAGAATTAATATTATATATATATATATATATATACGTGAAAATAAATAATAAACAAAATTAGTAGACGGAGATAAATCTTAGTCCGATGATGGGATTTATTAGAAATCACAAGTAATGATTCTTTGATAATCCTTAGGATCGAATAAAAATACTTAAATATTACCAGCGTATTGGAATATTTAAGTAATTTTAGTTCGATATTAAATTTTTATATATAGTTGATTTTATGAGATAAATTGATTTTTTAAAAAAATAAAAATAATAATAATAAAAACAAGTAAAAAAGGAAATTTTTAATTTAAGTAGTGATTTTCTAACTGATGATGGGATGTTATGAAATTCACAAGTAGTGATTTTCTAACTGATCCCTAAGTGAGAGAAGTCCATTAAATATTACCAGAGTATTGAAATATTTAGTGCGATTTTTCAATAATTTAAATTTTTGTTAGAATTGAAAATGAATAAAGTTTTTTTAAATCAAAACAAAGAAATTAATAACAAAGTTTAAATTTAACTAAATTTTATTTCGGATGATGGAATGTTATGAAATTCGCAGGTAGTGATTTCTTAATTGATCCTTAAGTGAGAGGAATCCATTAAATATTACCAACGTATTGGAATATTTAGTTTGATTTTTCAATTATTTAATTTTTTTGTTAAAAATATAAATAAATAAGTTTTAAATAAAAGAAAAAGGAAATCAATAATAAAGTTTAAATTTAATTAATGTGAATACCCGATGATGGGATGTTATGAAATTCATAAGTAGTAATTTCCTAACTGATCCATAGGTGAGAAGAGCCACTAAATAAATAATATTGATTTTTATTTAAAATAAATAAAATTTTATAAAAAAATACATGTGCATCATTCATTATCTGTTTGCATCATTCATTATCTGTTTGCATCATATGCATTCATGATAATTTTCGAAAAAGTGTGAATTTCCGACGATGAGATTCTATAAAAATCGCAAGTAGCGATTCTTAAAAAATCTCTATGTGAGAAATTTATTTCAAATACTACCAAAAATATTGGAGTATTTTATTTAAGTTTTCAATACAAAAAGGTTCCCATTTACTTTTTAAAGAAAAAAATAAAATTTAGTCTATTTAAAATATAGAAATAAAAATGATTTTGAAAAAAGAACCAAAAAAAAAGGATTATGATAAAATAGGAATTAATTTCAAATATTAAATTAAGATCATTTCATTAAAACAAAAAGGATAACACGTGATTAAGATGATACCGTTTTAAACGGGCGTCGTGAGGGTGGTAATCCTTTCCCATGCGTAGCCGTACTCCAGAACTTGATTTTGTTTTCGTAGACCAAAAATTCTCTTTTTAATAAAACTTAATTAATTTTGAGATTTTGTTAAAAAGATAAATATTTTTAGGTGACCAATCACACCTAGTCAAAAAGAGATTGGTGGCGACTCCCTGTTTTTCATGTTTTCAAAATCGTCAAGCGGTCGAGTCCTCAGACGAAATTGTTACGACAGTCAAATCTAATAGTATTAACTTTATCAATAAGATTTTGTGAACAATACTTTTAATTTTATATTTTATGAATATAAGATTTATGGCAAGAATAAAAAGACTAATAATTGAAATAAAAGATAGATTCCCAAGACAAAATTAAGATTATTTTAACCAATCCCTCCCTTTGTTGGTATTTATCAGTCATGAATATCAATGTCTCAAGAACTTGTCTAATTGAACAGAGTGTGTTGGCTCAAAGCTTGGCTGTAAGGTGCAAAAATGATTTTAATGCAAGAAACAAAGTTAATGGATCTTAAGGTAGAGCAAATTCCAAAATGGTGGGAAAATTGTGATGTTGATAGGATTTTCTCTCCTTCTTAGAGAAGTTCAATTGGTTTGCTGGCGATAGTGGATCAGTCATATTGGCTTAAAGAATTATGGTGATAGATATTGTCTTTTGTTTTCATCAGTTGGTGTCTATAGTGGAAGGTTCTGTCTGTTTTGTTTTTGCAGTGATTTTGTGTTCTCTTACACAAGGTGTTTTTCCAGTGTAATCCTGATTTGCTTTAATGAAAACCTTGACTTTTCAAAAAAAAAGTCTCAAGAACTTGTAAAATATTTTAATCTTCATAATATGTGCTACCATTCCTATAAATAGAGATCAAAATTTTCAAGACTAGCGAGCACCATCATTACTTGTTAGAAAATGAAGTTGATAAAAGGATATGAGAATCTGGATGAGTTGCTTCAGGCTCATGTTTGGAATCATACATTCAGATTCATAAGTTCCATGTTTCTCAATTGTGCTGCTTAACTAGAAATATACCAGATATCATCCATAAACATGGTCGACCCAAGACTGTTTCCAAGCTTGCTTCGGCTCTTCCTATCTACCCTTCCAAAGTACATTGTCTACCGCCTTATGCGAATCCTTGTTCATTATGGATTCTTTGTTGAACAGAAAATTGGCCAAAGTGATGAAGAAAATGGTTATGTCCTCACCCTTGCTTCTCGTCTTGTCCATAAGGATAATCCCTTGAGTGCAAGACCTTTCTTACTTGTAATGCTTGATCCAGTTTTGATGAAACCATGGCACTATTTAAGTGTTGGCTCCAAGATGATAGTGACTCTCCAGTATTTAATATAGCTCATGGTTGTACTGTGTGGGATTATGCTGCTAATGAACCAAGGCTGAACCATTTATTCAATGAAGCCATTGCAGGTGATGGTTTTCTGGCGGCAAGCGTTGTGGTTAGTAAGTGCAAGAGAGTTTTTGAGGGTTGAAGTCACTGATTAATGTTGAGGGTGGCACTGGAACCATAGCCAAGCTCCTTGCCAAGGCATTTCCACAACTGGATTGCACTGTTTTTGATTTTCCCCACGTTGTTGCTGGCTTGCAAGGATGTGAAAACTTGAACTATCTTGAAGGAGACACGTTTGAGAAAGTTCCCCCGAGAGATGCAATTATGTTAGAGGTATGCATGCTTTACATTAATTAATTATTAGAGTAAATTGCACCCATGGTCCTTGTAGTTTGGGCTATATAACAAATTGATCCTTAAAGTTATATAACTTAACAAAACATTCCTTTCGTTATCAAAACTGTTATGTCAGACGTTAAAAATCAACTTGATCACACGTGAAAGAAATAATTGCTTAGCTGGCATCTGACTTATCTCACCTATTTTCTTTTGCTTTCTTTTACGGATTGACTAAAAAACATTTGCCTGCTTAAGTTATTTTCACATATAAATCATTCTTTTATTCTTTAAGATATAAAGTAATTTTTTTATTTTGAATTTTTTTTTTACTTTGCAATTATTTTAATAAAAGTAATGTAAGTAGATTTTTATTTGAAAAATTATAGTGTCCTTTATTCAATTTAATTTACTTCTTATTTTATTTTCTCTCTCTTCAAATTTTTTTTCTAATCATAAACCTCAAACATTATATATTTTCCTTTAGCTTTTTAATTCTAATTTATACTTCAATTTATTTATTATTATTTTATTTATTTAATAAAAAATAAAAGTACTTTTTTCTTATCTTAAACTCTATCTTTCTTTTATTTTACCTGTTGTTTATTTTTATGATTTTTGTGTTTTACTTTTTTTCCTTACTTATCAACAAATCATTCTGCCAGTGGCAATGGGTTTAGTGTTTTATTTAAAAAGGTTTCTTCAATTGGATATCAACAAGAAATCTAGAAGAGTTCGTTCAAACTTGAATCAAGCCACAAATTGAACCCAATTTTATATTAAATTAAATGTGATATACATGAGTATTAAAATATATATATATAAGAAATAAATAAATATATATATATATATATATATATATATATATATATATATATATATATATATATATATATATAAGAAAAAAAAACCCGAATGGCCTCCTTAGAAAGCCATTGGTTTTCACGTGCTCCCATTACCGTGGGAGTAGGATTTGAATAAGAAATGAAAGGCAGAGGCTTTACCTTTGCCAAAACCCAGAAACCAAATATAAAAAATATATATGTATAGAAGTTGTAGCCTATGAGAAGAGTGCAGCGAGCGAAAGGGTAGAGAGGAGAAGAAACACTACTGCAGCAAGGGAGAACAGAATCAAGGCCAAGAGAAGAAGGAATCGAAGCAGGCGGGGAGGCCTGATGAGAGAGGAAGAAAATAGTTGCTACCTTTGCTGCCTAAAGAAGTCGAACCTGTAGCTAGTGTGAAGAGATCATGCGAGAGAGAGAAATGAGTGTTTGAAAGAGGCTGAGTTGAAGCAAGAGACGTGAGAGAGCATAACAGATCAAGAAAAACTAAATCATTTTCAAAGGCTGATTTTTGGCTGGTTCGGCACTGGTTTGGGGCTATGTCCAGGGGATCATTTTAGGTTGAATAGGTGGATATGGTTTGGGTTTTTATTGTTTGTAAAATTGGTCTGAAAGGGGAGGAAATCAAGAGGGGTGAAATAACATAGTGTAGGGAAAGGGAGCTCAAAATCGAGAGAATAATGAGAGGTGGGTGAGTGAGTGTTTCGGCTGGAAAGGAAAGGAAATAGTTAAGGGGCTGAAACTTGCGGCTAAGGGTAGTGGAAATTGATAAGGAAAGAGAGCATGCAAACTATGAGTTATTGGAGAGGGAAAAGAGGAACAAAACTGGAGAAAGAAGCAACCGATGTTGCTACTGTGTGAACCTAGAAAACTAACATGGATTGGGAGTGAAATGGTGTGAGACCCTATTATTTTACACTGTACACTATATTTGTAAAGGATTGATAGTGGAAATAAATATTAAATACAGATTTTCATTTTTTTTTCATTTTCTTATTGGATTTAAATTTATGGTGTATGTGAGGTGGAATGAACATTTAAAATTTTAAGAATGAAAATTAAATTGTTGGAATTAATGGCAAAAAGATCAAAGTCAATAAGAGAATATTTGTTATTGGTTAAAGAATGTAAAAAAGGGATGAAGAGTAATGGATGTCAGACAATGGACGAACAAATTAGATAAAAAGGTCAATGATAGTGGCTGGAAGTGGCGAGGAGAAGAAAAAGAATGTTAAAGTCTAACATAGGATGAATTTAATTGGCTGGAATGGTCTTCGCCAATTAATGAGGGTAGAAAATCTGCATCATGCTATCTCCTTTTTATTGTCATATTTTCTTCAACCATTAATGAGAGTAGAAAAGAGAGCTAACCGACTTATTGAGGAGTAATTTTCTTCATGCATTAACATGCTACAAGACAAGAGAAATGATGAGAGAAGAAACTGAGGTTAACAGACAGCAAAGGGGTATTGAGAAACTTGTATATAAAGAGGAATAGTGAGATCGAATACCCAGCAATTTCATGTTTCTCTCGATTCCTCCTGATGTACGCCAGCTTTGATGTTATAGCTAGAAGTGGAGTGCTTTACTCTTGTTTCCAAGGAGTCCTAGTAGAAAACTCATTTCCCCTAGCTAACTAAATACCTAGCCCTCTTTGCTAAATCCTCCTTTTATCTCAAGATCACCTAAAAACAATAAGAGAAGGGGACAGACGTGTGGAACAACAAAACAAGTTGTGAGATTGTGTTGGCTCAATCAAAACAGGTAAATAAATTTCCAGTCAACACTATGTGTATTTAATCCTTGGCTTATAGTGATGATATGCTAAGTAGAAGATGTGTAGTTATATTACTTAGCATGAAAGTATGTAGTAAGTTAACATGGATAAAATTTTAATGGTTGGGGACGTTAATGGTTGAACATAAGCTGCTGTGTTATGCATGTGTAACCTGAGTAGAGGAAACATGATGGGCGAACGTGAGCTAGCCAAATGGGCGAGCAAGAAATGAAGATACTCGCCCAAAAGGATGAGGCGAGCTAAATAAATTGTCTGAGTCGTGATATACATGTTCGCCAATATTTATGGTTAGTCAGAGTGATCGCCTGAATGGGTGAGGGCATGTGATCACTCAAACTATTGAAAAAGATGAGTTGAATTGTGGCGAACTCCACATTTAAGCCATTATGAATGGCGAATCGCAGGTTGGGCGAGCTCCCAGAATAAGCTAATGAGTGAATGGCGAATAGGTCTGGGCGAGCTACCACATGTAAGCCCAATGACGATTGGCAAGCTCTATTGGGCGAATGGCGAGCTGTAGAGTAGTCACAGAATCTCGCCAAAGTGTTAGAAAATCTTAATAGTTTTAGAAAATATACAAAAAGAAAATATTAATGGTATTAATATTTTACCTTGCAGCTGAGAAGTGAGAGTTGATAAAGGCGAGTGGGAAGCTAAGCTTTGAAGAGACCAGGTAAGGGAGTTGTATGTGAAGTAAAATGCATGTTCTGTGGAGTTAAATTTTATGGAATTATTGAGAAATTGTTTGTTTTATGACATGCATTACTATGAAAAAAATCGTGTGATTGGGCGAACTGGCAAAATGGCGGGCGAGCTCACTTTTTTATGATTTTTGATATTTGGGTGAGTAGCCTTGTTTAAGAAGAAACTCAGGCGAGCTAAAGTGGCGAACCCCTTTTAATGATGCTTTGGGGCGGGCGAACCCTGTGTTTTTATGGGTGGCCAAGTTGACCATGGCAATGCCATAAAGGGCGAGCCAGGTTAATTTGTTTTAATCGCCAAAGGTTGGCGGGCGAACACAAGTTCACTGCACTGGGCGAGCCCTACATGGCGAACTGATTTATGAGTATTTTTCTCAACGAATAATAAATTATTTTGAAAATAGAAATATGAAATCTTTTTGGGTGAGTTGAACATTGGGCGAGTTGACCAATGGGCGAGTTGACTATTGGCGAGCTGACTATGGGCGAACTAGCCATGGGCTAGCCAGCTTAACCCGTGCCTTTCTCACACGGAAAATGTTGAGATTGCGGGCTGTTTTACTATTTTATAAAACCTTTTGGAAATCAAATCATTTTGTGGAAATGATAACATGAGTGAAATAATTCCATAAGGGTTTTCATGAGTTATAAAAGTGATTTTTGAGACTTTAGGCCCTGAGTTCATGCTTTATTATGTAATTGCGTGACCCATCTGGGGCGGTGGCTCGGGTCAATGGACCAACGAGTGCACCTCAGGGCGTCACAAGGCTGATGGACCCGCCAAGTGATCAGCGGTCTCGAGGTCACTTGGCAAGTGGGCCCAAGGACCGCCTATAGATTATGGCCATAGATCTAGCTGAGATAGCCGTGAAGGGCGGTGGCCTACGGGTGCACCCAAAAAGCGGACAACTTATGTTCCTGGGGGAACAGAGCATGATTTAGTTATTGCCTAGTCTCAACTTATTGGTTTCTGTTTACTGAAAGGATCTATTGAATCCTGTTTAATTTTAAATGGGTTTGAGTGATTGGATAAATAAGATGTTTTGGGAGTATAGTCTTTGTTTTTATAAAGCAGCATACACCTTTCTTACTGAGCACGTTATCGCTCACTCCCTATTTTCCACTCCACAGATTATTGAACTTGGGCTAAGCGAATTACTTTCCGGAGATCTAATATCGAAGGTATGTTGGATTCTTTTATATATTCAGTAAAATAGTACAATATTACTTTAAATAAAAGGGAATGTGTATATATATCTTAAGGAAATAATTTAATAATTCATACTTCCATATTAGCATAAGAAATTGAGAGTACTAATTCTTATAAAAGAGATAGGAGTTGATAGGCATCACAGGCAGCCCAACCGGTAAGTGAGTATAACTAGTAAGTGAATATTATTTATTTTGGGGATTTGGGATGTTACAAATGGAGCAAGCTAGCAGTTGAACGATGAAGGAAAACAAAAAGTGAAAAGAAAAGAAACAAGAAATAGAAGAAGAGCTCACGCAAAGGGTAGAAAAACGAATACTGAAGAAGCTATTTTGAAGCTACGATTTGGTGGTATTCTAAAGGGCTGAGAGGAAGGCAAAACAAAGGCTAGAATTAGCCTTGAACACCGGCATTTTAAAGGGCTTGAACCAGATTTGAAAACAAAAGAGGAAACTAGCTCGAACATTGGTTCTCGACAAGTTGAAAACGGGAGGCATTTTGTGCTGATCAAGGACTGTGTTTAGGGTTGTTGAGACAATGATCAAAGCAAAGCAAAACAGGGCATGTAAGGCAACAAACCCAGGGAAGTGTTCCTGCACCAAGAGAGGTTTAAGGGCTATGTGACTAGAGCAAAAAAAAAAAACAGTGAAGGAACATGAGTGGAGCACAGTTCTTCTCGGCGATGAGACCTTTGAGCTTCCTCTTAGCCTTTTCAACGGCTTCTTGTATTCCTCACTCACAGTTGGGTAGTAATTCATCATTTTCTCTAATTTCTTTCCGAAAATAAAGTAATTGAGAGTGCAGGTAGGTGAAAACGAAACCCCTAAATCACCACGATACAAATACAAGCAAACCAACCTTTTAAATTGGTATTTTATTTATTTATTTTTGTTTCAAATTCCACATTAGCATTTTAAGAGAGTTGATTGGACACAATATGGTCCACATTCAGCCAGCTGGCATTTAACAACAAAAATAATGGTTGAAGTGATGGAAAGACTTATATATTACAAAAATGTAACATTAGAGATCAATTTGATACGTTTTAAAGTTTAAGGACCAATTTGTTATATGGCCCAAACTATAGGGACCACAGATACTATCTACTCTAATTATTAAGTGAAATTTCTTATTCTTAACTTTGAATATTCTGTTAAATATCTAATAAATTAATTGCAGTGGGTATTGCATGATTGGAGCGACGACCGCATAGAAATGTTCAAGGCATGTAAAGACGCAATTGGGAGCAAAGACAAGGGAGGGAAGGTAATCATAATAGAAATGATAATGGGAAACCAAGAAGTGGATGAAGAGGCTATCCAAACAAAACTCTTTTTTGACATGGAATTGATGTTTGTTCCAACGAGCAAGAATGGAGTTAACTCTTTGTTGATTGTGGCTTTAGCCACTGTAAGATACATCACATGTCGTAACGATTTTCGTCCGGGGACCCGATCGCTAGACGATTTTGAAAAAAAACACAAAGAGGAGTCGCAACCAATCTTTTTTAACTAGGTGTGATTGGTCACCTAAAATTATTTATCTTTTTAATAAAATCTTAAAATTAATTAAGTTTTATCAAAAAATAATTTTTGGTCTGCGAAAACAAAGTTTGGGTTCGGGAGTTCAGTTACGCGTGGGGAAGGATTAGCACCCCCACAACGCCCGTTAAAAAACGGTACCACTTAATCATATATTAACCCTTTGATCTTAAGTAAATGGTCTTAATTAAATATTTAAAAGAACTTTATTTGTTTCGAAATCCTTTTGTTATTTGTTTTATTTTTGAAATATTTAAATTTTATTTTTTATTTGTAATAAGTGAAAATCTTTTGTATTGAAAATTATTTCGAAGTACTCCAATACTTTTGGTAGCATTCCGGATAATTTCCTCACCTAGAGATTTCTTAAGAATCGCTACTTGCGATTTCTATAGACTCTCATCCTCGGGAGATTCACACTTATTTTGAAATTTCATGGATGCAAATGATGCAATCAAAATACAGATGATGCACATGAGAAATCCATTATCCATTTATATTATTATTTTGTAATTTATTTATATTTATAAAATCTTGTTTTTATTGAAAAATCATACTAAATATTCCAATACGCTGGTAACATTTAGCATATTTCTCTCACCTAGAGATCAGTTAGGAATCACTACTTGTGAATTCCATAACATCCCATCATCGGACATTATTTATATCGTATTTACTTTTAATTATTATTACTCTTTATTTCCAAACACATTTACAATCTTGTTTATTTATTTGTTTAAAATTTATTATTTATTATTAGTTTATTTCATACAAGTTAATTATATTAGAAATCTTAATATCGAAGTAAAATTACTTGAATACCCCAATACGCTGGTAATATCCAAATAATTCATTTCGACCCTAAGGATTATCAAAGAATCACTACTTGTGATTTCTAAAAAAAAAATCCTATCATCGGAGATCCTTTTGTATTTAAGATGTATATTCTTATATTTTATTTTAATACTTATATTTGCATTTATCTGTGTATTTACATTTATTTATTTATTTATTTTAGTTCCTAAATTTTTATCTGTTTAAAAGTTTTTATTTCTATTCATTTACTATTTTCTTGTATTTACCTATTTATTATTATTATTTTTATTACCATTTTTATATTTATTTTTTTATACTAAGAAATCTCATTAATATTTTCTTTATATCGAAATAAAATCACTTAAATGTCCCAATACGCTGGTGACATTAAGGATTTATCTCGATCCTAAGGATCATCAAAGAATCGCTACTTGCGATTTCTAAGAGATCCTATTATCGGAATTATCTTTTATTAATAATTTTGTAAATAATTCATTTCCTTTGTTTTAATTACTACTTAATTATTTTATAAATCCCACATTTGAAAAATATTTTTTTACATTATTTAAAAAAAAACATATCTACGCACACGTGTGTGAACATGCCTTAATGTATGAAATGTCTTAAGGATAATAAATTATTATTAGTGATTCTCCATGAATGCAAAGTCAAGCAAAAGTATGAATAAAACGTATATACCTCAATGAAACCAAAACTATGACGTTGCAGTGGGCCCTCTCGTTTTTACTCCTTTATTTCATTCCTAACAAATGATGAACGTGATGCAGACAAAAGCGTGAAGCCAAGTGTGGGAGCAAATGAACAGCAGCGGTTGGCGGTGCACGGGGCTTTCAACAATAGCAACAATTCAGCAAAGGTCAACACAGCAACAGGGACCCGGGTAGCGAAGTGAGGACGGTGCTGTGCAGGGGCACTAAAACCGGATCAACGCCAGGCTTATGGAAGTGTAGCAGAAGTGGCGCACCTATACCGAGCAGTAGAACGTGCGAGAAACAGTGATGGCAGCAAAGAGAACGGCAACAAGGCAAGGAGCAAATGTGAGGCTGCAAAACAGCGACGCAAGCACTTATAAAAAACCAAACTTTATTTTGCAGCAACGTCAAACTTTGCTTCACTTATGTTCGGTCCACAGCAAACTCTTTTCACTTTCTCTCTAGCTTCCAGCAAAATTCAGTCAGCTCCTACAACAGCAGCCCACGGTTTCGTCTACTCCTCTTCTTCAACTGTTCAATCAACCCTCACGCAACCAGCAACAAACAGCAAAGCCACACACTCCAACCACTGCCTCGGTTCAAGGTTTTGCCCAGCTTTATTTGCCCTAATGCAGCCACGGTTCTGTTCTATTTTGCAGCAATTACATGGGTTAGCTACACCAACGAACTGCCTCTTCTCTATTTCTTTTTTTTTTTATTTGTTGAATTGCAAGGAAATTTTCGTGGCTGATAACTCTTCTGTATCTTCACTATTCGTTTCCTTTTTATTCTTTGCTTTCTTTCTCTTTCACACAAAGCAGCAGCGTATAGTTAGGCAACAGGCTTCAAGCAGTAGCAAGATGGTGGTATAGCGAGGCTTGGCGCACAGCAGAGCCTAGCAGCAGTGGGCGACAGGCGGTAGGGGCTGAAATTAAAATGGTGTTGAATCTGGTGGTGATGGTGGCAACGCGAGGATGAAGCGATGTTGCGAGAAGGATAGGCACAGGGGTGTAATGCAGGAAGCTACAACCGGTGCAGGCAGCTTGCGTGGTGGCTAGACAGAAAATCTTCTCGGTCGTCAAAGTGGAGGAGCAAGGTTGGTTGTGTAGCAAAGCAACAGTGCAATCGATGAAGATGATGTGTGGAGCGACAACAAACGTTTTGGTGTTGGAGTTAGAACCTCGCGTGGCCACAATCCAAGCATCAATCGGAAACAAGATGGTGACTCGGCACGGTGCAGATAGGCAAGCAGTGGCAAGAAGTGACTTACGGCGTGTGAGACAGCAGGCTTGGTGGTGACATCGGGTAGTGAAGTTGGCAGTGATGATATGAGGAAGATGATGGATGGTGAGTAGTGAAGATTTTTTAGGGTTTTTCTCCCGTGTCTCTTTTTTCCTCCTTTAGGGTTTCTAGCTTTTTTCCAAGTTTCTTCCCCTTTTCTGTGTAAAAAGTCTTCCTCTTTTATAACCATATAGCCCCACTTTATTTAGGAAAGAAAGATTTTGATTTTAATGTATTAACCCCATGATTAGGGAATTTTTATTTTGTCATTTATTTTTTTATTTGACCTATCTTTTTATTCCTTTTTTCATTGTATTATTTTTGGTAATTTATTTTCAGCTTTTATTGCATTTAATTATTTCCTTTTTTTGCATGATTTATTTTCCTTTTATTGACTTATTCATATTTGGTCTAAATCTCTCAAGTCAACCTTGGCTTAAATTTACATGATGCATGGGCATTGAAGAATGAGTTTAATTTTTTTTTTATTTTTTATTTTTTTGGTTTTTTTTTCAATTTTTTTAAAGTTCTTCGGACAAAATTCTGTGTCTACATCACATATCAGGCCTAAGGTCTCTCATTGAGCTATTTCCTTAATAATTAAGGTATATATCTTGATATTTATTTGTACTATAATAAAGTGGTGTTCCTAGCCAACGATATGTGATGTATCTTATAGATAATATTATAATAATTAACTTTATCTTTATTACTATTACTTAATTAAATAAGTTATAATAACTATTAACTTTATACGTTATAAAAATAAATTTATTAGATTAAATCATAAAATATATATAAAATAACTAAATAAGTCAATATTTATTTTGATTAAAATTAATAAATAAATTTTAAAAAACAAATAAAAAATTTGAAAAAAATACAAGCAAGCCCGGTTTGGCTTGATAACCCCTAAACCAGTCTGTCGAGCCGACCAATTCAAGGTAATTTTGAACTCAACCCAGCCCAATTACAAATCGACTCAAACCGATTCACTAATTTATTGGGCCGAAATCAATCCAACTCAACCTGAAACTAATCCAATCCGACCCAAAATCAGCTAGTTTGTTTCTTTCTACTGTTGTTTTCTTGTCATCAGCGTATTGGATATTTTGTTATTTTGCTCATGTGAGAGTACTTTAACACATGCTATTGACTTGTTGACCTAACCAACAATTGGTTGGCGTGAGTGGCTAACGGCTCTCGCTCCTTAAGCAAGGCCAGGGTTCGAATCCTGACTTGTGTATGGAGTGCCAATGTTGGGAGGGGGACTGCTTAACCACGCTCTGTCTCCCCCGACTCCGGAATAATCACCGAAGGTAGATACCGGGGGATTTCGATAAAAAAAAAAGACTTGTTGACCTAAAACTATGTGAAAAGCATGGCTATGATGACTTGAGTTGGCTGAGATCCTCTGTTATATTTTTATTAGTTTATTCTACAAGCGTGTTCCATGATTTGAGTTGATTTTTTCAAATTTTATTTTTATTATTCTGACAAAATTTTTAAAAAATTTATTTTTTTCTTAAGAGTCGTCATTATCATTATCATCAAAGCTTTTATCTCAAAAGATTAGAGTAGGTTATATGAACCAATATCTAAATTCACGTTAAATCTTCTATATGTATTCTTCTCTTCTATATATTCCTATCCAATGTTATTTGCTCATCTAACTCTAAAACTTTCATATCTTTCTAAATCACTTCTTTCAAAGTCTTTTTCAGTTTTCCTCTAGTCTTAACCCTTCTCTCAACATCTATAGCCTCTATTCTCCTAACCGGAACATCTACAGGTTTATGTCTTACGTGTCCAAACTAACGTAAATAATTTTTACACATTTTTTCTCCGATAGGTACCACTTCAACTATTTTACGAATATCTTCATTTCTCATTCTATCTTTTTTTGTATATTCACATATCCACCGCAACATTCGCATTTTTATCTTAAGAGTATTCAAATAAAATTATTTGATTTTCTTAAAGAGTTTGTTGTTAGATTTATTAAATTCTTTATGTAATTTGTCTCAATTTATTTCCTCATCCTCTATTTTAACTTATTCTTTTCAACATCCTTTATGTAATTTGTCTTAATTTTTTCTAATTTTATTTTTTCAAAAATTTTATTTATTTTAATTTTTTAGAGCGAATGCCAACTATTAATATTGGAAATTTCTTTTTAGTCTTCCATTATTCTAGTAAACCATTCATGACTATTCGAAATCTCAACTTCAAAATAATCTTTATATTTATTGATTTTTTTTAAGAAGAAATAGTGAAGCAAGAAAAAAATATAAATTAAAGTTCGGTCAGATTTTAAAAAAAAAAATTCCACATGAATTGAAGTTCAGTTAATATATTTTAAAGTTAAGACAAAATAGAATGTTTACATGTGCCTCTGAGACATAAATTATATATATTTAAAATTTAAAAATTTAAATATAACATCAAAAAAAAATGTTAATTAGTGTATATATGCACATATTTAAATGAAAAATATTACTAATCTCTATGCCGCACGAATTTTATATTTTAAGTTGCATGACAAAGTAATATTTTATCAACCAAATGCTTCCTGTGTAAGTGCTCAACTGCTCATCGGTCATGAGTCACATGATAATTGTTTTCAAAGTTACAGCTGTACGTTGGGAAATTATTTAGTGGGTCTACATATATCAATTAATTATATATTACAGGTTATCTATTTAGTCCACTTAAAAGTGATCAAATAAAGTTTAAGTTATTAGACTTTAGGACATCTCAATTAGTATAGGCTTTGCAATGTGTAGAGACCCAATATTTTATTTTATTTTCATGATAGATCAAAATAAAATAAAATATACTTCAAATATAAATAGGTTATGGTTCCCAGTCTGAACATAACATAATTCTCACAACATATCCATCGTTGAGTGAAATACAAATTTTCTCAAAAGGTTTAGACGTGGAAGACTCTAACCTCAAGAAATCAATACCAATGAGTTCATGTACGCTTCCGTATTAATCTTTTCTTCATGATTGAATATGAAACCCTGAATATATTTATCTGTATTAATTTTCCAACACTGTAATATTTTAATCTCCATAATAGAGGCTTAATTTTAATTACATATTATTAATAATATGGGTATCGTAATATGAATACATATTATTAATAATATGGGTATCGTAATATGAACACATTTTTTTTTGTTACAAAGATAAAGATAGAACATATAAACAATAAATCAAATCTAAAGTTCCTAGGGAAAGCTATCTCTCTCATATCTGCATCGAGAAACCTGTTTAAGAGGGTGGGTGCTGACGTCCTTCATACAATATCTCTGACTCACAAGCTGATTTAGCTAAGGCATGCATCACCAAGTTGCCTTCATGCAGCACATGTTTTTGATGGAAAGTGCAGGACCAGTCTCTTTTGCACAAGATTCTCATGTCACCAATATGAAAAATATATATTATATTTAAGTAAACTAATATTTTTTTTTGAGTTTTATATTTGATGGTGGGTCATGTGCAATAAAATAGAAGAAGATTTGAAGAAATCTTTAAAAATCAAGTGGATTTTGAAGAGAGAATTTGACATCTCAATTTCTTTTTTGAAAATTTTCATTTTTTACCTCACAAAAAAATTGGATTTTAAATTTTTTTATCTTTATGAATTTTTTCTTGAAATCTCCCGGCCAAACACTAAATATATTGAGAATATCAACTTTATCAATAAGATTTTGTGAATAATATTTTCAGTTTTATATTTTTTATGAATATAAGATATCGTTGAGAATAAAAAAATAAAATGGCAGATTCGCAAGACAAATTATGATTATTTTAAGTTTAACCAACCCTCCTTTTGTCGGTATTCATCAGTCGTGAATCTCATGGTAATTGTTTCCAATGTCTCAAGAACTTGTAAAAGATTTTAATCTCAATAATGTAGCTACTATTACTATAAATAGAGATTAGAATTTTCAAGACTAGCAAGCAAAATACTTGGCTGTAAGAAAATGGATTTGATAAGAGGAGATGAGAATCTGGATGAGTTGCTTAAGGCTCAGGCTCATGTTTGGAGTTATACATACACATTCATAAGCTCCATGTCACTCAAGTGTGCCGTTCAACTAGAAATACCAGATATCATCCACAAGCATGGCCGACCCATGACTATTTCCGAGTTGGTTTTGGCTCTTCCTATCCACCCTTCGAAAGTACACTGTCTCTACCGCCTTATGCGAATCCTTGTTCATTCTGGATTCTTTGCTGAACAGAAAGCTGGCCAAAGTGACGAAGAAAATGGTTATGCCCTCACCCTTGCTTCTCGTCTTCTCCTCAAGGATAATCCCTTGAGTGCAAGACCTTTCTTACTTGTAATGCTTGATCCGGTTTTGATGAAACCGTGGCACTATGTAAGTGCTTGGTTCCAAGATGGTAGTGACTCTCCAGTATTTAGTACAGCTCATGGTTGTACTCTGTGGGATTATGCCGCTAATGAGCCAAGGCTGAACCATTTATTCAATGAAGCCATGGCCAGTGATGGTCTTATGGCGGCGAGCGTGGTGCTTAGTAAGTGCAAGGGAGTTTTTGAGGGGTTGAAGTCACTGGTTGATGTTGGGGGTGGCACTGGAACCATAACCAAGCTCCTTGCCAAGGCATTTCCACAAATGGTTTGCACTGTTTTTGATCTTCCCCACGTTGTTGCTGGCTTGCAAGGAAGTGAAAACTTGAAGTATCTTAAAGGAGACATGTTTGAGAAAGTTCCCACTGGAGATGCAATTATGTTGAAGGTATGCATGCATTGTAGATAATTATTATGTGAAAATTCTTATTTTTAACTTTAATTATTCTGTTAAATATCTAATAAATTAATTGCAGTGGATATTGCATGATTGGAGCGACGAAGACTGTATAAAAATACTCAAGAGATGTAAAGAGGCAATCGGGAGCAACAAGAGAGGGAAGGTAATCATAATAGAAATGATAATAGGAAACCAAGAAGTGGATGAAGAGGGTATCAAAACCAAACTCTACTTTGACATGGAAATGATGGTTGTTCCAACGGGTCAAGAAAGAAATGAACAAGAATGGAGTAAGCTCTTTGTTGATGCTGGCTTTAGTGACTATAAGATACATCACATTTTGGGCATAAGGTCTCTCATTGAGTTATTTCCTTAATAACTAAGCTGGGTATCTTGTTATCTATTTGTACTGTAATAAAGTGGTGTTTCTAGCCAACAAACTCTCAGATCAAGTGATTCAAAAAAAGTGTGATATGCTGTAAGATTCAAGTTGAAACAACTATAATTTTCTCTTTCCTATTAAAAAAAAGTGAGGCATTTCTGTGTGTTAATTTAAATTTGTTTCCCAAGTTTTTAAAGTTAATATGACTTTTCAGATGTTAATGAAAGATGTTGGAGCATTTTATTGTGCAGTATTTCAGTTCAAAATCTAAATTATCAAAGCATGCTGTCTTGGTCACATTATTACGTTTTGCCATTAAGATTAACATTGGCAATTTGATATTGGGCTTTATTAATAACAATGGAGATACTATAAACAGGTATCTTATACAATTCAATCCAATTGAGTAATGAGAGGAGTAAACTTTTCATTATCATCATAAATTTTCAATAACCAAATTCTTTTCAACTGCTGAAATCCTATATACAAAAGGCAAAAACTACATTCTCCAATCCTCATGATATTATAAAGTGTAATGTCAATTCCTTGGTTTACATCAAACAATTGACGAGTTTTCATTTTTTCTATTTGAAACTGTGATCTCTTTCTTGTCCTTCAAAACATGAAGAACTGAAGAATTTCAATCTTCTGTGACTCTGAGCTGTCTTTTCTGTATTTTAAACTGCAAGAATTGGTTTAGGTTCCATCATTTAAAAACAGAGCTTTACTGCTGCTATCATCTGCACGAAGGTGTATTCGGATTTTGGATGAAATTTATGTTAACACATTTTATATCACAAACCAATTAATCGAAAAAGTCATTTTATCTCTTTTCAGTATAAAATAAGCTAAGATTATAGCCCACTCAGGTTAGAGATGCCAGTGCTAACTACAGGCACATATGAAAGAAAAATTGACTGAACTCCAAGCCACTTTAACTAATTAAACATATTTTCACCCTTTTCTCATCTATCATTTAACCATAACTTTCGACAATTCGAATTAAGAGGTCTCTACAATCATAGAAGATGTTATAAGTAAATACGGAACAGGTAGATAGAGTGGCCATAGGAAACCCCAAAACTAACACAAGTATAACAAACCAAATAACAAAAAGAAAACCCTAAAATAAAACAAACTACAGCAAAAGAACACAATTCCAACCATTATAGTTATAGAAGGTTCTTCTAACTGACCAAATATGAAGAATCTGCTAAGGACATGTAAGAGACTATTAAACTCTAACTCTCCCCTTCATACATTGGCTAATAGGCTTTTCTTTTCTTTTTACAGGATCACTCTTTTAATGCATTCCCACACAGTTTGCAAATGGAATGAAATTGGAAATCCCAACGTAGAAATAAATCCTCATTACCATATTACATCTTCCAAGGTCTAAAGCAGAAACCTGAGGCTAACCTTCCTAGTCAAATTATGCTTTATTAAATATTAATCACTTAACAGATAAATCTAAACCTAATAAATTCAACCACAAATACAATCTTTTACAAAAACTAGTATTTCAAATTAAACAAGTTGATCGGAGAAAGAGTCAATTGAGATTAATCAGAAGATAAATAAAAATAAAGAAAGAAATTACCTATTCAGAAGTAGAATTATGAGCGCCGATGCTTTTGTAATATCTGGAGAGTCGACGAGCCGGCGGCTTTGATTTAACCGGTTTTTTCCTCAGACCGAAAATTTCTTGAACCAGTGGCACGTGAACCAGAACAAGCTTCCATGCCAACAACCACCCTATAAATTTAAATTTATAAATAAATTGAAGAAAAAGAAAAAATAATTATCAGCTGCTAACAAAATCCTTAAATTGCGAAAATTAAATAAAAAATTGCGAATTTAAAAGGAGAGAAAAATTACACAGTATAATGAAGGAAAGGACGAAAACGATAGCTAGAACCGGACGGAATAGTATAAAATTGATATAATTCCAGTAAGAAAGAAAATTCGAGGAAGTCGACGATGACGAAGACTCCATGGACAACAAAAGGAGAAGAAGAAGCATCGAATTCGAATCCACGGCCTTCCAGGACAATACGTTTCTGTCTTTACGCTGCTTATTCGGTCCTGGGCTTCAATGATTTGGGCCGACCAGCCCATATATATTAGCTGAAACTAGAAAGCAAAAAAATAAGAATAAAAAAAAAAGGAAATTAAAAGTATAAACGTATTTTTCCAATCTTAAAACATTTAAATCAAAAACATTACATACAATTAAAAGAAGCTTTTTATCAATAAAATTACAGTGTTTTTTTACCATGTCATCAATTTTACTTTAATTTAGTTTATAATTGAATGAAAAAAGCTTTTTTGATTAATCATGATTTGAGGGCAAATAAGGGAAATAAAGACTTTTTCACTCTGTTTGAAATAGTGAATAAAAATTTTTAATTACATCCTTATTTTTTATCTTTACACTTCACTTATAAGTTTTTTTTTTTGGAACATTTCACTTATAAGTTGACTTCAAAAAATACTAAATATACTCTCTTAAAATTAAAAATTTATCTCTACTCTTTCAGCCTTGCATCTATTTTCTGTTTCTCCATCATCTTCGTATTCTTCATCTAACTTTCTAACCGTAAATCTAAAAATGCCCAAATCAATTAATCTTCAATTTCATCTCAAGTATTATTTCTTTATATGTCATATTTTTTTTTGCTCGAAAATAAACGGTTGATGCCATATTATATGGATTTATATATAATGCACTGACAGTGTATAGTTTCTATACACTGTCAATGCACAAGAGGTTGACACCTCATCAATAGGCCCTTATGAGCAAATTAAAAAAATTAATTTATATTTGCTTTTAAATGCTTGGCATATTTTTTATTTTACAAATTGATGATGTGTCAACTTCTGATGCATTGACAGTGTATAGAAACTATACACTGTCAGTGCATCATATACAAACTCATATTATATTATAAAAGAGATTTAAGACGAGGGTGGTTCAAACATCCAAAAAGCAGGGCAACTACCCTTAATAGCTTGTTTCACCACCCAATCCGCAGCCTGATTGGCCTTGCGGTCAACAAAACAAATGGACACTTGGTTACATTCACTAACAATGGACAGAATATCTTCCTCTATGGCTCTTGTTTCCTACCATCTCGGAGTATTAGGATTCTTTAATCGCTTCACCAGATTCGCACTGTCAGACTCCACCAAAACTTTGGACCATCTTTTACGTTGAATAAGAAGACAAGCTTCACGCAAGGCCAAAGCTTCAGCCATTTCAGCACTACGGGCATTCATCCTTGAATGGTAACCATCAAGCAGTTGTCCATGTTCGTTCCTGCAGACCACAGCAATACCAGCAAATCCAGAGGTAGAATCAAATGAAGCATCGCAATTGATTTTCACAAAAAGAAGCAGGAGGTTTTTGCCATTGAGCATTCAGTTGGTTAGTGTGCATCCTTTCATTCAAAACAGACATTAGCTCCTCGACTTCAAAAAAACCATGAGATGCTTTAAGCCAAACTTTGATCGGGTCACCATCTTTACCTTCAAAATAGAAAGCATTTCTGGCTTTCCACAGAAACCAACAAAGATATGTAATAAGCTCATAACACCTGAAAGTGCCAAAATAAGGAAGAGAAGAAATAACTTCAAACCACCATAAATGGAAGCCTGCGAAGCCTTTTTTTCTTGGGCAATAACTAAACCCTGATGCTACCCAAACAACTTCAGCAAAAGGGCAAAAGAAAAGAATATGCTCAAGTTATTCAACCTCCTATTCACATCTGCCACAAACATTATGCATACTTCTATTACGTTTAGCAAGGTTCTCCAGGGTAGGTAAAACATTATGACAAGCCCTCCAAATGAAGTTTTTAAATCTTGGTGACAGCTTCATATTTTAGACAGTTTCTAATTATCGACTTGAGTCCAAGGTTTAATGCTATTAGCAATTTCCATGGACTCCAACAATTGATCAACAAAAAGCCGACAACTAGATTTTACCGAATATTGACCATCTTTTGTATAGTGCCAAACCAAAGAATCATGGATTGATGGAGAGCTAACAAGGATCTTTATAATTGCTTGGATTTCCTCCTCATTGAACATTTCTCTGAGCAAATTTAAATTCCAAGAATGGTTCCTTTGATCAATGAGTTGAGAGACCCAAATTGGGCTATCATACAAAGGTTGGTGGAACGGACTCTAAACTCAAGTAGTTCGGGAATCCATTTATCCTGCCAAATTAAAATATCCCTACCAATGCCAACATTCCAAAGAAGCCCTTTCTGGAGACACTAGATTCCAATTCTCAAGCTTCTCCATGCCCAAGATGGATTGCCTCCTAAAGGAGCATTAAGCAAGGAAGAAAAAGAGAAATAGATTTCTTTAAGGATTCTAACCCAAAAGGAGTTTAGGTTAGAAAGCATCCTCTAGACCTATTTAGCAAGGAGAGCATCATTGAACTCTTTGAAAACAAGACCTCCTTTAAGTTTGTGAATGGCCAATTTATCCCAACTCATCTAATATATTCTATTTTTTTTCCAAATCAGCTCTTCTCCACCAGAATTTGTTGAGCATAACGTTAAGCTCCTTACACAAAGAAATTGGAAACTTAAAGCATTGCATACAGTGGCACTGGAATAGCAGAGACCACAGCTTTCAACAAAATTTCCTTCCCTGCTTAGGACAACAACCGACCTTTCCAAGAATTGGTCTTTTCCCGAATTTTTTCTTTAATGAATCCCAAAACCTCTTTCTTGCTTCTTCCCCAAATAAGCAGTAGCCCAAATATCTACTATCCATTTGCAAGTCCTGAATGCCCAGTTTGTTTTCGATAGCCATCCTTGCTTGACTACTTCTGTTTGGAGAAAAAAAGATGGAAGACTTTTCAAAGTTCACCTTCTGCCCAGATGCATTATTGAATTTATCAATAACATCAATAATAGCTTCACAGCACCTCTGATTTGCTCTTGCAAATAAGAGACAATCATCAGCAAAAAACTGATGACTTAAGCTAGGACATCTTCTATTAATTCTGAACCCTTGGAAGCTTCCTGGGTTGTGGCCTTTTGGAGCAATTTGGATAGAACATTCACCACCAAAATGAACAAATATGGGGAAAGTGAGTCCCCTTGCCACAAGCCTATTTCTGGGTAAAAGACTTCAAACCTATCACCATTGACCATCACAGAGAATTAGGGCGTAGTCACACATTCCATAGTCAGCTTGACCCAAAATTAAGAAAACCCCATCTTCAGAAGTAATTTTTGGAGCTAGATCTCAGCAAAGCTTATGACATAGTTGAATGGTCTTTATATGTCATATTGAAATTGGAATACTGTTGATTTGTTGATGAATTATTCAAATAAAATTCATCAAATGTTAACGGTCAGCCTTCATGCTAAAATTACCAAACAGAAAGTAAAAATGGAAATCAAATGGGGCCCCATTCCAAGCTGTGGACCAATTTTTAGTCTTTCACGATTCACGAAAAAGGTTAAATATGCTTGAACGTAGACGCCATTCAGGGTAAGATGAGCTAAAGATTAACACGAAGGGAACATTCCTCGGAGGCCAGCTCTTATCCAATTTGGACACGTGTAATATTACCGGGACAGGCCCATAGGCCCTACCTGCAATTCCCGGTCAAGAAATCACCCAGGCCAATTTCTGATCTAGATTCATTCCCCGCGTCTTCGTCTGCCGCTCTGCCACCAGTCAGTACAGGGAACCCTTTTAATCATCCCCTCCTTCCGTTTCCACAACTCATTTGGCCTCAATTGAACTTTTAATTTTGTCCATGGAAAGCTCTGCTTCTCCTTCAACATCGAATCGGCTAAGGTTTCGTTATTTCCGTTGTAATTTGTTTAGGAACTGTTGCCGTTGTTTTTGTTGTTTTTACACCTACCCTTAGGACTGTGAGCTCTTCTCCAATTCACTGAAAATGTTTCTCCCAAACACTTCAAATTTTCAAAAAATTTCCCCTTTTTAGGTTTTCAATGGATTTATCTCATGCTCAATCGGGTCTGTCACTTGGTTTTACTAAAACTTCCATGGCAGACGATTCGATTTCGCTTCAAAGAGATAACAGCTTTTGCTGCTCATCGAACCCGGTCCCAGCCGTTACCTTACAGTTCTTCGAACAAAAACACGACGGTTCCCCTCGGTTCGAGAACGGCGAGCACAAAAATCACATTGAAGAAGATGACGAAATTAGGATTTTAGGTCAACCGATGTGCGTGAAAAGACAAAGGGATTCCCATTCTGTTTCAAACCCTTGTAAACGGTTAGCTCCTGAGCCCGGTCTGGATCAAAGACGAGCCGCGGTCCGTTCATGGGGAAACCAACGGCTCGAAGAGGCGGATCCAGAATTGAGTGAAATCATGAACAAGGAAAAGCAAAGGCAATTCTTAGGAA
This sequence comes from Heritiera fomes, assembly GCA_032173925.1. NCBI lineage: Eukaryota > Viridiplantae > Streptophyta > Magnoliopsida > Malvales > Malvaceae > Heritiera > Heritiera fomes. Next base: position 7,699,068 of record JAPDPM010000004.1, on the reverse strand, counting down.
TTGAGCTTATTGCTTCTGAAAACTATGTATGCCGAGCTGTGATGGAAGCCTTGGGAAACCATTTAACAAACAAATACTCAGAAGGAATGCCTGGAGCGAGGTATTATACTGGTAATCATTATATTGATCAAATCGAGACGCTATGTCAGGAGCGTGCATTGACTGCTTTTGGTCTTGATTCCGATAAATGGGGAGTCAATGTGCAGCCTTATTCTTGTACTTCCGCGAATTTCGCTGTTTATACCGGACATTTGCTGCCTGGTGATCGGATCATGGGGTTGGATTCGCCATCCGGAGGGCACATGAGTCATGGATGGTACATGCCGGGTGGGAAGAAAGTATCTGCTGCTTCAATATTTTTTGAGAGTTTTCCTTATAAGGTGAATCCCCAAACAGGGTTTATTGATTATGATAAGCTTGAGGAAAAGGCGCTTGATTATCGGCCCAAGATTCTTATTTGTGGTGGCAGTTCATATCCTAGGGAATGGGATTATGCGAGGTTTAGGCAGATTGCAGATAGGTGTGGGGCAGTGTTGATGTGTGATATGGCTCAAATTAGTGGTCTTGTGGCGGCTAAGGTTTGAACTTTTCTTGCTTTAATTCGTTATTGGTTTTTAGTTTTGATTCTAATATAATGATTTTGGTTTCCTGAGTTGAGGTTTTTTGCAATTTTTGGCACCGTATTTGGTTTTTTGCAATTCATTTGGATAGTAATAGCCTGTGTTAAATTACTTATCTAATCTAAACAAGTATTCTCTGTTTTGATATCACTTAGATTCACTTACAAGCGGCATTGCTGCTGGTAAATAATCACTAATCCTGCCAAATGTGCACACATTTCACACGATTCAACTTTCAATACCATGCAACTGAACTCAACTGATACACGCATGCTCACACTTATATTTAAGAAAGACCAAAAGAGAAAAAGAATGTCTCTGTACTTACGTTTTAGAGAGAAAGCTTAATCTTTATTTGGTGGAAGGTAAATCATATCAGACTGTGAATTTTTATGTGCAAAAAGCATTTCTAACTTATGAATTTTTGAAGCTGGGCACGTGCTAAACCTGTATATTTAGTTTTGTGAGATAGACAATTTGTACTCTAATTATCATGAACTGTCTGACTTTGCATTGTAAGTCATAAATGGATCATTTAAGATTTTCTTATTTTACCTTCTCCTCCCCTAACAATTTTGAGTTTATTAGACTTTGTAATGGTAATGTACTAATATGTCAACGCAAACACATTCTTTTAGTTATGTGCATATATATGTACATACATGTCATCCTCTGTTCTTGTTAGGGAGGGCAATGGATATTTCTTTCCTTTCATTTTTTTCTCTTTTTGGTTCGATGACTTTTCTTATTTCAGAAAAGAAAGGTAATTTTTGGGGAGACTGGTAGTGATAGAATTTATATTTGGACTGTTATCATGGTAGTAAATTATATGATTTTGATAGTTTCCAGTTGGCTTTATGCTGAATACATTGCTCTGCTTGTTTGAATACTTGCTTAATTTTTATAATTTAGCTGTTGGTAGCTCATCCTTGATACTTACGTAATTCAAAGTTATAGACTGCTGATATTATACTAGGTGTTTCCTTTTTTATTAATACCAGTTCTCAAATGCAATTTGTTAGGGTTATATGGGTACAAAATAACAGGAAGGATTGTGTGAATTTCAGGCATGAACTAATAAAACTACAAATGCATGTTGAGGTTTTGGGTTGAACCGTCCAGCACCACCCACCAAGGCTCTGTCTCAACCCCTGCATCCTCAGAAAGAAAAAAAATCCCTTTTTTGATACTTCATACTTTGAAAGAAACATTATTGCTTTGACATTTAATGGCTCTTCATGCTGATGAAATCTTTCAGTATTTGCATTTTCATGCAAGGCAATTTTTGTTTTTCTTTCCCCTTACCAGCATGTTCATTCTTGTCCATTACAGGAATGTGCCAATCCATTTGACTACTGTGACATTGTTACTTCAACAACTCACAAAAGTCTCCGGGGCCCAAGGGGAGGTATAATCTTTTATAGGAGGGGTGCAAAATCAAGAAAGCGAGCCATGTGTCTCACTAATGGTGATTGCAGTGGCCAGTATGATTTTGAGGAAAAGATAAACTTTGCTGTTTTTCCATCATTACAAGGGGGACCTCATAATAATCACATTGCTGCTCTTTCCATAGCCTTAAAGCAAGTGGCTACACCAGAGTATAAAGCATATATGCAACAAGTGAAGAAAAATGCTCAGGCTCTGGCATCTGCTCTGCTGAGAAGAAAATGCAAGTTGGTCACTGGGGGCACTGACAACCATTTATTGCTCTGGGATCTCACTTCTCTAGGCTTAACAGGTTCCCTAATCTTGCCTGCTCAATTTAAAAAATTTGGTGTATTTACATACTGACGAAAATGTGCTAACATCTCGAATCTGCTTTCAGTAGGAATTAAGTTATTCCTTGTCATTTTGTTTGATTATGTTAACATTGCAGTTTATACTTTCACCTGTTGACTAATTTTTCACCCAGAACTTTTAATGGCTTCTTTCAGCTTTTTTTATTTGTTTTATTTTTCCTTTTCTTGCCTTTTGGCTGGCAGCCTCTATTATGATTTTGAAGCTACCCTTATTTTCCTTGTTGGAAAATGTGACATTCATTCTGAAATTTATAAAAACCCCTTGTGAAGATCAACTTGCAGTTTTTATAATAAATAATGAATTTTACATGTCTTATTCAAAGCTATGCTTTCTTTTTTTTCCCCATTATTCAAGGCTGTTTTTTAACAGGGAAAGCATGTGACAATGTGTTCTATTCCGTGTAAAGAGTATGAATAAGTTATTTCTTATGGATAGAATCTAGAAAAGCCTATAATTAACAGTAATAAAAGATTGAGTAATGAAAATAGAAGTTGATAGTTTAGTTGAAAGGCTGTCGATTTTCTTTAGAATCATAAGAAAAGTGAGCTAATTGCTTGTAGACCATATTTGCTACAAGTTTTCTTCAGTCTACATGTCACCATCCCATCTATTTGATGAGCTAAAAAGATTGTTTCATATTTGTTCCATGTTTTTCAATGGGAATCTGGAGTTTAACCAGTTTGATTAGTTCTAACATGCAATTATTTATATGTAGAGCACATTTCCTGCATGTTTATATATAAGCTTCCTTGCACTCTTCCCTTTAATAAATAGTTTCTTTTTCTGTTTCCCAGGTAAATGCTATGAGAAAGTTTGTGAGATGTGCCACATCACTTTGAATAAAACTGCTATATTTGGTGATAATGGTGCTATTTCTCCTGGAGGAGTGAGAATTGGTAAGCATTATTCTTGTTTTTTTCAGTTCAAAGAAATTTCTTTTACTTTTTGACAGCATCATAAAAGGTCAGAATGCATCAGGCCTTATTTTTTGCTTGGCAAGCACCCTATCCAGGGTTTTTTTTTTTTTGATTGAGGTGTTGAAATGAGCCAAGTAAAATAATGTGCTGGAGACTGGTGTTCATTGGTTCTTTCAAGTGCACTATGTTCATTATACCTGACCAACATATTTAGAAATGACTAATTCATGTAATAGTTAAGAGAGGTATTATAACAACTAAGGTTATTTGAAGATACAAAGGTGTTAAAAGAGTACAAGTTATGTTTTTGCTTTTGCTTCTTTCCAGCTAACTAGCAATGGGTTTATTGGGGCCTAAAACATTTTTTTGAATCATGTGATCAATAATTTTACTTCTTATGGAGTGACTCCATTATTCATGTAGTTTTCTACTTCTAAAAAGATCAAAAATAGCATAAGCAAAACCACAACAGATTCCTAGCGTATTAAATATAGATTTTTTTTTCTACTTTATTTAATCCAGTATATCATGAAGTTGGTTCATTCATAGTGCTTCATTGACTGTATTCTTATATTTTATTATACCAAAATGCTGGCTTACAATCTGTTTTTTTCCCATTAGTATTAATTTTCCTATTTGTATTTTCTCAGGTACACCTGCTATGACGTCAAGAGGTTGTTTAGAGTCTGATTTTGAGACAATTGCTGACTTTCTTTATAGAGCAGCCCAGATTACGAGTGCTGTTCGGAGAGATCATGGAAAATTGCAGAAGGAGTTCCTCAAGTGTCTTTGCAATAATAAAGATGTTGTTGATCTCCGAAATCGGGTTGAGGCATTTGCCGCTCAGTTTGCAATGCCAGGATTCGATACCTGAAGATTTATAATGGCCTGCATGCTACTTGACATCATTTTCTTTACCTCTGTGGCTTTCCCACAATTCTCGGTAATCTAGTTACGTTTGCGTATCTCATTAAACTTGTGTAAATTACAGAAAATAGGTAAACGGTGCTTTACATGTTTCAAAAATTTTATAGAAATCACTTTGCTGGACCAGCTTTCCCCTTTGTAATTTTGTAAAAAGTTATAGCCATTTCTTTTGATATAGGATAACAGTATTCATGATGATGCAAGCATATTCTATAGAGTTCATCAGTCATGTACATACAGCTTCATATGGCAAGAACCTCAGCAACAAATCCTACTATATTTGCTATGAACATTGTCATTTGTCATCTTCAGCCTACTGATTAGTTGACATAGCACTGCTAAACCGCTGCTGTTTGTTCAGGATATTTGGAACAAGGCAAAAAACCACTTTAACTATCCTGTTGGCTTTGATGGTTTCTTTTTTAATAATATTTCGTACTTTTCCCTGCATACCATGAAATTGTCTCTGCATTTACTTACAAAAGCTCCTGTTGTTCTCGGCATTTTTTGTGGTTGTTTTTAATAATTTTAGTAAGCGGTGTAAAGAGGAAACAAAAGCTGAAAAAAAAAACCACTAAAATGAAGAAACATGATTTGGGATGCTAATGTGGGGATTGGCATGTCGTTGAAACTGGTAATGATTTTTGGTCAGTACGTAAACCTATGGCAGGAGCACAGTTGGAAAAACATAATTTTCTGCTGCGGTTGCTGTTGCTATACCAAACTGGGTGCCAGCACGGCGACCTTTTTTTAGTTGCTTACTACTTTGATATTTGTCAGTCATGTTTTTTCTATGTTCCCCCATTATTCTAAGCTTTCTTTGTTTTCTTGTTTTTAAATTTATTCAGCCTCCTCCCATGGAACACCCCTGAAGGGAGGCAAGGCATGAATTTCTGGCAGTGACAAAAAGCAAAGCACGAGATACGGTTACAAGTGAGAAAGTGACCCCTATTGTATTTACAATTCCTCCACTGACCCCCAAAAAAGGGCAAAAGAGAAAGGGAATTGGCAACACAACACAACAAACATAAACATAAACATGGGAGAGAGAAGGGGCAGGTCAGGAAGAGGGTTGTGGTTAGAAGCTTTCATCATCATCTCCATTGCTTTCATAGTTGAAACCCGAATCAGACAAAAGCTTCCTATGAGCAAAGAAACTGCTGCTTTTGAAATTAAAGCTAACCCAGGAATCTCACAGTTCAACCCTATAGTCCTAAGCCTGGAAGCCTCCCCTCCCCCCTCCCTTTTTCATCTTTTTTTCACCTCTGGAATGATTAGGCATTTTCTATAACAACTACACAGCACCCTGTTTCAGCCTTTCATATGCACATACACCGGATCAAGAGGGAAGACAGCCACTTCCAAATAAAATAAAATACCTAAAATATTTAACCACAATTCATGATTTGACTCTGATATTCTCCCCAGTTCAAAATAAAATATATATATATATATATATATATATATAAATACTAACTCACAAGAAGCTTCTATGCCCTTTTTTCCATGTAGGGTAAAAAACAACTGAGAGGAACTGGAGGCTGGTTTCCCGGCCCTGCATCAAAATTAGTCCTAACCTTTCTTTTCTTGTTCCCTTTCTTGTCTTATCTTTAAGATTATTTAATGTTTAAACCCAGAATTACTCTGTTCTGCCCCCTTCCCCTGCATTTTTTTAATCTCCACAGTAGAAACAATAAATGCATGAAGAGAAAAAAATTAAAGACAATTTTTTAAGGGAAAATAAAAGGAAGAGAAGAAGGGTTCAATGGTACAACAACCCCAAACAACTGATTCCTCTACCTAGTATTTTTCTTTTTGACCTTTTTTTTCAACCATCCTACTCTGTCTACTACTACCTGTGACTGCAAAAGTCCGAAAGCTTCTTCCTCCCTTCAACAATCTCATCAAAGAAGTCATCAAGTTGCCCAACAATGTTCTCAGCACCAGATCTCAACACCCCGAAACACCCTTTCAAGTTCTCCACTCTTTCCCTTATACCCACCTCTGTTTCCCACTCCTGCACCCCTCCTTGTCCGCTCCTCCTCTCCAGCTCCCCTCTCAGCTCTTCCATGGCCAATTTTGATCTCCTAAACTCGTAAAGCAATATTCCTGGCCTCCCATTGATCTGGTTGATCTCTTCTGCCACTCTCTGCTGCAATCTTGCTGTTGAGATCATGAAAGCTGATCCAAAGAACAGACAGCCTTCGTATCCTCCTCTTAGGAAACTTGATTCTGGCCGGCAATACACCAGCCCGTACAGCAAGATCATTAGTAGCAATGAGCTGACATTCCTCATTGCATATAAGACTCCTCGGAAACCATTGAATCCATTCAGCTTTGATTCGATAGAAACCTTCTCGTCAAATCTTAACGAAAGTGGTTGGATTCTTGTTTCCATCAACGCCCTGTTCTCTTCTTCCAATCCCACAGCTTCTCTACGGCACCCTGAAATTGCCCGGATGACCTACTTTCAGTCGTTCAAAAAATATTATCAGATCATGAATTCAATGCTCAGCAATTAAGAAAAAAAAGGACTCAACTTGGAAAGTAAAGTTGTAAGCTTTGGGAATTTAATGACCTGTCTGGAGAGCTGGGGAGTAAGATGGCGATGATTATCAAGAGAAGAAGGGATGCTAAATCCAGCAGAATAATAACTTTCCATGCTAGAGATGCCTGATTTAAGGACAAGACAAGCGTCCCAAAGCTTGGAACTTTCATCCATGTATTCATCAAGCCACTTATCACCAACAGGAAGATGGAGCTTTTGGACAAGGAGGAGCAGCTGGGAATGGAAGGATCGGAGAAGGGAAAGCACCCTTTGAAGGAATTGGATTGACATGAAGTTATTAGAGAGATACACACGCTCAAGATCATCTATGCCACGAGTAAGGAAGGTGTAGAATCCATTGACTGAGCTGGTGGAAGATGGATCCATTGTCAAAAAGGAGGCTGGAGTTTAAAGAGTGAGTCTAAGGTGGAGGGGAAAAGGTTATAAAGAGTAGGGATATTTAAATGGAGAAGAAAGAGGCATAGGGGATGAAGGAGGAAAGAAATGGAATGGAAGGGAGCGAATATCTTAGAAGCTCAGGTTTCTAAGGTTGAAAAGGATTATTGGGAGAAATGATGGGTGTTTCCTATAGAGGGGAAAGGATGATTGGTAATATGCCATTTTCATTGTTTAATGGGCAGAAAGGAAAAGAAAGGAAAATTAAAATTATTGTGAGGAAATTTGATGAGTTAAGAAAGGAGGAATAAAATTACCCAAAAGGAAAAGAAAAGAATGAAAGAGAAAAGAGAAAGAAAGAAACCAACAAACAAAAGCTTGGGGCTAAGCTAATGCCCCTTTAAGACATGGATTTTTCATGAACTCCCTTCCAATTTCTTCCTTTTTCCAGTTTGTTTTCTCCCCAGAATTCCCAGCTTTCTAAAGCTTAAGTATTTATATTCAAAGAGAGAGAGAGAGAAGAGGGCAAGTGGGTATTTTGCAATTTGAATAATAAAGCTTTAAATGCTTTAGAACTAATGAAGTTTGGCATTGTTGAAGGATGATAGGCTGAATGAGTTCATTGGGTTATAAAAAGTTTTGACTTCTTGACTAAGATTCTGCTGCCTTCTCTTACAAGTCCCATTTGAGAATTTTGATGTTTGAATTGAATGCCCCCTTTGGCTGCCTCCCATGATCTTTGTTTCTTTTTTCTTCCTCGAGCAACTGACTTTTGGTCCTTCATTATCTTCACCCCTCCATTCCATTGAAATTGTGGGTTTTATTTTTCCTAGATATTTTTTCTTTGATTTTTTCAAAAGAATGGGGGACTAGAAATGATGAGGTTCCTTGTGTTTGTGTCTAATTGTTTAACCTTCTACTATGCAAAATCAGTCTTTTGAGGCCAATCTTATTTTTATTTTCATTACTTTTTTCTTTTTGGACAAAATGCATGATTTTTTTCTTTCTTTTTTTTTTCAATTCAATTAATATATGCCTTCAAATTCATGACCTAATCAACACGGTTGCTTTCACCAGCTTTGAACCAATTTTAATATTATGAAAAAATATATTTAATGTTTTTATTAGAAAAGATATTTTATACAAAAAATAAAAATAAAAGGTTTGTTACTACTTACTAGTATTCTAATCATTAGGCTATACATCATCTAATTCAATGATGTTTTCGTAAAAATTCATTGCTTGCATTCTTCACTTTCATTTTCTACCAAAAGCTGAAATCATAAAGATACAATTCTATTTTATACTTTTCGTAAAATTGTCATACATGCAAATTTGATATAAAAATAATAATTATGAACATCAACTTACATGATCATATTTCCCTTCTTAAAATGTGAGAATTTAACAAATTTAAATTTTGAATTTTAATGCTCACATTCTCTTTTGACACTTATCCAAAATATCAATTTATCAAAGAGCACACTTCCATAAACTTAAATGGGCAGCTTATTAGTTATTTCATTTGTCTTTTAATGTAACATTAACAAATAGATAACTGAAATTTAATCAAGTCAGATTGTCCATAACAAAATTAAGAGCAAATTAAATAGTATAATTTTCACAAAATTTTCATTAGCAAAAAATGAGATTATTATTTCAAACCAAACCAAAAAAAAAAAACATGGCATAGAAGCATGCATAAAACCAAATAATTTAGTTTCAACCAATATCTGTTGAACACGATACGATAGAACAATGCATCAGTAATCACAGATCTCAAAAGAGGGCTCTTTTCTTTTTCAAAGACAAAAAATAATACATGAAAAATGATCTCAATCACAATACAAATATCTTTGTAATAGTTAATCAAATAAAGCCAACAAAAAGAGTCATAATCTATAGAACAAAACATGAAAAGAAAGATCAGACATTAAACAACAAAGCATTAATTAAAATAATTAATGGGAAGACTAACAAATAAGGATCTTCCCCGTCAAGCTGGTCGTCATCTACTTGCACATAAAGTAATATTATTTTCTATTTTTGAAAACCAATTCTATGTGAAAAAATCATTTTCAAGACAATAACCTTGGCAAATATATATCTCTGATGACCAATTTTCTGTTTTTTCATGCAAAATGCAAGAGTTAGGATTTGAACTTTAAACCTATTAAATGTCAACTCTTAAAAGTGATAGTATGAACCATTTGAGCTTAACCTTAGATTCAATGATTAATTATTCTTGCTTGTTAATCAAAAGCAATAGAGTGTTCAAGGGAATATAATATTTCTTTTTACCTTTATTCCCTCACCATAATTTTCTAAAGAAGCAAATTTTAAAAATAAAATAAAGGGTTTTAATTTTCTTAATGATATGAATGTTCTTTTTTCTAGAGATATAGGGGGACCAGAAATCTTACTTATATAGTAAGAAAATGGTGGTGAGTAGAGTGCTCGTGGGTTTTTGGAGAATGGGACGTGTTAGGAGGATGTTGGTCCTTTGAGATTTTCATTGGAAAGTGAGGAAAGAAGAGGAAGAAGCCAAAGGAACTATGTTTTGTTTAGGGGCATTGATATAACCGCCCTCCCTTTATTTATCTTTCAACAAGCTAGGACTCTAGGAGCAAAACTCTTAATTATGGAGTATAAAATAATATTGCCACCACCTTCACCCAATCTAATTAAATAATACTATTCATTAACTAAAGGAATTATTCTTCTTATCAGTAGAAAAATTGAGGAATTATTGCATCTTTTCTCCTTTTATATAAATATATATTAAGAAAAGCTAGAGGTCCTCTAATTTAGGGTTTCTTGTTGAGGAGAGAATTGTTGATTACCACATTAGATAAGAAGTTTTTGTTTATTATTTGTTTATGTAAAATATTAGTTTGAATGATAATTGAAATTTCACACTTTTTAGAACTTATATGTTAAGCTATTCATTTGGTAGAGACAAAAGGCTCGAGTACTGTATAACAAGAGCCAGTTTTTCTCATAATTATATTTACTTCAAATCAACCCCTTATTATAACAGCCAAGTTTGTCATATTGAGCAGTCTTATTAATTATTTGGGTTTTTTAATTGATTTTGATAGCATGCTCATACGTTCAATTTAGGTTTATTGAGATACAAGATAAGCTTTGACTAGTCTACCTCTTAACACTAATTTGGATGGTATACAATTGTTTTCCCTTTTAAAAAATATATATAAATTAAAAGAGATTAACGTAATTATGATATGTATTGAATAATGCTAATACACTTATATTAACTCTTTGGAAAATTCCCTATAATTTCTTAATCAAGTAATTTAAAAAGCGTTGTGATATCTTATAAGATTTAAGTTTGAACTCACACTATTAGAAAAAATATCATAAATTATAGTTGCATAAAAACATTAACTACTGTTACTGAAAGCGCACACAATCTAATATCTTTAACTATAATTTTTTAAATTTTATAATTTTCAGATTTTAAGCATTATGGCTCTATTTATACTACAAGCATAGTTATTAAATCGAAATACGTATCGTGAATCGAAATTTTATTTTTAAGAATCGAGTATCGAGTATTTTATCGTATTGTAAGATACGATAAATAATTTTAAAATTAATTATAAATAATATATACACATGTAAGATAAATAAAATATAAAAAAATATTATACATATTAATATGATTAAGTAAGTATATGATAAAAATAAAAAGTCTGATTTTTTTCAAACACTTAACATATTCATTAATAGTATATATTTTTAAATAATATTTATATATTTTTTTAATTTTCTAACTAAAAGTTTTTTTTTTCAATATTTCAAGATTAAATTATATAGAAAATATGTTTTTAAGTGCTTTTTAGGTAAAAAAAACTATTAAAATTGTATTTTTAGCTAATTGGGCCAGATCAGTTTTTTTGGGCGTGGCCCAATGTTACTATAAAGCATATCGAAGTGAATCGGTGTATCGTACGGTACGTATCGATTCGCTTATGTATCGATAGATATACTACCGATTCATGATAATACCGATTCTTTGTATCGATATGTATCGAATTTATAGTGAATTGAATCGAATCGTATGATATGTATCGCGTATCGTACGATTTTGATAACTATGACTACAAGTACAATGTAAGATACTAAAATATCACATTTTGCTTGAACTTAATTACACAAAAACTACTATTTTCAATACATTGTAGTCTTTTAATATAAAAAGTATATAAATTTATATTTTTATATAAAAATTATACACTGTTAATACATCATATGCAAATCCTTTGCTAATACCATTGCATTACACAAAAATGTACTTTAGTAGTATGAAAATGTTAATGATATTTTAAACATAAACGCCCCTGAAATTAAAATAACGGTATTTGTTATCAATAAGTGCTACTGAATTTAACAAATTCTATTACTTCTCAACTCAATCCTTTCATTTTTTTTGTAATTAAAGCCACTATGTATACTATTATAAAAAAAAATTAATGTCTTAATAGCATAAAAGCATCTAAGTCAACATTTCTTTATCTTTATAACGTAGACATGAAATTAATTGAAAGGAATATTATTTACAAGAGAAGTGAGTGAAGTAATGCTTGTCGCTGTTTTTTTATATCGAAATGGATAAGCATCTGCATAAATGCAAATATGATTCAGACGTACAAGTAGAAGCTTTCTCGCATGTGAATGCCATTAAACTCTGTTTCAATCCCAGCTCAAAATTAAGATCGAACTTCCCAAATTTGCATGAAAACAAGACATGTTCTGGGAATCCAAAACTTGCTGAGGGAATTTGGGCAGCTCTGGGTTTAGGATCTGGTGTGGAGGTTGGTGAGTGAGAATATGCTTGCTCTTCTATGGTAAAACAAGGACTTCCAATGAAAAAAATATAGAATCTACCATGGCAAAAAAAAAAAAATCCAACGGACTTTTCAAAGATAGAAAGGGTGTTTATTTATAACTTTATATAGGACTGATATTTTCATAAATTAACAAATTACTCGTATTCCTCGTGCAAATAAAGTTTCAAGAAGATCTGATTTCACCGCCATTTTGATTTAAAATAATATCTTTTTCAATATATATTAACGATTGAAATTTTATTATTATTGAATTAATAGTTAGACATTTTCGATTAATTCAAATTTTGACATATATAATTTACCTGAATAATGCATAAAATTTATAATTGAATGCCAACAATCTTTTGACCGAATAGTGAAATAAGAGTTGTAACATATTATAAAGCTTGGGCTTAAATCCAAGCAACCCTATTCCTATCCTCAATTATCAAATATTTTCTTTGTAACAAAAAAAAAATTACAATTTACTTAAAAAATATATGAAAAGATATAAAATTAATTTTTGTGTAAATCACAAAGTGTCATCATATCATATTGGATATGAGATTAATCTTTACTTATGTTTCGTGACAGGTGTTGGCTCAAAAAAAAAATTGACCTGATTAGAATTCGAATACAAAACTTCTTGCTACAGATCATCTTCTCTCAAAAAAATTAAATTAAATTTACCACCAATATAAATGTATCCTTCCTTGCGTTTAGTTACAACTAACTAGATAGGAAGAATCGAAAGTCTTATTTTTCATATGCATGGGTCCATGGGTGGTCTTAAAAGTAAATGCATCACACGGTTAGTGATTAGTGGAACCACATCCCTGTCATAAATCAAGAAACTACCCTAGTAATCCAATATATAGGGGAATGTTTCATTTTCTTCTTAATGATCTTAGATGGATACAACTGGATGGTCCAGAGCCTCTAAAAAATGAAAGTGATACAAGGAATAATTGTTTCAATGTGGAAATTCAAAAGGGCTAGGTACTAGAAAAGAAGAAATTATAGAGTTATGAAGAACAGAAAAAAAGGGAGGGGCAAACACACCCAATCAGTTGAGGAACTGAAGCAAAATATGGCTAGTCTTGGCAAGTTGCTTATCGAGTTAGCTCAACTCAAGTAAATTAGGGTTTTCTTAGGGGACCACTCAACACTTTCTTTTCAATCTTCAATATTGATGTGTTTCGATTAAGATAAAAGAATGACTTATTTTCCCTCAAATTAAAACACTACTTCGATATTTTTTATACAATAAAAAATTTTGATTTGAGAGAAAAAATAATACAAATATTGAAATTCGAATTTCAAATTTACAAAATTTTCATACAATCAAAATAAAAATATAATCATTTGAATTTATATTCATTCTTAATATCTCAGGCGGCTTGTTTTCAAGACATTTTTTTTTTCAAAACTGCTGTGAATGATTATACACGGGGAACCCACCTTCCGTTATATCTATCTATGCTTTAGGGTATGAATTGAAGTGAATGTGACTAGAACTTTGATCTGGTCCAGCTTTTTTTTCCTTCTAAGACAAATAATAGCAAGAGGAAAGTTATTGAAACTGGAATCTAATCCAAACTAATTAAGTAAGCAAGTAGTAACTATTTTTGCACAAATGGAAAAAAAAATAAAAGTTTTAAAACCCAAATCTCAATGAGCAAAAAAAAAAAACTCAAATTTTTCAAGAATTAAACATATTTTGATAGAAATTACCTGTGCTTGATGTAAATTTTTTTTTCTTGTACTAGAGAGAGAAAAAGAGATCAATGCATCAATTATTTAAATTCGTTTATAAAATTAAAATTTTTAAGTCAAAATATAAAATAATTGTTTTTAAGTAATAATTCATTTTAATGAAAAGATTTTAATTTCAATTTTCTTATTAATAATGTTATAGGCTTACAGCTGTAAAACTGAAACAAACTCAAATGAAAGGTTAGGTCATTTTTTTCTTATTTTTTCTAAGAAAAAGAAAAAAAAAAAGAAAAACCGTTGTACATGCGCACAACAAAGGGTAAAGGACTTGTTTGAAGATAGGACAGTAAATTGAGGAGGAAACAACTGAGAGACTAGTGAATGACAAACTCTGAACTGCACTGTGGCCATCCCTTTGAATAAATAATAAAACTCTTTAGTTACATCCATGAAAAAAAAAAAGGAAATACACCATATATCATTTCTAGAATTAATGAAACTACATTTACCTTAAAATTATTAAAAACTAATAAATTAAATTACATAAATAAATCAAACAATTTTGTATTATGTTTATTTAATAATATATTGATTCATTAATCGATTTGTTTATTTGATTTAATTTATTTTTTATATTAAATGCAATAAACTATAATATTTTATATTAATAACTTCATAAAAAATGTAACCTTTACTCTATAAATGATAAATTTTCTACCTTTACCTTTTAAGCTGTTTTAGAAAAGAGATCCAACGTGTGTGTGTGTTTTTTTTTTACTATTAAATGGAGAGAAATGAGTTGGAACTTGGAAGAAAGAAAAATTATCCTTACACAAAGAAAGAATTTGTCACAATTATGTTTAACTATTCTTTTACCGAATGATTAAAGATAAATTATGATGTAGTATAAAATTAAGTTCGAATGTAAACACTCTGATCCCACCTTAAATCATATGTACCAAAATTATCAGAATCAAAAGGCAATTAAGATGCTCACCCTGTTTTTTAAAAGAAAAAATGAAGAAAAAAAAAAAGAAGGTAAAGCTAGGTAAAAGTGTTAGTACCTAAAATATTGGACAGGTGTCAACCCAAAAACTACACAACTGGATTTATAATCATCTACTCAACCTTCTAAAGTGGGAGTTCTCTTTTCCTTTGGGCCACCCCTATGAACATTTTACAATAAAAACTTTAAAAAGCTAGTCTCAGATTTGGGAAACAATTAAAAAATAAAATTAAACTTAATCCCCCGAAAAGTAACTCTAAACCCTAAAAAAATATTAATATGTAAAAAGAAAACATTGTTTCTGACTCCAACAGTACCAAAGAGTGGACGTTGAATTAACATCATGCAATTTTCAGTGGTCCCTCTGTTCAATGCTTTGTTTGGTTATTAGGCCGGCATTTTCTGTCCTCTTAAAACCTTTTAGTAATTTTCCTAATCATAATTATTCCTTCTCATGATTTAAATGATTTTGTATACTAGCTACATGTACTCTGTGCGTAGTCAGAATTTCTTTTTTAAAGTTCCATCTTTTTTTCCAAAAATAGGCCGAAGATAATTATACTATACATGGGCCAACCAGCAATGGAATCTTCTTTTCTTTTATATTTTCTTATTTAATTAATTACTTATGTCAGTCAAATCTTGGGTATTAAGATTTTTTTCTATATAAATCATCAGGTGTTTTAATATCATATTTGGTATAAAAATAATCTCTACTTATGTTACGTAGTTGGTGCTAATTCAAAAAAATTTAACATGATAAAAATTTAAACACAATATTAAGAGTTATTCATTAACTCAAAAATGATATGAAAATGATAAAACAAAAATCATAAATGTTTATGTTTTTATTCACGTTAATTTTTTTAAATAGATATTTAGGATTAAGTATTTGGTTACTTATGCGTACCAAATAACTTGTACATAAGATCTTCATTTTCTGTGGTTACAACAACAAAAGAAAAATTCTTAATCATGTGTCGTGCAAGTGTGAACTACTTTTTTCCTAAAAGAAAATGGGCCACAAATACATTATATTGACGTGACCTAAGAGCATGGAGAATATGGGTTTTCAAGCCAACGATTGAGATGGGGTAGGAAATTTGCCTTTGTTCTGAATAGTATAAAAAAGCATTAGTAATTATATAACATGACACTTCACAATTTCTTCGAATCTGTTCTCCATCAAACATGTGCGATGGATGTGAATGTCTCCACAATTGACTTAAACAAGGCAAGGAGGAAGAGGAAAATTTAGGGTTCTTTCAACTTCCAAGCCTAAAATGCACATTCTCACATGGCAAAAATGCAAGAGTTAAGTCAACCAATTGGCATATCTTTGGTAAAGCATAAATAGTTGGGTAGGAAACTCAAGTGTTGGATCCATTGATAAGCAAGTATTGTTTTGTAGGTCTAATTTAGGATTTAAGTTTTGAGGTTAACACTCGAAAATTAATTTTTTTGAATGCATCATATTGATCTTGGAGGTGCGGCTTTAAAATCATCCGATAAGAGATTGATCTCAAGGTGTACACAAACTAATCCGAGGATGCATTGATCGTAAAAGAAAAAAATGGGATAGGGGAAGGAAATGATGATATGAGCATAGAAGTGAGAAAAAAGGGTCCAATTATCAAATTTTACGGCCAATAGGCTTAAATTCTTTTAGGAGCATAGACTCTATATGCCTAGTCTCCCTTCTTTGTCTAGCATTTGATGGGAGAGCGATGGGAAGAGTTTGCTTTTTTTTCCTTCTCTTTGCTTTTTGTTCAACTAGCCAACAAAAAAATTCCACTTCAGGATTCCTTCCCACTATAGAGTACCTTTTAGCCCCTTCTCATCCCCTAAAAGGAGGAGCATTCTACAGTTATATAAACTTACCATCTTCCTCAAACCATCAACTAAGCATTTATAGTAATATATGCGGTGCTAGTGCTTGTAGGCTTTAGAAAAAGGGTTTCGTGATTATGGTTTTGATTTAGTAGAAAATGCTTTGCAAATGCCACATTGATTTAAGGATCTTGCTTCATCATGTGCTAAGTGGGAACATGCCACATGCTGTAAATTTAATGGTTGCAAAGTCCTGTGGAGATGTTGGCAAAATAAATTTTTGACAGCTGACATGTTTGCTGATCCTGAGCATGAGGAGTGAGTGCAATTCACCAACTCAACTTCTCCTTGAAATCAAAACCTTGTCACTCAAAGTCATTCGTCTGCAGGTGATGAAATGCTCTAGGCAACAAAAGTATAATACACGCCACCAAATATTTTAGCATAAATGGAATGAATTGAAGTAGAAACACTAAAATCTGAGCCCATTGACTTTAATGGGCACCCATTTCATTTATATATAGATATCCTATCTGGATCTGGTATTTTTCTTGAGCTGTAATGTGACAAATGGCCTCCCATGAATGTTTTTTCATGGCTGACAATTCTCTTGAAAGTTTTTGTTGGCATCAATGACAAGCCAGCTGTTAGATACACCAGGAAAAGGGAAATGAGTGCCACTAATTAAGACTGATAAGGTTTGATTAAAATGCAGGTTTAACAACTAGTGGAATATTTATTGTTTGAGCCGAAATTCCATCCAAAACCATGAGTGGGGGCTCTATCTAGATCATTGAATATATACAGGAAAAGCAGCAGCCTTCAATTTATCGAGATTTTAAAAAGAAGCAAACAGATGAAAGGAAAGAAAAAGGCAGGCAGCTGTCACTTTTCTCGGCTAGGGCTAGGCAATTGTTACAAGCTTGTGCAGAATTTGAAGGCGAAGCTTCGGAGCCAATCAAAAAATAAGATGGGGGTAGGCTAAGGCTTAGCCCTACTTTGTTAATTGTTATTAAAAGTGTTAAAACAACAACTGAAAATCCTATATTTAAAAGCAATGCGGCTTGGTGGCTAATGACATGGTTAGGGGAAGCTAAGGGCGGCCATTGTAGTTCAAAGCTGCGTGTAATCATGTTCTGTTAAAAAACCCAGGGAGATGAACAAAAAAAAAACTAGAGAGAAAGTTGAGAAAAAAGAAGATTCTGATATTCAAATTCATGCAGCTGCGTGGATTTGGTCTGCGCATTACATAATCATGAGCAACATAGAAACTTTATGGATTTAAGCTCCAATTTGATTGATAATTATGGTTCCTTTTTCATGGTTCTTGTTTTTAATTTATAATAATGCGATATGACAAAGCATTTACTAATCTGGTACTTTGGTTTTAATGCTTTTACTAGATTAGACGGTAAATGACATAAGAGCAGGATGCTCTGCGTAAAGATGCAAATGAGGAAACAAAGAGAGAGGTTGGAGATGCGTAGCTAGCAAAGTGAGAACTGAGCAGACTGTTTCAGAGACAATGCCTGCTTGTCAGCTTATTAACCAAACAAAATTGATCTTTCTGTTTGGAAAATAAGCAACCAGCCAGAAAGTGGAGACATCTGACAATGCTTCTCTGAGTATTTAAAATAGTTTTTGCATTCAATTTCGTCCTTCAACGTTGCTGTGTTTGGAAAGAGGCAACCACCCAATCATAGAGCTAAGCACAAGCAATTAAAAACTAAAAATTGTTGTTGCAGTAAAAACTAAAAACTAGAACAATCAAAAGTAGCCCTGGCGGAACTCGAACTCGTCAGACGCCTTATTCATTAGGCCACAGGCCCCAATGAACTTTTCTGTGAAAGACCTATATAATCATAAATTTGTTTTGAAGGAATAAGAAAACTTTAATTATTTTAACTCATAACTAGAACCATTTTAGAGTTCCAGCAATGAACTGTTATTCTTACCTTAGTTCCAAAACGGAAAAATTATAAGTAGTTGCATGATAATCTTTGGGTTGAACCATAAAGTATGTATGTACTAACCTTTTGCAATGTTGGAGATGGAAAGTCATGTTAAAGAAAGAATATCAAGTGAAAATTTAAACAAATTTTTTTTAACATTCTAATAATCGTGTCCTTGTGTCGCATTTTACAGATTAAACTGTGTAAAATCCTTAGCATGCTTGTTGAACTTCTGTCCTATTGAACTTTTACGACAATAAATTTTGGAGAAAAATTCTGTTTCATCTCTTTTTTCTCTTATAATTCTGTCTCGCTCTTACTAATTGGATCAAAATCATAGGTTAAAAGGGTTAAAATGCCAGTTTCAAGAAAAAGAACACACTTATTAGCTTTATCTTTTTACATATGCAACAGTTTGAAGGTAAGGAAAGACAATGCTTTAGTTGCAACACTTCACGTTAACAGATCAACAGCTAAGAATTCTGTTACCCAATGAAGCACCATATGTTAAGAGAACTGGCAGAAGCAATGAATTTGCTGTCTGTGGTTTGCACTCTGTCAGTCAATCTCAAAATATTTGATTATTTATAGCCGTTTTGATGATAATGAGCATAGCCTTGAAAACAAACTGGATCAACCAATTTGGCCATTTGCCTCAATTGAGTCCATATTTGAGCTGGTGTACTGTTATTTCGAGTCCTTCATTAGCATATCATAGCGCGCAAGTCTGTTATCCCTGCTTACGAAATGTTGGTGAAAGGGAAGACCCTGAGTTACCGTTCTGCAAACAGGTCAATGTCATCTCTGAGTTGCTCTTCATCATCTGCAATTACTAACAAATAGTTGTTTTAAACTTCCAATTTGTTTCATACTTGTAGGAGGCAAAGGTATCTATGATTACACGTAAATGCAGACTATGTTTTTCAAGATGCTTCTAAATGGAGGCTAATTCGAAGTCAAATAAGGTGAAGATTTGGTAATTAGCTTAATTGGTGACAATTGAGATTTGATTTATGGTTTTCATATTTCCTGGCAATTATATGGACTAAAAAAAGAGAATTTCACTGTGGAATTAGATAATAGTGGCTTTGCCGCTTTTGCCCACCCTGACAAAAAGACGAGTAATCTACTCGAATTCAATGTACTTTAGTATAGCCAGGAAGACATTTTCTTGTACCTGAAACACAAGTTCAACGAAAATTGTTAGAAATGACAGAAACAAAGGTTGCAAAAGCCAAATTCTTTAGATGACAAGGATCTATCTCCTTCAAAATATTTAGCGATCAAAACCATTGTCTTTTCTTTGAATTTCCTGCGGAAACAAAGTTGATCAAAAAATCATATCAAATTATAGCTCTCGTAGGAAAAGTGCGTTATCAAATCTTTTCAATGGAAAGTGATTCGAAGCACATTAACTGAGAAAATCGAAAGAGGAATACAGTCCATCAAGATTCAAAGAGGAACACGAGAATTACAGTCAGGAAAACTGAAGTGAAATTAACGGACGTGGAAGCAGAGGGAGCGAGCAGGGATTCTCAGCGAGAGGGTGAAAGAAGACACTGCCACGCGGGGAATAGTTGAGGAGCGTGATGGTTGTAAAAGCCATGAGGTGGATGATAACGAAGAGGGAGATGAGCAATGTGTCCGATGCCCTGGCGGTCGCACGACTTGAAGAGGAAATTTCCCATCTGGCTGATTGAGTTCCATCAGGGTGAGGGGCGTTTTGGCTGGGGTTTCTTCTTTCATTGCAGACAAACAAAAATGTTTTTTTTTTTTTTTGGAGAGAAAAAAGAGTGAATTTTGAGGTTCTTGCTTTCAGTGAAGATGATTTTCGTTTCACAGAGGCTTACTGTTGGTTTTGGGAATTAAAGTTTTTATAAATAATTATAGAAAATACCTTGAATAGATGAGTAAGGGGATCCGTGGCGCAATGGTAGCGCGTCTGACTCCAGATCAGAAGGTTGCGTGTTCGATTCACGTCGGGTTCAACTCCAGCTTTTTGAAATGTGGGCTTTATTTTTATATGGGGCTGGGCTGGAGAAAGCTTTTCATTTGGGCCTTTTGAAGACCATAACAAAATTAAAAAAAAAAAAGTAAGAGAAGGTAACAATTGAATTTATATAAAGTTTGGTTAACAGCTTTTATTGATAATGGAATTTATATGTAAAAAAGAAGTATATTTATAACTTGGGCATGCATTATATGCTTTTTCATGGGTGAGTTACCATTTTGGTTATAACAGCTGTGATTCAAGATCTCCCGTCTTTGCTTTTGGCGAAGAGAAACTATAGTAGCATAGGGCCATGGCCTCTTTATATTTATGAACATAAGACTTGGAGAGACATCTTCTGAAGTAAATTTTGAGGAGAAAATATGAGGCTGTGTACTTTTTCTCTATATATGGTAATTATATAGTTCTCATGGTCGTACAATGAAAATATTCATAAATCCATACTATACAGAAACCATCTCTTATTTTGGATGAAATACATAGCCTCCCTTATAGTAAATGAACATTAACCTCTCTTTAATTTCAAAATACCAATTTCCTCCCTTTAACAAGGTTTAAGATTTAAAATTTAGGGGTTTTTGGTTTGGGGTTTAGAATTTAAAAGTTATAGTTTTTGGTTTATGGTTTTTTAGGTTTAAAATCTATGGTTTAGTGCTTACCATATTTGGACTTAAAAGACAGTGAAAGAGAAGAAAATTAGTATTTGGAAACTAAAGGGAGCTTAATGTCCTTTTGATATAAACATAAGGGAGTTTATGTATTTCATCCCCTTTTATTCCCTGAATGGTTGTTTCTTGCTAATGCATTGCATTATCAATGAGAAGCCTTGGGTGGTTGGGCTTCATGCAATACTTTATCTTCCTGCTGCTGTCTTCGACTTTTATGTTGCATGAAAGAGCATGGCAACGGTTCGGTATAATGAAATCCGCTTCTTTTTCTATAGACTGATTAATTGCTTAGGCAGAGCACAAAGATTCAGTCATCATCTGGCCCTTTGGAAATGCGACTCAGGCAAGTATCACGTACCGTAAGTTAATTGGCTCTAATTTATCCAGTTCTGCTCAACAGCCTGACAGTACCACATATCTTTATACATTAGGGTAGTTTTCCTTCCTTTACTAGTACAAAGCCTGTAACAAATCATTTTCCTTCCTTCACTGCTACCTTCATTGTTACAAAGTCTGTAACAAATTGTTCCGACATTCAGCAAGTAATCAAACTAAAAGGCTTGCCGATACTCTGGGAACTGATAAACTGAACGATTCCCGTATGGCTAAACCAGACATAGCTGAAGCTTCTGTTTCTTCCATCTTAAAGAAAAAATGGAGTAATGAATGCCCTTTGGGAGTATGCAGCACTATACAGAAGGATGAACATTGCCACCTTTTTGCTTTAATTGAAAACTGCAAATTCACAATTGTACCCGATGAGCGCCAAAGATCCGGCCTGCACTATCTGTCGAAAGTAGCCTACCTGCTCGCACCTGATCTATGCCTATACAGCATAGCATGGCAACCACAAGCTAATTTTTCCAACTGTTAGGTCCCTTAAACTAATGCGCACGCCCTAGTCTCTGAGCCCACTAAGCAGCAAGCAGACAAGACTACCAATTAAGTTTAGCATGCGTTTCGTTCAAGCGTCTACTCTAAATCTAGTTTGTTGCATTCTAGCACGCCAGTGTGAAAATGCAGAGGTTCATCTATAATTCTAAAACAATAGGACTAGCTTTTAAGCTGGTCCCCTTCTGTATTCACTCGCCTGACCCATTTAGCCGCCTGTGCACCAGCATATGCATGCAGTCTCAGACAACCAACAGAAAACATACACGGGAACACAAAGTGGAGAGGAGGGGAACTTTCAATCGGGAATAACAATTTTCTTTCTTAAACTTGGAGCAATTTTATATACATTTTCTCCTTTTCCTTTGGTTTAAGCACGAAAATATGTATATTCCTTGGCCAATATGTGCTACATAAAGAATTAAGTGGTGGCCTGTATGTACAACATTTTCTACTGAGATTCATCATCAGTATCAAGTTCAAGGCCTTCTGCAGCTAAAAGCTGCTTTATAACCTTTTCCTTTTTCTCCTCTGCTTTCTTTCGCATCAAATCCCTTTTCTTTAGCACAAGGGTATGCCGCTTAAGAGTATTGCTAAATTGTTCCATTGATGCCTTCTTTTCTTTTGCCAAGAGTTTTCTCTCTTCATCAGGATCTATCTGAAATTCCATCCAAATACAAATTCTGAGATGTATAGCAACTATATTGAAAAGATTCACAATCTGTTTGATTGAAAAATAAAATAATTATCTGAAATCAATTTAGGGTAATGCAGAATAGTAATAGCAACAGTCTTGAGGACTTTGATATGCCACCTGAAATTAACTTCAAGCTCAGGATAAAGGCCTTTCCAAGATCATCAAATTCTAAAATCAATATCTATTTCTTTAATGCTAAACAATGTGTGTACTTAAATTAGATTCCAATGCCCTACCCTGGATATAACTTACCATAACAAGATAGTAAACCAGGCAAGTGGCAAATCTAGAATATGTTTAGAATTCTCCCCAAAATCATCTACACTATTAGAGAAATTTCAGACATAATTAGTTACCTTAGAACGAGAAAGGCGGCGGACACGGAGATTCAACTCACGCTGCTGCTGCTCAGCCCAAGCTGCAACAGCCATATCTCCCCGCTGATCCCAAGCTTTTCGCTTTTTTATAAGCCACTCCATCCACGCTTGAGATGCCTGGAAGAAAGGAGAAATTGAGAAAATGCCACTATTAAGGGTCTAGCTAACAAAGAGTAAAAATAAGGACCGAAAAATGCAAAATGTGCTAAGGCACAAAGTTTAAGAACAAGTGGAATTTCAGCATACTAAACAATTTAAATAATACATAAACTCTAACATCACTTTTTTGTTTTGACTTGATAAGTCATATTTTGATTTAAATGAAAACAAATACAAGAAGAAAAAGGGGGGGAGGGAAAGCACCTATCTAGGTCTTTGTCAACAAAATTAATAGGAAGTCTGTCTGCAAGTTGCTAAATTAAGAAATTAAGAATTCAAGGTAATAAACATGTATTTAAAATGTAAAACAGCAAGATTAAATAACTTAAAATTATGAAATAAATTTGGATTGAGGATATTAGATCTTTCACATAACAGCTTGCGTTTACAATTTCAAGTTTGATATTACTTTGAACTCTTAAAATGATCACAAAGGCAAAGAAGTTAAAAACCAAGTTTTTTTTTTTTAAAAAAAAAGTGTGATTACAACTCAACTAGAAAATGCATAACATCTAAACAGACCCAAGCAAATTTACATAAAACTGCATATCTTACCTTCATTGGATTGACTCGGTTATCCATATCATATTGCCTCCGCCTCTCCACATCTATGAGCAATTCATAAGCAGCTTGAATCTTAATGAATCTTGCTTCAGCAGTTTCACCTTCTTCAAGATTCCCTTTACCATCATAGACTTTGAAATTGAAAATTGATCAGTTAGTAAGAACAGATGCCAACTTTTCAATAAATTGGTGAAGTGACGACAAATTTCCAGTGGACTAGACTTAAATCTATTAAGCATCCCATAGGAGTAAAAAACAAGTCAAACTTAAAAATGACATAACATCATTACACTCTCCTCTCAATGGTCTCAGATGCTGAGCTTTTATTTAATGCGGCCAGATGCATTTAACAAGGAAAACATTCTGTCATGAAAGATACCCCAAATAATTCCAAAGATTCCATTGCCACATAACTAACTTGCAGTCTAACATACCATTTGGAGCTACTACACAAAGGGCTACAAGAAGGATGAGAAAATGTTTAAAAATGATCCATACATGACGCCCTCAATTGACCTAATATTACTTCAAACTTAAAACATGTTGAATGTTTCGAAATCAATATAAAAGCCACATACCATCAGGATGATAGAATTTGGCCAAGCGTCTGTACGCAGTCTTTATCTGTTCTTCATCAGCATCCCTTTCTAACTCTGTTGTTTAGAATCAAAATTCCAAAATAATTTATCACAGCAAAGCAAAACAAAGAAAGTTATTTTTTCTGCAATATAACCAAACTATTAAAAGAATGGAGCTTTTCTCATCAAGCTAACACGGCAAAAGGGTAAAAATCATTACCAAGAGTTTCATAGGGAGATTTTTGATCGGTCCAATTCGATGCCCTAACCACAGTTCTCCTTTGATTAACCCGAAACAAAGGCTCCTTCCCGCTCAAATCTCTGGACAAATCGAACCAAGAAGAGATCGAAGATCGCCTAAAATTAGGATTTCGAAAGGAAGCCCTAATTCTGGATTGAGCTTGATTGAGGTGGTGGTACCTGCTACAACACATCAACACAGAAAAGACCGAGTGGGGTCTACAAATTGTCTTCAAATTGCTCATAATTTTATGGCTTCTTTGCAGTTGATTATGAGCTTGAATTATTTCAATTAAAATTCAAGAAAAATGAGAAAAAAATTTCAGGGGAACTGCAAATTAGGGTTTTTTGGGTGAGAATTGGGGATTTTGCATGGGCAAGTTGGAAAACTGGAAAAGGAAAGAAGACGTGATAGAAGTGAAGAGGTTCTGATAACGAAAATTTGAATCTACTGAATTTTTTTTCCTGTCCAGAAATTTTTTGGGGAATTACAAAAAGTGTATTTTATCAAATATATTTATTGATTCCATAACAAAAGTAATTAATTAAAAACAAATTCTAATATATAAAATTAATAAAAAAGAAATGAAGATTATTTTTATAATTCTATTTTCAACGATTACATAAATTTATAAAAATATGTATATATTCTGTCTGCTATGTACATGTCATAACGTGTCAAGTCTTAGAACCTAACCCGCTAGACTTTAAAAATTCAAGGAGTCGCCACCAACCATTCAAATCTAAGGTGTGATTGGTCATCTACTCTTGTCTCAGGATAAGGCATGGTCTACGTTCAAAGAATATAGGGTTCGAGAGTACGGTTACGTGTGGGGAAGGATTAGCACCCCCACAACGCCTATCTTAAGATGGTACCAAATAGCCTAAAGTTATCTTAATTTTGCCTATATGTTTGCTTTAATTTCGATATGATTAAATATTGAAAAATCTTCTAAGTCTCCTCCATCAAGCTGGTTGGATAACTTAAAAGTTCTTCTCACCTCAAGAGTATTCAAGTAGGACCAATCGCCTTTCTTGAAAAAGCTCCGTCGTCGGATGATTTAAATATATTATGAAATGCCTAGTTTTGACTCTTATCCCAATTTATAAAAATTATTAATTGTTTTTCTATTTTTAATCATATAATTTTTTTTATTTCACTTATAACTTAAATAAATATGAATTATTTAATATTGAAAATTTCCTCTAGACCTTCCATCAAGCTGGTGAGACCTTAGAAGAAATCTCCTCACCTAGGAATTTCAAAGAAAACTACTCAAACGCAATTCCCTTTTAAATTTCATCATCAGAATAATCCACATTTATCCAAGTTGTTTATTATTGTTTAATTTTATTTTAATTTTTTAATCATATATTTATCTTATTTTTATTCTCTTCTTTTTAAATTATTTTAATTTGAATTTATTAATTTCAATTTTATTTTACTTTTATGATGAATTAAATATTGGAAATATCCTCTCAAACCTTCCATCAAGCTGGTGAGACTTAAGAGGACTCTCCTCACCTCAAGATATCTAAAAGTACTACTCAAGCGCAGTCCCTTTAGAATTCCATCGTCGGAATAATTCATCTTCTTTATTTATAACTTTATTTATATCATCTAATTAAATCTTGATCATATTTATCATGCAAATTACTCAAATTAAATATACAAGTCATTAACTAATTCAAATCAATTATCATACAAATTAAATGAAGCAGTAATTATCAAATCAAATTAATAATCCATAATTTAATGTACAAAAAAAATCAAATTATCAAATTACTAAACTAATATTAATTTGTCAATTCATTCAATCACTTGCAAATCATTAACACACAAATACTAATAAAATACTAATTAGTTATTATACCACATAATTGTTTGAATCGATTAAACATTTGTTAATTAAATAAACAATTAAAGAAAGAAAGTTAAGGAACCTGGAAGAGAGAAGTAACCGAGCTTTATTGGCTTTGTTTTTTATTCTTCCCTAAACTCCCTCTTTCCTTTCTTTCGCAAGAGCCAACAACGTAAGACAAAGCTATGTTAATGAGCGAGAGTGGCAGTGGGGAAAAGCAAGGCTCATGCGGACCAGGGGCAGCGGCTGGAAGCGAGACAGATGGTGTCGAGTAGCAGTAGAGAGACGGTGAGACAGCAGGCAAACGCGTCGCAGCAGAGGCGTGATGAGGAATAGAGCAGCAATTTCGACGATGAAGTATCAGTCTGTAGCTGGCACAGTAGTTCACGCAATGCAAGGTGGTTGCAGTAGGAAATTGTCGATACAAAGTGGTGGCGTAGAGGTGATGATGTTGGCACAGATGTGTGATGAAGATGCTTGGTGAAAGGCTCCGGTCCCCTTAGTCATAAGCATTAATCCCCTTTTATAGCCACCAATTTATTAGAGTCCTAATACAACTATACTTATTCTTATAATTATCTCTTATTTTTAATACTTTATTTATCTAATTCTTATATTAATCCTAATCTAACTCTACCAAATTTAATATTAATCCAACTAATTATCCTAATCCTAAAATTAATTTTTTTTATTTTTTATCTTTTCTCTCTCTTTTCTTTTCTTTTTTTTATTCCTAAATCCTATTTTAATTTTAATTTCCTAATTAATGTTAATTCTAAATCTAAAAATTCTAATTTAATTCTAGCCTAATTCTAAATTGTTAAATTAAAATACAAATGTCACCCAACCCAATTAATTATTTATACAAATTAAGACCCCGGACAAAATAGGGTGTTTATGTACACATTATAATCACATCCATTTTTATAATTTTAAATACTAATTATTTCTAGTTATTATATCAATTCAAAATTATTTTTTTATAAATCATCTCATTTTGTAATTGACCTAAATTTCCTTTTATAAAAAATAATATTTTAATTTTCGTTTTTCTTTTTTTTTTATCGGAAAATTTGTGGACGTACGTATCTGTCTTAAAACGGTTAAACTGGCGGGTGTTTTATTGGTTACTTCGCCGGCGCCTTTTGCATTTCCTTGAGTCCTCAGTTATTAATTACATAAATTTTATTATTATATTCCCTTTATTTTATTTTTTATTAATAAATTCTTACTAAAAAAATTTATCGTAAATAAATAATATTTTGCTAAAGAAGAGTATAAAAAAAATTACCATAAAAATATATATTTTTTCTCATCTCAATTTTTTCTTTCAATCTCACAATTCGAACACAACCAATTAATTTAATTGGTATGTTCGCTTTTTTTGTACATTTAAAATGAGAAAATCTGCCAAAATTACTCTCATTTTTACTCATACTTCGGTGGCTTCTATCAGTTTCTTGTCTATCTACATTTGATTGATTTTTTCTTATGACTTACTTTTTAGGACATTTTCATTGTATTTATTTCTCCTTTTATTCATTTGCTTTCAGCATTCTCTGAAAAAAAAAATCAACTAGCCTAAATCCTTGTTTGTATTAGTTCTGCAATTCATAGGGTATTTGAACTTTGGGGTGAAGGTTGAAGACTTGAAGTAGAATTCAACTGCTCCCAAGTCCAGTTTGGGAAAGGCCCAAACAGAGGATTTTTCCTGGCTAATGTTCCATCTTTAACAGAGGAAAAAAAAAGAGCTACCAACGCAGTCAGTTAACGATGAAATCATTTCATTAATGTGTAAAGTTAGAAACTATTCAGACCTTTAAAAATAAATTAAAAAATTTTATTAATATTTATTTCAATGAGTCTACATAATTTTTAATTTTGCTCATTAATGAGATTGCATTTCATTTTTGACTGACAATGTATAATATTTATACAAATGCATCAAATATAAACTCCAAATGAAAAATCTTACTTTTTATGTTGTTAATGATTGCTAGTATAATTCTAAAATAATCACAAAAATAAGGTAATCACGAGCTTGCTAGTATTATTCTCCTTCTTCCAAACAATATATAGTACTATACAACACCAGTAAATCTAGCTTTAATGACCTAAAATTCTACTTGATATACATCATAAGGATTCATATATACAGGTTTTATGCTCAAGAAGTTCGTTCGAAAAATTATAAGCAGATATATAATATATGTATATATATATATATATATTGTAGTTCATACAACAAGACCTCCAAAAATCCATTATCTTACCCGTTGAGGAGCAAACTTCTGATGACTACAGCCTAGATACACTGGTGGTTCGCTAAGTTCAGAGACTAAACAGGTTCACATGGACGGGCAGACCAAAGGGAACTGAGAGCGCGTAGACGATGAAAGTATTCCCCCAAGGCAAGTAAACCTCGAGCTGCTTGACGGGTTGTCAGGACTCGAGCCATCTGTTGCAAAGTCTGCTGGCGAAGGTGATCAGCCTGTTTCAGGGAAAAGCATATGCAAAATCAAGTAAACAAGTGTAAATTTTAGGGCCATATACTCAAGTACTATTCAAAATTCTGGGCAATGTTTCCTTGGAAATAAGATCTCATTTTGGTCATATGTTTTTACCCTTTACTCGAGTATTATTCAACATTCTAGACAATGTCTTTGGAAATTACATTCTCTTTTTGTTCTTATGCTTTTCACGGACTCGGTTTTTAAAGTTTAAATGGATAATTAGCATTCTATTGAGCATATACTGGGTGCATGGCAACTATATTTGGTTGCATAAAGCCTGAGGCAGTGATTGAGTGACTGGTGATTGTGGCAAAGCTGAGCTTGTTGTTAAAGGCTCTCTAGAAATTTAAAGCTTTTATTTCGGGATAGAATCTGAAATTTAAAGCCTACTGAAGATTTAAAAAAGGAAAAAAATACTAAGCCAATGTCCATGAAACAAAGAACCCCTATTCTCCCTCCTTTTTCCAAGTTCTGAAAACATTGGTGGCATGTCATCACCCTCATAATCTACAGCAGAGCTAGATATAAACCTGCATTACTGTTTTTACAATTTTACATATATCTAAGGAATTCGTTCTGTGGGTTGATTTGTTATCCTTCTAAGAGGAATCAGGAAATCGTCTATATGCTACAAGCTAATCTCCATGTAAAGAGAGGAACAAAATATTTGATGATGAAAATGTAATGCCATACCTGATTTACAAAGCCCTCCAGGGCTTCCAATTTATCTATTGCAGAAGCCATCTGAGCTCTGTAGTTTCCCGAACTCAAGTCAGCTGCTACACTCTGGGCCAAGTTCTGCTGGAGTTTATCTATTCCCTGGGAAAGAGCATCTTCGGCCTGCTGAGAAGATTGTCGAAGGTTACAGACCTCCAAATG
This sequence comes from Heritiera fomes, assembly GCA_032173925.1. Taxonomy (NCBI): domain Eukaryota; kingdom Viridiplantae; phylum Streptophyta; class Magnoliopsida; order Malvales; family Malvaceae; genus Heritiera; species Heritiera fomes. The sequence continues at coordinate 7,669,064 of JAPDPM010000004.1, read as the reverse complement.
TTGTTGATCAGTCAAGGGTTCAATTTGTGGCATGACAACCTGGAAAAACAGAATTTACAGTTTCACAATCATGCATACAAAAGTTTGTTAAATATTTGATGCATCAGCCCTACAATAGTTGATCATCATGAGGAATTAATGACCTCAGTAGGCAGCTCATGTATGGCATGTCCAGGAACAGAAAGGGTCTCAAAATGATAGCATAAAGTAAAGCTTACCTGTTTTAACCTTTTTTAAAAAGTTTAAAGACCATGCAAAAGAAATTAATGACTATAAAATATCCAAACAAAACTTCAGATGGTTACAAATCCACGAACTTGTCTCCACTGTTCTTTACTCTTACTAATGCAATAAAAGGTGAAGCAACAGTTGATCTCAAAATGATGAAATAAAATGCACTTGTTTCTGTAAACCGAGTCCTAAAATTTCTTTCAGGATTTGGGCACACTGCTAAGAAAAAATTTCCTACAGGACAGATCTCCATGATTCTACTCTCCAGTTTGCAGTCTAGATATCATATGAGAGGATTTGGAATGAATTAGTTGGACACACTACAGGTATTATCCAGCTGCCACGAACATCTAGACACCTATTCATGCAATTACAATTAGCTATATGATAATGCAATAATGGACTTGCTAAATAATATTCAACAACGAAGCATGCTCAACAATATTCAACAATAGAGGGACAATGAGCATAATTGATAACCAATAACAGATTGTCAGTTTTTCAGAAAAGATAAAAAAAAGAGTTATGGGAGACTAAGCATACATTTAGAAGCTCAGATGGGCGGAATCCTCCAATCCAGTGGAAGAAACGCTCAGCTGAAGTTCTCCAAATGCCTGAGATCAAATAGAAGACATCTGCCTTTGCAGCATCCGCTTTCATGCGAAACAGATTGCAATAGTGGTTCAAGCCATTTTCTACCAGTATGCAGAGTTCTATATCAGTAACGTGTGCCTGAATTGCACTTCTAAGTTCACAAATCTGTTTATTTTGCTCCTCAACCCAGTGCCCATATTCCATCTCAAATGCAGTAATCCCTGCAAAATTCAAATTAAACCATTCTAAAGAAGAAACCAAGATGTAAGCAGTTGACATTTACATGAGAAATGTGATAACCCATTAGAAACATTAACTCATATTTGGTTACTAGTTGATGTAGCACCTGGTAAGATATGTCAAGTTCCTTGAAAGCTATATCAAGGAAATCTTCCATAAAAACCATGAAAACATATTAACAGATGTGTTTTTCATGCAAGACATTCAGACATCATTTTTCATAAAAAATAACACTATGCTAATGACATGTCTCAAAGAAATAGGCACCTATAGTTCTATTCAGGAGTCCTAGTTTTCCATAAGCTTCTGAGAAATTCTCTAACAGAATACAGAAAACATACACAGAAAAAGAATTTCTTCAACTCATCGACTGCAAGAAAATTAATCCCTCAGCCAATAATTGATGTTAGCAATAATTGATGTTATATTAGCAAATATTTGTATTAGAAATATGATCTTTAATTGAGATTATAAATAGATTACTCATCTGCATTCCGGTCATGCAATGCCATTACTGAGAATGTCAGAATATCAAAAGAATGAAAACTATAAAAAATTTATTTCAAAACTCATAGCTTAGACTATCACATAGCATGATTTTTGCAAACTAATAAACATGCATGTATATTAACTTCCATTCATGACATTAGTGAAGAAAAACATTCACAATAACATTCAGTAGCATATCTTATATAAGCAAACTCACAAACCTGAGTTTACAGCTGCAGACAGTCCAAAATAACCAGTATCTGAGGCACTGCTTGTGTATATACCCTGCATTAAGGCACTGTCTAATTGATTACATATGCCACATTTAGAAACCTGATCAACAAAATATATGTTTGTTTCTTGGAAAATAAATAATTTCCTTCCTGATAAAAGGTGAAAACATACTGAGAGAGAGAGAGAGAGAGAGAGTTTTCACTTTACCTGCTGCCTAGTTCTTTCAAGCTCTTGCTCCAATTGAGCTAGTTTCAAACGACTTGCTTCTAATTGTTGAACATAGGCCTACAAGACAAATTAAATCATACATACATGTATGTCTCAAAAAAATGAAATAACTAACATAAGCAAATATTTATATGCATACATTTTCTGTCTACCTTTTTCCGCAGACGACTTTTACGAGCAGCTTCACGATTTTGTGCCAAACGTCTCTGTGTCTGCACATATTATGTGTCTTTAGATAAAACACAAATACAATTGAAACAAGTTGGAGGTCAAGAACATGAAATACACTGTCGGTGGAAAACTCACGTGCCCGTCAAAAGAATTTTCAACTAAAGAATAAGAGACTCAAATGATTTTGTAATACTTTCCTTTTACAAAATATATATATATATATATATATATATGATACTTTAACCTTCGGAACTGAATTTATTGTAGATCATATTTTGTCAGAAACAAATGCTCATGTCTGAACTTAAAATTATAATACTTTGAAGCATATGAAAAGCACAAATACTCATGAATACCACATATGACAAAAAGGCTAGTCATGGATAAGTAGTGGATACCAAGCTATCGTTTTTTAAATGTTCTTGAGGGGAGGATGGGTATATTGGGGATAGAGAGAGAGAGAAAGCAAATGCTGCAAATTGATCACCTTATCAGCAGGCTTGTTGGTTTCTTGATCACTTCTGGAAGGTTCAACTTGCTTACAATATATATAATCAGCCTATGATTAAAATTAGAAAAAATTAGTTATTGCCTGCAACTGGAAGAAAAAGCTTCAGCATCCAACCAAGAAATAAAACAGAAAGCAACTTCACCTTGTTTTCTAGCCTAACATCCACCTGTACAAATGTGGATGACCCTGTATTTGGACTATCGTCCCCGTTGAAGGTGTCTCCCCACCTGCCAATCTGGTGGAATGGTTCATATATTGCCATCCTTCTGGTAAGTTCAGTTGATGGAGAGCTCATGCTCTATCAAGCAACTGGAACAGAACCAAAAACAGACAAACAGCTTATTGATTGAATTATTGGCTTTAGCACCAGAAGAATGCATTAAAAATAAAGTTTTGTTGAATTAGTCTTCAAAAGCAGCAATCAAGTCTTGAGCCAAGAACACAGAGTCAAAGATTTCAAAAAAGCTATAATAGTTTCCTTACCTCTCTCTATTGATAGATTTTCATGGCTCATAAAGTTTACAGCTATAGAAATTCCTGAAAAAGAATACGCAACAAAGATCACCTAAATATGAGCAAAAGTGGGCCAAAAGTCCCAAGAACTGCTAAGAAAAATCAGCAATGGTAGGATTAGCAGAAGCACCATGACAAAGCAACTAAGGAACATCAAAGTGAGTGGTATCCGGAAGTGGACATAATCATTTTTTTATTTGGAACAGAAAGGGAATTTAACCAATTGAGTTATGTTAAGAGCTTACCTCCCTTCCTAGTACTTATTACAATTAAGGCTGCCGATCAAGATTTCAGGTTTTCTCCAAATGCAATAAAAGTGACAAAAAAAAAAAAAAGAAATTCCCATCACTTTGAAAATAATATCTGTAACTAGAAATCAAGCAGCTGGGAACATAACAAGGCTATTAACAAGATGTGCCTTCTGCCCGAACCTCAAAAAGAAAAAGTCCTATTCAACATCTTCAAGCCTTATGAATTCCCTTTACATGAAAATTTCAATATAAGAAAACTGTAGATCAGCATTATTGCATTTCCAGAGCCAAAACAAGGAATCAAAGCTACTAAAATATGAATCTACTGTTCCCCTCTTCCTAAAATATTGCCAACATAGAAATCTGTTTGCCTAAATCCATATACTTTAGTTCACTTCGCAATCATGAAACAAACATACAAGATAACCAGCTCAAGCTCTTAATTTTAAAAGCAAGTCACTGGGGTCAACTCATGCTCTTAATTGGCGCCAAAATTACAAGTTATAATCAAAACCAAGTAATCCAAAGTTCCCACTTTGCCACTATATACTAACCAAGAATCAAAAAATAAGAAACTGGACAGCAAAAACACAAACACCAACGCTGTATACCAAACACTTAATTAAGCAATGCGATCAGACAAGAAAAAGAAAAGAAGAAAAGATTGAATCTTTCAAAATTTTCAACTTTCACATAAACCTCAAATTGAGAAACTTTAGGAACTAACCTTATGGATCAACTGAACTTCCAAAACCCAAAATTCTTCAATAAAAAGAAGCCAAATGAACACTCCTGAAAGCAAACAAAGAATCAAAAGCAACCCACAAATAAAAATAGTTAATAAATAGTGGGAAAAAGAAAAGGAATGAATGTGTAATATTTTTCTTTGTAAACGCTACAGTCAAACGTTAATGTCTGAGTGTTCCCACTTAAAAGCAGCACAAATATAGATAAGCAAAAGAAAATGCTACGCATTTTTATTTTTATCCTACGCACTACTTTTTATCCTACGCATCCAACACTCCCTTAACCTACTACACTTATTACCTCAATCTGTGTCACCTTTTAACGTCCATAGCTGACGTCATTTCCCGGGCAAATACATTAACGAACCTTTTCCCGTCAAGGATTTTCTGGTTCTCGTCAGTTAGGTCCCATGCGGTGGAAAATGATTGGACAGTGAGTTTGGTAGTTGGTGAAGATAGCAGACAGCCACTCACCATTTTTTCGTACTTTTTTTTTTGTCCAGTGATATATTTCTAGAAACCAAAGGAAATAATTGCCTTGAATAAATATTAAAATTATTATCTTGTCTATTATATTGTCAATAAAATTTTTTAATTTAAAAATATAATTTTTGAAAATAATATTTTTATTTAAAAATACATAATAATTAAATGAACATGTTATTAATATTTAAAATCACTTGGGCTTGACTTAGTAAATTGTTATAGATCAGATTATATTAAATTGAACTTAAATAACTCATTTTTACGGGTTTACATTTTTTTTGGCCAAAAGAAATACTTTATTTATTGCGTCAAAAAGACCAAGTAACAAACAAAAACATAAGAAACAGATATATAAGAACTTTATACAAACAAGTTCACATATCTGTCTTGTACAAAATCCATATTACAATAGGAGAGCTGGAATTCCATCCTTGTCAAAAATCCCAACCAAAGAGAATGGAAACAATCTACATAGAGTAGACCAACACATCCCCTTCCTTGCGTTCTTCGCAAGCCAAACTGCTGCTGCATTAACCTTTCTATTCATCAGTCTGTGATCAGGAATCTTCTTAATCAAACTTTGAATATCTGCAAACACAGGCTTAATCTTCCAATCACAAGCCTTCTCCTTCCAGTGAAACAGCTCATAGACTATTTTACTATCAATCTCAAACACCACCTTGTCAAAACAGCCATCTATTGCAATCTTAACTCCTTCTCTTAGAGCTATAGTTTCTGCCATTACAACACTGGATGCCAAAAAACAATTACAATTTACCATTGATCAACTGTCCTCCAATATCCCTTATAACAACCCCAAAACTTGCAGATCCAGTTTCAGCTAAAAACTCCTATCACAATTAACTTTAACCCACCCATCAAGATGAGTAACCCATCTATCCTCACTTTCCTTCCCCTTCTTACTCCTCTTAGAATCTACAACATTAATATCAGAATGATTCAACCTTTTATATTCAAACAATGAATTCTTAAATCTGAAAATAATACTTCATACCATCAAATCTTTTCTATGATTCACAAACTCACATCTAGCTTTCCAAATGTTCCAGCAAATAAAAGCTACATATACCATCCTCTCAATTTGATCTTCCTTTTTCAAACCATTAAAAACATCTATTAACCAACAATCAATTTGTAGTAACCTTCTCTCTGCAAATCCTCATACCATAAAAGCACTCAAACCAAATCAATCTAGTCCAACTACACAACAAAAGCATATGCTCCACTGATTCATTCTCCTGCCCACATATTTGACATATAGGATCTAATAAAATTTTCCTCTTCCAAAGAGCCATCCCAATTGAGATTGCATTAGTACGCATTCTCCATAGAAAAATCCTGACCATACTAGGAATTTGTAGCCCCCAAGCAATTCTCCAGAGTTTCCCATCGATAACATGTGAAGAAGAAGGATTGACTCTAGTTACATTAGCAAAATTTTGCTTCTTCAGCACAAAATACCCAGATTTTACTATGAACAAACCATTTTTATTAAATGGCCACACCAAAACATCACTCCCTCCGTGCTAATATGGGGTTATTTTTTTATTCAAGTTTATTTTTGCATATAATGAATAAGTCAATACTCGTCAAAAATCCGTTCAAATATTATTATTTTTTAAAAAAAAATTATAATAAAATATAAAAATTATTAAAACACATAATAGCTAATAAGTATAACATAATAAGTTCAAATAAATTCTTACAAAAAAATTACGAGAAACATGAAATTTTAAATTAAAAAAATACAAATTCAAATTAAATTGCATAAAAAAAGTAATTAAAAATGAATTAGTATGAAAAATAGTAAAAAACTTTATAATTATCAGACTGAATTTGGATTTAAAATGATTAACTCTTAGCTCAGCTCGTGTTTTATCAGACTTCGATTTTGAAACCCAATCTCATTTAATGGGTTTAATATTTTTGCCTAAATTCACTCAAAAAATTTACAAGCCTTCGAGCTTAGGCTAATAGGTAGTGTATAAAAAAAATGAATGAGGAAAGAAAATTTATTAATCTAATAATTAAGTTACAAAATAAAAAAATAATTATAAAATCTAATAGTTAAATTAAAAAATTTTCTATTCTTAACCCTTTTTACGATTCTTACCAAGTAAAGATTTATGGTTTGAAAAAAATACAAAATTGGTTAGTTAAAATAATAATCCTAAATATAGATATAATAAATATAAATTTTAATATTAAAAATATTTATAATAAAGATTATATTAATAATGAAACTTTGTCGCGATGATCCTTCTGTCTTGTGAGGAAGGTAGACGCATGGGACCATAATTTCCAATCATGACTTTAACAATTATATAGCAGAGAAAAAAAAAGAGTAAGGTTAATAATTGGATGTCTAAAATCTTTTGCGTTATTATTTACTTAAAGTAATTTAACCGAAGTTAAAGATATATCAGCTGTAAAACTACATAATTATTTGAGAGGTTTTGCACAAATCAATTCACCTTACTATTGACATCATTAATAATCATACATTAAGGAGAGTTGTGAAACACATTTAGAAAAAAAAAAGGTACACACAAAAAAGATTGAATTAGTATATAAGAATATCGAATATTTTCTTTGTAAAGTTTAAGTTCGATTCTTGTTGCTAGTAATTTTTTGAAGAGACTGATCGATATATAGCTGAAATGCTTAGGAGAAAAACCATGCATTCAGCCATCAATGCTTATCCAAGATTATAAAGTTGATAGGATAGTAATCCAAATGAAAGCAAGATGATTGGGTTAGAGAATGAAAACTAGGCAAGGAATTATGATGAAGAACACAATGATTTTAAGATTAAAAAGGTCATTCTTTTTTGGGGAGGCCGGGCAGGTCTACCCCATCATTGACATTATCTCTGAGCAATCAGCAATTTGCACAAACAGCCATTGGATCACTCATTTATGCTATCCCTTTTAACACATCTTGACCCACATTAATAGGTTGCAAACATGGATTTACTTATCCCCAAGTGGCTGGGTAGTTGATTAAATGCCAACTCACAAACCTGCTCCAAGGGGCCGCGCAATGAAAAGAACTACCATGCATGCTTGTGGAAAGAGTAAAGAGAGCTAGCTTAATTCAGGTAAGAAAAGGGAAACTGAAATGGAAATTTCCATTTACCCATCAAGAGTGTTAAAGTAGTGTCATTCTACATCTGTTAAATTTCATACGGCCTTATATCCAAGTTGTACTCTTCCACCTATTGTCAATTGATTTTAAGATGAATATCTAGCATGGTATCAAAGCTCAAGTTCTATTCTGTTGATTTCTTCATATTCTCTTTCTATAAAAAATTGTCACATGATAAATTTTATCATCATCTTCGCCTACAAATGATGGAGACTATTAAAGTGGTGTCATTCTCACATCTGTTAAATTCTTTGTGATCTTATATTTAAGTTTAACCCCTCCATCTATTATTAATTGATTTTAGGATGGATATCTAACAAAGAGAACGCAGCTAATAAAAGGGTTTTCTAGCCCACTGCAAAACTGTAGCAAAGCGGGACAGCCTCGTCTGAATTGCATTTGCATTTCGTGTAAAGTTCTTGATGTCGAAATTTGCAATTCTCAATAGGTCATACGACACTTCGCCTTATTATTCACTTACTTTGTTATCCATAGAAGAAATATAATCTTACTCTTCTTTCCAGTCATCTATTTTGGGCTGTTGAAGATATGCATGCTTGACTAAAAACTTTAAGTATACTGTATTAGATGATGAGATCATGCTTCAAATCCAGATTTCGATTTTTAATCGAATGCTATAAAACAAATAAGATGTATGTTGTGAATATTGAATTAAAGATATTCTGATGTCATACATAATTTGAGAATCAGAACTTAATTTAAAAGTTTAAAATATAAAAAAAATAGACTATTAATCATGAAACTACTTAATTATTTTTTTATCAATGCTATATTTGAACCTTAAATATTGGTTGAATTTATGATTATATATTAAGTTGTAACTAGCTAGTTCAACATTACAAAAAAAAAAATGATTGTGATCAAAATCATTCTTGACTATATATTTGGATCTTTTTTTAAAATATGGAAAGTTTGTCATTGGATCTTTTCATATTTGAAATATATTCCAGGTTTTGTGTGTGTGTGTCTATATATATAAATATATATATATATATAAAATATATAATGTATATATGTATATATATTCAATAATTGAAGGTAGTTGGATGAAATTGTTTGGATTCAAACTAAAATCTTATAATATGCTACAATTCTCAACCATTTCATTGGATTTATATTCAAACTCAAATCTTATAGTATGTTATAATTTTTTCTTAACTATTCTATCAAGAAGTTATTGACATGTCTACGCACTAAACTCAAGTGAGGAGAGATATAATATGGTGTGTCATACAATATGCTACAATTCTTAACCATTTTGTTGAATTTAGATTCAAACTCAAATCTTATAATATGTTACAATTTTTTCTTAACCATTCTATCAAGAAGTTATTGACATGTCTACGCACTAAACTCAAGTGAGGAGAGATATAATATGGTGTGTCAACATGCACAATAGGTGGCCATGCATGCATATATATATATATATATATATATATATATATATATATATATATATATATATATATATATGAAACTGGTTATATGTTAATGCATGCCTTTTGTACATGATTGCCGCTAAGCAAATGAGCACTGAGAAATGTGGGATATTATTTTTCTTACTTACAAAAATCCCATCACTACCATTAAAAATAAATAATTAATTAAGATATATATATATATATATATATATATATATATGTATTACCAACTAACCAAAGCACCTTTTGAACAAAATGAATTCCCAAATATACTTTCCCTTGTTCATTTGTTAAGCTAAGATTATGGAGATCAAAGGTAGAGGGGAAATCTGTGTCTACAGACATCCACGAAAGAAATTAGGTCATGGAGAATGAAGTGACTTCGCTTTTTCTTTAATAGGCGTTGGGTTTGGTGTGGTTTCTTTTTCCTCTGATCATCAGCTAATGTCATCTCTTTTCCTATACCCTCCCATTCATGGATTAATCTAAGTGGTCTTTTATACATTATTGCTTACCAAACATATACAAGATAAGTTTAAGAAATTGGTAAAATAAATCTACTTAATTTGATGCAATTTGATTAATAAAAGGCATCTTAATTTGATTAATGCATATATAATTTTATATATGTATATATATATATATATATTATAGATTATTATCCTATCTACTGCCAGTAGAGTTTTTTAATTCCACAAGCGGGGTTTGGATGATAACATGTATCCTTTAAAAATATTAAAAAAATAAAAAATAAACAAAATGAAACATGTGTCATCATATTAATCTTACTTGTGGAGTTAAAAAACTTCACTGATAGTGAATAGGATTCATATATTATATACGCAAACATATCTTCGCTACCAAAAATATTGGAATGCTTAGAGGATTCTTGGAATCATGATATTCCCAACTGGTAATAGCAAACTTATTATTTTTTCTGAAATAAATAAATGACAAGAAATAACAGCAAACTTATTATTAGGGGGAAAGGACAAGAAATAAATGAGAATATAAATTATTACCACCAAGAAAATATAAACTAAACAGTCACCTTGTCACCATCTTCCCAATTAGCCGCCTTTAATTAGCATCTTTTCTTTCCAACTTGACTGCACTCGCAAAATATCTGATATTCAGATAGATTTACTCACCTTGAAATATAGTTAATTGGTTCCTTTTTATTTATTTAATTAGAATCCAGTTTTTGAAATTTTGATTAAAAATATATGCACTTTCCATTAAATTTAATGCTTAGTGATTAGGCTCAATTTCAACATTATTAGTCTGTATAATGGATGCAAATTAACTTATGATTTTTTTTATGTTTTCTTTAATTTTAAAATGAAAGTAGCGAATAACAATATAATATATATATATATATATTACAAAAGCAGTCGTACTTTGAGGATATATAAAGAAATGGACTGCAAGTATTAAGATTTAAATTTTAGATATGTTAAATATAACTTCTAACTAAGAATGATTTTAAAAATCATTTAAATTAAGCTTTAAGCTCAATAAAAATATAATACATACTAAGAATTAAAGTGTGTGCACAACTATGCTGTCACATAGCAATCTTTTGTGCTTGCATGGAAAAAACTAGGAAACCCTTGATGTTAACTTGTTCAGCAATAATAACGTGGATTTTGCTAACGAATAAAGCATTAAAGATTCGTTAACCCAAGAGCACGTAGATCAGCTGACAGGGGGCTGTTCTAGCTTAACCAGATGTCTCGAGTTCAAGTCTCTGGATATACAGCTGTGTTAAAACTCTTGAGGGAGAGCTTTGCCACTTTTTGGGTCCTGCCCGGCTCGAATCCGGATTAGTCTTATACCAAAGGTATGGGAATACCGGATGGTCTAGACAAAAAAAAGATTCGTTAAGTTATTATACATTGTAATATTTTTTTATTAAATATAATAATTAATAATTAAATTGATGAATTTTAATGCATCGAAAATGATATTACCTAATATGATAATTTTAAAAATTAAGTCTTCTCGTGACACGTTAACAAAACCCTATAATAATGCATAGATGATGATCAAAAGAAGATAGTTGGGTTCCAATTATATAATTAATACAAGTCATACTTTTCACCAAAAAATGAAACAATTTCAAAGAAAATTCTCTTCAAAGAGCTTTGGAATCACCCTTTTTCTTCTACTTCAACCAACAATGAAGTTTGGCATAGAATCATTGAGCTTAATTAAAGCAACATAACTAAACAACTACGTACCTTTCAATGAAAGTTACGTTCACAATGTGTATTAATAAACAAAAGTAACTGAACCTTTTTTTTTTCCTGTTTGATGGGAAAGAAAGTGCAGAATATCAGTGGCTGTTCAAATATTTCCACAAGGTATCAAGTATAAAGAAAACAATGCTGCAATATGATACATTCAGGCATGGAGAAAGTAATCAATAATGATATTTGGTTTGATTCTGCATTTAGGTTGGTTAGTTTTTTTTTTTTTCTTTCAATATATTCTTTTTCATGTGTCCTGGGTTTTTTCAGGGATTCTATTCTATGCTAAATTTGGTGGCTTGAAAACAAGGAAAGATTTGAAGCCAGTGGAATTGCTTTTAGTATCAGGTTTTCTTTCTTTTCTCTCATGTGGTGTGGCCTGAAAGTGCAGCTACAAAGTGCAAATGTAAAGTGGCAAAACCACTTGGATTCACAGAGTGGGGTATCTCAGAATTGGAAGGGGACTCTCGAGTCTGATGTAACCATTTTAACAAAAGAAAACCCAAAGTGGGAATATTCTCACGTGCAAATGCCCATGGTGGCTCTGGATTTTGCTGTTTAGAGGGCTATAATGCATGAAGTTTTTAGCTACATATAGTACACTGAGAATTTGTTGATTGTCAATTTGTCGCCTTGTTCCAGAGCATCTACTGGAGCATTGATGCGGTAAAGACTAAAAGTCCTGCCAAAGATTATCAGGATTATTTATGTCGTAACGATTTTTGTTCGGAAGCCTAATCGCTAGACTTAATATTATGGAATCGCCACCAATCAATTTTAACTTAGGTGTGATTGGCCACCTATTCAAAGCTAAGAATAAGTGCATTGATTTACGTTCCAAAATTTGGGTTCGAGAGTACGATTACGTGTGAGGAAGGTATTAGCACTCCCACAACGCTCGTCCAATGGACGGTACCAATCATGTTTTATTTTTAGCAATCTTGATTTAAATGGTCTTTTATTCTTAATTAAATTTTCTTTTTATTATTTTCCTTAAGATATTCTCCAACACTTTGATCGAATTCCCAAGGAAATTTTGTTACCTCAAGAGTATTCACGGGACACACTCATCCTTGTGAAGAGGCTTCGTCGTCAATCTAATATATTATGTTTTTAATTCTTTTGTGAAATTCATCAAAATTATAATTTTGTTTACTCTTGAACTTGGAATGAAAATCTTTAATATTGAAATTATTTTCTCTAAATTTTCCAACACTTTGGTCAAATTTAGAAGAAATATCTTCTCACCTAAGAATTTTTTAAATATCGCACACTCGCGAAATTCTAAAATTTCATCATTGGTTAAGTTTTCATTTACTACTATTATCTAAGAAAATAAACATTTTTATTAAAAGATTATTCATTATTATCATTTTCTTAAAAATAATTTATTCTTGAATTACACAAATTCCTTTTATAAGTTTTTGTGAAAAATTTCCCTACATCCTTCAACACTTTGATCGAATGTAGAGAATTGAAATTATTAATTTTTGTTCCAAATTTTCCAACACTTTGGTGAAATTTGAAAAAAATCATTTTTAATTAAAGATTTATTTTCAATACACTAATTCACCCAGAACAGCTCGCCATGCACGATATGTCACCCTTTTTTAACTCGCCACACATCAACTTGCTGCCAAGAGCTCACCCTCTTATAAATCGCCAAACACAAATCATTTTGTACAACTCGCCATGCATCAACTTGTTGGCAAAAGCTCGCCCTCTTATAGCTCGTCAAACACAAATCATTTTGTACATAGATTTATTTTTCAATCCCCTAAATCGCCCAGAACGGCTCGCCATGCGCGAAGTGTCGCCACTCGCCACACATCAACTTGTTGGCAAGAGCTCGCCCTCTTATAGCTCACAAATCAATTTATACATAAGAGCTTGCCCTTTAACAAATCGGTTTTTAAAAAAAATCAAATTTCGTAACTTAACAGCTCGTCCCTAAAAAGTTAGTTTTTTGTGAAGATTTTCTCAACATCCTTCAACACTTTGATCGAATGTAAAGAATTAAAATTATTAATTTTATTCATTATTTTCCAACACTTTGGTGAAATTTGAAAAATTATTTATAATTATAGATTTATTTTCAATTTACTAGCTCGCCCGCCTCGTACAAAATAACTTATGTACGAGAGCTCGCTCCCTAACAGCTCGCCACTAGTAAACCGACTTACGCATGAGAGCTCGCCCTGAAACAACTTGCTACGTACATATCAACTTGTGAACTAGAGGTCGCCCCTTTACAGCTCGCCATGCGCAAGTCAACTTACTCGCAAGAGCTCTATTGGAAAATTTGGAAAATGAAAATTATTTTTATTATTTTTTTTATTAAAGACTTATTTTTAATCTACTCGCTCGCTCGAACCAACACTCTTCCTAATAGGTCGCCCATGAAACAGCTCGCCATCCACGAGTTATCTTGAGGTGAGAACCATACAAGAGCTCGCCATACCAGTGAACTAGAGTGTAGCGAGCTCGCCCGCCCATTATAGATCACCCATACAAGTGAATTGGCAAGTAGCGAGCTCACCCATTCAATTGAACTACTGTTGAGAGATCGCCCGACGAATAAGATTTAACAGTGTTTTGTAATTATTTGGGCGAGGTAGGTTTAGCTAAACACAGGATTTATTTAAAATTTCTTAAATAAGGAAGGCAAAGTACACTTACAGTGTTCGGCTCGTTGAAGTTTTGTTGAACTCGCCTTTCAATTTTCTGGATTGGTCGCCACTAGTCCAACCAAAGTCAGTTCTCGCTACCACACTTTCTTCTTCCCAGTAACAAATATGAGTACTGCTCACCGTCGTCCACTCATCCTCTTCACTGCTCCAGTCACCGTCCTAATCACACCAGAACTGAACTTGAGATTTTTACTATTGAAGGTAGTTGAGTTCTCTCTTTCTCTCTGTCTCTCTCTCAATATTTTCTGTCTCTGTATATCTCTCTTTCTTTTCTCTCTGTCTCTCCGTTTTTTTTCTATTTTTTCTGTGTATTTCCCTCTGTGTTTCTCCGTTCTTCTTCAGGCTTATTTATAGACATTCTTAGTCAGGAAAATCAGATGAAATCTTTGAAACCAGAGACTATAATCTATTGTTCCGCTGGTTTCTTTCTGAGCATTCTTAAATACTTGCTTGAAAATCTTGGTTTTTCCATGTGGTTGTAGAGCTATAGAGGATCTTGGAACCGATCTCCCTTTCTTCTTCATCTTTTCCGAGCAACTTTTAGTCAATAAAATCGGAGCAAATTAATTTTCAGAAGACTTTCACTCCAAATGTGGTTTGTCTAGAGGTCGGCGAAGATGGCAGAGCTAAGCTTAGGGTGGCTGTCTGATAGCCTTCACGCCGGTGTTGTTGACATTTGTTCCTTCTTTCTTTTTTTTTCCTCGAGCAGCTTTTATGTATTCCTTAGTCAACAAAAGCGGATCAAATCTCTAAGAGATTATGATTACTTTACACAGTCGGTGTCAGTGAAGTTGGTGAGACATCAAGGATCCGGCAACCTCAAGGCTGGCGAACACCCATCGGCGAACTGGCGACCTCAAGGCTGGCGAACACCAATCAGCGAACTCTATTTTTGTATACCCTTTTTTAATTATTTATTATTAATTTATTTATTTATTTATTTATGTTATTATTATTTTTTTAATACCGATTTTCTTTTCCTTTTTTATTTTATTTTTTAACAAATTCAAATATATGATTAAATAAATTTATTATTTCGGACAAAATTAAGTGTCTACAATTCAAACTGAAAATGGCACTCTCATTCTGTCCTTAGGGCGAAATGGAAGGGCGTCATTCGATTGAAATGTCAGCTTTCACTTCAATCGATCTTGGTTAGATTTCCTTTCCAAAAGCCAAAAGTCTAGCTAAAGGAGAGCACCTTGTTCAAAGGGTTTCGGTGTTAAATGCCCCTATTGCACAAACCTCATTGTGACCTGCTTTGTATGAACACATGGTGCATTAGCTTTTGTTCCAAATTCTTGGGACCATACTAGCATTAAGAAGACCTATGAATCAATTTGTTACTCTTTCCATTTCTACTTCATTAATAAAAGTCGAGAAAAAAGGGTTTTCCTTTTTCATTTCTTTACTTATAATTATATGATCACTCAAATCTTATACAATCAAGACTTGAATCTTTGTTTTTTTTTTTGAAAAGAAGACTGAATTATCATTCATAAATAAGAGGCATACAGTCTGATAGAACCACTGTCATTACAGTAGTTGGACAGGTTTCTACATAAAAGGTGTCTTCTAAGCAACTATAAGCTAGTGATGCTAAGCAATGGGCAGCTATGTTGGAGTCCCTATTGATATGGGAGAAACGACATGATCGGAAATGTTGGCATACGTCCTTTGCGTCGGATATGAGGTTGCCAATGGTTGAGAGGTCTGGACCATCTTCTTGTAGCTTTTTGAAAACTGTCCATGCATCCCCTTCTAACACAATACAATCAAATCCCATGTCTCTCCCAACCTCAAGGGCTTTAATAGTCGCGTAAGCCTCCATCATTTCTGGTTCCAATATGTGTTTTAAGTGTGAATGCAAGGCTCCCATAACTTCTCCATGTTCATTCCTGGCTATAATGCCAACAACCCCTATTCCATCTGTTGGTTTGCATCCTCCATCAAAGTTAATTTTTATGTAACCCGGTTCTAGTGCTGTCCAAGTTTCTGGTCTCCTAGTTGAGTGAGTCCTCTGTGATTTTTCCTGCACTCCCTGAAATTCTATTAGGTATTCTTTGGCAAAAGTGGCTGTTTGAGTAGGTGTTCTCAACTTGCCAGCCTTCACTTCATCATTCCTGTTACTCCATAATGCCCACAATAAAACTAGGCCCTGGTCAAATAATGATTTCTCCATTTTCCCCATAGCAGTCATGAGCCATTCTATAACACTTTGATGCGTATCCTCTAGCCACGATCTAGCAAGATTTGTTGCATTCCAAACTGCAATTGCTTTTACACAATCACGTACTGTATGAAGAGCCGTTTCATCTCCACTATGACATCTCTGGCATGTGGCTTATGTTAAAATCTTTCTTGCAAAAAGGTTTGCGTTGCATGGGACAATTTCATGACTCAATCTCCATACGAACATTTTAATTTTGTTGGGGAAGGCTGAATTCCACACTTTCTTCCAGTAAGCATGATATTTGTCTCTCGTAACAGGATCTGCATCAGTTTGTACCATATATCTCCCCAAAAGACCCTTGTAGCCACTTTTAACTGTATATTCCCCTGATTTTTCTAAAGTCCAAACTAGCCTGTCTTCCTTTTCTAATCTGCTTAGAGGTATGGCCTGTATGAGTTGGGCGTCCTGTTGCGAAAATAAGCTCTCTAACATATCAACATTCCATGTCCTACTCTCGTTGGTGAAAAGCTCATGAACATAAGTGACAGATGGGACGTCCACTGCGTGCACACTTGGGCTGAGATTGTTCAAGCCAGCGATCCATGGGTCTTGCCAAACCTTAATGTTTCTACCATTTCCAACTCGCCATATTAGCCCAGTTTCGAGGACCTCTCTTCCAGCAAGGATGCTGCGCCATGTGAATGATGGGTTCCACCCTGCGGTTGCTTTCATGAATGACGATCTAGGGAAATATCTAGCTTTCAAAACCTTATAGAGCAGTGATGATGTGTTATGAATTAATCTCCAGCCTTACTTAGCAAGCATTGCTTTATTGAAAGCTTCAAAGTCTCTGAAGCCCATGCCTCTATTGTGTTTTGATGTGTACATTCTCTTCCAACTAATCCAGTGAATGCCTTTTTTGTCTCTACCTGTTTGCCACCAGTATCTACTAATCACACTGTTCAATTTTTTGCAGAAGCTAGAAGGGAAAAGGAAACAAGCCATCGCATAGGATGGGATAGCTTGTAATACCGACTTGATGAAAACTTCTTTGCCTGCCTGGGATAACCATCTCCAATTCCAACTTTGAATCCTCATGTTGATTCTGGATTTAATATCAGCAAAAGCTACTGATTTGTTTCTACCCACTATGATTGGCAATCCAAGGTATTTCTCAGGGCTTGTTGACACTTGAATACCAAATATCTCCTTCAGGGCATCCCGAGCTTGATCACAAGTGTTCTGACTAAAAAAGAGTCCAGATTTTTGGTAATTAATTTTTTGTCCCGAGCTTTTTTCATAGGTCTCTAGTAGGCTTATCACTGTCTCGCCTTCATTTCGGTTTGCTTTGATAAAAAACAAACTGTCGTCGGTGAAAAACAAACGACTGACTCGGGGGCCAGAGCGACTAGCTTGAACGCCACTTAATCTTCCTTGCTGTTGGCTTTTGAGTAACATAGCAGATAAACCCTCTGTACACAATAAAAATAAGTAGGGGGACAAGGGATCACCCTGCCTTAACCCTCTTTTAGGGGTGAACTCATGAGAGACAAAACCATTAAGTGTAACAAAAAATGATACAAAAGTAATGCATCTCATGATCAAAGAGATCCAAGTTGGACAAAAACCTAACTTCGACATGATTGCTTCAAGAAAATTCCATTCTACCCTATCAAAAGCTTTACTCATGTCAAGTTTAATAGCAGCATAACCTGTACACCCTTTTTTTTGCTTGAGTGTGTGTAAGAGTTCATATGCTACTAATACATTATCCGAGATCAATCGTCCTGGTACAAAGACACTTTGATTATCACTAATACATACTGGTAATATTTTTTTCATTCTATTGACCAGTACTTTAATAATAATTTTATACAATGTATTACATAGACTGATTGGCCGGAAGTGGGTCATGTCTCTCGGGTTTTTTATTTTTGGGATTAAGATAAGGTTGGTATGGTTAATACTCTCAAGGTTCTCACTCCCATTAAAGAAGGACAAACAGAAATTAATCACATCAGTACCTATAATATGCCAATAATTGTGATAAAAGATAGCAGGCATACCATCGGGTCCAGGGGCTTTTGTTGGATGAATTTGTTTGGCTGCAGTGACAATCTCTTCAGCTTTGAAATCCATCGTGAGAAACTCGTTCATCTGTTCAGTGACTTTGGTGGAGATTGAGTCTAAGATCTCATCAAAGTTTATGGTGCCTTGGGATTCAAACAGTTTTGCAAAATATTGTACTGCTATATATTGCATTTCGTGTTCTTCCTCACACCATTTACCTTACTCATCCTCTAAGCCCTTTATGTGATTTATTCTACGCCTTTGTGAGGCTTGTGCATGAAAAAAAAGAGGTGTTTTTATCACCTTCATGTAGCCAATTGATTCTGGACCTTTGCATCCAAAAGGTCTCCTCCCTCTCTAGCACCTCGTTCAATTGTTTGCTAAGCTGTCTTTCCTTTTCAAGCGAACTATCACTCTAATTAGATTTTACTCTTTCAAGTTCTCGGCTTAGATACTTGACTTGTTGGTGAAGTCCCTTGAATTTATTGAAACCCCATTTACTGATTTTCCTACGCACCTCTTCAAGCTTATCATGAAGATTGCTTCTATGCTGCTTCCACATATCAGAAATTATGTCATTTGTCTCCACTTCCTTAACCCACATCACCTCAAAAGCCTTTTTCCTCCTTTTGAATTGCCTCTGGTATTTTATTTTATTTTCAAGAGTGTTTATAATAATTGGAGTATGGTCTGACGTGGAGCAAGTAAGATGTCTAACACCATAATGAGGAAACATGTTTACCCACTCAGCATTACCCACGAAACGATCAAGTCTTTCTTTAAGCAAAGTTGCCACCGTGCGTCCTCTTTGCCGAGTGTAAATGTCCCCTTTAAAGCCCAAGTCATCAACTTCTACTATCGAGAGTGCTTCCTGGAAAGCTTCCATTTGCCTAATAGGTCTTGGTGGTCCGCCCCATTTCTCATCTTGTGTTAGGATTTCGTTGAAATCACCACAAAGTCTCTAGCAAGCATTTTTATAGTATTCCATGTGTCCCCTCTTCTAGCAGTGTTCGGTTCTCCATAAATCCCCATCAAACGCCAATTATTTCCTTCTTCGTCCACAATCTCCATATCTAAGTAAAGTTCAGAGAAACTTTTTAAAGTCAGAGTAATTGTATCTTTCCACATGCATGCTAGTCCCCCACTTCTGCCTTCAACATCAACTCTTATCACTGACTGCATCTTGCATTTCCTTCTAACTCTGTCTAGTTGCAGAACTGTTAATATAGTTTCACAAAGGAAAACTATATCGGGGTCTTCATTCTTCAGAAGTCTCTGAAGGTCACGAACTGTCCATGGGTTCTCAAGCCCATAGCAGTTCCAAGATAAGGTTTTCATGGTGATCGGCAGGACTGGTGACCAGTCCTCGCCGCTGTGTAAAGGCCATGATCCACATTATCATCCTGTTGCTCCTTGCTCCTTTTAATAGGGACATCCAGCATTATAATATCATCATCTGCACACAACTGGTACTTCTTTTTCCCATCAAGACTTGAATCTTATCAGACAAGAATATCAAATTAGATTATACATCATATGGCTTTTTTGTAACAAAATGTAAATCACATCTATACATTCGGAACATTTTTTAACACAGATTGCCATTTTGTTTTTGGCTAAGATAATTAATGATTTTTTTTTTTTGGTTTTTGCTAAGCTAATGATATGAATTTGAACTATAACCATGATTCCATAGTAGATTTTTTTTTTGGTTACAAATCTATTATAGATATAGAATTTAAGAATTTGACTAATTTTAGGGAATGCTCTTATATCTTTCTTCCTCAAAGTTTTCTTGATTTTGATTGTCCTTACCTTACACAGAGTAAACACAAGAATCCACCTTCATGGTTGAAATCTGCAACATTAACTACACTATAGTGAACGTAACTATACTATAAATATCGTGCGCTCTTTCATAATTTAGAGTTAGATTAGGGCTTTAATCCTATATTTGTATGTGCCAGTAGGAATATTATTCATTGTTTTGAGTCGTGAAATCCAAGCAAAAGACCAAAACCGGTGATTTAATGTTGAACTGGGCTTGGCAGACAAGACAACAAAGCTCTGGTGAGAATAAGTCTATAAAAAGTAGGCTTAGGCCCAGAAACAAATGGAGGGTGACATTGCAAGATGTCAACAACTGATCGCACTCCATGCCCAAGGGGAAATCTCCTCCGCCAAAGAACTTCCAGATTTAACGACTTTAACGGTCAATCAATTGTTCCTTTAGTTTCCCCTCTCCAATGGAAACAGCACCCGACTAATCAAACCACTAACATGAAATTAAAAAAAAAAAACCCTTGAAAGAGAGTTATGCAATGAGCTTAATTGTTCTTTGGGTCTTGATTTTTTTTTGGAAGTCTCATCTCTATAGTTATCCCACCAAATTAGCAAGGAAATCTGGCCTGTCTGTTAAGATTAGTAATCTTTTCTCTCACTCTCCCCCACACAAAACTCTAAAAATAGGATTCTACTCAACAAATACATAGCTGCCAGATCGTTTCCAACGCCTTCCTCGATCTTTCTGGCGTTTCAGATTTTACCCTTTAGATGCCTTTCACTTCTCACCCTCCATCTACTCTCACCATTTTTCTTTATTTGAATTAGTTTAGAAATACCTTTCAGTATAGTGTCTGATTAGTCAACTCAACTCTGATCAGAACTGGATCATTAAGATTAAACTGTTGATAGTTTGAACTGTTAAGTCTGAGACTGATCTGTGAAGTTATTTTCCTCGGAAAATTTGAGTGCCTTGTGATTTTATTGATTGATTTGTGAATGGAAGATAGATTTATGATGTCTCCAAATAGAGCTGAGGGGCAACAATTTCCTCCTCTGACTAGACAGACAAGTTCTCTATATAATCTCACTTTTGATGAGGTGCAAAGCCAGCTGGGAAAGATAGGCAAGCCTTTGAATGCCATGTATTTGGATGAGTTGGTGAGAAGTGTGATAGCTGTTGAAGGAGAGTTGGTGCAAAACCCATCTTCTTCTACATCTGCTTCTTTCTTTCTTGGGAATTTCAATTTGAATGGAACATTGAGTAAGAAAACTGTTGATGAGGTTTGGAAGGAAATTGTCAATGTTAATGGAATGGATAACCAATTTGTTCATCAGCAATTGACGCTCGGAGAAACAACGCTTGAGGACTTTCTTGTTCGTGCGGGTGTTATCAACGGTGGGAGTCAAGATGGTGTCCTTAATTCACAGCAATTTATGTCAATTGATCCAATGGCTGTGGTTTCACAACAGGCTGATTGGCTGCAATTCCAAATGGCTGCTGTTCAGCAGCAGCAGCAGCAAATGACAATGCTGGAGTCAAATTTTAATGTGCCGGAGTCTGCTTATGAAAACCAAGTTATAGATGTTGGGTTCCCGGAGAACCAGCTGGCTATTACAATGCCAATGCCAGCAATGTCTGCAACATCATCGGATTCTCAGCCAGCTACCAGAAAGAAGAACAGATATTCAGATGTGATGGAGAAGACAATAGAGAGAAGACAGAAGCGGATGATCAAGAACCGTGAGTCAGCAGCAAGGTCGAGGGCAAGGAAGCAGGTTGATATATATAATTATATATGAAAATTGAAATGTTTTATGAACTCCTTGTTTCATATTGGAAGACTGAATAAGAAAGTTCATACTGTTTATTTGGTAATGGTAGGCTTATACCAATCAATTGGAGCTTGAAGTTGATCAATTAAGGAAAACGAATAGCTGGCTCAATAGGGAAAAGGTACATTACTCGAACCTTTTTCGTAAAGAAAGAATATTTTGCATATTTCTTGTAGTGTTTAAACACCTGAATCATTGTTTGCAATGCACTTATAGGATCATGAACCATTTTCTTGGCTTGGATAGTGACATAAGCATATGGTCGTAGCTCCATTTTACAGTTTTAGAGTTGTGAATTTCTAACTTTGTTAGCATTGTTTTCATGATTCACTAAGTGATGAAACACATCTTTTGTTCGGTTGTTAAATGAAATCAGTTCTTAAAACAGAAAGTAGAAACAAGAAGATCCAGTTTTATTATATGCTTGCAGAACTGTTTTAGAGAAAAAGAGTTCTCAAAACCTGAGGTTTTCAATTCATTTAAACAATCTTTATGTTCTAATGAGTTTCAAAGAATTGTTCTCCCTAGAGCTTTGAGAACAGCCAGCAAGAATTGTTCATAGTACTTGCTTCCTATCAGTTGAATTTAGGTTTAGTAATGAGATCATCATGCAGGTAAAAAGCTTGGATATAAATTATCAATTAACTTGTTTGAGATAGAATAAAACACTTCCTGAAGGGAAGACTTAAATTTGCTAGCCTTAGAAATTGAGGCACCCCTGAACCTGCAAAGGTAAAAGGGGCACCCATTGAAGGTTTTGTCAAATGGCATATTTAGACAGTCACGACACTAATCACTCTTTTTGACAGGAGGTGGAGATGCTTTTGTCGTCAAATACAAACCCTCTGCCCAAGTACCAGCTACGGCGTACCAGTTCAGCTTCATTTTAGCATCTTTTTGCATAGCCTAGGCCATTTTTAATATCATAAGCTATTCTATTTATTCATTCTTTTAGTTAGAAATTCTTGTGGATTGCACTGTGAGAGCTTTCCTTTTCATGAAGTTTACCTAGAACATTTTACTCATTCCTCTTTGGCCCAATAAGGCTCTCTCTCAACATATCTTTTAATTGTTTAACTAAACTGCTATCTATAAAAGAAAATATACTGTAAGAAAGGGATGAATCTTCTTGTTTTTCTTCTGCTTCATGCTTCATAGTCTTATAACTCTTAATTCTCACATAATTGCTGGTCCATTTTTCCATTGAAGTACAACTGAATTATCCTAAATTTTTATGAATATCCTAGAAAATTTGTTTCCCATGAATTTTTTTTTATAAAAGAAGTCACAATCTAAAAATTGAGAAAAAATATTGCAAGGTGCTGAAACATGAATTTCATCTTGCTAAAAATCACCTCTTAAAAAATTGTATAAACCAATTAGGTTGAACTTTAGATTCATATCCCATGAATTTTGTTGCAACTCATTATCAACTCAAGTTTAATCTATTTAGTGTTTACTTTTTGGGACCGTTTGGTTTTAGGATTTTTAGATTCCTGGTAGGAATTTTTTTTCGTAATCAAATTACCATGTTTGGTTTACATGATTTCCTTCACATCGGGAATTTCATATTCCCAACAGTACCAAGAGGGAGGAAAATGTAGGTGAAAAAATTTCCACATTATCCTGAGGTTTTTTTGGATTCCAGGGAAAAATAAATTTTTATGCCTATTTTAGCTTCCAATAATTATATTTTGTTTCCATTTTACCCCTAAACTTATATAATATTACAACCATTGACTTTAATAATTGGCATCTTACCAATGAATTTAGTTAATAGATTAATTGGCATCTTATAAATGAATAGCTTAACTAATTAAATAAATCAAAATAATTTACTTATTCAATTTCCTATAAACAAATGGACTAATTAATTAACTTGTGCTAAAGAAATTAATTAATATTCCCCAAATGAATAAACTTAATAAATAAATAAATATGTTAAAATAACTTCTATCAAAGTGTTATTCATTTTAAATCAACTATTTATTTACTTTAATACAAGTAACAAAAGGGTAGCATAATAAAATTTAGCATTTAATAATTTTAAATTCCTTGAACCAAACATGAAAATTTAATATTTTCTGAAATTTATCAAGTAAAATAATTCCTAAAAAAAATCATAAATTCCATAAACCAAAAGACCCTTTGTGTGTTTGTGCGTGTGCAAAATATAGTCATTGTTATTACGTCTCTTTAAAGAGTTAACTAAGGTCCAAATTTATAGCTCTTTATTGCCCTGAAACCTTGTTTGATTTTTATTAATAAACGAATCTATCAAAAGAGGTTTTTTTTCATAAAATATCAGTGTACAATTGTATTTAATTTGCGTCGGAACAAAGTGTAACCTAAGCTAGGCCAAACATCTTCGCCTATAATTGAAACAGAAATATGGGTTTTTTTATTTTGTTGGATTTCAGTTGTTTTCATTAGTTTTGTTGCCAAATAATCTTAAAGTTATCATTAACTTTTTGTGAAAATGAGTTGTCAATTTCTTCTACATTGCTTAATGGATTCTCACAGAACAGATTATATATATATATATATATATATATATATATATATATACACACACCTATAATTGAAACAGAAATATGGGTTTTTTTTATGAGCATTTATTTTGTTGGATTTCAGTTTTATATATATATATATATATATATATATATATATATATATATATATATATATATATATATATATATATATATATATACACACACCTATAATTGAAACAGAAATATGGGTTTTTTTTATGAGCATTTATTTTGTTGGATTTCAGTTCTTTTCATTAGTTTTGTTGCCAAATGATCTAAAAGTCATCTTTAACTTTTCTGTTAGGTTGAGTTGTCAATATCTTTTGCATTGCTTAATAGATTCTCACATAACAGATCAATAAATATATATATATATATATATAGGAGAGATCTACTTACATCAGTGTAAAACTAATTTTACATTTTTTTTTAACCATTAGATTGGTATAAACTAATGGTTGAGATTAAACAACTATTCTCTTTATAAAACTAATTAATCTCAACCATTAGTTTATACCAATCTAATGGTTAAAAAAGTGTAAAACTAATTAGTTTTATACTAGTGTAAGTGGATCCCTCCTCATATATATATATATATATATATATATATCCCTGCAATGTTACGGGTATATTTTTGTTTTGTAATTTTTTAAGTTAGTAAAATTGATTATTAAATAAGAGTTGTTGATCATAAGAAATACTTAATTCTTTCATATTGTTTAATATAAAAGAGAAACATGTTTACTAAGAAAAGAGTTTATATATCAAACAAAATGTCCAAAAATAATTTTTTGAGAAATTTGGTTCAGCTTGGACTAAAAAAATACACACTACTTAAGTTAAATAATATGATAAATAGATAATTTCTGCTAAAAACAAACAAATTAAGATAATGATGCAATAACAATAAAAAGTAAAAGCATCAAAATACATATATGGCACAGTGGTTCAAATAATTTAACAAAGAGGTAAAAAAAATTAGTTAAGAATGCTTTGTTCATATTATTAATCAAGTTTAAGATTTTAAACCCATTTGTAAATATTTTTATTTTAAGAATAACTAATTGAACTATTTATAATTACTCCAAAGTACAATATGTAAAGTAAATGTATTTTTTTTGGAAAAGTTAGAGGTAAAAAAACCATTTCATAAAATAATTTTCATTCGAAAGCAAAATATATGCGAGTAGAAGAAGCAAATAGATAAAAATATAAAGCAATACTACAAAACAATAATAGAATACTGGATTAAAAAAGTTAAAGAGCAATGTAAAAAATATGTTGATGACTTTGTAGGATAAATTAATACAGATAAATACACCAGGATCTCATGTTCAATCATCAAGAAAAGATTAATACGAAAGCATACCTGAATCCATTGGAATTGATTTCTTAAGGTTAGAGTCTTCCATGTCTAAACCTTTTGAAAGAATCTGTATGTCACTTAACGATGGGATATGTTGTGAGAATTAAGTTATGTTTAGACTGGGGACCATAACCTATTTATACTTGAAGTATATTTTATTTTATTTTCTATTTTGGCCCATCATGAAAATAAAATAAAATAAAATATTGGGTCTCTACACATTGCAAAGCCCATACTAATTGAGATGTCCTAAAGTCCAATGACTTAAACTTTATTTGATCACTTCTAAGTGGACTAAATAGATAGCTTGTAATGTGCAATTAATTGATATATGTAGGCCCACTAAATAATTTTCCAACAATCTCCCACTTGGGCCACATATGTCACTTGATAATTGTACATTTTAAAATAACTTTAAGAACTCTAAACTTGCTATCATCACAAGGCAACATCTCTAAACAATCTGGTCCATCAATCATACTAACATAGGATCAAAACGATCTTCGTTACATATATTCCGTAACTAGACCCATCAATGGTCACGTATATTAATATAATCAACGACATAGATCAAGTATGGATGTGTAGCATGGAAATTACATGCAACGTGATCTCTTAAACATGTCTATTTCCAACTGATCCTACTTTCAAAACTTTATGCTCAACTGCAATTTGAAAGAATAATACTTTATTTTCAGAGTTTCAGTAATAGCAACAATACTTTATTCTGATCAGAAAATGTCTCAATAATAAATGAATATAAATGAAACAAACTCCCACTATACAAGCATATCATCAAAGTGGACCACACCCATACGAGTTACATGCTCATGAAACACCTTAGGTGGTACACCCTTAGTAAGCGGATCCGCAATCATAGAATTCGTATTGATATATTCAATAGATATCTGAAGACTCTGAACTCTCTCCTTAACAACAAGAAACTTGATGTCAATATGCTTTGACTTCGACGAGCTTCTGTTGTTCTTAGAATATAATTCTGCTGCTTTATTATCACAATAAATCTTCAATGGCATCTCAATGCCATCGACAACGCATAGCCCAGTGATAAAATTTCGCAACCATATTGCATGGTTCGATGCCTCATAGCAAGCTATAAACTATGCTTCCATGGTGGAAGAAGCTATGAGTGATTGCTTTACACTCTTCCAAGACACAACTCCTCTAGCTAACATGAAAACATAACCAGAAGTGGATCTTCTGCTATCAAGGCAACCAGCAAAATCGGAGTCTGAATACCCAACGATCTCTAAATGATCTGACCTCCGATATGTGAGCATGTAATCTTTAGTTCTCTGTAAATACCTCATAACCCTCTTTGCTGCTTTCCAGTGATCCATTCCAAAGTTACTTAAATATCTGCCAAGCATTCCAACTATGTACGCAATGTCTGGATGCGTACAAACTTGAGCATACATTAGACTCCCTACTGCTGAAGCATAAGGAATTTTTTGCATCTCTTCCTTTTCAACATTATTTCTTGGGCATTGAAGCAAACTGAATTTATCACCCTTAGCAATGGGCGTGTCTCCTGATGCACAGTTTTTCATGTCAAATCTACTAAGCACCTTATCGATATAAGCCTTTTATGATAAGCCAAGTATTCCTCGAGAACGATCTCGATGGATCTGTATGCCCAACACAAAAGATGCATGCCCAAGATCTTTCATCTCAAATTTATTTGAAAGAAATCTCTTGGTTTCATGCAATAAGCCTATATCGCTACTTGCAAGCAAGATATCATCAACATATAACACCAGAAGAATAAACTTGTTCCCACTGATCTTGTGATAAATACATTGATCAACAGTGTTCTCCTTAAAACCAAAAGAGGTGATCACTTGATCAAATTTCTGATACCATTGACGGGATTCTTGCTTTAAACCATAGATGGATTTCTTTAATTTGCAAACTAGATGTTTTGATTCATCCGACACGAAATTTTCTGGTTGCTCCATATAAATTGTTTCTTCAATGTTACCATTGAGAAACGCTGTCTTTACATCCATCTGATGTAGCTCCAAATCATAATGAGCTACAAGTGCCATAATGATTCTAAAAGAGTCTTTCGATGAAATCGGAGAGAAAGTCTCTTTATAATCAATGCCTTCCTTTTGAGTGAAACCTTTGGCAACTAGACGTGCTTTATATATTTCGATATTGCCTTTCGAATCCCTCTTGGTTTTGAAAATCCATTTACAACCAATTGGTTTCGCTCCTTTAGGCAATTCGACAAGATCCCAAACATCATTATCCTCCATTGCTTTCATCTCATCTTTCATGGCGTTAATCCATTTATGAGAGTGAACACCTTGTTTGGCTTCACTAAAAGATTTTGGATCATCTTCTAGTCCTATATCAAACTCGTGTTCTTGGAGATAAACGATATAATCATCTGGAATCATCGATCTCCTCTCTCTTGAGGATCTCTTTAATGGCACTTCTAATTGAGGTTGTTGTTGCTCTTCAATATGATTAGGTGGTAACCCAGGAGTGTCTTGATAGTCCGAATTTGCATCTTGAATAATGTCAGATATAATTGTCTAATCATTCTCAATTGCAACTGTAGGAACTGTAACATGTTCTTCCTCAAAGACAAAATTCCTGAGTTTGGCACCCTCATCATATTCAACATCCTCAATAAACTTAGCATTCCCTGTTTCGAAAAAGGATCTATTTGAGGGATCATAAAACTTGAAACCTCTCGATCTTTTTGAGTATCCAACAAAATAGCAGCTTATTATTCTTGAGTCCAATTTCCTTTCGTTAAGCTTGTATAGCCTAGCCTCAGCTGAACAACCCCAAATATGTAAGTGCCTAATACTAGGCTTCTTTCCTGTCCATAATTCATATGGGGTTTTAGCTACTGCTTTGCTTGGAACTCAATTAAGAATGTACACTGCAGTCTTTAAGGCTTCTCCCTAAAGTGAGTCTGGCAAAGAAGAATGACTAATCATACTTCTAACCATGTCCTTTAGGGTCTGATTTCGTCTCTCAGCTACACCATTTTGACTTAGAGTCTCTAGCATGGTGTATTGAGGAATGATGCCACATTTTGCTAAATACTTTGCAAAAGGGCCTGGACATTGTTCACCTGATCCGTCGTATCTACCGTAATATTCACCGCCACGATCAAATTTAACGCCTTTAATTTTCCTACCAAGTTGATTTTCAACTTCAGCTTTATATGTTTTGAAAACGTCCAATGCCTGAGACTTCTCATGAATCAAGTATAGGTACCCATAACGAGAATAATCGTCTATGAAAGTAATAAAATACTATTGACCATTCCAAGAAACTGTAGGGAATGGACCACAAATATCAGTATGAATTAAATCCAAGACGTTTAAACTCCTGTTAGCACCAATTTTCTTGATATTTGTTTGTTTTCCTTTAATACACTCAACACAGATTTTGAAATCTGAAAAATCAAGTTAATTGAGAATTCCTTCTGACACAAACCTCTTTATTCTTTGTTCAGAAATATGTGCTAAACGCCTGTGCCATAACATAGAAGAATTCTCATTAATTAATTTTCACTTTGTACCACAATTATTTATATGCAAGGATTCATTAATGTGTGAGGCATGAAGATCTAATTTATATAAATTATCAACTAAAGAACCTCTACCAATAAGATTTGAATACTGAAAAAGACTAAATTTTTCATTTCCAAATGAACAAGAATATCTTGATTTGTCCAAATAAGAAATAGAAATCAAATTCCGTCTAAATGACGGTGCATAAAAAGTCTCTTGCAAATCTAAATAGCAACCAGATTCTAACTTTAATCTAAATAAACAAACAGACTCAACAGGAGCTCTTTTGCCATTTCCTACATAGATGAATCTTTCAGCATCAATTGGCTTTCTGCTCCGTAGACAAACCTGCATAGTCACACTTATGTGAGTAGTTGCACCTGTATCTATCCACCAAGTGTGATTGGGTATTAAAGCCAAATTAACTTCAGAACAAACAAAGTTAAGAAGTTTACCCTTTTTGGCAAGCCATTTAGCATACTTGGAACAATCCTTCTTCACATGACCACTTTTACGCAAGAAGAAACAAGTGATCACCTTATCTTGTTTCTGTTGCCCCTTAGGCTGTGAAGTTCCAATATTTGCAGTGCCTTTTCCCATGTTCCTTTTTCTCTTTTTGTTGGCAGCAATGTCATTGGAAGAAGATGCTAAGTGAGCACTTTCTATCTTCTCTTGTTTCAACCTCTCTTCCTCTTGCACACATTGAGCAATGAGCTCATTAAGAGTCCATTTCTCCTTTTGAGTGTTATAACTTACTTTAAAAGGACTGAATTGTGCACGAAGAGATATTAAGACTAAATGCACGAGAATGTCCTCAGACAACTCTAACTTTAATACCTTTAGTCTTGTAACAAGATTAGACATTTCCATAATATATTCCCTTATGTTTCCTTTACTGCTATACCGCATTGAAACAAGCTTAGACAGGATAGTGCTTGTTTCGATTTTTTCATTTGCAGTGAACCTGTATGCAATTCGTTGTAGGAAACTCTTAGCATTTTCTTCTTTAGGCATTGCGCCTCTGATGGCATCCGGAATTGAGTGCTTCATGATCATCAGACTCATGCGGTTTGAACGCTCCCATTTTTCATAAAGTGGCCTTTCCGTAGCTGTACTATTATCAGCAGGGGCGGGAGGTTTATCAGACCTGATCGCATAGTCTAGATCCATACACCCAAGCACAATAGTAACATGCTCCTTCCATTTCTGGAAGTTAGTGCCGTTAAGCACCAGGATATTTTTCAGATTTGCAGATACAGAAGAAACATTTACTGTAAACAGAAAACAACAATAATAAGCTCACAATTAATAAACAATAATTTGGGCCATATAAGATACCAAGCACAACATTAAAATTTAGTCTTTGGACAGAAATTTTAATTTGTAAGCGGTACTCTTAAACTTTATTAGTAAATATTGATAACCAAATCCTTGCCAACAACATGCCTTCCTTTGGGCCGACATATTGCATGCATGGTAAAAAATAATTTTATCACATATTTACTATCTTATTGTGTTTGCAATCCGACCAAAAAATAACCTTCCTTTGGGCCGATTATTTTCCGCAGGGATTAAAAACACGGTCATTTAAATTCTTAAATGACAACTTTAATTTTCAAAATAAATAAATTAACATAAAAGAGGTCACTTTGGTGGTATTTTATATTAATTTAATTTATTTTGAATCTTTATTTTGCACCAAATATGCACGAGTGTATATACTAAGAATACACAAATTAATTCACATCAATAGGGAGAGTGAGTACTGTCAATCAACTCAAAATATCATGAAATATTTTATCCTGAAATAAAATTTCAGAAAATACATGCATAATATATCAAAACATCGAAATTACAATGAATATTAAATAATAAATATTTAATAATTTCAAAAAATTTCAGAAAAATCACCAAAAATTTTAACATAATAAAATACTCCGGACTGGAGAAATTGGTGGCCAAAAGGCCACGGGAAGGCAGAGCGTGTATCCCACGCGCCACTTCCGCGCGTGGGGCAAGGGATCCCACGCGGGATTCCTTATCTTCTACCTCCAACTGGGTCAACCCGACCCGATTGGACCTGGAACAGACCCATTCGGGTCTATTCATGTTTTTTTATTTTATTTTATTTTTTATCCTTTTTTCATCGATTTTGATAAAATTAAACTTTAAAGCATTTAATTCAAACGTTTTCTACAAAACCCAGGCCAAGAAACAAATCAAAACAACAAAATTTGTGATGAATTTGATCAAGAAAGATACAAGAAAATATCCATGAAAGACCCTTACCCTTTTTCTTGATTTCTTTCAACCAAAACAAAAAATATACCGAAATTGTGACTTTGATTCAATCATATAAGTCACAAGAAACAATTATCATCAATCAATTTGAATTAAAACACATAAAATATTATTGTTTTGGTTAAATTATAATTTCGAGATTTATAAAATTTAAAGATAAAATTACTTTAATCATGAAACAAAATTTCAGAACTTGTTCACATGATTTTAATCCTTATTCCATAAGGAATAAAAGCCCTAAGGTTTTACACAATAATTTTTAATTCTCAATGATCAAACATGATAAGCTCTTTATACCAATTGTGGGAAAATTAATACAAATAAACATACCAGGATCTCATGTTCAATCATCAAGAAAAGATTAATACGAAAGCGTACCTGAATCCATTGGAATTGATTTCTTGAGGTAAGAGTCTTCCACGTCTAAACCTTTTGAGAGAATCTGTATCTCACTCAACGATGGGATATGTTGTGAGAATTAAGTTATGTTTAGACTGGGGACCATAGCCTATTTATATTTGAAGTATATTTTATTTTATTTTGGCCCATCATGAAAATAAAATAAAATATTGGGTCTCTACACATTGCAAAGCCCATACTAATTGAGATGTCCTAAAGTCCAATAACTTAAACTTTATTTGATCACTTCTAAGTGGACTAAATAGATAGCTTGTAATGTGTAATTAATTGATATATGTAGGCCCACTAAATAATTTCCCAACAGACTTAACTAAAAAAAGTTGTTGAGAAAAAAATAAAATGACTTAACTAAAAAAAATTTCTTGAGAAAAAACACAAAAGGACTAAAGTAAAAAAAAACAAAAGTTGTTGAGAGAAAAAAAATAAAAGAACATGTGTCAAGCTTAGGGAGAGGAGGAGACAAAAATAGTATATAATATATATAAATATATATATATACTAGATACAAACTCGCGCGATACTGCGAGTCTGTTTTTATTTTGCAATTCTTAAAGTTAGTAAAATTGATTATTAGATAAGAGTTGTTGGTCATAAAAATATTTATTTCCTTCAAATTGTTTAGTACAAAAGAGAAACATATTTACTAAGAATAGAGTTTATATATCAAACAAATGTCCAAAAATAATTTTTCCAGAAATTTATATTAGCTTGAATTAAAAAAATACACAATACTTAAGTTAAATAGCATGATAAACAAATAATTTGTGCTAGAAACAAACAAATTAAGATAATGATGCAACAACAATAAAAAGTAAAAACACAAAAATGTATATGGCATAGTAGTTCAGACAATTTAACAAAAAAGTACGAAAAATTAGTTAAAAATTCTTTATTCATATTATTAATCAAGTGTAAGGTTTTAAACTCATCTGTAAGCATTTTTATTTTAAGAATAATTAATTGAATTATTTATATTTACTCCAAAATACAATATGCAAAGTAAAGGTATTTTTTTTGCAAGAATTAGGGGTAAAAAAACTCTTTCATATAATAAGTTTTATTCGAAAGCAAAATCTATGCAAATAGAATAAGCAAAATAGATAAAAATATAAAGCAATACCATAAAACAATAATAGAAGACTGGATTAAAAAGAATTAAAGAGCCATGTAAAAAACATGTTAAAGATTTAACTAAAAAAATTGTTGAAAAAAAAAATAAAAGGACCTAAGTAAAAAAAAAAGTTGTTGAGGGCAAAAAAAAATAAATGAACATGTGTCAAGCAATGAAAGAGGAAGAGACAAAAAAATATGATAACTAGAATTATCCCTGCGTTACACTGTAGGAACTATTTTTTTGGTGTAAGGCAAACAATAACAGTGATAGGCTAACGTAAAAGGCTTTTAAATTAATAACACCATTGCAACAAAAAGTGACGTGAAAGACTTTTAAAGCAGTAACACCAATGCAACAAAAAGTGAGAAAATTAAATATAAAAAAACAACAAATAGATGATGTGGCTGAATGAGAGAAAAGTCGGGGAGACAAAATTAGTATATAGCTAGATACAAACCCGCACGATGCTGTGAGTTTGTTTTTATTTTGCAATTTTTAAAATGAGTAAAATTGACTATTAGAAAAAATTGTTGGTCATAAAAATATTTATTTTCTTCATATTGTTTAGTATAAAAAAACATGTTTTCTAAGGATAGAGTTTATAAATCAAATAAAATGTCCAAAAATAATTTTTTGAGAAATTTGAATTAGCTTGGATTAAAAAAATACACAATACTTAATTTAAATAATATGACAAACAAATAATCTATTCTAGAAACAAACAAATTAAGATAATGATACAACAACAATAAAAAGTAAAAGCACCAAAAAATACATACGGCATAGTGGTTCTGATAATTTAACAAAAAAGTAAGAAAAATTAGCTAAAAATACTTTGTTCATATTATTAATCAAGTGTAAGGTTTTAAACCTATTTGTAAGCATTTTTATTTTAAGAATAACCAATTGAACTATTTATATTTACTCCAAAGTACAATATGCAAAGTAAAAGTATTTTTTTCTAAAAAAGTTAGAGGTAAAAAAACCTTTCATATAATAATTTTTATTCAAAAGCAACATATATGCAAGTGGAAAAAGCAAATAGATACAAATATAAAGCAATACCATAAAACAATAATAAATTATTGGATTAAAAAGAGTTAAAAAAGCACGTAAAAAACATGTTAAAAATTTAACTAAAAAAATTGTTGAGAAAAAAATAAAAGGACCTAAGTAAAAAAAAAAGTTATTGAGGGCAAAAAAAATAAATGAATATGTGTCAAGCAATAAAAGAGAAAAAGATAAAAATATATATACACACAGAGGCAGATGGTAAGCCTCTCTTGGCCCCCCCAAACTTCTAAAAAAAAAAATTATGTATAATATAATTATAAATTAATAAATATATTATTTATAATAAATAGTTTTGGCCCCTCCAAAGATTTGAATATTTCTTTAAACAAGGTTTGTATGCCATTTTATCTTTTTATATACTTGTAAGTATATGCTGGATACTATTTAAATTATTTTTATTTAATAAAAAATTGAAATAATTAAATTTTTGTTTTTTTATAGCATAATATTATATTCACTTGTCTTGATTACTTATGAAGAATTATTCTTTAAAAAATCTGACAATTTTTTTCAATACCAAAATTAGATTGGGATCACTTTGTAAAATGTAAGAAAAACATATTCAATTTTATTATTTTAAAGATATTTTTTGTTTGATATAATTTAGTTTATTTATATATATTTAATTTTAAATTTTCAAAGGAAATGATCAAGAAAGTTTACCCATATATAATTCACTTATTCCATAATTTATATTCAATTTTTGAAAATTAAAAAAAAATCGTTCACAATTTTAGATGAAATTATAATCTATTTGTTGTATTTTGTTTCATTATACTTTCGTTTATAAATTTATAAGATTTATAATTTTACAAACTTGTTATTTTTTATAATTAGTATACATAACTCATGTAAAATTGATGTAATTTAAAACTTTACTTGGGTTTTGAAGTGTAATTGAGTGGAGATGATTTAGTATCAAACTTAAGCTAGGTTTGACTCGAAAATTTGAGGGTTTTTTAAGCTCGAATTCGGCTTGACAAAATACTTGTGAAGCTCAAGCTCGAACTGAACTTGATAGTCTCACTTTGTTAATTTTTAATTATATATAATAAAAGTAAAATAGTAAATTAATAATAAAATATTAAATATATATTAAAAAAAGTTCGATTAAACTCATGAGTCGTTCGATTCAAGTATTAAAATATTTAAATTTAACTCAACTAGTTTCTCGAGCAACTCAATCTTAAGTTTAGCTCAAAATAAATGAGCCAAATTCGAGTAATTATCTAGTCAAATCACTCATGTCAAACTTAAATAACTCACAAATAACTTGATTGATTTATACTTGATTCTCTCAAATTTAAATGTCAAGATCCGTTACTGTACACACACAAAGCATGATGAGTTTCCTATTTAAACACTTGAGGCGTGGACCAATCTGAATCTCATTCTTAGAAGAATCCGTTGAGAAATTGACAATGCCATTACCATGAATAAAATACAAGCTTAGCTGAGGTGTGGGTCCGACGAAGACACTGTGCTTCGAAGAATATGCCAATGGCATTTCTATTTCATCTGTAGCAAGGACCTAGCCCAGGGCTATGCTACCGCCATATATATATATATATATATATATATATATTATATATTATATACTTTCTAGCTTTTCACACCTTCAAAAAAAAAGAAGAAGAATTATTAAAAAAAAAAAGCAAGAGAGAATATTAGAGAAAAGGGTTAACAGTATTTTCTATTTGCAATTTAACGCAAGTAAGAAAAAAGCCAGCAAGAAAGTACGTAGCGAATCCTATTCGCAAACAACCAAATAATAATAAAATAACTAACAAAGACTTTCATTTCTCAAGTCTCTCTCTCTCTCTCTCTCTCTTTTAAGGTAATTTCATTTTTTTCTATGGTCTTTACTTT
This sequence comes from Heritiera fomes, assembly GCA_032173925.1. Lineage (NCBI taxonomy): Eukaryota > Viridiplantae > Streptophyta > Magnoliopsida > Malvales > Malvaceae > Heritiera > Heritiera fomes. The sequence continues at coordinate 7,632,719 of JAPDPM010000004.1, read as the reverse complement.
CTCTCTCCACTCGACCCTCAAATATCTAGTACTGTAATCTGCCCCAAGTGTTCGGCTACCTTAACATTGACTCAAAACTTTCGCGTCAAGCAAATGCCCATCTCTCCTTCTCTCTCCATTCAATCATAATCAAACGGCTAGCATCGAAACAAACACCCCAAGCTAAACCTGAGATCTATATCGTCCCCTGTTCTTTTCAATTTCAAGTACTTTTTTTCCTTCGAGTTGTACTTCACCCCCGCCCAACTCTTAACTTTCTCTTAGTTTCTCGCATTTTCCTCACCTTTCCCGGAAAATTTTCCAAAACACCCAGAATTTTCAGGTATGCTTTTTTTTTGTCGTTTTCTTTTAACTAACGTTAACTGTTTACGGCAACACATATCTTCTGTTCTCTGTCTTATCCTGTTTTAGTAATATATATTATTCAAAAACTCTTTAGTTTCTTTTTTTTTTTAATTTGGAACTTATTTTTCCAGTGTATTTGGAACAAAGCTTTGTAGATCTGATGGTTGAGATAACGTTTTCCAGATCTAACGGTCATATGATTGATGTTTTTGTTTTCTGTTGTCCCTACGCAGATTTCCTTTTTCTGCGCCTACCGTACAAATGGAGACCAAAAAAGGTTACGTCGAGTTGATGTTTAACCAGGGTTTGCTAACATGCGCATGGGAAACCCTACTTCCACTACTTGCCTCCTCAGTTACGCTTCAAGCTAATCTTTTTTCACCACAAGTAAGTCGTGCTAATTAAGGTTTAATTAACGTTTTTTCCTTTTAAAGACTGTAATTTACATTAGAATTTTCTTTTTAGTACTAGTTTTTTTTGGGGGCTGCTAACTTGCGCTGTTGATGGAGTATGAGATTTGGAACTGAAATGGAAACATAGATTCGGTTTATGTAAAGTTCAGTTGAGTTCCGGGAGTTTGGTTCTTTGTGGGCCCACCATATATGACAAAAAAAAATTTTTTTCCTGTTGACAAAAAAAATTATTCAGTGTGGACAACGGTGTAATTTAAAATGTATGTATGTATGTTTTCAAAGATCGTTGGAGTTGGGTTTACATGGCCATGAATGAAAGGCTTAAGGAGAAGAGGAAAATCCTAATGGCCCAAAAAGAAGAAAACAATAAGCAAGGATTTTTTTTTATTTGGTTTTGCATTCCATTTTCTTGGTGTAACTTTGTGAGTTGTAATGCATTTGCTAAGATTAAATTGAATTAAAAGTTTCAGGTTCTGCTTAATCTGTTGAAAGCAACCCAAGGTGAAAACCAAGAAAGTTATTTGGGAGGAAATGAGTCTGAAGCAGCTGATGCAGAGGGAGATGGAGACGAAAACAAAGATGATGATGATGGAGACGATGGTGGATATGGAGAAGGTGATGAAGAAGAACCTTCTGATGAAGATGGAGGAGCGGATCATGGGAACAATCCCAACGACGCTAGTGGAAACTCCAAGAAGGAAACTGAAGGAGGAGGTAATGGAGCAGGGGAAGAAGATGGAGAAGAGGAAGAAGAGGAAAATGGCAACGATGGCGGCGGCGATGATGACGATGAGCCGGAGGAGGGTGACAATGATGACGAAGACAATGACGGTGGCGATGAGGAGGAGGAGGAAGAAGTTGGAGCAGATGACGAGCCTGAGGATGAAGAATATGAAGAGGATGAAGAGGAGCCCCTTCAGCCACCGAAGAAGAGGAAGAAGTAATTAATTATAGAACTTTGAGAGTTCTGTTTGTTGGTTGAATAAAGCAGACTATGTTCTTTAACCACAGTTTATGCCATTTAAATCCGGAGGGACAACTGTTAATGACTTCAATTTTAGTTCCATATATGCATGCTTTGGGTACTTCGAAACATTTTTATAGTTTTGTATTAATCGGATAAACGAAATCGCATCCAGGTGATTAATTTTATCAAATTATTTTTTAATTCAATCACAATGTACTCTTAATAAAAATAACAAAATTAAACATTTATGCTAATGATTTTAAGCTGTGTGATTAAGGAAGAATTATTCCATGATGTAAATTTTGACTTCAAATCTAAACAACTTCAACTCTTATTTGAAGAATAAAATAAAAAAAGCCTGTAATTATTAAAAAAATAAAAGAAATAGAAAGATAAATTAATAATTATATTTTAATTAAACAAAAAAAATTCTACTATTATATTTCCATTGAAAATAGGAAAAAGACACCTCAGTCTACCTATAAATATAATTATTATATACACACGAATGCCTAAATCACTCCTATTTTTGCATTTTACACAAGCCACCTGGCCAAGGCCATGATTTCTTCAACTCAACACCATGGTTTTGCTTGGTTTAAAGCTATAACTTGAGGAAATGAGAATAGACCTAAGATGCATATTGCTAATAATATCATTACTCGAGGCTTTACTTTAGATTATACACGCGAAGTGTCACTTGCAAGCACCGGTCATCTCTTTGTGGCATCAATAAACATGGCTCGAGTCCAATGCTCAATATCCTCTGTTTGTGATGGTGGAGGGGGAAATGTCGGATGCTCCACAAGATCCCATTCATCGGTAAGGCTTTCGTTCTTTTCAATATCTGGCATCTCAGTGCCAAAAAGAAAACTGGTAGCTGAACTGGGAAGGTTATGATCAGAGATGTTTTTCTGCAAGGTCAATGCAAAGCGAAACAAAATCACAATAATTTATCCAAATTGTCCAGCATCCAAGTTGAAGTCCAAAAATCAATCTCGTCATTGTGGCTATTAGAATTGGTCAGGAGGTGGAGATCAGATAACCAATAGGAAATGCACATAATTTCACCGTCGAAGCTAGAATGAAAATCAAGAAATGATCTAACCATGCAAATGACTTCCAGTTGAATGGCAACAGCCAAGTAGTAGAAAACATATTAGTCAAATTCTTCCAACACCAGTAACAGCAACAAAAGACAGCAAGTAGATAGAATAGAATGTGTACATGTACATGTTGGTCAAAAAACCACACAACAGATATTAATCTTGTGAATCAGAAAAGCCAAGAAGCAAAAATCTCAAAAGTTTCAGTTGAACAGAGTCAAAGGCAATTTTATACCGTCAAAGGAAGCATGTGTGCACTCTCCAATAATGTGCTTGATGACATGGCAGAATTCACCCTCCAGACAGATTTATTAAGTTGTTGAACTTGCTTGCCTGACCTGAAAATCAAAAAGATAAGCACAAGGAACAGTCTGAAATGCAAAATAGATACATACATGTGCAGGTATGTAAAGAAAGCAGCAAATAAAAAATAAACAACAATTCCTCTTGTCCTCATCATGCCAACATGTTCTTATGGTAGATTGAGCACCAACCTGAAACTAGGATTTTAAACTTATAGGTAAAACTGTGTATAGAGTAAGTTCAATCTCAGCTCCCTCTATGGGACATGAGAATCAAAACAGGTCATTTTCAGAGTCTTATCATTCACACTTGATTGTCAAGAAGACAATTTCTATTCTGACATGACCAGACAAATAACAATTAGTGAAAATTAAATTATAAATAATGAGTAGGTTTGACAAATGAAATGCAGTACATCTTAAAATCAATGAAAAATGTTTTCTATTGTTGATTTTTTTTGAAAATATGTTTTTTTCCAAATAATATTGATTTAACTATTAAAATATTAAAAATTATATATTATTAAAAATATTTAAATTTTTTATTTATTAATATTTCAAAAATAGTTGTATTTTAATAATATATTTTAAATTAAAAATATTAAGAAATGATTAAAAATATTCATTTTATAAAAATAATAATTTTACAATAATAAATAAAATTAGTTATTATATTAATATTTATTTTTATTACTAAATTAATAATATAATACTATTCATTATTGAATTATTAAAAATATTTTGACATTTAATAATATAAAATTAAAATGTTAAAAGACTTTGAATGGTAATATTTTAATAAAATTAAATTAATAATATTCTATTAATATAATAACTTACCCCAATCTATTTGGATAAAAGCTCTAATGATGATAATGATGACGATGATGATGATTCTATAAATATAATAATAATTTAAGATGAGTCAAATTAAATTCGAGCTTAAAAAATTGAATCCAAGGTTTAGTTTGAGTAGAACTATACTCAGGAGTTTAGCAAATAACCCTATACATAAATAGCCCTTTTTCGGAAGATGTCTGCCCTTTTCAGAAGTGTAAGTCAATTTCTAGAGAAATGACTTTATTTTCCTTTGACCAAGAAGTCATTTTCCGTCGACCAAACAATTTTTTGTCAAACAAACACAATAAAATGCAGAAATCATTTTCCGAAAGTCATTTTCTATAAAACAAACGGAGCCTTAGTTTGCAAAGAAAACCCAATTTAGAACTTAAAAGTACCATCCGAAAGATAACTACAAGTACTCTTTCTCCCTAAGTCTTATTTAAAGAAGTAATAAACCAGAGTTGTTTTTATACTTAAAAATTTTCCAAACAGTACAATTTAAACATGATTCAGCTCATAGATCAGAAAAAGAAGGCAATATATACCTCGAACATGCCATGTTCAACGAAAAAACAGACCGAACTTCCTTCGAAGAAGATAGCGTGGTCAATAATTTAGAAAATGCTTCAAAGGTAGATGCTTCAGCAGGAACATCTAAACGGAGTGAGTTATTGCAGTAAGCGGTTATGCATGCCACACTTTTCTTCAGAAGAGATATCCCTTTTTGCAAGTCCTTGTGTGCTTCAACAGTGTGTGGGGAGGCAGAAGAATAATTGAAGCTATTTCTTCCAGATGAATCCAGGTGGGGTCTTCTCTCAGATTCTATTGAAGCAACACCGAAATTACTAGAGCTTCTATCAGTCCATGAATTATCCCCACTAGTGGAGCAATAATTTTGGCGAGGTATAAAAAGTGGATATTCATTGCTGCAAAACACAAACTATATTCAGTACCACAAGAGAAGAACTTAGTCAGCCATGTGAAATAACATTTCTGGTGAGATACCTTCGAGAAGAAGGGCGTGCATTCCAATACGAATCTCGTTGCCATATTCGTGAGCTAGACCCCTGAGGTGAAACTATAACATGATGAGTATATAACAATGGAGGTAAAACAGACCTCACATATGCTCGATGCGGTTGCTTATCATTATAGAAACCAACATCCTCCTATGTGAAACGGCAGAACTTCCAAAAGGGTATGTAATTTGAAAAGAGTATTGCTAGTACACATTTCTCACCACAAGAAACAAGTGGAAAGCCAACAAATTTAAAGAAAAAATTAGAGGAAAAAAAACCAGCACAAAAGCATCAAGAAGCAAAAAAACTTCTAAAACCACAATTGATTTGAAGAAAAAACAATCATCATAATGCTTTTCAGCATGAAAAAGTTACAAACTTTGAATTCTTTGATAGTTATTCAAAGGTTGTTGAAAAATGAAATGCAAATAACTTTTATACAGGAATAAATAAATTTTAAAGATGCAAGTCATCCTAATAGATATGAATAGATATTTGAATAGAACTTGAAAAAAAGAACTACATTTCAAACATTAAAAAAATTATAAGAAATGGGTAAGAAAATGCATAAGGATGAACTATTCTTTTACTAACACTGTCTAAAATAATAGAATTTTTCTTTAGTAATAATCTGATATGATTTATATTTTTAGACATCTTGAAGATTACCCATTAGAAAACTAAATGACTGAAAAACTAAAAAAAAAATCCAAAACCAGAAATTTAAGAAACATTTTAAACATAGCATACAAGCGTAATCAGTTCTTAGCTCTTACCGCAAAACCTGAGTTATGAAGTGCAGGAGCAGCCAAGTTATGAACAACAAGATTCAGAAGTTGCACCATGTATCTGATTTAAAGTGGATTACCAAAGTTTCAGAAACTGGAACATTCATACTCATAAATAAGTTAGATAACGAAGAACAATTAGAACTGAGGGAAGGGGGTATCCCAATGTCATATTACCCAATGAAGTGGATATAATTGTAGCAGAGCTAAGGTTGTCATATAGCCTAATGGAAATAAGGAAAAATCATTACCCTAACGAGGCAGCAAGCTCCTCTGATGGAACAGAGTGGGGATCAAGCCCTCTTGGTAAGCGAGCATTGCAAATCAGATCATATTGACCACTGGATCCACTTCTTCTATCCCCCTCTAAATTTACCTGCAAAAATAGAACTAATTTATCCTACTCAAAAGCAACATGATTTAAGTTAGGAAAGTTGGTTCCTAAAATAGGGAAGCTGAGGGGCAGGGGAAATGAGGCATATAAGTTTTGGGCTAAATATCCTCATCTTAACCACATTTGCTGCATCTCTAAGTTCTTATAATTTGTAAAAGCAAATATCACCCTAGATTTTTGGTTAAATCTCTGTAACATGCATAATCAATCTAGATTATCAAGATACAGCTCATAACTAGAAGAAGCATATCAAGCACACTTACTAGTCACCAGTCCCTACCAGGGATCATAACAAATTTAACATAGAAGCACTTACACGACGTTGGGGAAACAATTTGCATATCTGTTTTATGACCACAGATTGCTTATGAAGACGTTCCGAGGTAATTGCCATCTGCAACTCAGAAAATGTCTTAAGTCACAACTTTTAGATTAAGTAAAAGACATTGTAAGAAACTGGGAAAAACAAAAACCCAACATAAACATAAATCTAACTCTTCAAAAATTACAAAAACATCAAAAACAGGGAGTCCTCACATGCCCTAAGCTTAGTGTGCAAATAAGGTTGGGATAGAACTTCTCGAGCTGTGCTACCCGATTCTTTTCCAACTGCAAAGAGAAAAAACACAATTCCTACAGTTAATGTTCATACAACTTCCAATTCTTGTGAAGAAACCAAAACGTAACAAAGTTTTACCGTGCCACGAGCAGATTCAAGCACTCCATACTTAACCTTTAAGTCATGAGACACTCTCTCAATTTTAGCCCTCCCTACAAATAAAGCATAATTTAGCATAAGCCTAATGAATATAAACATGGATTAAAAAAAAAGTAATAACAACTAAAGAGCAAGCATCAAAACCTTGAGCTAATTGTTCTTTACTACGACGAAGCTTCTCTTTCAAGTTAGTTAGCTTCTCGTTTTGACGAATTTTCCAATTCAGTTGATCATCAGCCTTCCCCTAATAATAACACAAACAAAAAATTAAAAAAAAAAACTCGAAAAACGTAATAAAAAAATAATTTCAAATTAAGTGAAAGAAATCAAACCTTTGCGGCAAGCACTTCTGTTAATTTCGAATAGAAAAGATCACGACGGCTTTTCAGTGATTTTAACAAAGAGTTATATTCATGTAATCTGCAAAAAAGAGTTCATCAGAAGAACAAAAAAATTAACAGCTTAAAAGTTTAAATTCAATAAAGTTGTCACCAACGATTTATACACACACCTGTAATTGACACAAACAGCGCAAATGTAAGCGCGATTTGAATTCTCGCAAATAGCGCAGTTGCTGGCTTTTTTGGACATCATAATAATCTAATTAAAATCCTCTCGCTCATCCAAACAACAGAAAATCGAAATCCCTACGAAGAAAATTAAAAGGCAAACGAAAAATCGTGTTTGATTGACCGCAAAATCTAACAGTATGGATTAAAGTGGAAGGATTGCCCTTTTCTTTCTTTTAGATGTTTTTTTGAAGGGAAAAGCGCAACAAAGGCTGAGCTGCCTGAGACGCAATTGACAAATGCATATATACCATGATGGATAAAGAGGGCAAATTTAAACGACGGCGTTTATTTCCCCTTGTCATTTCATGTCCAGATGTCCCAAGGAAATTAATGTTATATTATTTTAAAAAGCCATAATTACATTATGTATTTTTATTTTTGAGAATTAAAAAAATGTATTGAGATTTATTAATAATTGACAAACCGATGAAAAAGTAAAAGCAAAAATTTTAATTAATTCTATTGGTTCATACCGATATTTTAAAAATGTTTAGAATTCAAAATTTAAAACTTGTAATCTCTTATTTTTATTTTCAATTAGTGATATTTATAAAAAAATCAAGATGAAATTTATCTCTTTTTTTTTTAATCGAAGAAAGTAAATTTAATTTTGAAATTTATGAAATCAATAGAAAAAATTAACAAGATAAATACAATTATTATTTAGAGTTTTTAAATTTTATAAACAAAATTAAAATTGTAAAATATATATGTTATCATTTTAATCTGACCTTATAAAATCTAAAAATTTTATTGATGATGTATTAGATAATAATTTTTGTTACTATCCAACTTAAGATAGGTCAATCATTTGATTCATCCACTACACAGTACACTAGTAGGAAGTAGCCTCATCGCCATTCATGCATATTTTGTGTGCGTGAGGAAATTTCAGGCAAAGATGAATCGTCTCTTATAAAAGGAGACACTATGCAAACATTATTATTAAGTATAGGAACAAATCCCATTTGAAAAAATCTCCGAACCTTTTGCCATTCATCATCAACAAGTCCATAACCTTTTTGCCATCAACAATCCTTATTTCTTTTATATAATACTTTTTAGATATTTGATTATCTTGATAAATTGTGTATTAGACTATTTGGTTGCATATTGTGCATTAATTTTTCTTGAATATCAAAGTGATTTATCCATGGTGAGTACTGAGTAGTGATAGATATTTGATTCTTGTAATAAAAAATTATAAAAAAAGACAATTTATTTTTTAAAATTTTAATCTATATGGATAAGTTTAAGGACTTGAAATATAGGAATATCTAATTTTATAGAGAAGATCCGAATCAATTATCTTTCTATTGAAAAAAAAAAGTAAAAAAAAAATTATTGTTGTATTTAGAATTTTAATCTGAATGGATAAGTTTAAAGATTTTAAAGTTTTGATATTAAGCTTCATTTGGTTTACTAAAAATGATTTTCGAAAAATGATTTTGGCATTTTTTGGAGTTTGGTTTGTAAAAAATTGATTAATTAATGGAAAATGAATGACTGGTCAACAAAAAATTAAGTAATTTTTCTAAAAATTATCTTATGCTTTTGAAGATAGGAAACACTTTTCGAAAAATAGCTATCTATGTATTAGATTATTTATCCAGTTCGTAAGTATAATTTTTTTTTATGTAACCACAAATATTTTCATTTGTTTTACATTATGAAACTAATCTTCTTTTGGTTGAGAGTGGTAAATGATAAAGCTCTCCCAATAGTGACAACTCTAGAATTCGAACCATGTCAAATGCTTGGGGAAGAAGTCTACTTCTACTTCTTCAAATTACTTGTTGGTTCATGAGTATAATTCTACTCAAGTTAGACATTGGATATGATTTTTAAACTTTGATTTAATTTAATTTTACATAAAATATTATTATATTAATAAAAATATTTTTTATTTAATTAGATTAAAAAATTTAAAGATTAAAATATTAACATTATATTTTAAATTTAAATATTTTATTTTGTAAATTATTAATCTTAAATATTTTTAAATATTTCAATAATAAATAATAAATACTAATTTAATAAATAATGTATTTATTATTTATTAATATTTTAATTTAAGATACAATGTTTTACATTTTATTTACAAATATTTTACATTAATATATTAATAATAAATATAAATATAAATATATAATATTTTTGTTATGATTTTAATAATAAATACTTTCGGTATAAAATATAATTATTTTAATAGTAAAAATATTTTTTAATATTTTAAAAATAAATATTAATATATTATTACTATTATTAATACTATATATATTAAAATAGTAATATTACTTCAATTTTTTAAAAATACTAATATAATTAACAATAAATAGTTTTCTTTTAAATGTTTAATACTATAATATTATAATATTATTTTTAAAATATAATCTAATATATATATATATATATATATATATATATATATATATATATATATATATATATATATATAAGCCAAAGCATTTGATTACAAGTAGAACATTTTATGTGGATAGTCTAAAAAGTTGACATATGTAATATCTTAAAATAAAAATAATATTTTTTCGCAATTTTTTTATAGATAGGAATTTATATACATTAAAATTTCAAAATAAATTATCTTTTTAAATCAATTATATATTTCAATTTTTAAGAGATAAAAATATATATTTTTTTATATTTTAAAAATTAAAGAAAAATACCATATTATTTATAAATTTCTTTACTTATCTTTTATTAATAAACATGTACCATTGTTATATACATTATTTATATAAATAATTAATTTTAATATAAATTTTTTATATGGATGCACTTTTTTACAAGAAAATACAAACGTATTTTATATAAACATGCGACATGTGTGGTAAGATGAATTTTTTTCATCTTTAAAGTACAAAATGTCCACAAAAAAAATCATTTAATCATTTATCAATGTTACACTTCTAATTTTTATAAGATTCTGTTTTTTATAATAATCTTATGTCTTATATAAAAAAATAAAAGCAAAAAAAAATCCTACAAAGATACTTTAACTTTTTTATACTTAAAATAATAAATTAATTATCTTTCAAAAAAATAATAAATTGATTTTAATTTTTATATGATAATCCTATTTAATTATTTATTTATTTTTAAAATATTTGAAAATTAAAAAAAATAGATTTCAACTATATTATCTTAATTTAAATCAAATAAAATTTATCTTAGACTTTAAATTTTTTATCACTTATTATGTTATTTTTAAATTAAAAAAATATCCATATATTTTGATTAGAGTTATCTTAAAATTTTAAATTTTTTATCAAAAACATTAAAACTGGATATTTAAATTTATATATTTTAGTATTGAAAGCTTCCATATCTTTTTTTTTCAATTTTCATTTATTTTTTTTTCAGAATTATTTGTTCAATCACTTTATCTGGAAAAAAAAGGTCCATACCATATGGATTATCTACTCTCTTGAAATGTGTATGATCTTAAATATTGTGTTTAATTATTTTGAATTGATTTGAATTTTAAAAATTTTAAATAATAAATTATTTTTAGTTTTATTTCTATTAACATTTTTATTTTACTTATCTTTTATGTTTGACACTATTAAAAATAATTTTTTTTTAAAAAACCCTAAAAAATAGAGTTTTTCAACACTAATTAATAGTATAAGATTAATTTGAAGTCATATAAATTCAAATTTTAAAAATAAATCAGTGTCAAATATGCAATATTAACCAATAATCTATTAATGATTAATATAGTAAGGATTGTTTTTATTAAAATTGTAGTTATTTAATTCATTTATTAAATATTTAAGATTTGTGATTGTGATATTTAATTTTTCTATAATTTTTTAATTGTTATTTGATTTTGAATTACTTTTTAATTTGTGTATTCTATATATGCTTTGAGTTTTTTTATACATTATTCAACATGTATTTTAAAATAATTTTTTATAATTATATTCTTTAAAAAATTATTATAAATTAAAATAGGTTTAAATCTAGTATATATATATAAAAGCTAAAGTATTTGACTACAAGCAGAACTTCTTATGTGGATAATCTAAAAAGTTGACACGTGTAATATCTTAAAATAAAAAAAATAATATTTTTCCAATTTTTTATAGATAAGAATCTATATACATTAAAATTTCAAAATAAATTAATTATCTTTTTAAACAATTATCTATTTCAATTTTTAAAAGATAGACATATATATTTTTATTTATTTTAAAAATTAAAAAATCCCATATTATTTATAAATTTTTTTACTCATCTTTTATCAATATATATGTATTGTTGTTATATACATTATTTATAGAAATAATTAATTTTGGTATAAATTTTTTATATGGAGACACTTTTTTAAAGAAAAAGACACGTATTTTATATGAACATGTGACATGCGTGATAAGATGAATTCTTTTCATCTTTAAAGTATAAAATGTTCACAAAAAATCACTTAATCATTAATCAATGTTACACTTATAATTTCAATAAAATTTAATTTTTTATAATAATATTGTATCTTATATAATAAAATAAAAGCCAAAAAAGATCCTACGAAGATACCTTAACTTTTTATACTTAAAATAATAAATTAATTGTCTTTAAAAAATAATAAATTGATTTTAATTTTTATATAATAATCCTATTCAATTAATTATTTATTTTTAAAATATTTGAAATTTTAAAAAAATAGATTTCAACTATATTATCTTAATTTAAATCAAATAAAATTTATCTTAGACTTTAAATTTTTTTATCACTTATTCTGTTATTTTTAAATTAAAAAATATCCATATATTTTGTTCATAATTATCTTAAAATTTTAAATTTTTATCAAAAACATTAAAACTGGATATTTAAGTTTATATACTTTAGTATTAAATTAAGCTTCCATATCTTTTTTTTAATTTTCATTTATTCTTTTTTCAGAATTATTTGTTCAATCACTTTATCGGAAAAAAAAAAGTCCATATGGATTATCTATTCTCTTAAAACGTGTATGATCTTAAATATTGTATTTAATTATTTTGAATTGATTTGAATTTTAAAAAACTTAAATAATAAATTATTTTTAGTTTTATTTCATTAACATTTTTATTTTACTTTCCTTTTATGTTTGATAGTATTATAAATAATATTTTTAAAAACACTAAAAAATAGAGTTTTTCAACACTAATTAATTTTATAAGATTAATTTAAAGTCATCTAAATTCAATTTTTTAAAAAAAAATCAGTTACAAATATGCAATTTTAACCAATAATCTATTAATGATTAATATAGTAAGGATTTTTTTCATTAAAATTGTAGTTATTTAATTCATTTATTACAGGCCAAAAAAAAATTCATTTATTAAATATTTAAGATTTGCTATATTTAATTTTTCTTTAATTTTTTAATTGTTATTTGATTTTGAATTACTTTTTAATTTGTGTATTTTATATATGCATCAAGTTTTTAATACATTATTCAACATGTATTTCAAAATAATTTTTTTATAATTCAATTCTTTAAAAAATTATTATAAATTGAAAAAATCACCGTGCATCGCATGAGTTTAAATCTAGTTATTTTTTTATTAATAAATAAATTAATATATAATAAATAATTTTTAATATTTTATTAGTTAAGTTAATTTCATTTGAAAAAATAAAATATATTTTTTAAAAAAAACCAAACAATAGAAAATATTTTTCAACGACTCATCCAAACAACGAAAATTTTTTAATTCTTCAAAAAATGTAAATATTTTCTAAAAATCATTTTTCAAAAATTATTTCCAGTAAATTAGACGAAACCTAAATTACATGCAATATTCATTAACAGATAAAAAATACTTTTCAAATTGTTTATATTTTGGTTTTAGGCCTAATTTAGTTCTCACTGCACTTCCGGTGCGGTGAGACCAATGAGAAATTACTTAAAAAAGACAAAAAGTGGAAGGGTAAAATTATCCGCCCACCCCTTCACTTTAAAAATTTTATTATTTTATTAATAGATATATATTTTTAATAATTATTATATTTTTTTCAATTTCACTGAAACCAATCTCATTACGTGTCTAAATTAACCCTAAGAAAGTTCATCTCCATCATTTAAGTGTTTTTTTTTTGGTAGAACCGACGATTTTTATTATGCACGTACGCACTGCTCTCCTGAAAACTAACAAATAAAAAGCAATAATGTAAGTAAAATGATAGCTTTGAGTTAATAATTATCCTCCATTTTTCTCATAAAATTAACTTATTGGTTACCTTTTTTATGTGAAGAACCGAGAAAGTTGGTTATTTCATTTTCAGGATTTTATTTTATTTTACTGATAATTGGGATAAGGTATTAGATTACTTGGGTTTGAAGTCAAATTTTTTAATATCCCACCACTCTTCCTTAACCATAGAATCAATAGGTTGTTGGCCATTTTCAGGATTTTATGATTGAATGCTTAAGTGGTAAACTGAATTTAAACATGATTGTGTTTCCTAATTGAGAGGGAAAATGCTGTCTAAATTAATATGAACTATTCTTCTATTACCAAAATTTTTAGTTAAGTAACACAGTAACACTGGATTGAGGCTTTAGGAATTAGGATACAAGTCACAATTGCAGTTCAAGCTATGAATCATGTGGTCTCATAAATGCCATCTTGCAGAAAAGCAAACTATAAATTTAGAGTTGTCACTCATGTTTAGACACAAAGATTGTCATCTCTGGACCAGGAAACAAGTGTGAAGCTATTGACAAGCATGACTTAGCTCCATGTCACATGAAAGTTTTCTCCACGATCTTTATCAATTCCTCCAGCTTTACGATCATCTCTGGATTCATCAAATCTCTAGCTTCCCTTAAGAGAGTGCCTTCCTGGCTGAAATTATAAGCATCCACCACAGCTCTCATCACGCCATGGAGCTTCTCTGGAGTCCTGAAATTTCATCAAAAGAGTCAAACAAAGGAACCAAAATTAGCCAGAGGAAGAGAATCATACAAATTCATAGGATAAAAGCAAACAGTGTGAGCTTCTGTCCTTAGTCCGTTTAGGTTAATGGCAGGAAACCCAAATGACTAAGCCATCCTTTCCTTTTTCCTTTTATGGGTGATGCAGCACATAAATCAGGTTTCTCTCTCGTTTTCTTCAATCTCTCTGTCCTAACTTTCTTCTCCTATCTAGTTTCTTTTTCTCATTTCGTATCCTACATCAATGGGATAAGTACCAACCAAACCCATCACTTACACCTGAATCGTTGTGCATCATTCCACCACATCCCTTGGAAAGGGCAATTCAGGGACTTTCACAAGGTGAAAACTGCAAAAAGCAGGGCCTGAAACCCTTACTTGGAATATTAAGACAGTGCATCGCAAAGCCTAATTCCTAGATGTACTAGATTTTGACAAAAATTAAATCAGAGCAACAGACGTACGTGTAGAGGGTGTCCACATCATTCCCTTCCAGTTCTTCTCCTGGCGTAAATGCATCATTTAGGCCACGCAATCGCTCCTCAGGATCCTCAATTGTAAGAAGATACTTCACAATCCTAATCTCTTTTGGAAGGTTCCTCTGTAGATTAGCTCTCGTAGTCATATACAAGTGGTACATTATGTCTTTTACCTGCAATTGAAAAATAAGTTGGTAAGATATTTTAAAACAGCACCCTCACACCTGCTAGTTTATCATAATATTCATTTTCTAAAACAATTGGTTGCAGGTGCTTAATTGTGCTTAAATGAAGAGCTCCACACCACACCCACACCCCCCCCCCCCCCCCCCCCCCCCCCCCCCACACCAAACAAGTCAACAACAATACCTCATCTTTTGTCACGCTAGTTTCCTTGGCAGCTGACCAAGCTTTGGTGATCATTAGTGCCAATGCTGAATCAAGTTCATTTTTCTCAGCCAAACTATCTATCTTCCGGCAAGCAACTTCTAGAGAAGGAGAATTGAGAATATCTTGGAATTTCAGCTCTGCTGCATTAATTGCTTCAATGCTTTCAGTTGCATTATCATAAGCTTGTACAGCAGCCAAACAAGTATTCCCAAGCTTTGCCAGAGCTGTCATATCGAAACAAATAAATAAAGGTTAGTTTTGATCAATCTCTGCAAGGCATAAAACTAATAAGTATATGAAATAAATGTTCCAGTCTCAGGCCCAGAAGAATTTTTCTTCCGGGGTTGAGTTTAGGTAAAGTACTAGCCTATTAAGGCCTGCCCTCCAACAAATGCATCAGCTAGATACAAAAAATCTAAAGGTCAAGATGGATTGCTTTCCAGGTTGAATTTCTTTACCATTGTTCAGCTCAACAGTGACAATCCATGCACTGGAAACTTGAGACTGAACTTGTGTGTAGCCTTCTCAACAAGAAATCAGAAGGTAGTGTTATTATGTAGTTACCCAGAGGCCAAGTTTAGTAAAGAGAAGGCATGGACTTGCCTAGAATTACGATTTAACATTTACATTATTGGAGAAATGAAAGAAAGCAAACATCGTAAAAGAGTTTCAATTTCTAATTCTACAACCTACCACATTTCTTTATTTTGTCAGGCATAATATAAATGACACGCACTAAAAATTGATATTAGTAATTATCAATATAATATTGATAAAAAATATCTTTCTCTTTCTGCCTACCATTTTGTTCAGTTGGATTGTCATAATATGATTGTGCCACAGTGTGAACATGCACAAAGAATTCTTTTGTAAAATCTTTACGGCGTCTAGCAACAATTTCACTAATCTTTGTTGGTGCACCCTTGATCACTTCAAGAAGTTCATTGTGTCTTTGCACATCTTCATCAATCTGTATAACAAGAAACACCATAACATTAGCATGAACTTAAAATCAAGAGCAGGATTGCATCAAACATACCTCAATTATTTAATATCACAAAGCAATTTATGTCCATAGGACTAACACTGCCATCCAAAAGACATAAGGAATTTGATTCCTAGGAACCTCCACTGCACATTGAGCTGCTCAGCATGTGAGCATCATAAAATGAGGTAGATTTCTCTCCCTCTCAAAATCCAAGAGTAGGAAGGGTGTCACACAGAAAATTTCCCAAAGTAAAGAAGCTTAAATACAAATAATCAATCCACAATCCAGAATGGTTCATGTGCAGCCAAACAACTCTCCAGATTCAATATCACATATAAAAATCCTGAATAAAAAAAATCTACAAAAGTAAAACTGATACTGCTGTCAGAAGACCATTATAGATCAAATGACTCACCTCTTTCAATTTCCTTCTAAGTCGGAGAAGCTTATGCTTCATTTCAGGATCAGCCTCAACATCAGCTCGATCCTGACAACGTTGAAAGAAATGAGGCCGGAGGTTGCTCCATTCCTTACTGAAAGCAAGTAATCTTCTCCAATCAGTCGGCGTGGGCTTGTCAACCAAGAAAACCTCAATTAACTTGTCACAAACTCTGACCATTTTTTGGTTATCCATGCCCTCAGCACTACCTTTTCCATCATCATTTTCCCTATCTCCATTGACTTCATCATTAATAGGTGAGGAGTCAGGAAAATCCGGACCAGAAACCTGCTTTACATCACAATCATTTGGCACCAAAGTTTTATCACGAACAACTGCAGCAAGAGAAAATCGCCGCAGGCTCATCTGGTTAACACCCAATGCAGGACAATCTGCCATTTCATGACAATTATCAGTTAGACAAAAGGCCTAAGAATAATATGTACATCTTTGCAAGCAACAAAGATGTTCCCAACAAACAATGCTTTCCCAAAACAGCATGCTAACCTAAGTTCCCAATTTTCTTGCTCGAAAAGTTAGTAACTCGAAGCGCTTAACAAATCATAAAAGTTCAACAAACCAAAACATACCCAATAAGCACCAGGGAAAATAAAAGTGACCCAACAAAAAAAAACATCAAGCAAATCATTATAAAGTACTTTAGCAGTTACTATTATTACACGGAACTCCTGGTTTAACCAATTCGTTTGCGCAGGACACCACGGGAAAGAGAAATAAACAGTAAATTTAATAAGCAGCTGTTTGCAAATTATCAGGTAAAGAAGAGCAACTTACTCGAAAACTTTGAAGACAAGCAATGAATCCGAGGTGAATTCCAGTTTTTAGTGAAAGAAAGCACAGCTGAGGAAGACCCATAACTTGTAGCTTTAGAAGAATTTACTCTCACTGGAAACAAACAAGAAGCTTGGCGACTTGCACAAGCTAAATCCATGGAAAAAAGATTAAAATTTTTATTTTGTCAATTTACAAGAGGAAGAATGTACTTTAAGGTTCCGGCAAGGTTCTATAGTTCAAGTTTATTAAGGTTTTAGACTCCGCAAAAGCTGATATTTTAACGAGGCTGCAACACAACTTCATCGGAAACGGCGCCGTGTTTAGATTGTTTAGTGGCAAAATGGTCTTTTTGTGATTTATAGCCGACCGTTGATCGACCTTTTGAAAACCAAAGGATAAACAAGAGCCAAAGGTCGGAAACTGCTCTGTTTTTCGCGGGAATTTTTGAAGAAAGCAAAAGCTATAGCTTATAGCCAATGCTTTCGTTAACGTTAATTTCACCGCAAATTTCACTCTTTCAACAACCTTCCTTTCTCACCACTCACAATCCATCATTTCATTATTCAAATTCCAAAAACGAGTTCAAACCCAGAAACACCAAAAATCCACCACATTTATCCTGCTTTTCTTCCAAGGACTCATGTTTTTTACCTGAATTCGATAACTCAACCGGTATTCCAACTTCCGATGAAAACATAGATGCCGATTTTACGGATATAACCTCAGCATCGGTTAGTCGAAGCGTCGAATCTGATGAGTTGGCAGCTTTGCTTCAATCTTGTAATAACTTCAGACAAGTTAGAAGAGTTCATGCGGTTGTTTTGAAGCGTTTAAAGAACTCTGTGACCTATGTTGAGAATAATTTGATAAGTTTGTATTTAAGATTTGGGAAGTTAATGGAAGCTCGAAAGGTGTTTGATAAAATGGCTCAAAGAAATGTTGTTAGTTGGACGGCGATGATAAATGGGTATTCGAAGTTGGGTTTTGATGATGAAGCTTTGAGGTTGTTTGGGGATTCGATCTCAAGTGGGGTTCGAGGGAACGGGAAGATGTTTGTTTGTGTGATGAATTTGTGTGGTAGGAGGGTGGATTTTGAGTTAGGGAGACAAATTCACGGTTGTATTCTGAAGGGCAATTGGAGGAATTTGATTGTAGATAGTTCCATTGTTTTCTTTTACGCACAATGTGGAGAGTTGTCAAGTGCTTTTCGTGTGTTTTCTGCAATGGTAGAGAAGGATGTCATTTGTTGGACAACTTTGATAACTGCTTGCTCCCAACAAGGATATGGGAAGGAGGCTTTCTCATTGTTTTCGAGAATGTTAAGTAATGGTTTTCGGCCTAATGAGTTCACAGTTTGTGGTGTTTTGAAGGCTTGTGGAGAGGAAAAGGCATTGAAATCAGGGAGACAATTGCACGGTGCTGTAATAAAAAAGATGTTCAAGAATGATGTTTTTGTAGGGACTTCTCTTGTGGATATGTACGCAAAATGTGGGGAGATTTTGGATGCTAGGATTGTTTTTAATGGGATGAGGAGTAGAAATACGGTTACATGGACTTCCATTATAGCAGGGTATGCTAAGAAGGGGCTTGGTGAGGATGCCATTAGTCTTTTTCGAGTAATGAAGAGACGAAACATAATTGCTAATAACTTGACCATTGTAAGCATACTCATGGCTTGTGGTTCAGTTGGCGATTTACTTATGGGCAGGGAAGTCCATGCACAAATAGTAAGAAAATCTATCCAAACTAACATGTACATAGGAAGCACTCTAGTATGGTTCTACTGCAAATGTGGAGAGTACAAAATTGCTTCCAATGTCCTCCAACAGATGCCACTTAGGGATGTTGTCTCATGGACTGCCATGATTTCTGGCTGTGCAAGCTTAGGGCATGAGACTGAGGCTCTTGATTTTTTAAAGGAAATGATGGAGGAAGGTGTAGAACCGAACTCTTTTACCTATTCTTCAGCTCTGAAAGCTTGTGCTAAGCTTGAAGCTGCTTCGCAGGGGAAGTTAATTCACTCCTTTGCGAATAAAACTCCTGCCTTCTTTAATGTGTTTGTGGGTAGTGCTTTAATCCATATGTATGCCAAATGCGGTTTTGTATCAGAAGCTTTTCAAGTTTTTGACAGCATGCCAGAACGGAATCTGGTTTCTTGGAAGGCTATGATCATGGGTTATGCAAGGAATGGACTATGTCGAGAAGCTTTGCAGCTCATGTATCGGATGGAAGCAGAAGGCTTTGAGGTGGATGATTACATCTTTGCTACAGTTCTTAGTGCATGTGGAGATATTGAGTGGGATGAAGAGCTTTCCTCAGAAATATTACTGGCGACCTAAATGGCCTAGTGTGCATTTCAGATATAAACTTGCTTGTGAAGGCATAGAGTTGCATTTTGTCAAAGTTATTTCCCTTAATGCAGGGCATATAAAGGATGGACAAACATAAAGCAACGGTTTAAAATTACGTTATGCTGATATCTGGTTAAGCCATAGCCCACCCCTCCTCTTGTATTAAGAAAGTTATGCCAGAAGAAAGATGGAAAACTTTGGCACCAGTGCTGTACTTGGGAGCTTTATAATTTCACCGGCTTTTGATCATCATGCTGAGCAGTGAATATAACTTCAGCAACAGGAACATGTATGTAATGTAGGTATGTTCTTTGTAAACACCATGTAAATCTACCTTCATACTCCGAACTTTAAAAAGATGACGTTTCCAAAAAGTTCTGAAAATTTCTCCCTCTCCTTGCACATTATTATTGTTTGGGCTAATACTATTCATTTCATCCTCCTCCTTTCTCTTTCATATGAAATTTGAAATTTCCTACTTGATCATTTATGAAAAACGTGTAAAAAATCAAGTGTTCTTTCCCCTTAGACGGAAGAGAGAATATTTAGATCATTAATGCATTTGGACACCTCTTCAAGGACCATGTTTAGGAGCCTGCCTTAGTGCCTGTCATGTAATCGTCACATGCATTGCATGGGAAACCGATAGGTACTTTTCATGTAGCCATTGCAGTCAAGATATTTTCACGTGTTTGAGAGATACTTACAATGGACAACAAACTTATGTTAACTTGATAATGGTAATCCAAATAATCCCTTGTACAACACAAGGAAGGAGTATTCGTAAGCAAAACATTTCCATAATACATGCATGGGGATTACTCAGAGAAGTGTGAAGTATCACGTTTTCTCATATTAATTGTGAAGTTAATTTTTGTGCATTTGATAACTTTTCACTTTGAACATATGTTTTGCTAAGTTTTCACAAATTTTTAAATTCATCTAATATAATTTATAATTTTTTAAAGATTAGTATCATATCTACCTTCAATAGAGTTTTTTAATTCCACAAGCGAAGTTAGAATGATATATGTGTCTTATTTTATTTATTTTTATTTTTCTAATATTTTTAAAAAACACGTGCTATCATTTTAATTTTATTTGTGAAGTTAAAAAATTATACTAACGATGAATAGAATAATAATTTATTTTTTAATAGATCTTAAAATTATCATATTTTTTGTGATAAAAAAATAAAATTTCATAATATGTGACATTATCTGTGAAAACTACCGCAACCTGGAACATTAAAAAGCCCAAAACCAAAAGTTGTGTCGTAGTCTCGCCAAGTTGTGTTGAGTATTACACATTCTATTAACAAGTTGTGTCAAAGAATCATATAAATCCAAAATGAGGTAATAGTGCATTTATAAGATATAAATTTCGTACTTATCTAACCTTCAAAATTGACTTTAAAACCCACAAGAAAGCTAAACAAAGTCATTAGTCATTACTAATTCAAGAGTATAACAAATTTTTATCTTTCGACTAGCTTATCATAAATATATTTTTTAAGATTAGTAATAGCCTACCCCTCTAGAAATTTGGCAAGATCTACAATGAATGATACATTTCTTCTCTAAATCTCAAATCTTAACGAAAATAATTTTTAAAAATGTGGATTATTTTAAGGGTTTGTATATGATGCACTGACAGTGTATAGTTTTTATACACTGTCAATACATCAGAGGTTGGCATCTCATCAATTGATAAATTAAAAAATATGCCAAGCCCTTAAAAGTAAATATAAATAAATTTTTTGAATTTGCTCATAAGGACCTATTGCCTATTGATGAGATGTCAACCTCTGATGCATTGACAGTGTATAAAAACTATACACTGTCAATGCATCATATATAAATCTTTATTTTAATGGTAAATGGTGAATTTGATAATTCATATAAATGTATTGTGTCTGTTCCGTGTTAAATACTTATAAAAATATGAAAATATCATATCCTAATTTGTGTCGACATGTAAAAAATGAAACAATATTTTAATTTTTATCAAATTTTAATCAGTATTTTTTTTATACCGTATAAAAAATTATTAAATCCAGTAAATGGGTAGATTTTTCATTGTAATTAAAAAAAAAAAATCAGGTCTGTCCGTAATAATGGAAGAAAGGAGGGGGTTGATTGCAAAAAAGATAAAAAGAGTTGGGTGTCCAAAGTAGACAAAGAGGATAAGGAGTCCTGAAGTCTAAAAACAGAAACCAGCCCACGGACTTCCCGCTTCTCCCGCTTCAGCTTGTCTCCATCTTCTGAAAATCTTCTCTCTACTATTTCCTACGCTTTCATTTCCCCTCAAAAAGAGAAAACCGTAACTCCGGAATTTATTCATTAATTTCCTTTTTATTATTATGTAACTCTCTCCAGATCTTTCTTTTCCTTTCACTCTTTCTCTTCAGCCAGACGCCTTCTTCACTCTCTTCCAGATCTGTAAGCTCTCTCTCTTTATTTCTCCCTTCCTCTTTTACTATTACGATCGACTTGCAAAATCCTAATTTCCTTTTTTATCAATTTACAATTTTCTTGGTTTTATTGATTTCTTTGAGAGCTAAATAGTCTGATACTGAAATGAAAACTTGATCAAGTGTTCAGAGTTCAATCTTTTTCCGTTATTTGATTTTGAAATTTCTGAAGTGGAAAAGATACTTTGTTATTTGGTGTTTTTTTTTTTTTTTTGTGGTTTGGTCAGATGAGATGCAGTTGTCTTCTGTTGTTTTGCTTTGACCTTTTATGTTTTTAGTATTTTATTTTTACGCATAGCAATTTCTCCTTTTTACATCATGCTTGATTTAGGATTGACCCATTCGTTCGACTACGAATGGGTGGAGAACCAAAGCATCACGGCTTGACTTCCTTGCTAGATTGCAGCTAATGGTTTGAGACAATTTCTCTTCATGAATATTTTGTGAGTTAAATATTTGGTTAAATATGTTTGCTTGTGTTTGTGTTTCTGGTGTCAGAATGATACTAGTTAACGTCTCTAAGAAAATCAATGAATAAGCACCCTATATGTAAGAATTAAGATTGCACTTAATAGAGCATTCAAGCTTTATGATATTTTTTCTGTTTATTTGATTAACAAAACTGTTTGAATAGTTAAAAAGTGGAAACTGGATAACTTATCTTTTGTCAAGCAGTTTTGGTATGGTCGTCTGCTTTCAAATATGACTATGTCTATGAGATATTATATTCAAAATTTATCCAGAATAGAATTGGTCTTCTCTGGAATTTGGCTAACTTATGTGCAAACTCTCTACAGGAATCTGATAATAAATCCTTGAATTCTTGTGTGCAACAAGTACTAGAGCAATTAAAAAGTTCAAAGGCCATGTTTTAGCAACTTGGATGCCAAAATTTATGTTTAGCTGACCCTATGGAAAAGGACAACTCCAGTGACACAAATATAACAGATTCTCCCATTGATGAAAAACTAGAGGGAAATACCGATGGAATTTACAAAGAAGGTGAGGAGAAATCCGTGGAGGAGATGCAAAGTCTGAACATCAGCAAAAATGACGTTAATAAATTAGATGACGGTAATGGACAAGACAGAGTGGGTGACAGCAGTGATGAGAATAGAGTTTTGGAATCTAGAGCTGTTGGGGACAATTCAGACAATGATGACAAATGTGTTGAACCAGGTGACAAGATGAGTAAGGATTGGGTTTCAGATTCTAAAGCTCAAGAAGAAATGAATGAGACTGCAAAAGAAGTTCTTGCTGAGGAGGAGCCAGAACCTGTCTTTGATGGCACAGAGGTTCCTGAGATGGAGGCTAACCAAAGTTCATCAACTTGTTCCATGGATCCGGATCCGGAGGGATCTGTGTGGCCTGAGAAAGCTGTGGCAATTAAGAATTTTGTCAAGGAGAAGGGTACAGTTGCGGTGACAAGTGTCTTGCGTCGCCTTTCCTTTAAAAAGGATGAACTTGATCAGATCCCTGTTGATGTAGATATGAACACATCAGATTATGTTAAACTTAAGGAACAAACTGCAATGTCTCCAAGAACTGCAGAAAGATCAGCTTGGAATCCCCTAAACTACATTAAGTTGTCACGAGATGGTGATGGAGAAAGAAAAGCTGAGCAGGGGGAGAATATCATTGAAGAATCACTTCTACCTATTGTCACAAATGGAAGAATTATAATGTATACAAGGCTAGAATGCCAAGTTTGTAGAGAAGTTAGATTGTTTCTGTGCAGGAAAAGGCTTAGATATGTTGAGATCAACATTGATTTATTTCCCAGTAGAAAGTTGGAGCTAGAGAAGTTCTCTGGGTCTTGTACTGTTCCTAAGGTCTTCTTTAATGAAGTATTGATTGGAGGCTTGAGCGAACTCAAAGAATTGGATGAGTCTGGCGAGCTTGATGAAAAGATTGATTTTTTGATTGCTGAAGCACCATCATCTGAAGCTCCTTTACCACCTTTTTCTGGTGAAGATGATGTGTCCAGTAATGGGCCTGTTGATGAACTAGCTCTAGTTGTCCAAAAAATGAAAGCTACTATTGTTGTTAAGGATCGGTTTTACAAGATGCGCAGGTTCACTAATTGTTTTCTAGGTTCCGAAGTGGTCGATTTCCTATCAGAAGATCAGTATCTGGAAAGGGAAGAGGTTAGTTGGGTTTTTTTGATTATGTTTTCCCAGACTATCTGAATGAGTTTCAGGTGATAATTGTTTACTGCATGGTCTCATTCCTTTATTACTATTATTATTTTTCTACTTTGGGAGTTAGGACCAAAGATGTCCTGAATCAGAACGCTCTTTTGTTGGTTTCCTATGGTGAATGCAAAGTTAAGCCAAAGAAACATTTGTTTACATCATATTAAAATGTTGCTTGTTTTGAACTTGACAAATGGTATGAACTTCTCATTATTGTAGATGCTTTCAATTTAATGATTGGCCTTGCACATCAAAAAGTACTCTTCACTAGACCTTTTACTAATATTTATTCTAATCTGATTAAAAGATGCAACAACAGACCTTTTACTTAAGTTCTGAAAGTTTGCATCATGCCTTTCCCTTCCCTTTTCCCTTTCAAGCTGTCAGATGAAAACATTTATATCATAACAGTTTTGAAAAATAGTGATACATATTGCAATCACAACTCTTCTCTTTTTCCTTATCCTATTTTTTTTTAAATGGGTGGTTTTGGAAGATTTTATTTATTCTATAGTTTTTAGTTTTTTACTGATCAAATCAGACTAGCACTGTTTATTAAGTTTAAAATTTTAGATTCTGTGTGCTTGCTTCCTTTATATGTGTTTGGATGTGATTATATCAACATTGACTCTCCCTTCCCTTTCCTTTTGCTTTCATTGTGGAGTAGGCTGTTGAATTTGGGCGAAAGCTTGCCAATGAACTCTTCTTTCGACATGTTCTTGAGTGAGTCCATATTCTCTCGGTTTATTCTGTTTGTGTAACACTTTTAATCTGTAGTAGAGAATCCTTCTTATTTTTTCTCTATGATGCTTTATAGTAGTGAGAATATATTCGAGGATGGTAACCACTTGTATCGGTTCTTGGACCATGATCCCATTGTGTCATCTCAATGTCACAACATTCCAAGGGGTATAATTGAACTGAAGCCAAAGCCTATAATTGAAATTGCGTCAAGGCTTAGATTTCTGTCCTATGCCATATTTGAAGCCTATGTGTCAGAAGATGGAAGACATGTTGATTATAGAAGTATTCATGGAAGTGAGGAATTTGCAAGGTTTGACACCTCTTAGTGTATGGTATTGATAACTCTAGTATCTTCAAAATTTTATTTGCTTTTCTTTTTAATACTTAAGTGTTCATTGTTAATGGTAAAACATTTTTAGGTACTTAAGAATAATTCAAGAGCTCCAAAGAGTAGAAGTGCAAGGCATGCCAAGAGAGGAGAAGCTTTCCTTCTTCATAAATTTGTACAATTTGATGGCCATCCATGCAATATTAGTGTTGGGTCATCCGGCTGGTCAATTGGAACGTCGGAGGCTGTTTGGAGACTTCAAGTATGTTATTGGTGGATGCACATACTCACTTTCATCTATTCAGAACGGAATTTTAAGGGGCAATCAAAGGCCGCCATACAATCTTATGAAACCATTTGGTGTAAAGGATAAACGTTTACAGGTAGGACAGTGTGGGTATAATTGATATTTACTGTTACACGTGATTCTAGCCAGTGTTATGTAGGCTTGCATTTCCATATTAGCATATTTACAAGGTTTGATGTTAATAATGACTGCTGGTGAAAACAAAAAGCTTTTGTATCGGTGGAAACTGTCAAAACAAATAACCTTTGGAATCTGTGCAGAATATCCCATATCCTTAATTTGGTATTCTTTTCAGTTTTCCCATTGAGAAGGAAGAGCTAATGGTAGTGCATATGAAGTGACCTCTCAATGTTCTATTGGGTAGTTGATTAGTTTGACTTCACCTGACAATCCTCTGCTGGGTAGTTAATTAGGTTGACTTCAGACTTGTAGGAGTGTAGCCAGAATAAGTTTTGTATAACATATCTCATCATGTACCAAAGAAAACATATTTCATTATGAAGTGTTGAGTGTCTCATGTGGAAATTCGATCTTGGTCATCCTTGTTATATGTTTTTATCAGGTGGCTCTACTCTATACGGAGCCTCTAATTCACTTTGCCCTGGTTTATGGTACCCGATCTGGGCCTGCTCTTCGATGCTACTCTCCTGGGAACATTGATAAAGAGCTGATGGACGCAGCTCGGGATTTCTTAAGAGCTGGTGGACTTATTGTTGATTTTTGCGGCAAGGTCGTATATGCTAGTAAGATCCTCAAATGGTAAGTTATTTCAAGAGAGGTTCTTGGTTTACAAATTCATATTTCTTCACTGAGACCTTTATTTTCTGTTCAGAAGGTAAAATCAGATTTTAAATTTTTCTCTAGACACGTGCATGCAGATATGCACACTCACAGTCACATGCACACTCACACTACCTTATGCATGCATGCACTCTAAAACTCATTGGCTTGGGCAAAAAGGAACCTCCAAAATTTATGCCTTCATTATATCTTGTATAGCTCTACGGAAGTTCTCAGTTGTAGAATCATACAAGTTTTGGTTGGGGTGAGAAGCAACAGAAATGCAGGACAATGTTGAAATTTTAAACCTTACTCTAAAAATTGTAGGTTCCTTATGGTATTGTTAGCTATAAAGCTTCATGCTCTTATTGGTGTAAAAATTACAGCCCTAATAGTTCTTAATTTTCTAGTTGCCTCTTGCAAAGTCTTGTGCATGAGGGAACCAGAGTAAGATGTATGCTTTGTTTTTTGTTTTTAAATAGAAAAAGAAAAAGGGAGTTAAGCTGAGTCTTTTCTATTTTCCTTAGAAAATGAGATAGTAGAAAAGTAGGAGTTGTTTATAAAGAATTAATTCAAATATGACCTAAATGAGACCAATATTCTTGTACATATTATGACATTTTATTGTCTTTTATAAAACTTTTTGGTAAATTCAAAATTGAGTAGGTACTAGTTGCTACTAGTTAGAACCTCCCTTTATATCTTAATATATGATGAAGTTTACTTGCAAAACAGAAGATACCAAGCATGTGGCCACCAAATACCATCCTGTAGTAAAGTAATATTCTTAGAATTAGTAAAAGATGGATGAAGCAAATGCATACCACTTGTTTAGCAAGGGATTTTCTAAATGTAGTCAGCTTGTAAATTTTTGCTGCTTTATTTACACATTTCTTGTGGGAAAATAACTTGCATTGCTTGATATTAATCAACAAACAGGTTTAGTGTTGATTTTGGCAAGAACGAGGTAGAGGTATTGAAACATGCCTCAAATTACTTAGAGCCAACTGACTCTGAAGCTTTGCTTGGGATGCTTGCTGATGCTCAGTTGAAGGTGATATACCAGCCATATGATTGGGGATTGAACTGCTAGGGTTAGTCTACATTTTTCTATTTTCCTTATACTTTATCATACAGGTTCCCCTGATATACAAAATTTTCATGTGGGAACGAAATGTCAATTATCATGTTGCAAAAACTTGAAGATACATACAACTTTAGATATCAGTCAGGCTACAGTTTTTATGGAATTAAAAATATGGTTCAAAATTTCTCGTTTTATTGAATATTGAGAATTCCAATGTGATTACTTTTTCTAAAGTTACTTGTACAAGCAATTGTTTAATCTATAACCTCAAATCCATACTTTAACCTACATGTATCTTGTGTAAGGATAGTCTGGAATGGATCATAGTGCATTGTCATGCAGCCTTCATGTCTCTTTGGTTCAGAAGTAGTATTCAACTTCAATAACTAAGAATGGCTTTTACTGGCATCTACTTGTGCAACTTCATTATCATATTGATAAACTATATGATAAATAGGAACTACAAGTTGATTGAATGATTTTGGTAGAAAAGACATGTAATAATTGTAATTAGGAGAATTAGTATAATAAATAGTACTAAGATGTAAGTAATATTTTTCCCAATGAGTATTTAGCAAATTACCTCTCAACAAACCTTTCTTTGTCTCACTAATGAAACCTTTTCCTTCTCTTCAAAACCCTTGCCTTGACCATTACCATTTACATGGTAAGTTACTTTCAGTAAAACCCTTTGATAAATTCAACTACACTTCTCTAGATCATGTTATGCGTGCTATGTTTGACTTATTTCATTATAATAGTGTATTTTAGGTAAATTTTATAAAATAAACGAAAGGAGTGAGTGAAATTGATGAATATGTATAAGGCACGTCTTAAATCCTAATAATATAAAATGTTTGAAAAGATTGGTTCTTAGGCGAGTTAAGAATCCAAAATGCTTGAATTGTTGAGAAAAACTCAAAATCCAAAATCCTAGCAGCAAAATACTTTTCTTAAATTTGGAACTGTTATTATGTTTCATACATGTTGATAGTTCTTTTCTCTGAACTTCAACCAAACTACAACAAAGGGCATATACAAAGACACAATCATCACATACAACCATGCACAAGCACGAAATCTCTACTTCATTATCCAAGTAAAATTCATTATTTGTTCATCCAAGGCTACAAGCATATTCTGTTCACGCTTGAAGCTCTCATCATGAACTAGAGAACATAGGTACTGCAGGCCTTATGGTAGCTAGCCCTTTAGTGTTGAAAACAGGAAATTAACTTGAGTTGTTCCTCCTGGAAATGTTTTCTGCTCAAATGAAAAATGCATCAATGTTTTCTTAGCATCCTATATGATCCCCTCATTACCTGCCAAGATTGCATACTTGTCTTTCCTTGTAAGATTGGTGCACTCGAATCCTAAAGCTGTTGCAATCTGTTTCTGCACATGATTGGCAACTTCAAATCTTGATTTCCTTCCAGCATTATGTGTTTGCCAACTTGGTAACTTGTTTAGAATCTTGACCAAGCACATAGGATTTGGATTCATGAGTTGAAATGTTGTGTCTAAACATTTGAGTCCGGTAGCCGTTGATCCGTAGAACATGCTAACCTGTACTTTTATAGCTACAGGAACTATTTCATCAGTCATCTCTGCGAATAACGGACTAAATCTTAGCAGATAGGGCTCTCTGCAAGTGGTTCCTTCAGGGCAAACCACAAGGTCTCCTTGGCTCAAAAGCTTCTTCATCATTTTCCCATCTTTCTCTGGATCTCTTGTTAACCGGAACGTCTTGATAGGGGAAATTACCTCACTGAACCTACTGATGCTGTAGGTAACAGCAGAGACAGACTTCATGAGAGCTACAGTTACATAAAGTGGGTCTAGTAAAGTTCTGTGGTTGCACACATAGAGCACGCCTCCCGGTTTTTTGTCACCATTGGTTGAAGCAATGAGAGGTTCTGCTTCTGATACGGTAATTATCAGCCCAGACAAGCACAATAAAGGCATAGATAATTTGTAAGGTAATGATATGAAAAGAATGGTTCTGGTGATGTTCAGGAGGAAGCCAAATGGAAGCCAAATGAACATAGCCATGGCGGCTAATGGGGTTGGCCTAAAAGCCAACCTCCCATCGTGGAAGATTAATGGCTTTGGGTATCTCTTAGTTGGAAGCACTTGCCAATTCTTCTTTTCCGCCTTTGTCACCGAGTAAATTTCCTGTTACAACAGAGATTTTGTTTATGCTCCTTCAATAGATAAATGTACTAATCAGTGTTAATGATGGAAATAAAAAGGGGTTGGGGGAGAGCTTTTACCTTGCAATGTGAGAAAATTTTCAGGTCATGAGATTTTCTGAAACAACCTAAGCCAACAGTATGGGTGCACATTTTCTGGTTTATAACGAGTCCAGCATCCGTGTTTTCCTCCATTAAACCCAAGAAGCATCCACGAAATTCCTTCAACTCTCTTGCAACAACCGCATCAATTCCCAAGTAGTCTCTTAAGAAACCTTCAACCATGATTTTAGGCATTCCAGACACTGCTACCTTTCTTTTATAGCTCATCACCGTATCAAAGCCTTCACAACCAACATCTTCCAGGAAGAACTTGGGCAGAATGGCAGTCCCAGCTCTAAACTTCGCCTTCCTAATGCCAACAAAGCTCACGAAAACCAGAATCCTAAGTCCAAGCTCCCTGCCAACCAACAAAACAAGAGGGTACACAAGAAGCAAAATAAGAGCTCGAAAGAGCCCTCCAGCTTCGAAAGCCACCAGCATGAAGTAAGGAAACTGTGAATATGACTTCAAAAGTGCACCCTCCAGGTGAAAAATCAATGTCTGGTTTGCAAGCTCATCAGTTCTCTGCACAAATGAGGAGTGTTCAAGAAGTTTGAATTGGGTTGCAGGTCTGCCATTGCTGACCTTGAACCTAAGGTATGGCAGCTTCCCTGATGTTTTAAGCAGCATATCAAACAATAATGAAAGCAATTTTAGTGGGAAGAGCTTCTTAATCTTTTCCATCTTTGCTTCCAATAATGTGACAAATGGGCTGTAAATTTATACTAAACAAGTATCCTTATTCGTTAGTTGGTTTAAAGACACAAAATGGCTCATTTATTCCACTATCGGATTCCGGTTTTGATTTGTGTGATTGCTTCCTGACGAAGGTTGGCTAATTTTAAGTGAAAGTGTACGTGTTTGCCAAATATTGAATACCTAAACTTGACCCACAGCACTGATTGGCATTGAAAATTGATACCAACCAGCAGTCCAGCTCCTTTACCACTTTAGACGTAAACTGACAAACCTAAAGGGTGTGCTTATCTGCAAGGAACACTATTTTCAAGTGGCTAAATTTCCAAATATTCATCTGTTTAGTTTAAAAGGGTATAGTTTTTACATATATATATATATATGTATAAAACTAATTAATGACCTTAAACATCTTGTTTACTTGAGTCATAATCCTTCTCTTTTGTTAAGTTGATGGATGGGAGCAGTGATGTTATTGCTGAATTGGAACGTACTTGCTTAGTTCAAGAAGCGGGTGGTAGATAGAAAAGCCTTCCATAACTGTCAAGTTAGTTAACATGCTTGCTTTCAATAATCGTAGCTAAATATGCCTTAATAAATGACACATTCCCTACTTACATCCAACCAGCAAATTAAATTTACTGTAATCTTTGCTTAATATAATTTTCACGCATATTGCATATCAACTGAACTCAAATGAATATGTCATCTCTAAGATATAAAAATTCTTAGAACTTAAAATTTGAATATTAACGTACACACAAATATATTTTTTGTGTTAAAAGTTTTTACTGTATCAAGAAAAAAATCCGAACAATCATGAGCATTAGATAACTCCAACAACCAAAAATAAATTTTCAATGTGAGTTATTGCAGTTGCCTTCAACTGAAATGAACCTAAGATATGCTTGCATTTGTCACGTGTCAATTTCTAGTTTCCATCAATCAGAATTCCTAATTAGAGGCTTTGATGTTAAGTTTATCCAATCCATGTGTCACTTTGTAAACAGCAAATTCACGCCTACCCAGAAATTAAATTAGTATCGGTCCCCTCCCCAATTGTTATTCGCTCTGTACTATAATTTGTGCTTCTTCTGCACGCATTACTATTAATGTAATTTTGTTAGAAAGTTGGTGTTTCTATGTATGGGAACAAATATTAAATTTCCAACCAGAGCGACGTGACCAAAAAAATTTCTGACTTGGGAATTTTATTCTGCGATGGCATTATATAACCCAGTTAATCGTTCGATCACTTTAGACCACACAAAATAGCGAACAGAACACATCAGATTTAGAGGATTGTTTCCAACCATTTTATTAACACAAGAGGGTTACAAGCAGGGCGGAGGTGCATGGGGCTCAGTGTGGGTTCAAGTTCTCATGATATTAATGAGTTGGATTATTATGACAAGTGGAAGATTATTTAATTTTGATGTGATTGGACTAATGTGACTAGTGACAAAAGTACTAAGAAAGATTGGATTGAATTTATAATGGTAAATTTTTTTTCGATTAATCTTCACCAAACAACAAATCATTGGTGACCATATGTTTTTCCTCAAGTAAAACAAATATTTTATTTTGAGGATCTTAAAGATGTAGGTTAGTTTGTTGTGTTTATAACACACTTGGAGACTTATTTGATATGAGTGAAGAATCCAGAGATAATGTTGAACACCAAATTGAATGTTTGACTTTTACTAACTAAAGTTTGGATAAAAATATCACTGATGCTTAGTAGGTTTGTTAAGATGTTGATGAAGACATTTATGAAGTATGATGTTTGATTTTCATTGTGTTGTTTAGAATAGTTATAACAATTTGTAATAAATTCTTTTATATAATTTATTTTGAATTTTTGTCTTATAAATTATACCATGGGTTAATGTATAATTATTGTTTATCTTTTATTTAACATGATTTAATATTGTATATGTATTAATTATTTATCTAAATCTCTTAAGTTATAAATATTGTATTTTTAGTTCTAATCCATTTGTTAATTATGATGTAGATAAGTTATAATGAGAAAAAGATTAACAAGCATTAATATTCAAAATAATAGTTCAGAATCATCCACCCCACTTATAGCTGACGCATATGCACCACTTGCAGTTGACATGTAGACAATATCCAAACCATTAATTTTGCATCTAAGTTGAATGCATGTATTATTACGTTTATCTAATAGTTGGAGTTTATATTTGCACAGTTGATAATAACGATCAACGCAGAATAAGAGGTCGAATTACATTAAAAGAATTATGTCATCTGCTCCACTTGCAGCTGACATATAGATGATATCCAGCCTATTATTTCTGCATCTAATTTGAATGTATGTATTATTACTTGAAGTTTATATTTGCACAACTGATAATAACGATCAAGGCAGAATAAGAGGTCGAATTACATTAAAAGAATTATGAATATTAGCTCTCGAAGCTCAATTATTGGGTGGCTTTTTGAGTATGATTGCTCCGAATGAGATGGAATTGCCTATTCATTATGAAACATGGCACCATGTGCCAATGCAAGTAAAGTAGATGCTTTAAACTTTATTGAGGTATTATTTTAACTTATTATAAGTGATTAAAATTTTTTTTGATAGGTTGAATGTTTTATAATTTATATTTTTTAAGCAAGATTTTATCTTGAAATCCCTTCAACATTCATTCTAAGTCTTTTGACAAAAAATGGAAAGACTATAAGCACGATTTGGAAAAAAATATTTTAATCTAAATAATGATCCAATTGTGACTAATACAAAACGCTGCTAAAAACCCACTTTTATGTGAAAACATTTGGGTTTTAAAACAAAAATGAATTGATATTTCTTATTTAAGAAGTCAAAACAAGATGATCCAGTATTAGGTTCGAGTTTCTGTCAAATTGAGTTTTAAAATAATTAAACTCAATTGAATTCGAATTGAGTTTCAAGTTAAGTTGAAATGAACTAAAACTCGATTAAACTTAAAGCTTAGTTCAAACTCGATCAAGTTGAATTTTTAAAACTCGACACAAACAGAATACTCAATTTGCTTGAAATTGACTCGATACAAATTAGATAAAAAATTTTCACCAAAAATTTGTTTGAAAAATATTTATTTAGGCTTATATATATATATATATATATATATATAATGAAAATTTTTTTAGAACTCCTGTAACTATGAACGGATTTTTATAATAATATTTAAAAATTAAATATGATAGATAGTTAAGAAAACAAAGAAAGAAAATGCAGGAATGCATTCTTGTTTACTTTAGTGAATGCATTCTTGTTTACTTTAGTAAAAGCATTTACTATGTACTAAATATCAATGATATAACTTCTTGTCTGGTGTTAGGAAACAATTTCACGTGACAATTCACAAGCAGTAGCAGTTGATGGTTTCTTATCTTTTAAACACATTCTCAATTTTCATGGAGAACAGATGAACAGCTGAATAGCAGAGGACAATTTCGATCTGGGACGAACCAAAACCTCACAATCTGAAACCTGCAAACAGAATTCTTCACTGAAAGTTCGTCTTTGGCCATATTGATGAGCACCTCTGTTAGTGTTTAAGAGTTGGTGAAGTATGTAAGGTTAAATTAAGCCTAAACATGCTTCTAAACATACATGAAACATGCTTTAATCTGTATGCGGAAAAATACTGTAAGGATCGAAACTAACCTCCAGCCATTGCTTTGCTATCTGTATGATTTTGATCCAGTCTCAGAAAATTGACGAGCTTGCTTGAATTACTTCTAAGCCTTCCAAGCACTCAAAAACCTCACTAGATGGTATCTTTGTCTGAGATTAATATACTTGGGGACCAGAAGGAGCCCTCTTTTATTACTAACGAGAGCATGCTAATTATGGCAATAAAATCACGTTTTAACCATCATAAAATCGTGCTTTTAATAGCCAAATATTGAGTTGAAATTCAACGTGAAATTATGGACCATATCCGAAATTGGTCAACCAAATATTTATTTCATTATTGTGGAGATATACTAACATTCTCCCACTTGGTCCATATATTTCACTTATAGAAGAAACAAATCACATGAATCATGGCGACAGTTCCTCAAATTGTGAGTATTATCTTTCATGTATTACTATGTAAAATGTTTCTAAATCAACTCATTTTTACTTAATGAATAAACCTTATGTTTATTCTCAATCCAAACCACAAGGATATTTCTCAAATAAAACTTTAGTGTATACAAATCAAAATGAGAAACATCATATTATTAATAAGAGTTTCAATTACAATCAAAATGTGGGACCAAGTCTCATTCTCTCTACATGATCCTTAAATTTAAACGGTGGCATGCCCTTAGTCAAAGGATCAATTCAATGCTAACGTGTTCAATGACCACTCTATTATCTCTAACACGTTCTCTGATGGCTAAGTACTTAATGTCGATATGCTTACTTCGACTTCCACTCTTATTGTTCTTAGCCATGAATACCGCAGCTGAATTGTCACAAAATATCCTCAATGGCTTAGATATGGAGTCAACAACTCTAAGCCCACCAATGAAACTCTTAAGCCATACACCATGTGAGGTAGCCTCAAAACAAGAAACAAACTCGGCCTCCATAGTGGAAGTGGCAGTCAATGTCTACTTAGCACTCTTCCATGAAATAGCTCCATCGGCAAGCATGAAGATGTAACCGGGTATTGATTTCCGGGTATCAACACAGCCAGCAAAGTCTAAGTTTGAGTAGCCAATAACCTCCAACTCATCAGTCCGTCTATACATAAGCATATAATCCTTAGTGCCTTGAAAATATCTAAGCACCTTCTTCGCAGCTCTCTAGTAGTCCATCCCTGGGTCACTTTGGTATCTACCCAACACTCCCACAGCAAAAGCAATATCAGGCCTGGTACAGACCTATGCATACATAATGCTTCCAACAGCTGAGGCATATGGAATGTTCTTCATTTGTTCCCGCTCAAGATCATTTTTCGGGCACTGGTTCAAATTGAACCTGTCACCCCTCACAATGGGAGCTGGGCTTGATGAACAATCTTTCATTCTGAATCTTTCCAAGACTTTATTAACATTTTGTGACAGACCTAATATACCTCTGTGTCTGTCTCTATGGATCTTAATGCCAATGACATAAGATGCATCGCCATATCCTTCATATCAAAGTTCTCAGAAAGAAATTGTTTCACCTCACGTAGCATCCCCCTATCATTGGTTGCAAGCAGAATATCATTTACATATAGCACAAGGAAAGAAATCTTGCTCCCACTGACCTTTTGGTATATACATTGATCCATGATGTTCTCAACGAAACCAAATGAAGAGATGACTTCATGGAATTTTAGATACCATTAGCGGGATGCTTGTTTCAACCCATATATGGATTTCTTCAGCTTACAGACCAAATGCTCACCATTACTAGAGGAAAAACTTTTAGGTTGTTTCATGTAAACCTCTTCCTCTAGATCACCATTGAGAAATGTCATTTTCACATCCATTTGTTGCAACTCTAAGTCAAAATGTGCAACAACCGCCATTATGATGCGGAGAGAATCTTTCTTAGATACAGGAGAGAAGGTCTCCTTGTAATCGATTCCTTCCTTTTGAGTGAATCCTTTGGCTACGAGTCTTGCCTTATAACGCTCAATGTTGCCTAATGAGTCAGTCGTAGTCTTAAAGACCCATTTACAGCCTATAGCCCTGGCCCCATTAGGCAACTCAATAAGATCTCATACTCCATTAGATGCCATCAAATCCATCTCATCCTTCATAGCATCGAACCAAAGTTTTGATTCTTTGTTGTTCATGGCTTGTGAAAACGTCTCTAGATCATTAACGGGCCCAATATTGAAATCATACTCTTGTAGATACACAATGTAATCACTAGGAATAGCTGATTTCCTTTCCCTAGTAGACCTTCTTAATGTTGGTTCAACATTCTCTGAAAGATCATGTTGTTCAACTAGTTGCTCACTCAATTCTGGTGTATCCAGAGGAGCCTCGTCTACTGGTAAGTTATCAACTACTTGTGGATCTTCAATGATTGGTTGTGCAATGTCCAGCTGCACTGAAGGGACATTGTTCATGATAACCAATCCTTGACTCAAGTTAGAGGGTTGATCTCTCACAGAAACTAGTTCTTGAGATTGATCGCTCCCACTAACTAAGTCATTTTCAAGAAACTTGGCATTCCTTGATTCTACAATTCTAGTGCTATGAGATGGACAATAGAATCTGTAGCCTTTGGACCGTTCGGCATATCCGATGAAATACCCACTTATGATCCTAGGATCTAGTTTCTTTTCCTGTAGGTTGTAAACTCTAATCATGGCATCTCCAAACGCGTATATGACGCACATTCGGTTTCCAACCTTTGAATAATTCGAAAGGCGTCTTTGGAACAGCCTTGGTTGGAACCCGGTTCAATATATACGCTACCGTTTTAAGAGCTTCAATCCACAAGAACTTAGGCAACTTCGAGTTGCTAAGCATACTACGCACCATTTCCATCAAAGTTCGATTCCTTCTTTCTGCAACACCATCCTGATCTGGTGAACCAAGCATGGTATATTGGGCAACAATCCCTTTTTCTTGAAGGAACTTCGCAAATGGTCCAGGTGCTTGTCCATCTTCAGTGTATCTACCGTAATACTCCCCACCTCTATCGGTTCTTACTATCTTTATGGGTTTTTCACATTGTTTCTCTACTTCAGCATTAAAAATTTTAAAGGCGTCTAATGCTTCGTTCTTGTTATGAAGCATGTAGAGATACATAAACCTCGAGTAATCATCAATAAAGGTGATGAAGTATTTCTGCATATGCATCAATGTCTGGACAACATATGTCAGAATGTATGATCTCTAATATGGTTGAACTCCTATTGACACCTTTCTTAGACTTGTTGGTTTGCTTACCCTTAATGAAATCCACACAAGTGTAGAAATCAGTAAAATCGAGAGTACTAAGTATTCCGTCATTTACCAATCTCTTAATTCTATTTATAGAGATATGACCTAATCTCCGGTGCCATAACGTGGAGGAGTCCTCATTCATAACACATCTTTTAGTGCCAGTTTGAACATGTAAGGCGTTATGAGCAGCGTCATTTTGTAAATCAATACAGAAAAGACCATCACATAAGGTACCATTCCCAACAATATCAGACTTAAAATATATCAATACTGATTTATTTGAAAATTGAAAGGAATATCCATAAGGTACCAGCCTAGAAACAGAGATTAAATTTCTCGAGAAACTAGGAATATAAAAGGTCTTTTCCAATTGCAAAACAAAACCACTCCTAAGAACTAAAGTGCACGTTCCAACGCCTTCAACACGCGAGCGCATCTTATTTCCTGAATAGATGCACTCCTCATTTCTCACTGGCTTCCTTAGGTTTGTCATACCCTGTAAGGAAGTCGAAATGTGAATTGTAGATCCAGAATCAATCCACCATGTGTTATGATTAACCTCAACAATATTTGATTCAAAACAAACATATAAGAGTGGATTACGTTTCTTAACGAGCCACTGCTAAAGCTTGGCGCGGTCCTTCTTCATGTGTCCCTTCTTTTTATTGAAGAAACACTTGGACTCTTTTTTAATGTCAGCTTGTTCTTGGCTCGATCCTTGCTCTTTCCTTGGCTTGCAAAAAATGCACTTTCACCCAATTCCATAAGCAGTCTTCCCTTCTCTTGAACACACATGGTCATCAATTCATTGATGGTCCACTTATCCTTATATGTGTTATAGGATATCTTGAATGGTCTGTACTACTTTGATAGAGTGTTCAGTATATAGTGCACAAGGAAAGATTCAAACATCTTCACCTCTAGCTTCTTGAGTTGGGCCGCTACATCTCTCATGGCCATTATGTGCTTGCGCACTCTTTTGACACTGGTGAGCTTTATTGATGAGAACTTCATTATCAGGGTGCTGGCCAACACTTTGTCTGAAGTGACAAACTGATCATCTATGACCTTTAATAAGTTCCTAACGTTGGTATGCTGTTCGACAGAACCACATATCCCAGCAGATATCTTTGTCTTTGTCGTAACGGCTTCGCGCTCGACGATTTTGAAAAAAAACGTTTAAAAACAAAAAGGAGTCGCCACCAATCTTTTTTGACTAGGTGTGATTGGCCACCTAAAAATATTTATCTTTTTAACAAAATCTCAAAATTAATTAAGTTTTATTAAAAAGACAAATTTTTGGTCTGCGAAAACAAAAATCGGGTCGGGGGTACGGTTACGCGTGGGGAAGGATTAGCACCCCCACGACGCCCGTTAAAAAACGGTACCATAATAATCATGCGTTATCCTTTGGTTTTAATAAAATGGTCTTAATTTAATATTTAAAATTAATTCTTTTTTTTATTCCATTTGTTTTTATTCAAAATCAATTTTTTATTTGTAAATTTATTTTGTTTTATTTTAAAAAGTTAAATTTTATTTTTCAAAAGTGAATGTGAACCTTTTTGTATTGAAAGATTAAATCAAATATCCCAATACTCTGGTAACATTTGAAGTAATTTTCCTTACCTAGAGATTTCTTAAGAATCACTACTTGTGAGTTCTATAGAATCTCATCATTGGAAGATTCACACTTGCTTCAAAAATTATTATGAATGCATTTGATGCAAACATATAATGAATGATGCAAATGAATTTTTTTAATTTTTTTATATGAATATTTCCTTATTTATTTTAAATAAAAATTCTTATTATTGAAAAATTGCACTAAGTATCCCAATACTCTGGTAACACTTAGTGAACTCTTCTCACTTAGGGATCAGTCAAGAAATCACTACTTGTGAGTCTCATGACATCCCATCCTCGGAAAAATATTTAATTAAATTTAATTTTTATTATAAATTTCCTTTTTCAATTTTCTTTTAAAAAAGGGTTTATTTTTATTTTTAATAAAAACAAATTATTGAAAAATCATACTAAATATTCCAATACTCTGGTAACATTTAGTACGACTCTTCTCACCTAGGGATCAGTTTAGAAATCACTACTTGTGAGTTTCATAACATCCCATCATCGGACTTTATTATTAATTTCCTTTTTCTATTTTCTTTTAAAACTTATTTATTTTTGTTTTTAATAAAAACAAATTATTGAAAAATCATATTA
Source organism: Heritiera fomes (assembly GCA_032173925.1). Lineage (NCBI taxonomy): Eukaryota > Viridiplantae > Streptophyta > Magnoliopsida > Malvales > Malvaceae > Heritiera > Heritiera fomes. Next base: position 7,592,837 of record JAPDPM010000004.1, on the reverse strand, counting down.
AATATCCCAATACTCTGGTAACATTTAATACAACTCTTCTCACCTAGGGATCAGTTAAGAAATCACTACTTGTGAGTTTCATAACATCCCATCATCGGGCAAATATTTAATTAAATTTAAATTTTTATTATTAATTTCCTTTTTCAATTTTCTTTTTAAAAAACTTATTTATTTTTCTTTTTAATAAAAAATAAATTATTGAAAAATCATACTAAATATCCCAATACTCTGGTAACATTTAATATGACTCTTCTCACCTAGGGATCAGTTAAGAAATCACTACTTGTGAGTTTCATAACATCCCATCATCGGAAATTTATTTAATTTAACTTTAAATTTTCTTTGATTTCCTTTTTCTTTGTTTTTCTTTATATATATATATATATATATATATATATATATATATTTATACACTTTTTGATCAATAATAATTAGTGAAAATACAAATAAAAGAAATATTTTCAAAACTTTTATTTTATAACATGCATTAATAATAATAATAATAATAATAATAATAATAATAATAATAAAAGCACAATAATAATAACATAATAATAACAATAATAAAAACATAATAATAATAATAATAATAATAACAAAAGGCTAAAAAAATACCCAAATTGATTGGGTTTAAACCCAATAGCAAGGAGGCCCAATTAATAACCCAAGCTTAAGGCCCAATCTGTCAGCGGGTCGGAGAAGCGGGTCGGATCCGGACGAGTCGGGTCGGATCTGGCGGAGCGGTACGCGAACGATGTCGGAGCCGGGTCGGGCGCGCGTATCCCGGGTCGGATCCGGATCCGCGCGGGTCAGCCAATTTTTTTAGCTATAAAAACCTTCTTTTTTTTTTACTCTTTCATTTTTCTTTCCCTTTTCCAAAAAAAAAGTTCAAAACTGTGAAGCTCTCGCCGGGGCGATTCCCAGCCGCCGCTGGGGTCGCCTCCGGCACCGCCGGCCGTCGTCGCCGGTGGCCAAAATAAAAAAGGAAGCTGTTTTCCGAAGCCTCTCCCCTTCCTCTTTTCGATTCCGACCACGGTTTTCCTAAAAATGGTCCTAATCCTACGGATCTGGGGTTGAAACCTTCGGCCTCCTCCCCTTTTCTTCTTGTTTTTTTTTTGGTTGATGCTTCGGATGGTTTTGGTTTGTGTTTTGTGTTTGTTTTGCAGGTTTGGTTGGTATTTCAGATCTGGGTTTTAGGGTTTTGGGGTTTCGGTTTTGGGGCGGTGGCGTTGGGGTTTTCTCCGTGATGGTTGTAGTGCTGTTGGGGGGTTCGGGTGAGGGTGGTGATGAGGGAGTGGTTGGTTCTCTGTTTTTTCGCTGTCTTCCCCCTTCACCCAAAACCGAAAAATCCTTGCTTGGGGGCTTCTTAAACGATGTTAGAGCCCCCTCTAGCCTTTCAGAATCACAGAATCACTAGGCTTCTGTTGGGGCGGGATTCACGGCATGGAAGATGGGATTTGGTTGGAGGTTGAGGCGCCGGCGACTAGGGTAGGGAACCGGCAGATCCAAGCAGATTCGGAGCATTTATTGCACTGGGACAAGAGACAGTTAATAATAATAATAATAATATATAAAACTAAAAATAATAATAATAATAATAATAATAATATATAACAGTAACACAAATACAAATATATAAATAAATAATAATAATAACAAAAAATGGGACAAAATTAGGTGTCAACAGCTGCCCCTCTTTGCTCATTGCTGAGGATCAGGAATAGAGCAAAGACAATAGACACTAATTTTGTCCGGTTTATGGCATAATCTCTTCTTCTTTTTTTCTTTCTTTCTTCTTTTTCCTTCTTTTTTCTTCTTTCTCTCTTGTATGCGCTCCTCTTGCAGCAGAGGCAATGAAACTTTTAAATTTAAATCATCCATTTCTTGTTTTTTTTTTTTGCTCCTCTTGCAGCAGAGGCAATGAAACTTAAAATGTTGTTTTTCTTTTTTTCGAGAAAGCTCCTCTTGCAGCAGAGGCAATGAAACTTAAAAGTTAAATTTGTTTTGTTTTTGTTGTTTTTTTTTTGTGCTCCTCTTGCAGCAGAGGCAATCAGACTTTAAAATTCCTTTTCTGAGAATGTGCTCCTCTTGCAGCAGAGGCGATGAAACTTTAAATTTCTTTTTTCTGAAATGTGCTCCTCTTGCAGCAGAGGCGATGAAACTTTAAATTCCTTTTCTGAAATGTGCTCCTCTTGCAGCAGAGGCAATGAAACTTTAAAAATCCCTTTTTTTTTTATAAATGTGCTTCTCTTGCAGCAGAGGCGATGAAACTTTAAATTCTTTTTCTGGAAAATGTGCTCCTCTTGCAGCAGAGGCAATGAAACTTTAAAAATTTTTTTTCTGAAAGTGCTCCTCTTGCAGCAGAGGCAATGAAACTTTAAAATTTTGTTTCTGAAATGTGCTCCTCTTACAGCAGAGGCGATGAAACTTTAAAAATCCTTTTTCTGAACTGGGCTCCTCTTGCCGCAGAGGCAATGAAACTTTAAAAATCTTTTTTCTGAAATGGGCTCCTCTTGCAGCAGAGGCAATGAAACTTTAAAAATCCTCCTGGAAATGTGCTCCTCTTGCAGCAGAGGCGATGAAACTTTAAAATCTTTTTTTCTGAAAATGTGCTCCTCTTGTAGCAGAGGCAATGGAACTTTAAATCCCTTTTTTCTAAAAATGTGCTACTCTTGCAGCAGAGGTAGCGAAATTTTAAATTCTTCCTGGAAATGTGCTCCTCTTGCAGCAGAGGCAATGAAACTTTAAATTCTTTTCCTAGAAATGTGCTCCTCTTGCAGCAGAGGCGATGAAACTTTAAAATCTTTTTTTCTGAAATTGAGAGATTTCACATTTAAAGATTTGATTCGGAGATTCACATCCGAAATTTTCACTTGGAGATTCACACCCAGAATTTTAACTTTGTTTTGGATATGCGCATCCAAAATTTTAACTTTGATTTGGAGATTCACATCCAAAATTTGACTTGGAGATTCACATCCGAAATTTCACTTAGGGATTCGCACCCAAAAATTTGGTTCGGAGATTCACATCCGAAATTTCAACTTTGATTTGGAGATTCACATCCGAAATTTTGATTCGGAGATTCACATCCGAAATTTTCAACTTGAAATTCAGAGATTCACACCTGAAATTTTCTGAATTGGAAATTCACATCCAAAATTTCACTTAGGGATTTGCACCCAAAAATTTGGTTCGGAGATTCACATCCGAAATTTTCAACTTGAAATTCAGAGATTCACACCTGAAATTTTGATTTGGAGATTCACATCCAAAATTTCACTTAGGGATTCGCACCCAAAAATTTGATTCGGAGATTCACATCCGAAATTTCAGAGATTTTCACCTGAAATTTTCAGTTAGAGTTACACATCCAAATATCCATTTTAGAGATTCGCATCAGAAATTTCAAATATTCTTACCTGAAATTTTCAATTGGAGTTTCACATCCAAATATTAGATTCGGAGATTCACATCCGAAAATTTGACTTAGGGATTCACACCCAAAATTTTGACTTGGTTTTGGAGATTCACATCCAAAATTTTAATTTTGTTTTGGAGATTCACATCCAAATTTTACTTAGAAATTCAGATATTCACACATGAAATTTTCTGAATTGGAGATTCACATCCAAATACTCAGCTTCTTGATACATCATCCTTTTAAAACTCTTCACTTTGAAAATCTTACCATCTTATCCTGAAATTTCAAAATCCCGCTTCCTTTTTCTTGTGTTTTGCCTCTTTTTTTTTACCAAGATTGTACCAACTTTGTTACTTAAAGGTGAAATTTTCATTTTTTTTTTGAATGCATGTGATGAATGCAATGCAAATGTCGAGAAATAAGAAAAAGGGAAAGAAAAAGAAAAGGAAAAAATAAAAGAAATCGAAAGTTGCAGTAATAGGGTTCACAAGACCATCATTCTCACCATTTTTGAATCTTTTCAAATCATAAGCTTCCGCACATCCTGTACATCCACTAATTTCATGAAACACCATTAATCCTTGTTCATTTTTCACCATTTGATCACACATTCATATTGCTTCGGCACACTTACAAACCTTCCCATGGTTCTCATCTTTTCCTTCTTTGCCCCGTATCATTTTTAACTTTCCTCTTTTGTAATGTATCGGGCTTTCACAAACATTGTCAATCACTTATTTATCATCATATCAATTTTATAATGAATGCAATGCCATCACATTTCTTTCAATAATCATGAGTATGCAGATTGGCCAAAAGTTGAAGGATGGACATTTATGAAGAAGTAAACAAGAACAAATTTAACTAAGAAAAATAGGCAATTTCCCGAGGCCAAGGAAGGTAACAATACTAAACAATGAATATTTAATCAATCTTGATAAACTAATCTAGGATTTTTCCCAAAATTCTATTTGATTGACATTCTAATCATTTTGGTTCCATCAATGCTTTGCCCCCCACTTCATGAAATCATCAAATAGGACTGGTTTCCCTTATAAAAGGCTATCTTCTCGAGATTTTAGCCAAATCCTCCATTCTTCTTTTGACTCAAATCGCCCTTTCGGGTTTTCAACTTAAGCCCCTTCTTATTCTCCTTCCTTTCTTTTTTCTTTCTTTTTTTTTTTAGCTTTTTCTTTTTTCATTTTTCATTTTTTCTTTTTTTATTTTCTTCATCATTTTTCTTTTTACATTTTCATTCTTCTTCAAGAACCATACTTTTCCATAATCAACACACTTATCAAAGTCCAAATCATGAACTTGTAACATGTCTAGGCTCAATATATGATTCCTTAACTCAAGCATTCAAATTTGATCAAAATGGACTTTTAAGGTACGTAATGTAGGCCGGGTTTTGAGGTTCTGAAAGAATGGATAATAAGGCCCAAAATACGTGTTTCAAGGGTTTTAAGCCATAGGATCATTTTTCATCATTTTAAGAACTTTAGCATTCTACCCCATTTTTTGTTTATTCTTCTTTGGTTTCTCGTTTCCCTTTCCGTTCATTTCTTTTTCTTTTGATTCACTCTTTTCCTCATTTCCCCTTTTTTTTTTTGAGAAATTCCAGCATGAAGATATCTTTTTCTTTATCTTGCCCCTAGATTTCTAGTGACTTGAAACTTTTTCGTGGGCAAATCTTACTTCATTTTTCTCAATTTTGCCCCCCAATGTGGAGGGTGATCCTTGGCAGGTTTCTTAAAAAAAACATATATAACTATAAGGCTCAAAAGGGGTGACGATGGATAATTTTTCTCATGTGTGAAGGGTAAACCAAAGATGGCCATTTCTCATTTCAAACGTAAATACTCTCATCAAAGAATTATTTACTGAGCCATTACAACCTTGTGAAAAGTCTACTTTCCTTGTGTACACTTCGTCTATTGACTTCAACATTCCCATCGATCAAGGGGGACAAAATTGTTAATACAAATAGAATTTTAAAGTTTTATCCTATATTATTATCATAATCAACTTCATATTCATCATTTAACAACAAAATTGGGTGAAGAATGGAAATTAATCATTTATAAGCCAAAAGAAGGAGAAAAAGGTAAAATATAGGCGAATGCACAAAAATATAAGATTTAGAAGGGGAGAGAAAATGTAATGAAAATGCATCGATTACTCTGTTGAAATGACAAAAGATAAATGAAAGTCAATACACAAAGGCGCTTTTCAGTTTATGAGCACTACAAAAAGAAACAACTTTATACCATCATGAATGACCAACCAAAAAGTCTTCTTTTGCAATCATACTGCAGCATGGTTAACCCGTTCCTTCTTTTGCCCCAAAATCCAACAAACCAGATTTGATCAAACTTTGCACCTTATGCTTGAAAGCAGGACAACTTTCTATCGAATGACCCATATTTCCACTATGATAGTCACACCGAGCATTTGGGTCATACCATTCTGGATATGGAGGTTCCAAAGGTTTTAGTTGGACTGGGGTAACAAGTTGGTTCTCGACAAGGTATTGAAATACTTCAGTGTAGGACCAAGGAATTGGATCAATGTCGGTCCTTTTCCATTTGTTTCGAGATCCTCTTTGGTTACTTTGGGTAGGCATAGGTGTTTGGAGACCTATTTGCCAGCTAGATTGGGGGATTGGCTGACGGGTATTCAGGTTCGGAGAGATATTATTTATGGTGGGGTAATGGGTGTGGTACATTGGATAAGAATGGTATGGAGCAAAGTCTCCCATTTGTTGCCCCGCATAATTCATAGCATAAACATCTTCTTCATTCCCTGATATATCGCCTCTTCTTGTATTCATGGCATCATCTCTTACAAGCTTGCCACTATTGATTGCATTCTCTATTATTTCGCCAGAAATTACCATATCTGCAAAATTCTTGGTGGCATTACCGACCATCATTTCATAAAATGGTGTCGGGAGTGTATTGACAAACAAGATGGTGGTTTCTTTCTCTGTGAGAGGCGGTTGGACCTGGGCAGCTACATCCCTCCACCTTTGAGCATATTCTCTAAAGCTCTCTTCATGTTTCTTCATCATGCCCTGTAAGGATAAGCGATCTGGTGCCAAATCTTCAATGTGCTTGTATTGAGCAATGAATGCCCGAGCCAATTCTTTCCATGAGCGGATATGGGCTCGATCTAGTTGGGTGTACCACCTGGCAGCTGATCCGGTTAGACTGTCTTGAAAAATATGCACCAATAATTCATCATTCTGAGCATAAGCAGCCATTTTCTGACAGTACATCTTGATATGAGTTGCTGGGCATTTGGTCCCATCATACTTTTCAAAATCTGGAACTTTGAACTTTGGTGGGATAACTACACCCGGTACCAAACAGAGCTCGCTCGCCTCCAAAGAACCATATAAATCCATCCCTTCAATAGCTCGTAACCTCTCTTCAAGGAGATCTAACTTCGTCTGAGGCTTTAAGCTCCCTTTCATTGTTGACACACCCATCTTCAATTTCTCTTGTTCTTTAGGATCCTCTGAATCATGGACAGAGATCGGGTCTGATGGGTTCCTTCTGAAGTTTGGAATGTCGTGCCCCGCAAATAGCATATGTTGTGAAGTACGGACTTGGGGTGGAATGGGACTTCGTGGATATGAACGTTCACCGTCTTGTGCCCACTTTTCTTGAGTAGTTGCTTCCCCTACTGGTCCTTTTCCTTTATTCATTTTAGTCATCATCTCCAGCATTGCAGCCAATTGCCCCTTCATCTCTTCTTGCGCCTTTTCTATTTTCTCCATTCGGCTAGCCTGTCCTTTTTCCATGGTCTAAGCTTGTGAGAGTCTTGAATTGCTTTGTAATCTTTGATGGTCGAGAGGCCTTGAACCTTATTACCACAATTTTCTAATTAGAAAAAACCTTATCTTATTTCTTTCAAAAAAATTTTGGAATAAACAAATTTTTTCTTCTTTTTTTCTCAAAAAATGAAAAGTATTGACATATTTGCTGAAGTATAACAAGTGTATGATGTGAATTTTATGAAAATCATGTTATTTGTATATGTATGCAAATGACATGTATGATAGAAATCTATGAAATGGAACAATTTTTCTTCTTCTTTTCCCTTTTTTCATTTTTATTCCTTTCTTTCCTTTTTTTTGTTATTTTGTTAGTTTGCATAACTTTCTTGATTTTACATGTTAGGTGTTTAGGTCTTCACTTTAATCAAATCTTAGGGAGGAATAATTTCAACGAAAATAATCAATCAATAGCACATGTACACAAATTTGATAAAAATTGAAAGAAAATTATAAAAGACTTAGTCTAGTTTCTCAAATATTTATCTACGAAATGTGATGCAACAATGTAAAATGCATACTATAGTTCAAACTAAAATTTGCCCCTTACTTAACACATTCACTTGTTAACTTAAGATGTTAAGTCCGAAACAAGTAAGAGAAATTGAAGAGTAATCTTAAACCATATCAAAATTGTTTCAAAAACTCTCCCTCTTCTTTTTTCTTTGTTTTTTAATTTTTAATTTTCTATGAGAAAGAACATATTCTTTTTCTTTCTTTTTTTTTTTTAATGAAATGCCATGTAAACTATTTAAGACATGACACAATAACAAGGCATGATGAAGGACATGTTTATGCAAAATGTATTTTATACACAATGCAATGGTAATGAAAATCAAATTTGGTTTTATTTCACCTAACTTTCATGATTCTAAAATGCAAATGACATGACTATCAACATATATATACACAATGATGATGAAATGAATTAAAATCATATATGTCCCTAACATGCTTGAGAAAGATGAATTTTCTTTATTTTTTTCTTGTCAACTTATTCTTTGAAAATTCTATACAGGAAAGTCAATTATTCATCTCTCTCTTTTTCTCTTTTTTTTTTTACTTCAAAAAGAAAAAAAAAATTTTCATTCATTCTTTCATTTTATTCTAACTCATTTTTGAAGAGATATTAATTCATTTCCTACTCAAAATCCCTTTCACTTTTCTTTTTTATACCTTTATCTTAAGAAATTCTTCCAAGAATAATAAAGAATAAAGAATTTGTTTTTTTTTTTAAAAAATTTAAAAAAAACTTAATTGAATTTCTTCTTATTATTTTTAGTGAAAAGAGACATTTTTTTTTGTTTAACAAATTTTCCATTTTTTTGTTGTAAAAAGAAAAGTTTATCCACATTTTATCATTTCATATTTTTATTTTAAAGAAAGAAAAACAAAAGAAATTAAAACTTTTTTATCTTTGTATATAAACATCTTGTAACTAAATATACATAAAACTTCTTTTTCTTTCTCTTGCTTTGGAGAATGTACTTTTATTAGTTCCTATTTTTAAGGACTTATTTTCAAAAAATAAAAAAAATCCCTCTTTTATAAAAGAAAGAATAATTATTCACATTTTTAAAAGAAAAATTACAAATTTATTCTATCATTTTCATCACATCTTTATTTTTCAAAAATAAGTGGTTTTTTTTTACAAGATCCTTTATAAAGAAAAAATCTTTTCCATTTTTATTTTACAAAAATTCCTTTTTTAGAAAAAAAATCAAAGATTTAAATTATATACAATTCAAATCAAAATCGGTTGTACCTTTATTATTGACATGAGAAAATAGGTAGAACAGTGTTCCCTCGTGCCCTAATTTTGGGATAATTTCTACAAAAATTGGGTATGACTCTATCTAAGGCTCGGCTTCTTAGGGCCTTTTACATGCTGGGTTGGGATATGAAGATCTAAAGGTTCCCAAATTATACCTCACTGTCGTCCACACTGGACTAGTAAGATTTAATTTGAGTGGGAGTATTTCGCTTGCCATTGCGGAGGTGATTACCTCACGAGAGCAAAGGTACTCTACTCCCTCCTAAGAAGGATTGAACCCGGGTATAGAGCTCATGTTATGCAGATGCAAGTGCAAGTATGTGCATGAGAGAAGACACCAATCATTCATCACACTACGACTCTAATGCTATATGTCCAAACAATTTATTAATAACAATATATACAAATATAAAACATAAAATAAATAACATAGAATGCGAATGCAAACAAAATTATTTTCAAAATCCAAGTGAATTAAGTTTAAATATCAATCAAGACTATTAAATTAAAACTTTGGATAACACATGATTAATGAATGACTTGACCCTCAAAAAGCATCCCCAGCGGAGTCGCCAAGCTGTCGTAACGGCTTCGCGCTCGACGATTTTGAAAAAAAACGTTTAAAAACAAAAAGGAGTCGCCACCAATCTTTTTTGACTAGGTGTGATTGGCCACCTAAAAATATTTATCGTTTTAACAAAATCTCAAAATTAATTAAGTTTTATTAAAAAGACAAATTTTTGGTCTGCGAAAACAAAAATCGGGTTCGGGGGTACGGTTACGCGTGGGAAAGGATTAGCACCCCCACGACGCCCGTTAAAAAACGGTACCATAATAATCATGCGTTATCCTTTGGTTTTAATAAAATGGTCTTAATTTAATATTTAAAATTAATTCTTTTTTTTATTCCATTTGTTTTTATTCAAAATCAATTTTTTATTTGTAAATTTATTTTGTTTTATTTTAAAAAGTTAAATTTTATTTTTCAAAAGTGAATGTGAACCTTTTTGTATTGAAAGATTAAATCAAATATCCCAATACTCTGGTAACATTTGAAGTAATTTTCCTTACCTAGAGATTTCTTAAGAATCACTACTTGTGAGTTCTATAGAATCTCATCATTGGAAGATTCACACTTGCTTCAAAAATTATTATGAATGCATTTGATGCAAACATATAATGAATGATGCAAATGAATTTTTTAATTTTTTTATATGAATATTTCCTTATTTATTTTAAATAAAAATTCTTATTATTGAAAAATTGCACTAAGTATCCCAATACTCTGGTAACACTTAGTGAACTCTTTTCACCTAGGGATCAGTCAAGAAATCACTACTTGTGAGTCTCATGACATCCCATCCTCGGAAAAATATTTAATTAAATTTAATTTTTATTATAAATTTCCTTTTTCAATTTTCTTTTAAAAAAGGGTTTATTTTTATTTTTAATAAAAACAAATTATTGAAAAATCATACTAAATATCCCAATACTCTGGTAACATTTAGTACGACTCTTCTCACCTAGGGATCAGTTTAGAAATCACTACTTGTGAGTTTCATAACATCCCATCATCGGACTTTATTATTAATTTCCTTTTTCTATTTTCTTTTAAAACTTATTTATTTTTGTTTTTAATAAAAACAAATTATTGAAAAATCATATTAAATATCCCAATACTCTGGTAACATTTAATACAACTCTTCTCACCTAGGGATCAGTTAAGAAATCACTACTTGTGAGTTTCATAACATCCCATCATCGGGCAAATATTTAATTAAATTTAAATTTTTATTATTAATTTCCTTTTTCAATTTTCTTTTTAAAAAACTTATTTATTTTTATTTTTAATAAAAAATAAATTATTGAAAAATCATACTAAATATCCCAATACTCTGGTAACATTTAATATGACTCTTTTCACCTAGGGATCAGTTAAGAAATCACTACTTGTGAGTTTCATAACATCCCATCGTCGGAAATTTATTTAATTTAACTTTAAATTTTCTTTGATTTCCTTTTTCTTTGTTTTTCTTTATATATATATATATATATATATATATTTATACATTTTTTGATCAATAATAATTAGTGAAAATACAAATAAAAGAAATATTTTCAAAACTTTTATTTTATAACATGCATTAATAATAATAATAATAATAATAATAATAATAATAATAATAATAATAATAATAATAATAATAATAATAATAATAAAAGCACAATAATAATAACATAATAATAACAATAATAAAAACATAATAATAATAATAATAATAATAATAATAATAATAATAATAATAATAATAACAAAAGGCTAAAAAAATACCCAAATTGATTGGGTTTAAACCCAATAGCAAGGAGGCCCAATTAATAACCCAAGCTTAAGGCCCAATCTGTCAGCGGGTTCGAGAAGCGGGTCGGATCCGGACGAGTCGGGTCGGATCTGGCGGAGCGGTACGCGAACGATGTCGGAGCCGGGTTGGGCGCGCGGATCTCGGGTCGGATCCGGATCCGCGCGGGTCAGCCAATTTTTTTAGCTATAAAAACCTTCTTTTTTTTTTTACTCTTTCATTTTTCTTTCCCTTTTCCAAAAAAAAAAGTTCAAAACTGTGAAGCTCTCGCCGGGGCGATTCCCGGCCGCCGCTGGGGTCGCCTCCGGCCGCCGCCGGCCGCCGTCGCCGGTGGCCAAAATAAAAAAAGAAGCTGTTTTCCGAAGCCTCTCCCCTTCCTCTTTTCGATTCCGACCACGGTTTTCCTAAAAATGGTCCTAATCCTACGGATCTGGGGTCGAAACCTTCGGCCTCCTCCCCTTTTCTTCTTGTTTTTTTTTGGTTGATGCTTCGGATGGTTTTGGTTTGTGTTTTGTGTTTGTTTTGCAGGTTTGGTTGGTATTTCAGATCTGGGTTTTAGGGTTTTGGGGTTTCGGTTTTGGGGCGGTGGCGTTGGGGTTTTCTCCGTGATGGTTGTAGTGCTGTTGGGGGGTTCGGGTGAGGGTGGTGATGAGGGAGTGGTTGGTTCTCTGTTTTTTCGTTGTCTTCCCCCTTCTCCCAAAACCGAAAAATCCTTGCTTGGGGGCTTCTTAAACGATGTTAGAGCCCCCTCTAGCCTTTCAGAATCACAGAATCACTAGGCTCCTGTTGGGGCGGGATTCACGGCATGGAAGATGGGATTTGGTTGGAGGTTGAGGCGCCGGCGACTAGGGTAGGGAACCGGCAGATCCAAGCAGATTCGGAGCATTTAATGCACTGGGACAAGAGACAGTTAATAATAATAATAATATATAAAACTAAAAATAAAAATAAAAATAATAATAATAATATATAAGAGTAACACAAATACAAATATATAAATAAATAATAATAATAACAAAAAATGGGATAAAATTAGGTGTCAACAGTCTTAATATACTTGGCACTAAGGTGATTGGATCGCTCCCAGCGTTCATGTAAAGCTACTTGAGCAGGAGTGCTAGTCTAAGTCAATACGGGCTCATCTTTCCTTGTAGCATAGTCTATATCCATGCACCCTAATTGGAGGAGAACTCTCTCCTTCCAAACCTTGTAGTTCTCTCCATCTAGTTTGGGAACTTCTACGTAAATACTAGTCCGAGGAAACACTGCTTAAAGAAAAACACATGCTTATGTATCTAGAATTTTTGAGGCAAAATTAATTATGTCTACCAATGTAAACATATTTTATTAATGAATCTCAGACATAAAACTTGCCTGTGGGCTAAGGTTCTAATTCTAATAGATTCATATCATAATGATAAAACTATCAAATTATATCATTTCCTATTCCTGTGGGTAAATTAAGAAACTAATTTGATATTTTATCCTAATTAATTATGAAATTATAATAAAAATTCCTGTAGGATAAAATTTATTATAACCTTTATAACTAATTACAATTTATGTCTAATACCATTATGTGATTTTACAAATATAATTTTACTTAATTAAGGTTGCTGTGGCTAAGCCCTAATTAAACAAATTATAAATCACTTAGACATATTGGTAAAATTCTAAGTTTTATTCATATTTTAAAATTGCAATTAACATAAGGCAATTTTAATTCTAAATAACATGAACAAACTTAGCTTCATGCGCTTAAAGTTAACCACAGTATGTAAAAATAACAAATTATATACATTCATAATAAGCACATATAGCATCCAAATTTAAGTTCTCATAATTTTGGCAAATCAATAAATTTTCATGATTATTTCCATAATTTATTTATGAATTATTTGCAATGTTCAAAATTATACAAAAAATTCATAAATTCCAAATTTATGAAAATTTACATTATTCATGAAAATCTTAAATATTATAAGATTGCAAATTTCTGTCAAAAATTAATTTAATATTAAATAACAAAAATAAATTCACATAACAAAAATTATTTTTGCCTATAACAATTAAATCTTTAAAGCCTCAACAAATGGCCCAACTCCAAATTAGAAGCCCATAAAAGCAAAGTGGCCATTTTAAAAATCATGATGACAACCCAAAAAAATAAGCCCATATTAAATATTTGACAATTAGCCCAAAATAGGCCCAACCGTATGGCCTAGAAAGAGACAAACTAATGGCTGTATGTTCTGTTGGTGGCCTAAACAAAAAGTATTAACCCTAAATTGCTAATGAATGATTAGACCAAATGGCTTCAAAGAGCCGAAAACATACGGCCCAGCAGAATAGAAAGGTGGCTGCCCAAAAAAAGAAAACATGGCCTAACAATTAAACTTACAAAGGAGAAGCCGATAACAATTAAAAGCCAACTCAACAGAAACAACCCAAAACGTGGGTCAAAGGGCTGAAAATTATATATATAATTTTTATGCTGAGCATTATGTTGCTCACGTCCCTTGTCGGGTGCGTGCATATACGCGCCAGATTGTCTTCTTCCCCTGTTCGAGTGGAACGCAGAAAACGGGTTTTATGGTTGACCCAGTTGAAACTTGGCCTTCCATTCATCGATTTGAGTGGTTCTTTATCTCAAATCGATCAGAATCAAATGAAAACAAGTTTTATGAAATTTGTTTTGGCTAAAAACGATTTAAAATGCAAGTCCAAATTTCCCAAAAATTATTGTCGTTGGTCAAATATACAGGGAGCATTCACGAATTATTTGTTCTGTTTTTGATTGCTAAATGGCTAGAAAAACAATTCCAGATTATTTCCTAATCTCGTTGTAACCAGAAACCTTCTTAAAACACAAGTAGATATTTTGACAGAATTGACAAAATCGACAAAATCGCAGAACATATTTTCTTCATGCAAGACAGAGATTAATTCAAGCTCTGATGCCAAATGTAAGGTTAAATTAAGCCTAAACATGCTTCTAAACATACATGAAACATGCTTTAATCTGTATGCGGAAAAATACTGTAAGGATCAGAACTAACCTCCAGTCATTGCTTTGCTATCTGTATGATTTTGATCCAGTCTCAGAAAAATCGACGAGCTTGCTTGAATTACTTCCAAGCTTTCCAAGCACTCAAAAACCTCTCTAGATGGTGTCTTTGTCTGAGATTAACGTACTTGGGGACTGGAAGGAGCCATCTTTTATTACTAACCAGAGCATGCTAATTATGGCAATAAAATCACGTTTTAACCATCATAAAATCGTGCTTTTAATAGCCAACTATTGAGTTGAAATTCAACGTGAAATTATGGACCATATCTGAAATTGGTCAACCAAATATTTATTTCATTATTGTGGAGATATACTAACAAAGTATTCTTAGCCAATTCAACTATGAAGAGTGTGCAAAGGTTACCATTGAAAAGCAGCAACCAATTTTCTTCGATACTAATTCCTCTGAGATCCATTGAAGCAACACTGTTTTTTATCCTTATAATGATACACCAGTTTGATTTTAAGTAAGACTTATCAACGATCACGGCCTTATCCATTCCAGATACCAACTGCACAAATTTTTGGAAAAAAATTAGTAGAAATATTTATCTGCAGATGTATTTGATAGTAATTTCGATTCCAATCATCAAACTCAACATTGTAAAAGCAACAAAGGAACTAACTGATTTTATTATGATAAAAAAATAGAACATGTTTTTTCTTAACCAATATCATCTAAATTCCTTTGACATCAATTACTCAATGCCATTATTGATTTTCAGTTTCGATTGTTGAAACCATTTACATCTTTCTTTTTTCTCTGAAAAGACCATTTACGTCCTATAGATGCAAAGAAGTGCATTTTGTTACTTCTTGGGATTCGATGAAAATGAATCAATTTGAACATCAACTTGGATTTCAAACTTCTAGATTATGAAATCATTGATGATACTTGAACTACAAACAAATGCAGCAATTTTTTTTTTTGGTCTTTGACTCCCAGTATTCGTTTTTTTACTCCGAAGTCGGGAAACTGTTAAGCCACATGAAAGTGGAGCGTCCCTCCCAGCACGATTTGCTTCATACGCATGACTCAAACCCGAGTCATGCTTAAAGAAAAATGAGTCTCTTACCATTCAATTCCAACCAATGTTGATAAACAAATGCAGCAATTTGACTTCAAGTCGTAAATACCACTTTTCTAAAACTTATTTTACTCCCACTAATTATGTCCTGTAAGAAAGATTTATTGAAATAGTCTCTGAATACTAGAGTGAAATACAAAAATTACTATATTTATATAAAAAAGATACTAATACAAAAATACCAATTTTCCCCCAAAAATCATAAACCTTAATCCTAATTTTTGGTACAATTATTGATTTTGGATCTCTATAAAAGTACCTTTCAACCAATTTTCGAAGAACAGTAATTTTGGATTCAGCAAACTGAAGTGAAGCAAAAAACCAGTCCTTATCAGGAAACGCCAAGATGCAAAATTCCAAGCAGCATGGCACCAACTAAAAAAATCAAATAGTCACAGAAAATCTGCAATTCTAAAAGTATGCCTTGCTCACCACGGCTAATCGTCAACCTTCCAAGAAAGACAGCACTTTGTACGTTCCCTCTCACTTCTGTTGTCCTTGTCTGCAAACATTCTAGGCCGCCATGAAATAGTCAGCAGAAAGAAGAAATATACCCCGCTGTAAATCACTTGCCTCTCAATCTCATCATTTGCATGCATAAATCTGTTATAAACCATAGCTTGGTTATCTCTGTAGTTCTGGCCTCTAGGCCAGGGGCGGAGCGCCCCCCCCCCCCCCCCCCCACTGGTCCAAATAAAAAAAAATTTTAAGTATAAATTTATATAAATAATATTTTATATTTTATAAAATTTTATTGGTTTTTTGTTTGATGAATTGATTTTATTATAAGAATGTTTGAAATTGAGAAAAAAACAAAATATATTCATTAATTTATTTGTTATTGACATTAGTATTGTTTCTATCGATTGTCATTCAAAGTAAATAATGTGTTTTTCCACAATGAATACATTGAACACTGATTTGTGTAACTGAATAATTGAATGATAGATTAATTGTGTACGTTGAAAAATATGTATTCCAAAATATTAATAGCGAAACTATTGTGCATTGTTTTTAAAAATATAAAATTATGTCAAAAACAATTGAAAACTTTTTAACAATTATGATTAAATACATTAAACGAAGCACCCACTGAACAAATTTTCTAGCTCCGGCCCTGCTCTAGGCCATGGCAATGTTGCCATATTAATTGTAACATCAATCAGAGAATTCCTTTGAACTTCTTGCAAATAGCCTTGTATAAATCTTTTGACTGTTTAGTGCTTGAACTTGTATATATAGCAGCATTGTATAGTTAAAATGGTTTCTTTACTTTCTTTACTAGTGTCTTCGTCTTTATTTGCAATGTTTAAGCCAAACTATTGGTATCTTATCCTTTGGATCCGTAAGAGAATAATAAGTGGATCATAAATTGATAATTCTAATGGATAACATGTAGAATTGTAAATTGTAGACGTAACACATTAATATTATGACGACGAGACGTACGAAAAAATTCACAAAACATATATTAATTAAAATTTAATAAAATATGCATATGAATTTGATAAAAATTTTTATGTATTTAATGCATCAATCCAAATTTTGATATCATTATTTTTCGTGTTTTATATGATACAAATACGATTTGAAATAATACAAAAAAATATAAAATATATACACCAATTGCAATATCTGATAACAAAATTTATCTGAAAAACTTGTCCAGGTTGTTGCCCTTAATCAATTGTGAAGAAACAATATGGATTTGAATTATTTCATTATTCATGTGAACCCGTAAATTTCCGATCGTGACTAACGGATGAAAGAGCATGGGCTGCATGCGGAGCCGGCTGCAACCCAACCGATCGAGAGAGTGCCTCAACCTCAAAGAAGTCCACACTCCAAGGAAAAGTGGAAAACTCAACAAAGCACATGCCACGTCTTTGCCGACGCACGCCAACTTCAGTTATTTCTGACTTTTAACTTCTGACTTTAACACTAAACTGTTTGACACATATTCGCTGACGTCACTTCCTCAAAATATTGGCAAAAGAAAGTAAAATCCAACACGTTCTCAGAACGGACACCACAATAAAATAATAATAGTTCAACGCTCTCAGGCTACGATTCCTTGGTCACCAAGTCAAATTAGAGCCATGCATTCCGGTTGACCCTACATGGAAGTTTCTGACTTTTTCCCCCACAGCAGCCTTTAAATTTTCGAAGCTCCTCTGAAAACTTCATTCCAATCCAATTGTGCTCTCAATTCTCAAAGACAGGCCTAGCTAAATATTTCATCAACTGAATTCTCAGTCCCATAAACAAGTTTTTATCAGTTCAGCAATGGCAACAGCTGGAGTTGGTTTTGCCGGCGTTGGTCTGGCAGAGGCTTACGTGATGCGATCTTTACGTAAGGAGAAAATGAAGAAAATGGAGAAGGAACAAGCAAAGAGTGATGGGAAGGTTTTTGATGAAGAGAAAATCCCTGCAGCTGGCTGTTTCTTCTGGGCATCTAGGAAAACCCATTCTGCCAAGGTTTCTTCTGCTGGTTCTGTATAGAAAAACCTATTTAAAACCAAACATATGGGGTGACAAAAGTTGTCTTGCGGACCATGTTGTTGTTCTTTTCATCATGGGCTTGGTCCTTACTTGGGTATTTGTTGTTGGTTTTTTTTTTTTTTAATTTTTTTTGGTTCTTTAAACTTTTAGTTTGATGTTACGGCTAGAAAAGAGGCCTTTTAGCTTGATAAAGTAGGCAGATTAGGCAAAGCTGGGCATTTGTATGGTGAGTAACTGATGATTGTGTACCCTTATGATTCCCATTTGTACCCAAAAGGAAACAAAAAGAAAAGTTAGATACTTGCAAATTCTTGTTTGTCTATATAAAGTTCAGCATCAATATATAATGTATATATACTATTAATAAAAGGACTGAATGAATTTCATGACATCAATTCACTTGAAAAAAAGTATAAAAAAAAATGAAGCTAAATCATGA
Organism: Heritiera fomes; assembly: GCA_032173925.1. Classification (NCBI taxonomy): domain Eukaryota; kingdom Viridiplantae; phylum Streptophyta; class Magnoliopsida; order Malvales; family Malvaceae; genus Heritiera; species Heritiera fomes. The sequence continues at coordinate 7,574,342 of JAPDPM010000004.1, read as the reverse complement.
TTCATGATATCAAATGATAAAATAGAGAAATTTTAGTTTTTCAATTAAATAAGATATTGTTTAAAAATAAATAACTTATTTTTTCTTAAAAATTATCCACTTCTCCTTGAAAAATTATCATAAATAATTCATTTCATTCAACCACAACTTGGATGTGCATATTTTTAGTATTTATTTATTTGTTAAATTTTTTTATTTTAATAAAAGGCAGTTATATTTTAATTTTTTTTATCAGAGCAGTTATATTTTAATTGTTTCTGAATTATGAGTTACGTCACGTGAATGAAAATGGGCCCATGGTTTTGTTTGGGTCTCTTAGTCTCGGCCTAAGGGTGATGTCATGGCAATTCATGGACCCTTCTAGTCTCTTTAACAATAATAATAATAATAATAATAATAATAATAATAATAATAAATCGATAGTATAACGAATCATTTATTCGTTTCCAATAAAAAAAAAACTAATCATCTCTTTATCACCTCACATTTAACCATGTCAAAGATCGATGGTTGATTTAGGTTATGAAAAAATGACAATTATTAGAAATATATTCCGAACTCCTCTCACTTTAATTAGATATGATAATTTGTATATATAATTTGTATTAATATAATATAAAACATAAAAAATTTGTATCAATATAACAATAAAATTATTTTTAATTTTTTATATTTACATATAATTTTTATTTAATTTTAATTTTATTACATTTATATATTTTATTCGTATTTATAATTATTAGGTCTAATTTTAACCGCCTAATGTTGCAGTTTCTTTTCCTTTGTTAAAGTAATTAAGATTAAAGAGATTTATAAATATGATTATGAAGTTAATATAGAAGAATGATCAGCTTTGGAAATTAACTTAATTGCTCTTTTTTTGTCTATAAGGCGAAAGAATTTTGCAATGAGATACGGATTGCAAGACTTATTTTTTTTTAGAGAAACTCCAATAAAAAAATCATAAATTATTAAAGCGTGTATTTAATAATGATCTCATAAGAGCTGTTCACGTGAAGATAGGAGCCAATCCTATGAGACATGAAAAAGTAACACAACTATCAAATCACAAGCTAATCCATCTCCTTTTTTCTTTTTACTTTCAACTTGGGTCTTGGGGTGCACGTGCTTCCTGGGGCTATCACGTGATGGTGAAGGGTCTATCACGTGATAAAGGGGGAACGATAGCTTTGGCTTAGGGTAGTAGGTGTGTGACAAAATATGATGAAAACTCTGACTTTGATTTAAAAAAAAAAATGGAGGGCCTCTTAGCCATAACAAAGCCATGTGCATATCCATTGAGGCCATTGAATATGACCCCACGATGACCATTTTCAATTGCCAGAATTCGTGCACTCCTTGCTATCCTTCATCAGCCTAATAATGCACCCAAACTCAATGGCCAGTGCTTCTTCTCTACACATTTCTTTGGCTGCTACTTCTTGTCTACACCTCTGAAACCACTTTGTTTTGGTTGGAATCATAGAATAAGCTAGCTACAAAATATTAAAAACTGACAAAGTTTACTTCCAAATAGTAGATCCATTGTCGATGAAATCATGCTCTATGTTTTTGAGCTTTAAAGAAGTTATATTATTACCATAGTCTCTTCTAAGACCATGTCAGATCTAGACATCTTCACAGCTTTAAATGAACAAACATATATATATATTGGATCGGATTTTCAGAATTTGTTTGATCCAATCTCATATATGCGATTTTTTATAAGAATTAATTAGGCAAAATATTCAATGCGTATTGATTTACATGAATTTAGTTCGAATCAAATTGATTATTTAAATTTTGCGATTTAAACAATTTTAAGTTTTATTTCAATTTTTACTTGAACTTTTAAAATTAAATTTTTTTATTCAAATAGTAAAAAACAATGGATTATTTTATTATAATTTATATTCGTAGTTCATGTCCTTAAATCAATCGAAATGTATACAATTTGATGATATTATTTATATGAATTCAAACTAATTTTTTATTACTCAAATCGAACTTAATCAAATCGGTTTTTTAATTTTCTCAACCCCAATTTTCAACAATCATCTCCCCCAACTCAAACCAGCAACTTCTTAGGGTAAAAAGTCAAAATTGAAATTTTGAGAATTTGAAATTGAATTACTTGTTGAGCCTGCCAGAGCATGTAAATCAACACAAGTAAATTACAGTACTAAGTAAACTTTTATCACATAGTTCCAAAATCATCCAGTTTTTGATTTAGAAGCCAAGCTAATATAAAGTCAAGTTATGATTTTCAATCACAAACTGAAAGTAGCAATCACTAGCAATACAAAAAGAAACAAAACATCATAAGGTATGAAAAAGCAAAATTTCCAAAGTAAGCAATAGGAAGAAAGATTAGAATTTCTAACCATTTTGAGTAACTCATGGTGGTCCAAAGAAATATTGATCCCAAAACAACAATCAAATTCAATTAAATTATAAATGTACTAGCTATATATGAACTGGAAATCAGTTTCATGGTCATTGGTCAGTCAATTAAACTCCAAACAAAGCCTAAGCTAATCCCTATAATTAAAAAAATGGAGGATTTTTCAATAAAATTAAAAAGAGTCATACCCCCACATAAAGTATATTCATAATTTGCCTTTTAAATTATAATAAATCTTTCTAATTTAATTAATTTATTAGTTAGGTACACACCCATGAAAAACAATTATTTTAAATTAAAAGTAGATAAAATATTTATTAAAAAATTTTAATTTTAATTTAATTCTTACTTAAAAAAACAAAGACTTAATATAAATATCATTAAAAAAATTTATATTTTTATATATATATATATTCTTAAATAAGTTCATAAAATTATTATGCATAAAATAATAATTAGTAAACAAAGATTTGGTGGTATGTCTCTTTTCCACTAATGATACAAATCAAATCCCATCCTTTGAAACTTGAAAGCTGATGTTTTAGCTGCAGACAGACCTTCTATTTTACCTTATTACTTCTCTTCTTAATCTTTTTCTTTTTCCTCTCTTTGTTCGCTTTCTTCTAATAAATCAAAGCAAAACTACAACATTTTCTCTTTATTTACGCCAACAAATACACAGTCCCAAAAATCCCACCCAACAAAAAGTTTTCAACTTACAAAACACCCACACAACAAACATTAAAAAAAAAAAAAACCTCCATGACAGCGTTTTAACGTTTTTTACTCCATCTCTCTCGAAACTTGTTTGGTTTTCATTATTCACTGTGGTTTTGTCTGAAAAGCCGAACCTTCCTTGTAAAGATTCCTCTACTCTTTCTTCCAGCTTAAGCACCTTCAGATCCGCTACTGGGTACCTACCCTCATTGCTCATCAGCATTATTTTATTGTGTATTTGTTTTTCTTTTCTTTGGGTGATTAAATGGGCTAAAAATGTCAGCTTTTTGCATGGAATTTGTTTTTCATTGGATTTATTAACGTTTTCTCAATTGGGTCAGTTTTGGTTTCTGTTTTTCCAGTGACAAATCTTTTTTTTTTTCTTAAAAGAAAAAAGGTAAAAAAAAGGGTGGTGGTGCTTTGAAGCTTTGTTATAGGTGCTATTCCTTTTCCTACATTTGGCTGTGGCATTGGTTTTGGATTCTCTTTTACTCTATTCCTTTTCCCTTTTGTGTCAGTCTCTTTGATGCCTGTCTTTTGCTCCTTTAAATCTGTGGAGTGGCATTTTCTCTTCTTTGCTTTTATCCTTTTTTTTTTAGTTAAAATTTTTGAAATTCACTGTCTTTTTTAATTAAAAAAGGTCTGGATCCGAGAATTTTCAAGTCAGTATTTTGAAGTTTGTTTCTGGGATTTGGCATTTTGGGAAACTTCTTACCTTTCTTTGAACAAGGTATGTTCTGGAATTAACGATTTTTTCTCTCTAATTGGGCCTTTAGTTCAAATATTCCCTTTACAGTATCTTCCACTTGGATCTTATTTTGTTTTCTGAAGTAATGGTGAAGTCAAACTCACTAGACCAGATCATTGAACTAAGCAGAGTTAAGGGTTTTTTTTTTTTTAAACTTGGAATTGTGTTTAATTTGGATTCCTTTCAACTCAACAATGAGACCTTGATCTAAATTGATCTTATGTGCATTTGGGGGTTTCAAGAAACTCTGTTGTTTGCTCTTCACATTTTTTTTTTCTGATTATGTTACTGTCTTGGTGAAGTACACCTAGTAATGGGTTCTCAATGCTTGCAGAGGCTTTGGATTTCAAGCGTGTGTTATATTTGCCCTTGAACTAGTTTTAACTGGTCTCAGCTCTCTATGTGGAAATGATATATTGTCCTTTTTGGGTGGTTTTGTTATAAGCAGGTACAGTTTAATCAAAGGTGGATTGTTATGTCAAACAGCTGGTGATTAATTGATTTGCTGGTAATGTCGAGGATCTCTAAGTGGAAGACTGAGAAGGCGAAAATAAAAGTTGTATTCCGGTTACAATTCCATGCTACACATGTAAGTCACATTTTGTATTTGTCAAATTTTATGGCACATGTGTTTTATTTTTTATTTGAAGTTAAACCCTTATAGATCTCCTCAGACATAAGATTAAATTACAGATCGATGAATTGGTATATTATAATTGATCTAACAGCAAATGTGTACCAAATTGAACAATGTAGCTAATTAAGGTGAATCAAGAAATCCAATGACAATGCATTGAATGTATAAATTCAGTTCTATTATATAAATATGTTGTGATTTTATCTTCTGTATTACTTCTACCACGTGACTACATATTCATGTAAATTGCCTGCATTTTATAGGAAATAAGTATTTTGAAAGCAAAGTATTGTTTTTGAGTCTTTGGCTAGTGTTTGCAGTTAAATAGTTTTGGGTCAACTTTTTTGACCCTTAAAAGAAATATTTTCCATTTCCCAGGGAAAAATAGGAAGGGAAAATGGTTGCAGATTGTTAAATGTCTGGGAGTTATAGATGGTCAACCTTGGGAGATTAATTTTTATGCAATAACCCTGAATTAGTCTTTTCAAGAACGTGTTCCTTAACTGCAGATTGCATCCATTATTCTACAACATGCGTACCTATGAATTCAATACCATCATAGCTATAAGAGAGTGGTCTCAACCTTCTTGCTCCTGCAATTAACATGATCATCTTGAGTCCTGCATTTGGGCCATGGTTTATTAAAAAATTGTAAAGGTTTTAAGAAGTTATAAAACCTGTAGTGGTATATATGATAACATCCATGTACTGAGAGAAGAAAAAGAAGCAAGAAATTTTTTGTAGTATCCATATTAGAATTTAATGCTTTAATTGGTAATGTGTAAATGCTTTAAGTTGATGCCTGTCTTAACTTTACTGATTCATATTAACCATCCATAATACTGGTAAAAGAATTAGAAGGTTTAACCTTAGTCCACTAGACTTCAACCCTAAACTACTTGAATCATCTAAGTGAATCCTTTTTGTCCATTATATCTGGTCTGTGCTTAAAACTTATGTTTCTTGCTAATTTGTAAGCTTTGTGTTGCATGCCATTTTTTTCTGTTTTTAGTTATATTTATGAACCATAATATTGGGAGAAAAATGTTATGGTTTAACTTTTGTCACTAAACCTCAGTCCAAAACTGGTTGAATAATGTAAATGAAACTTTTCCTCCATTTTATCTGGTCTGTGCTAAAAGCACTCTGAGGTTTCCTACCATATATTTATTACTAATCTAGTATGTGATCGTTTGTCCATCTTGCATCACTGGAAAACCTATTTTGATGCATCATTCATCTTGATTGCTGCAATGACTGCATACTATGTATACTTTTTCTGAACAATTCAGATTCCACAAAGTGGTTGGGATAAACTGTATATATCCTCCATTCCTGCTGATTCTGGAAAAGCAACTGCAAAGACAACCAAAGCAAATGTGAGAAATGGAACTTGCAAATGGGCTGATCCAATCTATGAGACTACGAGGCTTCTCCAAGACATCAAAACTAAACAATTTGATGAAAAACTCTATAAGCTTGTTGTGGCAATGGTTAGATCCTAATCCTTTCACTGCAGTTGCAAAACTTGAGGACACACACACGCACTCTTAGTGTGACCTAAATGTGAATTGCAAATTCCCCTGATCCATAGACAGTTTATTGCGTGCCTCTATTCATGGTCAGAAGTCAGCACAGATTTTTCTTACCATCTTGTTTTAACCGAGTTTAACTATGCTTTTCACTTAATCTGATTGGCATCAGGGTTCCTCTCGGTCCAGCCTTCTTGGTGAGGCTACCATCAACCTTGCTGATTATGCTGATGCATCAAAGCCTTCTATTGTTCCATTGCCTCTTCATGGCTGTGACTCTGGAGCTATTTTACATGTGAGGGCTTTTGAATTTCTCAAAACATTGTTGGGGGATTTTTTTTATTTTTTATTGCTTGTTGGATTTCTTGGGTCATACATGTAGTTAGAGGCTAAAATGTTTCTGTGTAGCTTGCTCTAAATGTGTGTGTGGAACTCTTTCCTACTTTTTAAAGTTTCTTCTCTGTTAATAGAGTTTTGTATTGTTTTATGCCTAAATAATGTTTTATTTGTATTCAATGACAGGTCACTGTACAACTGCTAACCTCTAAAACTGGTTTCAGGTATTTATTGAAAACATGTAGACTTCTTGCTTCAATCAATTTCAAACTGCTTATCTTTAATGACGCTTGGTCTCAGGGAGTTTGAACAGCAACGAGAACTTAGAGAGAGGGGATTGCAGACAGGGCCAGATCAAAATGGTCCTGATCAGTCTTCTTCTGGAAAAGTATCAGTTTCTGAGGAGATTGTGAACAGTCATTTGGATAAGGTTCAGTCATTTTTTTCTTTTGGATTCCTAGATATTACTAATATGTTGTATTGTAGTTAAGGTTCTTTGCTCTTTGCTTTTATTTCATACTTTTATATAATGCTATTTGCACATGTACTTACAAATACACTTTCTTTGCTGGAGATGCATAATTGGTCATAGTTCTTTTCTTTCCATGACTGTTCTTCATTTATTGAGGAATAGAGATTGCAACATATATTTCTCTTGAAAAAGTTAGTGATTTTAAAGTCCATGAGATCACTTATTGAAGAGAAGTGTTGGCATCTATTTCCTGGTTGAATTTAGAAGAATACTAAAATCACAGAAATAATGATTGCATAGAGCATGTCGTTACTAAGAATGCCATTAATATTTGCATGGATTTTATTGCTTTGCTGTTGAAACCATAGAAGATGTGTGGCTTATGAGCCATGTGAAGAAGTGACTGAAAACTCGAGAGGGTTAAATGAGTTGAAGATGAGTAAAATTTATTTTTTAAAGCTTTTTAGCAGTTTTATGCTAAAATACCAATATGCAACAAGTACTTTTAATGTATCATCATCATCATCATCATCAGAGCCTTTATCCCAAGAGATTGGGGTAGGTTATATGACCCAATATCTGAATTCACGTTAGATCGTCCATATGTATTCTCCTTCTCCATAGATTCCTATTCAAGGTCATTTGCTCATCCAATTCTAAAACCTTCATATCTTTCCAAACTTCTTCCTTCCAAGTCTTTTTCGGTCTTCCTCTAGTCTTAACCCTTCTCTCAACATCCATAGCCTCTATTCTCCTAACTGAAGCATCTACAGGTCTACGTCTTACATGTCCAAACCAACGTAAACGATTTTCACACATCTTGTCTTCGATAGGTACCACTCCAACCATTTTACGAATATCATCATTTCTCATTCTATCCTTTCTTGTATATCCACTTATCCACCGTAACATTCGCATTTCTGTTACACTCATCTTTTGTGTATGTAGCCTCTTAGTCGCCCAACATTCACTACCATATAACAATGTTGGTCTAACAATTGTCCTATAAAACTTGCCTTTCAACCATATATCGCACAACACACCTGTAGCACTTCTCCACTTACTCCATCTAGCCTGGATCCTATAGGTCACATCGCCATCAATCTCTCCATCCATCTGTACTATCGATCCCAAGTATCGAAAATGATCTCGCTTAGGTATCGCCACCCCATCTAACGTCACTACATTATGCTCTTTCACTTGGTTAGAACTAAATTTACATTCCATGTATTCAGTCTTCACTCTGCTTAGTCTAAATCCTTTTGCTTCCAACGTTTGTCTCCAAAATTCCAATTTTGTATTGATCTCCGCTCTAGTTTCCGCACATAGGACAATATCATCTGCAAACATCATACACCAAGGCACCTTATCCTGGATGGATTTTGTCAGTTCGTCCATAATTACCGCAAACAAAAATGGATTCAACGTTGACCCTTGGTGTAATCCCACCGTGATAGGAAACTCACTTGTTTGCCCCCCACCTGTCCTCACATGTGTCCTTGCATCTATATACATGTTTTTAATTAGTTTAATATATTTCAAAGGAACTCTTTTCTTCACTAAGGACCACCATAGTACCTTCCTAGGCACTTTATCATATGCTTTCACCAAATCTATAAAGACTATATGGAGATCTTTACCCATTACTCGAGAGTGCTCCATAAGTTGTCTAAGCAAATATATTGCCTTCATAGTTGATCGACCCGGCGTAAAACCAAATTGATTCTCTGATATCTCTACATTCTTTCTTAATCTCCTTTCTATCACTCTCTCTCATAGTTTCATCGTGTGACTCATCAATTTTATGCCTTGGTAGTTGGCACAACTTTGAATATCTTCCTTGTTCTTATATAAAAGTATCAAGACACTCTTCCTCCATTCCTCTGGCATTTTGTTAGTGTGCCAAATCTTATTAAATAGATTTGTCAACCACCTAACTCCTACATCTCCAAGGCATTTCCAAACTTCAATTGGGATGTCATCAGGTCCAACAACTTTTCTGTTCTTCATCATCTTTAATGCCTCTTTTACCTCTGTCTCTTTGATTTTACGCATAAGGCACCGATTTAAATCCTTGAGAGGCATCGAGATATTATCCAAAACTTTATTTTGTCCGTCATTAAATAATTTGTCAAAATAATCACGCCACCTGTCCTTAATGTCATTATCTTTAACGAGAGTTCTTTGATGCTCATCCTTAATACATTTCACGACTTCTAGGTCGCGACTCCTCCTTTCTCTTGCTCACGCCAATTTGTATATCTTTTTCTCTCCCTCTTTTGTGTTCAACTTGTCATAAATCTCTTTTGCAACCTTTGTCTTAGCTTCTGCCACAGCCTTCTTTGCCTCCCTTTTTGCTAACTTATATTTCGTAAAACTCTCTTCTGTGTTGTTCTTCTTCAAAGCCTTGTAACGCTCTCGCTTAGTCTTTATAGCATCTTTTACTGTTGTAGTCCACCATGTTGCGTCCTTTCCAGTCGGTACTCTTTCGTTTGATACTCCTAATGTCTCTTTGCTCAACTCCCGAATGCATTTTGCCATCTTATTTCACATTATATTTGGGTTCTCTTCTGTTGTCTAATTCTTTTTTTGAATCCAACTATATCTACATGTTGTATGACAATTTTCTTTTAGCTTCCACCATTGAATCCTTCCAATTCCTTTTTGTTGGTTCCTTCGATGTCGTCTATCTATCGTCATATCTAGAACTAGGAGTCTATGTTGCGCGGTAACACTCTCACCTAGGATAACCTTACAATCCAAACATCTATGTCTATCCCTACTCCTAGTTAAAAAGAAATCTATCTAACTTGCTCTTGGTCCACTTCTAAAGGTTATAAGATGAGAATCTCTCTTCTTAAACAATGTGTTTACTAGGATTAGGTCATAAGATAAAGCAAAATCTAAGATAGCATCCCCACCCTCGTTTCTTACACCATAACTAAAACCCCCATGTACACTCTCAAAACCCTCTCTACTTGTACCTACATGTCCATTAAGATCACCGCCAATAAAAAGGTTTTCTCCTAGAGGTACTTCTTGTACTACCTTATCTAAATCCTCCCAAAACTATTGTTTACTAATCTCATCAAGTCCTATCTGGGGTGCATACACGCTAATGACATTCAACACCTCTTCTCCTAAAACTAGCTTAACCAAAATAATCCTATCCCCTTGTCTCCTAATCTATACAACATCCTTATGGTACTCTTTATCTATAATGATACCTACTCCATTTTGGTCTCTATCTTTTCCTGTGTACCAAAGCTTATATTGCTAAGGTGCTATCTCTCTAGCTTTTTCCCCAACCCATTTGGTCTCTTAATGTATCTTTTAAAAAAAGTTTTCACATATGTTCAGTTTTTTCTATATTTTGGGTGAAAATTTGGTTGTTTGAGTTATATGAAAATCTATGTTTTAGGCTCTTTAGTTGTTCCAAGCTTTTTTATGAATGAGCAGCAAGTGCTTTCCTGTTGTCTTCTACAGCTGGGGATAGTTTAATTTTTGTCGCCTTTTCTTCTTTATATAGGTCAATTCAAGGGTTAGATTTAAAGAAAGATCTAAAGAACACCCTTTGCTTGAAGAAGATGCTTTCTTGAATGAAGACTATGGAGAGTCAGCTGTTGGGTTAGATGGCTCTTCAAATACCTCAGAAAGTTTATATGCAGAGAAGCATGATACGTCCAGCGCCCATGAAATTGACAGCCTGAAGAGTATGGTCTCTGGTGATTTGCCTGGCCTTAGTCACAGCCCTCAGCAAGAAAAAGGGGATCCCTCTGATCATCGGTTTTTGGCACAGAAGACTAATGATTGGGTTCATGGCTGGAGTTCAGACTATTCTGGGGATAATGACTTAACTGTTGCTTATGAAGAGAATAGCAGACTCAGAGGAAGCTTGGAAATGGCAGAGTCATCTATTCAGGAACTTAAGATGGAAGTAAGTTTGTTACAAAATCATGCTAGTCAAATGGGTGCTGAAACAGGGAAGTTTGCTGAGCAACTTGTCACTGAGATTTCTTCAGGAGAAAGGTTGTTGAAAGAGGTTTCTGCTTTAAAATCCGAGTGTTCGAAGTTGAAAGATGACCTTGGGCGGATGACAGGTTCTAAACTATGCCTTCCATTGATGAGCAAAGAAGCTATTAAAAAAGACCAGGATCACTTATTTCTAGACTTAGAGGCAATATGGTCAAAGGGGCTTTTAGTTATGGAGGATAAGATAAGGGAACTTCAAAATAAGACATGTTTGAATTACCAAGAAAGAGACCATAGGTTCCTTCATGCAGACTTGGAGGCATTGCTTGGCATTCTGCAAGATCTCAAACAAGGAACTCAAAAGGAAATATCTATTCTTAGATCAGTGCCATCTGACAGATGCAACATGAAGGGTACCAGTGAAATCAGTTTAACTAATGGTGAGCCATTTATACCAGAAACTAGTTTCGATGCAGAGCTTTATCAGCCAGAACTAGGCATGGTTCCATGTGTTAGTGTGCCTGGTCTTATGTCACATGAACCTGATTCTATGGACGCTACTAATGCAATGAAAGGAAAATTTTTTGAACTTCTGAGAGAGTTGGATGAATCAAAAGCTGAGCGGGAGAGCCTTGCGAAGAAAATGGACCAGATGGAGTGCTACTATGAAGCTCTTGTTCAGGAGCTTGAGGAAAACCAAAGGCAGATGCTGGGAGAATTACAGAGTCTCAGAAATGAGCATTCTACGTGCTTGTATAGGGTGCAATCCACTAAAGCTGAGATGGAGACTATGCGCCAAGACATGAATGAACAGATCTTGAGGTTTGCCGAGGAAAAACAGGATTTGGAATCTCTTAGCAAGGAACTGGAAAAAAGGGCTATTATTGCAGAGGCAGCACTCAAAAGGGCGCGTCTTAATTATTCAATTGCAGTGGGCCAGTTACAAAAGGATCTTGAGCTGCTTTCTTCCCAGGTTATGTCTGTGTTTGAGACAAATGAGAATCTCATCAGGCAAGCTTTTGTAGATTCTTCACAACCAAACTCCCAGGGATTCTCAGAAATGGTGCGGAATCATGGGCTGGATTCAGAAGAATTTCAACCCACCAAGCCCTTGCATTTTCAAAATCAGTATGTAGCGTTGAAGAAACCGCAGTTGGGTGGAGATATTCTTTTAGACGACTTGAAAAGATCCCTCCATTTACAGGAAAGCCTTTACCGGAAGGTTGAAGAAGAAGTTTGTGAAATGCATTACCAAAATGTATACTTGGATGTATTGTCAAAAGCTCTACAAGAAACTTTGCTTGAAGCAAGTGCTGATGTTAAACCCATGAAAGAAAGAGCTGACGAGCTTACGCGACAATTGGAACTTTCAGTTGAGTCCAAGGAGTTATTGATGCAAAGGCTGCAAACAGCTATGGATGAAGTTCATTCCCTTAATGAGTACAAGGCTACATGCATTGCCAAGTATAATGACATGGCTGTGCAAAAACAAACTCTGGAAGAAAATTTAGAAAATGCCAGCCATGAAAACCATCTTCTCTCTGAGAAGATAACTGAATTGGAGTGCTATTTGATGGAATACAAAAGTTACAAGAGCAAATATGATGCCTGTGTCATGGAGAAAACAGAGTTGGCTAATTTATTGAAGGAGGAAACCATGGAAAATGGTAATCTTCAAAACGAAAACTCTTCTTTGCAGGAAGAGCTGAGAATGATCAAAACTGAGTTTGATGAATTGTCTCTTGAGAAGAAAAATCTGCAGTATAATGTTGACTTTCTGCGAGACAGGCTGGTGAACTTATTGTCATCCTATGGCAGGATTTTTGACCAGTTGTCCCTCTCAAGTGACTTGGTTGGTCAGGATATTGAGTCCAAAGACTTGACATCTATCATGGTGCGGTTAGAAGAGGTCCAGAATAATGTACATCAAAAATTTCTTCGTCTCTTAGTGGAAAAGAAAGATCTGATGGGTGAACGAGATAAGGCTCAGTTGTCTCTAAGTGTGGTAGAATCAGACATGGTGGTGATGAAACAGAAGTTTGAAGGTGATACACGATCCATGGTTGATAAGATAGATTTATCCAATGTAGTAGTTCAAAAGCTTCAGTTAGAAATTGAAGCTGTTGCTCAAAAGCTCAAGGTCAGCTCTGAAGTTGAAGAAACCTATGCACTGCAGCAGAGAGATCTTTTATCTGATCTTGAGCATTTTGAAGCTGAGCTGCAACAACTTACTTCTAAGAACAGGGAGATTGCTGAAGAACTCTTGCTGTTAGAGTCTGTCAATGAGGAACTTGGAAATTGTAAGTCGACTGTGGCTGAACTTATGGAAGAAAACAAAGCTTTGACACAATCTTTACAGGATAAATCTGAGGAGTCATCCAAGCTTGTTTTGGAGCTTAATGGTTTGAAAGAAAGTTTGCTTTCTGTGCATGATGAGCTGCAAGCTGAAAGAAGCTCCAAAAATAAATTAGAGACTTTGGTTACTGATCTTACTTCCCAAATTACTGAGAAGAACCATCAGTTGCTGCACTTTGATCAGCAGAAATCTGAACTAGTCTATCTCAAGCAAATGTTATCAGATCTAGAATCAGAGCAATCTAGAGTTTGCAGTCTTTTACAGCAGTCTAAGGAGTGCCTCAACAGTGCTCACAAAGAATCTTCCACTATCACTTTTCTGGAATCTCAGTTGTCAGAAACGCTTGAACATTCAATAGCTGCAGATGTTAGCCTCATTTTCTTAAGAACTCAGTTTGAAAACTGGACCACTGACATTGTTCATCAACTTTCCAACTCTGAAAGGAACCTTGTGGAGCTTCAAAAGAGGCATCTTGATGATGAGAGCATACTGAATGGTTGTCTTGCTCGTGAAGCACGCTGCATCGAAGAAAATGGAAGATTATCAGCAAGCCTTGACTCCCTAAAATCCGAGTTAGAAGCTTCCATGGCTGAAAACAATGAACTTCTCAATAAAAATCGCTCTGTAATAGCTGAGCTTCAGGATTACAAAAGTAGTATTGAAAAAATTGAGTACCATTCCCATGAGGAGAAGAATGAGCTTGCTCTTGAAGTTGAAAGGCTGAAGTACTTGCTAGCCAGGTCCCAAGAAGAGATTGATAATCTGCTGTTGTTGAAAGAAGAACTGGAATTCAGTGTCTTAGTACTCAAAGCTAAATTGGATGAACAGAGCATTCAGATAAACTTACTGGAAGGGCGTAATGATGAAGTGCTTCTGCTGCAGAATCAGTGTAATGAGCTTTCTCAAAGGCTTTCTGAACAAATTTTGAAGACTGAAGAGTTCAAAAACTTGTCCATTCATTTGAAGGAGCTCAAAGATAAGGCTGATGCGGAGTCCACCCCGGCTCGGGAGAAGAGGGAATCTGAAGCACCACCAACTGCTATGCAAGAGTCCTTAAGAATTGCATTTATAAAAGAACAGTATGAAACGCGGCTACAAGAACTGAAGCACCAGTTGGCTGTCTCCAAAAAACATAGTGAGGAAATGTTATGGAAATTACAAGATGCCATTGATGATGTTGAGAATAGAAAGAAATATGAATCTTCTCTTTTAAGGAGAAATGAAGAGCTGGGGGTAAAGATCTTGGAATTGGAGGCTGAGTTGCAATCGTTGATTTCTGACAAGCGTGAAAAAATGAGGGCTTATGACCTGATGAAGGCTGAGTTGGATTGCTCAATGATAAGCCTTGACTGCTGCAAGGAAGAAAAACAGAAACTTGAAGCTTCTTTGCAAGAATGCAATGAGGAAAAATCTAGAATTTCAGTTGAACTTACCATAGTGAAAGAATTGCTCGAGACCTCCACATCAACCATGAATGTTCTGAAGGAAAGAAATGGCAAACTGAAAGATGGTTGCATCTCTGATGAGATGGTTGTCAATAATAGCCCAACTAGGGACGTAGATCTTAAATATTTGGACCAAGATAATTCAGAGAACTCCAAAGAAGCAGAACATCCATGGTCAGTTCCCATTGATGATGGTTACTGTAAAAGTGCACTCACAAGTTTGCAACCTGAGCGGGTAACTTTTAATATTTGCTTGGAATGTCTTCTCTAACTATTATTGGTTAAGTCGTAATTCACTGTTTTTGAATTAATTATAATACTAAATTTTTTATGTAGCATATGATTCTGTTGTGTTGCACATATATTTGTTTTTCATTATCTTAGATTTAATGATATAATTTTAGAGAATTTAGATGTTGATCATCAACTTACTGTAACTCTGTAAGTGCTAAGTGTGCTTATCTTACTTTATAAGAAAGAACTGGAAATGCATTTGGTCCTAAGAATAAATATCAAAAGACAATTGCATTATGTTTTTCTTAGATGCTATCTATTCTGTGTGACTATTAACATAATTGTATGATGTATTCAGTATGTTTCTCCTATTTTATATAATCTTCTGTTTTATGGGTCAATCTATTCTGTTTTAATAATGCTCCAATCTTATGCTTTTGATTGAGATTGATGTGAGGACTCCTATTTTACATGTATAAATATGTGCGCGGGCCATTGATTTTGAAGGAACCACAATGTTCATTTCTTTCAGATAGAATATGAATCAAGTGCACTCTAAACATATTCACACACAATTCTGTTTCCTTAGTGATTTGACTCTGTCAGAGGTCCATGCAATAGATAAGTTATTATGCTACGTAGAAACACAAAATATTAGATAAATTTGTTACATGTTATTACTATTTTTGAAGTGCTTTAGAACTGTGCTAGTAGTAAATTGGTCTTACAATTTCATTTTCCTTTTTCTTTTAAAATGTATAACTCTGTAAGTGCGTAGTAAATTGGTCTTACTATTTCATTTTCCTTTTTCTTTTAAAATGTATAACTCTGTAAGTGATGATGTAACTTGTGAATGGGTCTTATATTCGTTTACCGTACATTTACCTCCCATTTGGCCCTCAGATACCAAAGGGTGAATTCGGGGGGAAATTGTGATGCATGGTGTGAATTATCTAGGAGAGGCATGCTTTAGTCAGCGCAAACTAGTTTGTATAAAACTACTTTCCTCTTTCCTATTTGTTATGCCTTAAGAGAGGCTAAAAAACCTGTGCCTTTAAGTAACTTAAGTTGTAAGGTCCTGTAAATATGATAAAAACTGACTTGTGCTAGACTCCACTTAATGTCCTTCATCAACCCTTAACCTTCCATTCAGATTCCTTCAGCTGCATGCTAAGAAATTTCCCAAACTTAGACTTAAGAGAACTTTAGATCGGAATCAAACAGGTATATAAGCTCAGACATAAACTAACTTTAAATATCAGTGATTTTCTTAATGCTATCTCCCTGGTAGTCTAATTCTAGCCAGCTTGTCGATATTTAAAATTAAGTGTTAATCTTAAGGTCTGCCTTTCAGTTCTTTTGATAAGCTATCTACATCCTTGTGCTGGACTGCTAAGTGAATAATTCATGGTAACTGGTAAAAAAATTATTTCATATTTATCCTATCTCTTTTAGCAAAAATCTAGACCGTTAAAACGGATAAGGATACCTGTGGTTTACACAAAAAAAAAAAATCTTGGGTGAAGATTTCTTTGAAAAAAATGTTAATCTACTTTCATTTATCATTCCTTTGATGTGTACAATCTTTCTCTCTACATATTGAAATTTCTTTGTAATGATGATTTGCTTATTTGTTTATCAGGATCTTCTTGTATCTAATGATGTAAATGGAGTTCAAAGTCTTGCACTTGTCAACCAAGAGAACTTGCTGAATAGTGATGCAAAACATCTAGCTTTGATCAATGATTGTTTTGAAGCCCAAAGTTTAAGATCTAGCATAGACCACCTAAATAGTGAGGTACGTACTTGTGTAAGCCGTAAGGTGCAAGTTAGTGAGAATCTGACCGGAATTTAATTGCAATTCCTTCTTTTATATTGTTGAGCATGAGGGAATTTTATGTAATTTTCTGTCACCAGTTAACGTCAGAACAATTGTCGCATAAAACTTCTTCAGGATAATGCCCAATAATGGTGATTAATATACTTCTTTTGCTGTGGTTGTAGCTGGAAAGGATGAAAAATGAGAATCTGCTTCTTTCAGAAGATGGTCATCATTTTGAACCCCAATTTCCAGGTTTACAGCGAGATTTGATGCAGTTACATAAGGTGAATCAATATGGATCTCTTTCTTCCATAAAGTTTTGATGGAAGCCCTTAAACCAGGTTCTCAATTATTGCCTTTGCACAGGTGAATGAAGAATTGGGAAGCATATTCCCTTTGTTTAGTGAATATGCAGAAAGTGGAAATGCATTAGAAAGGGTACTTGCATTGGAACTTGAGCTTGCCGAGGCATTGCAAACTAAGAAGAAATCAAGCATCCTTTTTCAGAGGTATGCTATGACCTAAAAATGAACACTAGTCTGCTTTTCTAATTCCTTTTCAAACTTAACTGACATAATCTTTTGACTAAGCCTCTCACTTGTGAGAAGCTTGTGCTTAAGGGAAGCAATTTGCTTTGGCCTAAGGGGCTTGTATAGCTTGGGCCTTATCTGCTCATATTTGTTCAACAAGTTTGTGCAGAAAATCCAAATTTTATTATGCATTGCTGTTTCAGAATAGGGATATTAGGACAAGGGTAGTTTAACTGTAGCTGAACAAATGAAACATTGAAGAATTTGACATAATATTCTCTTGTGGTTCAGCTCTTTCTTGAAACAGCACAATGATGAGGAAGCAGTGTTCAAAAGTTTCAGGGACATCAATGAGCTAATCAAAGACATGTTGGAGATAAAGGGAAGATATGGAGCTGTAGAGACCGAACTAAAAGAGATGCATGAGCGATACTCTCAGCTAAGCCTTCAATTTGCAGAGGTTGAAGGAGAGAGACAGAAACTGATGATGACACTCAAGAATATTCGAGCATCGAGGAAAGCCCAAAACTTGATTCGCGCCTCATCAGCCTCTCTTGGAGGCCATTCCTGAGCTACAAGAACAAACATGGCACTGGAACTGGATGTCCTGTTTGCTATGTCCCAGAAATGACCCTTAAAAAGGCTAAGTTAATGCCTGCTCCTTCCCTGTCATTAAATTATCAAATTTCTTGTGAATTCAAGGGCTATTGGACTTTTACAAGATTCAAGTTTTTCAGGCTTGGTGCACATTGTCAAAGAGCAAAGCAGGTGTATTTTATGTAAATAAATATAGATTTCCTGGTCTTTATCATTGGTTTACAATTATCAAAACGTATAGATAGATGTAACACTTGGACTTTTTTCCCCCGGTCCTAGTGATGTAATTCTTCTGTTGTATAGTGAATCAAATTCTTTGATCAACAGTCATTTTTATTTCGTTAATAGAAGCAGCAATTCAACCCTTTTGTCCCACACCTTTCCCTTTCTCTTTGGTTGTTCTGCATCACCGTTCTTTCTGATCCTGCCTCTGTTGATTGATTATCTGCTTTCCTTGTGCTTTCATTTCTGCACCCTACTTCACTTGACACTGTCTCCTTTGTCCTATCAACGTTGCTTTCACGTGGGTATGCTGAATGGTACTAAATTTAAGGACCATCTATATTCTATAATGAAAAGGATAATTGTGAACAATCTAACATGTGGTCATCCACTAAGAAGGTGACAAGAAAGAATATACATTTTCAAGTGCAGTCTAATTAAAAACAACTAAATCAATAATTTCTCCTATAATTTTTTTTTTTACATCTTTTTTGGTTCATCTTCAACTAAGCCTCAAATTCAACACTGTCCTCTCTTTCACAAGTGACAATGAAAATGCAAGGTTTTCTAGTCTAGCAATCCACAACTCTTTTTTATGTTTCTGCTGCCACCAGAATTGGTAATATTCCTGAAACGTGTAATGTTGAAGAATTGCAACCTCAGCAAATGTCACAGGAAAGCACTGAAGCAACCAGCATCAGTAGAATAAGCACCAGCATTCTCATTAGACAGCTACAAGATTGTGCACAGACAGCTGCTGGTCTTTGGAGAATCATTCTGTTGTTTCTCTGTTGGATAAAATGTCAGGAGTTAATTAGTAGTTACGAAGAGATATGACATGCTGATAGACAAGAGTTAGTACACGAAACAAAGTTCATAATGCAAATACAGCATACTAAACATAGACTTGAACCTCACTTTTCCAGACAAGAGTTAATATATACAAGTAGCTAATTCTGGGCTTATTCAGCTATTTATGCACAAAGTCAAGAAAGAAATGGATAATGCTTGGCAAGAATAGCTACTGCTTTCTATTTTCAAAGAAAATAAATCATGCATTTGATACCAATTGGCAGCTTTTGGCAATAATCATGCACAATGTGCCTTGCCCCTCAAATCCCTTCCATATGCAAAGAATCAAACACAAATGTTGTGGATTAGTATTACCATTGTTTTTGTCTGACAAAGGAAGACGCAGAACGGCATGCATTGTAATTACACCTCCTGGAAGCTCACCAACCGGGAGTCTGCACTCAGCAAGTGTCCTGTAGTTTTCAAGAATCTTTCCACCATTGATTAGCTTCACATCCTGTATTGTCTTGGGGCAATTTTCTTTGTCTGGGAAACAGAGGAGTGTTCCATATGTAAACAGAAGCACAATGTCATATTAACAAAACAAAATACTAGATCAATGTACTCAAAAATTCTGCTTGGAAGCCTAAAGAAAAAAAAATAACACTTTGACTTCTCATACAGATAATTTGAGACAATGAATAACAAAGACACTAAACATATACAAGATCCAGCAATGAGAAAATAGCTAACTGGAGAAAATTCATGATGCATACAATTAAACAGGTAAAAATGAAAAAGTTTGAGTCACCTTTAGGCCATTGAGCAAGTATTTTCTCCTTTAGAGATGCCACAGTTGTAGCTGGACTATACTTGCTTGGACCAATGTCAGTTCCATCCGCAAGCCTGAATTTGAGCTCAACTAAGTCTTCTCCAGCCATAGACGAATCTCTAACCGATAATTCACCTCAAACTCTCATGCTAATCTCTAAAAGTCAGTTCTTTTCTCAATCAGATTGATATAACTGTTTACTCTTAATCCTTTCTTTTTCTGTGCAGAAGATGTTTAACAAGGAACAGAAATTTTGCTTCTTGTAAAGGAAAACCGACATTACAGAAGAAACTATCAATAACCCAGATTTTTTTTTTGCAACTTCCACTGAAAATTTAATCACTTGAAAATTGAGGAGATTTCAAAACACCAAGAAAAAAAAAACACAAAAACAGTATTATTAGTTGTTTGAGATCAAATTAGGAGCCGGGGCTCATTGGAAATTTAGGATAAACAGGCCAGAGAATGAAGAGAGAGAAACCTTTGCAACTTGATGTAGAAAATGAAACCAGAAACCACCCGAATAGGAGCTTTTCAAGTGGAATTTTAACCTGAATCTAACAGAAAGTCTGATAATATAGAAAGTGACTTTTGCTTTATCATCTGTTTGAATGGGATGTCATGTTGTTACTCTGTAGTTTTAACTTTTAACTAAAATTCAATTATTGACTTAGTGTTAGAATTCCTTTTTGTTTTTGGTTACATAGAATTCTTTTTATTATAATTGGATTCTGTATGACATGCAAATTTGTTGAAAATAATCAAAGTCAATATCGTGTAACGTGTTCAAGACAAGCAAAACTCATATTTCTTAAGGGGAACTTCAGAAAAATGGCAGAGTAGAAATTTTGAACAGTGAAATTTTAAGAAAAATGAAAGGAGATGTGAAAAATTCTTGAGTTCACTTTTAAGCAGTAGACCCAACAACGAGTGGAAATCACGTTTTCTCACGTTATTAGTGAGTTCTGAGTTCTAAATTTGCGAGTTGAGCACTGACAAATCACACTAGCACCACTTTTCTCGCGTGTTGGAAAAATTTTCTTTTTCAATCTCTTTTCTTTACCATCTTAAGACTTGATATTCCCCAAGTCTGATATTTTGTAGAACTTAATTCCCACCATTGTGAAAACTATCAAGAAAATTTACTATTCAAACAAAATAATGGAGACATTAGAACTATTAATAATCATATTGATCAACTGGCTCTTTCTGATGGTGACATTCAAACATTAGCAATTATTTATGTGCAAAACCTTATCCGACTGTCTTACCGGGACCACCAATATTCAATTTGATTCACTGCTAGATTTTAGGCCCATAACATAACAATTTCATGTACATTATGCAGAAATTGATGGCCATGATAAAGTTAATGAAGGTTACTGTACATTTGATTCTTCCAGGAAAACAGAAGATTAAAGTAATAATATAAGAATGAAGAATCGTTATAATTAAGATATAAGTTGCATAATGGAGAATCTAACACCACTTGATGTTATTCGATATTTTACTTTTTCAATGCCTAAACAATACCTTTGCAGATGCTTTGTTGACAGATTTTTTTGAAGCAGATTGGGATGGCGGCCAAGCCTACTATCCCACATCACTTTGTGGATCAAAGTTATGGAAATCCAACCACCAAGCATATTAACAATAAGATTAGTAGCAATGAAAGTTTTCTAGGCAAGCTAGCCAGACCAAACCATGCCTTCAAATTGTGACCAAGTCAGATGAATCTGTTGATGACAGAGCTCAAGCAACCGTAAGCACAGTCCCAATAGCAATCAGCTTCCATTCCTATTATTATTATATCTGAATAAACTACTATCCAGGTTCACATCAGTATCTTTATCTTCTTCTGTACTTAAAAAATCTTCAGCCTTTAAGTTAGATTTTCTTTATGAGATTAACTATGTTCAAGAAAATAGAAAAATTCAAGAAATAGAACTTCCTCTTTCAAACTCTTATAATGCTTTCTCCAAAGATCCTTTTTTCCTTTGTACATGTAACACCCTAATCTCACATCGAGAGTTTGTGAGAATCTACAATACTATATATGTAAAGACTTGAACCCATATTTGTGAGAAGTCTTTTGTGGGACAAAACCGTAAAACTTTCGAGTCAAAGCAAACAATATCTCGCAGTTGGGTGTGGAACTCCACAAATTGTATTAAAGAAAACTCTCAAAATTTTGAATCCATGAATATTTGAATTTGGGGACCAAATTCTTTTAAGTGGGGGAGAGTGTAATATCCGGCCCAACTTAACAAGGGCCAAGGTTGTAAATTTTGTACTAGAGAGCGTTTCATTTTTTCTTTTTACAATGAGATATATTGGTATCGGTTGTTTCGATATATTATTTCAGATTTTTTGATTTAATTTAATAATATTTATAAAACTTTTCATACATGTAATAATATTGTTAATAATAGGCAAAATAAATATATAAAACATTTAACATTGATAACGATAAGTATAAAATTAATAAAATTACTTGTACAATAAATAATAAATATTTTTAAAATTGTTAAATTTGTTAATGCATTTACTTAATTCATTATTTATGTATTTATTTGAATTTCACCGAAATCAACCGAAATCATCCGAAACTCACAAAACCAACCGATATTACCCAATACCAAAACTAGTACAAAAAATCAACTCAAGTATATCAGATTTTATGAAAATTAACACGTACCAGCTAGTACGATCAAAACCAAAACGGTATTAACAACTATGACAAGGGCCCAAAGGCCAATTGTATAGAGAGGAAATAAATGGGACTCAAGTCATTTGTTTTTTAACAGTTAGGGTAAAATGAAAGGAGAGTGGCGTGAACATTGGAGGGGAACTCCAATGTCGTCGAAAAGAAAAAGAAATGAGGGGTTGTGGCTATCTTTCCGAGCAAAAAAAAAAAAGGAAAATTGAAGGAATGTGAGAGTAGCCAATAGAAACAAAGAAACTTGGCTGTTTTTGCGAAGCCAAAAGAAAAAAAAAAGATTTAGGAATTTCTATTGAAGGGCTAGAGTGAGGGAGTAATGTGAGACCCGATTTTATTATACTGTATTAGCCTATTGTAAATGATGGATAACAGAATTAAATTATTTAGTGGGATTAACTCAATGTTGAATATGAAATCTCACTTTACATTATGAAATTTTTATTTACAATATGGTGTATATGAATTAGGATTGAGTATTTAAGAGATGCATAGAAAGCATTCGGTTGAAAAGAATGCAAAAGAAATCTTATTAGTTGAAGTGTGAAAGGGAATAAATGTTGTTAGACAAATGAAGAAAAAATAAGATAGAAGTCAATAATAGTGGCTGGAAGTGGCGTGGAGAGGAAGGAGAAAAGAAGAGAAAATTTAGTCAAACTGCAGCAAGAGGCTTTCCCTAGCCGTTCCTTTTTGGCTGGAATTGTCTTCACCATTTAAGAAACTGTGAAAAATTTCACCTCGCCATTCCCTTGAATTGCCAATTTTCTTCACCATTTAATGAGCTATAAGACAAGGTAATGATGAAAGAAAATGGGATAAGGAACATGTGGTAGGTTCTAATAGGATTAACATGGCTATATAAGAAGAAATGCATGAGGAAAATCGACTGAAGCAAACTCCATCTCCTTCTAAAAATCTTCTCGCCTATACTGTGTTTACTGCAAGCTCAATCTCGTTTCTTCCATTCCTCTCATACATGAGCCATGAAACATTATCTTTTAGTTAGCCAAACCTTTTCTCCAGTGTTGAAGAGCTAAGGAACAAGAGAAGTAAAGCTAAGTGAGGCAGAAAATCACTCTGTCCTGGAAGTGCAACTCAGTTAAGGTGAGTTCCATATTGCTATGGTTCTCTTGATATTCAATACTAGATTTCTATGTTTTACAAAGTAATAAACATAGATATAGCCTTGTTGTAGCTAAATCTTGTTAGAATGTATAAGAAACACGATGGGCAAAGTGATTATTCAACTGCTTGCCAAATAGGCGAGCAAAAGTAGGTACTCACCCAAAGGATGAGGCGAGCTTAATGAAATGCATGACTCGGCGATACCATGTTCGCCAACATTTATGGATAACCAGAATGATAGCCGGGTGGGCGAGGACTAATGATCACCCAAAAAGATGAGAATGACGATTATTGTGATCGCCCATGTGGAATGTTAGTGATCGCCAATGAGGCGAGTAGGAAATAAAGAGGTCGACAAGTGTTAATTCAATTCATGGGCAAGCCCATCTCTGAATAAAAGCCACGAATGGCGAACTGAAATTCATGAGCATGGCGAGTTGAGTTGAAGTGGGGGCGAGCTCCCATGTTGGGCGAACTCCCATGAATAAGCCAATATTTGAATGGCGAGCTGTGTTGGGCAAATGACGAGCTATAGATTGGTCTCGAATCTCGCCTAAGTGTCTCAAATAATTGAAAGGAAAAATAGTAATAATTTTAGGAAATAATTCGAAAAGAAAATATTAATGGTATTAATATTTTACTTGGCAGTCGGGAAGTGAGAATTGATAAGGCGAGCGGGAAGCAAGGCTTCATCAGACGAGGTAAGGGGGATGTGTGTGAAGTGAATGCATGTCCTGTGGAGTTCAATTTTATGAAATTATTGAGAAATTGTTTTGTTTTATGACATGCATTATTTTGATAATTGTTTTGATATTGGGCGAGCTATAAAGCATCCCCTACGTTAAATTTGGGCGTACTGGTAAAAAGGCGGGTGAGCCAACTTGGCAAACCCTTTTATGATGTTTTGGGGCGGGCGACCCCTGTTTTATTAAAATTCGGGCGAGCCAATGTGGGCGAACCCTTTTGTGATGTTTTGGCAGGCGATCCCTTTTACGATGTTTTAGGCGGGCAGCCGTGTTTTAATAGAAATCAGGGCGAGCCAATGATAGGCGAGCTCTTTTATGATATTTTGGGCGAATTGACCATGAAAGTGTCGCATTTGGGCGAACTGATTATGGGCAATGCCAAAATGGGCGAGCCACTATGGGCGAGCCAGTTTAACTTGTTTTTAAACACTAAGAGTGGTGGGCAAACACTAGTTCACCGCAGTGGCGTGTTGACCATGGGCGAGCCTTAATGGGTGAGCTGACCATGGGTGAACAGGTTTCAATTTGCATTTTCTCTACGAAAATGAGAATAATACCTTTTTGGAATTATTATTTATTTAAAAGATTTAAATTCATAAATATGTTTCCTTAAAGGTATTTTAAGCTATAAATTTGATTTTGAGACTTTAGGCCCATAGTTTCATGCATTATGAGTTATGAGTCTGATGGACCTGCCAAGTCCTCAAAGGTCTCGAGATCACCTGGCAAGTGGACTCGAGGACCACCTATAGATTGTGGCCATAGATCTACTGTATCCCTGTGGGGATGATTATTCCGTTCTCGCAAGGGGTCGCAAGGGGGAGGGAGAACGATGAGAGCATGATTTATTTGTAGGGTGATGCCTAGTCTCAACTTACTGATTTCTGTTTACTGAGAGGATTTATTGAATCCTATTTACTGTTTACTATATCAATTGTTTTCCATACTGGGTTTATTATTAAGAAAAATAAACATATTTGAGGGGATATATTTTTGATTTTATACAGCAGCATACACCTTTCTTACTGAGCATGTCGTCGCTTACTCCTTATTTTCCACTCCACAAATTGTTGATATTGGGTTAAGAGAGTTACCTTCCAGAGATTATCGACTGGTAGAGTCAGCAGATATTCAATATTGAAGGTATATTATTTTCTTTTATATATTCAATAAAATTGTACAGTACTACTTTAAAATAGAAGGGAATGTATATACATCTTAAGTTATTAATGTAACAAGTCATATTTCTATATTAGTACGAGTAATAAGAGTTCTAATTCTTATTAAAATGTTAGGAGTTATTAAGCATTACAGACAGCCCAACTGGTAAGTAAGTGGAGTTTATAAGTAAATATTATGTTATACAGTGGATTTGGGATGTTACAAGTAAGAAGAAGGAGGAAGACTAAGGTGAGTAAAATTCCTCTTTTAATTTTTATGGTTATATTGTGTAATTTAGAGATTGAGATTTGAGAAAAATAAAATTTATTTAAAGTTAATGGAAAATCTATCTTCTAAAGAAAGTAGAGATTTCATCTTTTGTCAAATAATATAACTCAGGATAAGTTCATAGTTTATCGAGTTATAGTCGTTTAGCGAATATAGTATAAGTTGTTAGTTTCCGTTAGATAGCGTACGTCATAAGTCATTAACTTCTGTCAAATAACGTAGTTTATATTTATTTCATAGCGTATTTTTTTAATATTAAATATTTTGAATAATAAGCTCCAAGAGATCTTAAGGCTTTGATTTGGTCTGAATTTAGCGAGTTCAAGTAAGTGACTTGATATCCCTAGGTGTTTTAACACCCTTAAAATTTACCTCAATATAAGTTATATTTATATACAAATGCAATGTTTTGTCTTTTGGTTTTTAAATTTGGGTTAAGTATGCAAAGTGTATATGATTCTTTGAATTGACTTTGAATGTGATATTGTTCAATTATATGAATATGATTTAATTGCTTTGACTTTTGAACTTCAACATAATGTATCTATAGGCTATGTATTTTGTGAATACAAAATTTTCTTTGATTGATTTACGAAATTCGTTTTGTATGAAATATGTTATGAGATTTACAATATTGCTTTGTGTATTGGGTAATATGAAATTATTTGTTTTGTCTCATAGTATGGCTATGCTCTGGCCCTGTCAATAGAGGTTAAATGTTTGCCATGTTGACATGTATTTTGTTAAAAGAAACTAGTTTCTAATTGTACTACCAGTTAATAATAGTGTCTCTTTGTTCTGTGCAACTATTAGTTGCTTCTGATATCACTGACCTGAGCCACAAAGGTTAATTGTGGTTTTTTTGTTTTGATTTTGACTTGTGCTACAAAAGTTAAGCATGACCATGACATGTTACGAGAGACTTGAAAATTTTGATTTGTGAAACTTTTGTTCAGTTTTGACATCTACGAACTCTGTTTAGTTTTGAAATCTAAGTATATAATTTTGAACAAATTACGTAAATGAATATGAGATTACCCAACTTTGATTTTTAATTTTTATATTGATATTTTGGCCTAACTATTTTTATGGTATGCTTACTAACGATGGGATATCGGTTGCTTATTGAGTGATTGTTCTTACCCCTTTTCCTTAACATTTTACAAGTATTGATGTTGATAATGTCCAAAGGATTGTTAGGGAGTGACATTTTGGACTTAGGACATGTTTCAAGGCTTATAAAGCTAATATGAGATTGAGGAATTGAATTTGTTCTAGAATTTTGTTAACTAATAAGTTAGAATTTTGTAAACTTTTTTTTTTTATCATTGATGGTATATTTTCAGTTTAGATGTTTGAAAGAATTAAATTTTAGTATGATGAATGCCTTGTATGCCTGTAAGATTTTATCTTACAGGTATATGACGTTTATTATGTCCCGGGTTCGGGACATGACAATCAAATCCATAAAAACTCTCCTCAAGCAAAAAAACTTAGCCCCAAAAGAGTATGTTTAAGCTTCAAAGTTTAATAAGTGCATCCTCCCAACAAGGTCTTAAAAGCACTTTGTTACTCTTCAGATTCCTCCAGAATTTTCAAAGTAGTGGATAAAGTGAGGCTACATTCATATTCACTTTAGTGCTATCAAAATAGCATTAAGCTTTCATAGGCGCAATGGTATTCCTGTTTCTACTAGAATGGCCTTACTTGATAACATCCTCATCATAAATGAAGAAACTCATTCTTTCGATCTTTAGATGAAGATCCCTATGAATGGGTTGATTATTATTTCTCCAGTTAATTTTATGAAAATTTCTTTGAGTGAAAAATGTTTTTTCTGTCCCATTCTAATACATGTAGAATTACACGTGCAAAAGTGCAAGTTTCAAGTTTGTGTGCAAGTTCAAAGTATCCGAAATAATCCTCTTTTCTTGATAATTGCGATTTGTTCTCAAGCTAGCTACAAGACAAAATGTCATACTAAAAAGAATCTTCTACTATTATTTTAGTTTTTATTTTTAGGGTCGTTTGGTTCACGTATTTCATTTTTTTGAAAAATATTTTTCACATTTTTCAGTATTTGGTACGTATAAAACATTTTTGGTCAATTGAAAATGAAATTCAGTCAATGAAAAATCTTTAAAGATTTTGGAAAATTGTCTTACCATTTTCAAAAGGGGAAGACACTTTCCAAACCTATGCCACTTTTAAGAAAAAAGTTCTCACTAAAACTTAACCTAATCTATATTGGATTAAAATAACAATTTTTCAACATATCAACCAAACGACAGAAAATATTAGAGTCTGTTTGGTTTATGAAAATATTTTTTATTTTCATTTTTTATTTTCATTTTCTGAAAAAAAGTTTTCATTTTCTGTTTTTTAAATTTTGGAAAATATGTTTGGCACACGAAAATGAAAACTTGTTTTTGAAAATGAAAATTATGAAAATGTGTTTGCTATCTACATTTTCAAAACAATAAATATGAAAAACAATAACTAAAAAATTAAATTAAATTACAAGTTTTGAAAAAAAATAAAATGTAACTAAATAATAAAAATAAATTGTAAATGAAATAAACACAAGAATAATTCTTTATTTATTATAAATGAACAAACACATGTCCTTCAGTACCAAAAAAACTGAATTCTGGTGTTGATTATAGACGTATTCCAGCTTGCCTAGATGGATACATGAATATAGCTATGGAGCAAACAGAAGAATATGTCAATGGACAATTGAACAACAAATATGAAGCTGTCATTCATGGAAATAATGTACTTTATATCAGTACATCAAAGAAGACATTAGGAGATGGAGCTTAACGTTGCAACTGCGTCTAAGAATCAATGTCATCTACAAGTTGTTGCTTTTCTTGTCATCTACAAATTGTTGCTTTTCTATACGTTTATTATATATATATATATATATATATATAAATATAAATATATATATATATGTATAATATGTTTATTATATATATGTTTACTTTTGTATAATAAGAATATCTCGTACAAGCATCTATTTCAGGTTTTTTTTTTCTTATCTTTAATTATGCTTGGTCTAGGAAGTTTGAACAGCAACAAGAAGTTAGAAAGGGGATTCCAGTCGGGGCAAACACAATTAACTTTTTATTCAGTATTGTTTAAAGAGACAATAAAACTTATTTTTATTATTCGAAGATACAACTGCAGTTTTATTTATCACTCAGATTGACAATTTCACACTAAAACTCATCCACTAGATCCACTAGCAACAATGGCAAAATAAAGCAACCATACAAAAAAAAAACTTCAATTTCTTATAGCATATAATAAGAATCCAGAAAATGAGAATGAGAAAAAAAAGTAATGTGATTTGATTTGCAGTGGTGATTGGCACAATTTTGGGAATGAGTTTGGGCTTTAGGTAGAAGAAGAAAAAGCCAAAGAGAGAGAGAAAAAAAAAGCCAAAGCAGAGCCACAATAAGCGTTGAAGCAAGTTTAGCACATAAACCTAAAACCAAAACAAATAAAAAAAAGACTTTTTGCTTGTGTAATGATTCGAACCCTGTATCTTTGATGTACATTAAAAAAAATTTCATAAATCTCGTGTTTTTCAATTCTCCACTTTTCCTAATTGTTTTCTTGGAAAACAATGAAAACAAGTTTTTTTTTTGTTTTCAAAACTTGGCCTAATTTCATTTTCATTTTCCAAAAACATGTTTTCTGTTTCTTCAACCAAACATATTTTCCTTCACGTTTTCTATTTTCCACGAAAATGAAAATGGAAAACAGCTCTATTTTCATGAACCGATCTTAGTTTTTTCAAAAATTATTTTACAAAAATTATTTTTTTAAAGTCATTTTACGCGAATCAAATGAAACCTTATCTTTACTTTATCTTTATTCACGTGAACTTTCAAGTTCATGTATCATGTACTAAGTTCATAATTGTACCATGTACCGTAGGCATTATTAGGTAATATTGCTTTAACTTTTCATGCTTATATATATATATATATATATATATATATATATATATATATATATATATATTGAACTCCTTCGTGTTGAAGGAATCATCGATCATCAGACGAATCATAGTTCCTTCATCAAAACCTTTTAAGAAATATCAGTTTTCCAGTTGCGAAGCCAAAGGCTGACTAATTAGAAATTCCAGGTAAGAAGGCAATCCTCCCCACCCCAAAAACAAGGGACAGATAATGAAACTGCAGTGAGGTTGGAAGGAAGCTATTGATGGAAGAAGTCAAATGTCAACTGTCAAATCCTTTATCTTCCATGTTGGTTTTTTTTCCACCACCCCATTACATCTTCTGCGAGCAAATTCTTACAACTGTTAAATGAATCCCAATAG
This sequence comes from Heritiera fomes, assembly GCA_032173925.1. Taxonomy (NCBI): domain Eukaryota; kingdom Viridiplantae; phylum Streptophyta; class Magnoliopsida; order Malvales; family Malvaceae; genus Heritiera; species Heritiera fomes. Next base: position 7,544,298 of record JAPDPM010000004.1, on the reverse strand, counting down.
AGGTGAGAATGCAAAATGGCCGCTTGATGAACCAGCTCATCATTGCCCCTACCATCATTGATTAATTTTACTGGTTACTTTTTTCAATGTTTTGGAAGTCCCACTAGCAATTCAAGCTTCAACCAAATTAGTCTTGCACTAATAGACTAATGATAACTCTTCATTATCAAACAAATTAGTGTATGACTTTACATTCCATCAACAGCTTGCAAATAAGCAGCACAAAGCACACTCCACTCCTAAATTCTGTATAAACTGATAATAAAATCACAGAGATTATCAGATGTTACAACAGGAAGCATTTTGTTTTACATTTGATAGCTGCAAAGCAGGGAGGTCCACCACTAGAAAAAGAAGACTAAGTGGAACTACGAAAATCAGGAGAATATACTTGCAATAATAATATTTCACTAGCATAACCAAGAAAATATAACTTGGGTTCTTGCTTTAGCTTTGATACAAAAAAATTCAACACCCCCAAAGAAGAAAACAATTAAAATATGACAATTAGCATGGTTAGGAACTAGATTTTTTCTTTCATACACAAACCATGAAAAGAGTTACGCAATGTCCATGATCTAGGCTGAAATTGAGGGAAAATAAATTGTAGACCCGCTATGGGCTCTGAATCTGATTTTCAGCATTAACCAAAAGATTCGTAACCTGATATTTCTTCTTAGTTTTGCAACTAATTAATGAATGCAGAACTGACTTCTTCCTTCTTAACTTGGAAATCGACTATGAAATTAAATCACCAGCTAGCAACTTAGACAAGAAAGAATATATTCATTCATAACAGCATAAGCCAAGAAGTGTTGATTTTATTCAGCATGCTAGCACCACCCACGTTCCTACAATGAAATTAAAGTTTTCCCAGGACAGAAATTATGTCGACTCAAGTAGCTTCAAGTCCTCTATTGTATAAATTCCTAAGTGCCGGCTGCCGAGTCTTTCTAGATTGGCAATCCACAAGCAAGAGTTAAAGGAGCTCATTTTGAACTGATTTGACAGCATCCCAGCACTAAATATCAAGTTACTTAGAATCCATTAAGAACAAATGCTAATGTTACCAGGAAGCACAAAAGACTCCAAAAAAGAATAATATAAGAAAAAATTGATGCTTCAGAATCACTAATAATTCCAACTCCTACTTATAAAATGCCCAAGTTATTCCTACTTCTATAAATATAACATTGGGGGTTCAACCATTGCTGCAGGTTTCTTCTTACTCAGGGAGTTATTAACATAATAAGTGCAGGTTGCTTATATAACAGTGCGAAATATATATGCTTTCTGATAAGTCTTAGGGGGTTTAATACTTGAATTGGTATATTTAACTTAGCATAACAACCATTTTAAGTTTCTGAACTGTTTCTTTTAACCATAAACAGTTCTTCACTTTGTTTAAGATCAGGCCATAAGCAAAGGTGTGAAGTAGAAATTCAGGCGTTCAATTGAGACAAGATAAATGAACCACTACTTTCTTTATTCATGCCCATCTGTTCTGGGCCAGTTTTGTAGGCCTTTCAGCCTAGTCCTAACAAATTTTTTAGCCATAAAATTTGGAGAGATTCTTCCAACGTTTTCCTATTTGAATATTTGATTTAAAATTTTTGCGTTGAAATATTTTATTTAATAGTTAACATGTTGGAAAGACATAGATATTTTAGAATTAGATGAGTAAATGACTTTGAATAGGAATTTATAGAGGCAAAGAATACATATGGACGATCTAACATGATTTTAGATATTGGTTCATTAGCCTACCCCAATCTATTGGGATAAAGGCTCTAATGATGATGATGATGATGATGATGATGAATAGTTAACATGTTAAAAAAGTTGGATTTGATTTCTTCCATCCTCAGTTTGGAAAAAAAAAAAGAATCGACAGTGCCAAAAGGAATTAATTCGACTTAAGACAAGTTCATAGTCTAACCATCATAAATTATTAAGGAATGAGTAGTGTTTCACATTGGCGAGGTTGTGAGTAGATTTGTTTAAAGTTCGGCTCTCATCTAAATTTGAAAGTCTATTTGATTCTTGAAAGGGCTTAATAAGAATATGAAATTCATTAGATGATCTAGTTAAATAAATAAGATTCGGAAAAAAATCGTGTGAATCTTAGTTTCATCATTGAAAGTTTAGAACTAGTCTGATCCAACTTGATAGTGATTAATTAATTCATGATTGTTTACTTACTAATTATTATGTGATGTTTAATTATTTTTTATTTTTCGTTTGAAAAATTAATAGTACTTGAACGAATTTAACCGAGACTTTTTTTTTTATGTAAGAATATTGAACTTAAATAAAAAAATCAAATCCAAAAATCAAATCAAATTATAGAGAGTTGTTAAATGCAACGATATTTTTTCTCCTTCCAACCATATTAAAAAAGAAAAAAAAATTGTGGAGAAAGTGAAATGGTTGTATGGATAAAAAAATTGGTTGTATTTAGAAATTTTCCAAATTATATTTATATGCAGATGGAATTTATTAATATACTGTTTAAATTCAATTTAGATCAATATCAGGCTGATTTATGAACAATTCTAGCTAGCGATAAGATTAAGGGTGTCATTAAACGAAGTGAAAATGATTTAGTATCACATTTAAGTTCAATTTAAATAAAAAATTTGTACTTTGAAATTTGTTTCGAGCACAATTGAGTTTAATTTTGAAAAATAGATTTAATAGAATGCCCGAACTATTTAAGCTTAGTTCAATAGATTTAATTTCAGTTTGATAGATTTAATTTTTTAATTTTTTATCATATATTATAAGAACAAAATAATAAATTAATAATAAAATATAAAAATATATTAAAAAAATTTAATGAAGTTTTCAAATTAAATATTCAAATATTCATATTAAATTCAATTTATTATTTAAATTTAATTAAAAATAAATAAATTAAATTTAATTAATTATCAAATCAACGGAAATAACTTGTTAATATCTTTACTGCTTTCACTAATGAGTTGTGACTCAGTTGGTAACGCAGATTGAGTTTGTAAAAAGACTTTTCGGATTCGACTCCCACTAAATACACTTTTGGAGAGGAGTGAAGAGCCTTAACTGTGACTAAGCTCCGAGCAGAATTAATTTCAAACTGTTAAAACAGATAAAAATATATATAATTTACACAAAAAAATATTTTTACTGTTTTTTTTGGTCTGGACCATCTGATATCCCCATACCTTTGGTATAGGACTAATCCGAATTCGAGCCGGGCAGGACCCAAAGGGCGGCAAAGCTCTCCCTCAAGAGTTTTAACACAGCTGCATACCCAAAGACTCGAACTCGAGACCTCTGGTTAAACTAAAACAACCCCTACCAACTGATTTACGTGCTTTTGAGTCTCAATTAATTATTAAAAGTTTTAACACAGCTACATCTTTACTGATTTCGATCCTCGATGGGATGAGGCAATACGTCAAAAACTTATAAGAGCGATTAATTTCTTGACTTGGGCGCATGTGCATTTAACTTAAACCAACGCGTGCTTCATATTTCATGGTACATTTGTAACAGCCCACGGTGCAGCCCGATGTTTACTTTTGTGACAGCTTAGACTATTTAGTTCAATTCCAACAACCGAGGTTGTCTTATTGTTGTTGACATGATTTTCCAAAGATTTTCTTGACAACCTTGATTATTACTCACAACATCCTTCTTCCTTCCATTTTTCATTTGTTGTACTTCTTGTTGGCCAGTCGGGGTACATGAATTGGCACAATTCACAAACTTGAACAACCCCATCAATGCCACTTACATGGTAAACTTATAATTTTGTTTTAAAAAAATAGCAAATTTTGTTTACTAAATCTTGAATTTCCTAAATATTTAATATGGTAATTAATAGTGAAAGATCTTGATCTATAAAATTAATTCATCAAATGATGATGAAAAATTTTCGTTGCTTATAGGTAGTTTTGGAAAAATAATTAGTGAGTCCAATAAGTCTAATAGGAAATTGAAATTACAAAATTATTAGAGTAAAAATTGCACTCTTTTTTTTGGTCGAAATTATTCGGTATCCCCACACCATTCTGGTATAGGATTAATCCGGATTCGAGCCAGGCAAGACTCAAAGGGCGACAAAGCTCTTCCTCAAGAGTTTTAACATAGTTACCTAAGAAGCTACGATCTCTTTTTTTTTTTTTTACTTTGGGTGTGCTTGGTAGGATGAAAAAAATGAAAGAATAAAAAGAGGAGTGTTGAAAAGTATAAAAAAAATAAATTTTGTTAGTGCGTGGTAAGAAGAAAAAAGTGTGAGAAAAGAAAATAAAAAAGATTGTAATTTTCTTTTTTTATTAACAAAACTAGATCATTCCAAATTGAAAAGATTAGTAGAGAAAAATTGAGCAATGTGTGAATCAAGTATTTATAGTTACAAAACTATCCTTTATTTTTTTAATTTTATTTTGTTGTCATAGATCTTTCATGGTATAATGGTAGCTTAATATAATTTAATTTTCTTTTCTTCTATTTTTTAACTCTACCAAGCAATAAAAGGAAAGAAAATTATATATTCTTTCACATTTAACATTTTTCATTTTTTCTACCAAGCATACCTAAAAAAAATTAATGTTTTCTATCTCTACATTTTTCTATCCCTCTAATTTTTCATCTTTTCATTTTTCTTTCCATCTTACCAAGCAAAGGCTTTAAGTGTTGTGACATGTGTCCTGCCTCGATTTATGAATAAATAAACGATGATGTTGCTGTATAATTTAGTTTTGGATTATGAAGTAGTTAGAAATGGTAAAGAAAACTTCTTTTTTTTTGTGAAAATGCCTATTCTACTACTCATGTTGTTTTGTAATTTGCAGACTTTGATATGTTAAGGATGTTGTTTATTTTTCATTTGTTGTATTCAGAGATCTATAACACTATACTTTATATCTGACATATTTTGAGTTTAAAAGCACAAGTCTTATACATGTTTGTCAAGATGCCTAATTCAATACTTATGTTATTCCATAACTTAAAAGAGTTAAATTATCAATTTCATTAATACATAAATATATCTCATGCATCATCATCATCATCATCAAAACCTTTATCCTAATAGATTGGATTAGGCTACATGAATTGATGTGTGAACTCACGTTAAGTCATCAATATGAATTCTCCTCCTCTCATTCCTATCTTAGGTAATGTGTTCTTCCAACTCCAATGCCACCATATCTTTCCGAATGACTTCGTTCCAAGTCTTTTTCGATTTTCCTCTAACCTTGGCCATTTTTTCATCATTCATGGCCTCTACTCTCCTAACTGGAACATCTAAATGTCTATGTCGTATGTGTCCAAACCAATGTAAACGACTTTCACTTATCTTATCTTTGATAGGTACCACCCCAATCTTCTTATGGATGTTTTTGTTTCTCATTTTATACTTTCTTGTATATTCGCATATCCAACACAACGTTCGTCTTTTTGCTACACTTATTTTTTGTGTATGCTGTCTCTTTGTCGCCTAAAATTCACTACAATATAATAATGTTGGTTTAACAATTGTTCTATAAAACTTGTCTAGAATTTCTTTTATCGCAAAGCACACCTATAATGCTTCTCCACTTACTTTAGCTAGCCTAGATTCTATGGGTAATACATTAAATACATGAACATATATAATATAAAAAATTTATTCATAAATTCAAAAATAAAAATAATTGTTAGTCCTACAGCATCGCGCAGATAATATTCTAATATATATATTGAAAAAAAATGAAATTGAAGGTTTGAAATTATATATTAAGGTGTTTTTCTAACATTTTAAAAAATGATTTGGTCCTAATTCGACATTGTTGAAAAAAATGTAAGACAATAAGCAAAAATGTCAAACTATGCAAGACAAGGCTCTTGCTGGCTCTGTTAGTGTATGTCTTACAATCAATTGGATTTGGATTAAATAATTTTAAAAGGCCTAAAAGACCCAATATAGTTGGACTAAGGCTAAGGCCTTTTTAGGGTTTTTATTAAGAGGCACTATAAAAACAATATTAAGTCTAAAAGTTAGAGAGAAGAAGAGAATATTTTTTAGCCGTTTTGCCTCTTAGAGCTAGCACTCTCAGAAAACAATTCCCTTCGTCCTCCCTTTGCTTCTGATCACATCTTGTCTCAGGCAAAGGTCTTGTTTTGCATCCTACTCGTGTGGATACCGTTAGAGGGTTTCTCTCAGCTAGGAGTCTTGAGTTAACAATAAATCAAGGACTATTCGTGGGCTGCCATATTCAAAAGTCGAACATTCCTACACGAGTACACCAAAAGGTTAGATTCTATCTCGTAATTAATTTTGTTGCATAATCCTGGTGATTTTGGTTTTGTTGTTTTTAATCTGCTGCGTATTTTCGTGTATGACATGATAAACCGAGATAACGAAACCTTACAGTGGTATCCGAGCCAGTGTGCAAACGGCTTTCGGGATAGCGAATTCAATTCGTGGTGATGCTGTTTTATTGTAGTTGTTACAGATTTGATTTTAATTTTCAAAAATTCGTTTGGGCAACCTAAAATAATTGTAAGACAATTATAGATTTTAAAAAAAAACCCTGTAGGCAATCTTGTAGTTGCCACCCTTGCAAAAAAAAAATTTAATACTTGTTATTATTTTATTTAAAGTATATAAAATAAATTAGGATAAAAGTTATCCTGATAAGTGTTTTAAATAAAATATATCCTTTATTAAACTGGATAAGAGTTATCCAATAGTTTTGAGATTTTAATAAGATTAAAATTTCAAAAACATTATCTTGATAAAATTGTTTTAAAATAAAATATATCCTTTATTAAATTGGATAAGAGTTATCCAATAGTTTTGAGATTTTAATAAGATTAAAATTTCAAAAACATTATCTTGATAAAATTGTTTTAAAATAAAATATATATCCTGTATTAAATTGGAGAAGAGTTATCCAATAGTTTTAAGATTTTAATGAGATTAAAATTTCAAAAGGAATTATCTTAATAAAATTTTGTTTTAAAATAAATTATTTTCTATCTTAAATTGGATAACAGTTATCCAACACTTTTGATATTTTAATGAGATTAAAATTTCAAAAGGAGTTATCTTTATCAATTTTTTGTTTTAAAATAAAATATTTTAAAATGGATAAGAGTTATCCAATGGTTTTAAGATTTTAATAAGATTAAAATTTCAATTAAGCCCAAATTGAATTTTGAGAATTAAAATTAAATTAAAACAACCATTGATACCCATAATTAATTAAAATTAGATTAATTAAAATTAGATTTTAATTAGGAAGCATGCAAACTAATATGTGATATTGCTATGTATGCTTGATGCTTGATTCTTATGCAATATGGATGATTGCAGGGTGCATGGTTATGAGCCTAGGTTTACATGGGTTATAATTTATTTAAATAAATTTAAATTGGGCATGTGAGCCTTGATTTATTTGTAATTTATTTATGTAATAGTTACATAGATAAATTAGGATTATCTTGTAAAATGTACAACATTTGGAGCCAAGATGATTTGGAGCCAAGGCGAACCGAGGTGATGCTTGAAGGGAAATCGAGGAGAAGACATTTAGAAGTCTAGGTGAAAAGGCTTCCCGAGTTGATAGTGAGGGCTATTAGCTTGAGGAAAATAGTGGGAGTAATTTATTTAATTAAAAGACCATAATGAATGATTGTAATCATAATGTTACTTACTTGCATATTTTATGATTGTAGAATTATCATGGCAAACAACAATTTATCCCTTTGTCCTATCCTTGAGAAGGATAACAAGTTGGTTGGGGCAAACTTCTTAGACTGGTACAAAAATTTGAGGATAGTCCTCACTCAAGAAAAGAAGTTATATGTTCTAGAGCATGCGATCCCTGCTCAACCCTGACAGAATGCTTCCACTACTGATAAGCAAGCTTATCAAAAGCATTTGGATGATGCCATTGACGTATAGTGCCAGATGTTAGCTTCCATGAGTTCTGAACTCCAGAAGCAACATGAGAATATGAAACCGTTTGATATGATCGAACATCTCAAGGAAATGTTCCAAGAGCAAGCACGACACGAATGTTATGAGGTGTCTAAGGCACTCTTCTAGAGCAAGATAGTTGAGGGAGCTCCGATGCACACTCATGTACTTAATATGATTAGGTATATTGAGAGGCTGGAAGCACTGGGCTTCACCATGCATAAAGAGTTGTCAGTTGATCTCATCCTCCAATCCTTATCGAATAGCTATAGTTCGTTTGTGTTGCATTACAACATGAACAGTATGGAGAAGACACTGGTAGAATTGCTTAATATGTTGAGAACTGTTGAGCAGGACTTGAAGAAGTCAAGACCTACTTCTGTTATGGTGATTGACAAGACCAAATCTAAAGGCAAAGGCAGGCCTAAGGGTAAGCCCAAGCCCAAGGGTAACAAGAAGGAAAAGGCCAAGAAACTCAAGCCATCTGGTGGAGTTGCTAAAACAGAAAAATGCTTCCATTGCAGTAAGACTGGTCATTAGAAGCGAAATTGCATTGTGTACCTTGAGGAGCTGAAGAAAAAGAAAGGAAGTGAGACTTCCATCTCAGGTATATATATGATTGAGATAAATTTGTCTACTTCTTCATCTTGGGTATTAGATACTGGATGTGGTTCTCACATTTGCATGAATGTGCAGGGACTAACAAGGAGTAGAAAACTTGCCAAGGGCGAGGTGGTCCTACGAGTTGGAAATGGAGCAACGGTTGTTGCGTTAGCTGTAGGAACATTTAATTTATCATTGCCTTCGGGCCTAATTCTAGAACTTGATAATTGTTATTATGTTCCAGCAATTGCCAAGAACATTATTTATGTTTCTTGTTTGGACAAGAAAGGTTTTTCTTTTAAAATAATGAACAATAGTTGTTCAATTTACTTTAATAATATTTTCTATGGCAATGCTTCCATTATGAATGGATTGTATGTTCTAGATTTAGATAATCACATATACAGTGTTGATTCTAAGAGGTCAAAGGGTAATGAGATTAACCTTACATTCCTCTGGCATTGTAGACTTGGTCATATAAACGAGAAACGCATATCGAGGCTCCACAAAGAGGGACACTTAGATTCATTTGATTTTGAATCATATGATGTATGCGTATCTTGTTTGCTTGGTAAAATGACCAAGGCCCCTTTTACAAGAACAAGTGAAAGGGCTAGTGGTTTATTAGAGCTCATACATACAGATGTATGTGGTCCATTAACCACACAGGCTAGAGGAGGTTTCCAATACTTCATCACATTTACTGATGACTACAGTAGATATGGCTATGTTTATTTAATGAGACATAAGTCAGAATCCTTTGAAAAGTTCAAAGAATTCAAGAATGAAGTACAAAAACAGCTAGGCAAGAATATTAAGACACTCCGATCAGATCGCGGTGGAGAGTATTTGAGCTTAGAATTTATAGATCATCTAAAGGAGTGTGGAATAGTTCCACAACTCACTCCACCTGGTACACCTAAATGGAACGGTGTATCTGAGAGGAGGAATCGGACCTTGTTAGACATGGTTTGATCCATGATGAGTCTATCTGACCTCCCTGTCTTCTTTTGGGGTTATGCTTTAGAGATAGCAGCATTCACAGTAAATCGTGTTTCTACTAAAGCTGTTGAAAAGACACCACATGAGATGTGGATTGAAAAAAAGCCTAATCTGTCTTTTCTAAAGATGTGGGGTTGTGAGGCTTATGTCAAAAGACAAGTCTCAGACAAATTAGGACCCAAATATGATAAATGCATATTTGTGGGGTATCCTAAAGAGGCAAAAGGATACTATTTTTATAATCCCACAGAGCACAAAGTGTTTGTGGCTCGATACGGTGTTTTTCTAGAAAATGTCTTCCTTTTTAAAAGAACTAGTGGGAAGAAAATAGAGCTTGAAGAGGTTCAAGAACCACAAAATGTCACTGAACCTTTAGTGGAACAGGAGCAAGTCCCATAAGATGTTGTGGAACAGGAAGTAGCTCCAGAAACACAAGGCCTGCGTAGGTCTAATAGGATACGTCGAGAGCCTGAGAAGCTTAACCTTCTCACCACTCAGCACAACGACGTATTTCTTATGTAATGATGAGCCTACCACCTACGAAGAAGCAAGCTTCTCGAAGCTGGAACATTCGTTTTGATGAGACAATTAAAGAGTTTGGTTTCATCAAGAATGAAGATGAACCTTGTGTTTACAAAAAGTTTAGTGGGAGTGCTGTCATATTCCTAGTGCTATATGTGGATGACATACTACTCATAGGAAATGACATTCCTGCCCTACAATCTATCAAAACTTGGCTAGAGAATTTCTTCTCCATGAAAGACTTAAGAGAAGCAGCCTATATCCTTGGAATAAAGATCTATAGAGATAGATCGAGTAGGCTACTAGGTCTAAGTCAAAGTACATATATTGACAAAGTGTTGAAAAGGTTCAACGTAGAAGAATCTAAGAAAGGATTCTTACCTATGTCTCATGGCATTTATCTCCCAAAGGACATGTGTCCTAAAACATAAGATGAGAGAGATAAAATAGCTAAGATTCCATATGCTTCGGCTATTGGATCTATCATGTACGCCATGTTATGTACGAGGCTTGATGTTTCCCATGGTTTAAGCATGGCGAGTAGGTATCAAGCTGACCCAGGTGAGCGTCACTAGATAGCAGTTAAGAACATCCTTAAGTACTTAAGAAGGATTAAGGATGCTTTCTTAGTCTATGAAGGAGAAAACGAGCTCATTGTAAATGGTTACACTGATGCTAGTTTCTAGTCAGATAAGGATTACTTTAAGTCACAATCTGACTATGTGTTTTGCCTAAATGATGACACTGTTAAGTTGGAAAAGTTCTAAACAAGAGACAGTGGCCGATTTTACGATCAAGGCTGAGTATATATAGCTGCATTAGATGCAAATAAGGAAATTGTTTGGATCAAGAAGTTCATTACTAATCCATTGGTACTCTATTGTGACAACAATAGAGCCATTGAACAAGCTAAGAAATCTTGGTCTCACCAATGGTCCAAACAGATACTCAAGCCCTTCCATGATCGATTGGTTGTAGTGTAAGTGAGAGAATGTTAGTGTATGTGCTATGAGCTAATCGGATTTGGACTTATAGTACACTTAAGACATTGTGATTATTTATGTTATTTAATAATACATGGCAGGTATTTGTCATTATTGACTATATTTAATTTGATCAAGTCATAATCAAATGATAAAGTCCCTAGAATAGTGGATTTGTATAAAAGGAATCAAAGTAGTGACTTTGATAATGAGATCCTTATGATACAAAGAATACTATTCTTAAATATCCTTAGTCGTAGTATCACTGAGAAGGGACATCGGTGATACGGTAAGACTAACATGTGTTAGATTCCTTTGGGTGACTGATCTCGTAAGTCATGGATATGGTGATATCCAGATCGACACATGGGTGATCATTGTGAATGAATGCACTGGATTGACCCATCTTGAGAACTTTATGTGGATTGTTACATTGAGTGTCATTAGATGTTCTCAAATGGCAATGGTATATGTGATCCTTAGACTTGAGATCACCATGGTATCCTATGTGTGGATTGGTGTACTTTGATGCTGGTAAACATAGCTCAATAAGGGTTGCAAGTAAGATAGTAATTAGATACATCATGAATCATATGAGGTTATGAGTGATCAAGATAGGATTTGTCCCTCTTGGTAACAAGAGTCTATATCTCAAGGACTCTCAACAGAGATTAATGATTGAAAGTCTGTGGCCACAGTACAAATGAGATTTAAGATGAGATCTTGAATTCATTTGATTAAATCATTTATCTTAAGATTGAGAAACAATGGAGTTAAACTTTAATAGAGATGACACGTTCCATACTCTATGTTCAACTGAGATATTAGGTGACAAAAGGATCGAATTATACGGTAATTACTCATTGAAAGGTTGTCGTCAACTCACCGACATTTTCATTACTTGGGTAGCCACGATGCATTGCTAGATGCCAATCTTGGCTTGTGATTTATGAATGAGATTCTGAATCACTGCCAACGTAATGGAAACCTAAAAGGTCACACACAATAAGGGTATGACCAAGACAAGGTAATTGGAATTGGATCCATGTGATGAATCCTAGTACAAGTAGGATTCCTAGTGAGACTAGAATCCTGTTCCAACTATAATTCGGGATTTAATTAATAGTAAATTTAGCCCGAGATTACCAAAGGGTATTTTGGTCTTTTCAATTATAATGAGATTATAATTATGAATTATTAATTTAATAATTCATGGGCAGACCAAATTATTAATCCAAATGCATAACCAATTGGTTGTAGTGCAAGTGGGAGATTGTTAGTGTATGCCTTACAATCACTTGGATTTGGATTAAATAATTTTAAAAGGCCCAAAAGACCCAATATAGTTGGACTAAGGTTAAGGCCTTTTTAGGATTTTGTTAAGAGGCACTATAAAAACAATATTAAGTCTAAAAGTTAGAGAGAAGAAGAGAATATTTTTTAGCCGTTCTGCCTCTTAGAGCTAGCACTCTCAGAAAACAATTCCCTTCCTCCTCCCTTTGCTTCTGATCACATCTTGTCTCAGGCAAAGGTCTTGTTTTGCGTCCTACTCGTGTGGATACCATTAGAGGGCTTCTCTCAGCTAGGAGTCTTGAGTTAACGATAAATCAAGAACTGTTCGTGGGCTGCCATATTCAAAAGTCGAACATTCTTACACGAGTACACCAAAAGGTTAGATTTTATCCCGTAATTAATTTTGTTGCATAATCCTGGTGATTTTGGTTTTGTTGTTTTTAATTCGCTGTGTATTTTCGTGTATGACATGATAAACCGAGACAACGAAATCTTACAGGCTCTACCTATGAATTGCCTCTAATTGAATACCATGGAGAAAATATTGAGCATGCATACATACATACACAGTGGCAGAGCTAGAAAATTTATTTAGTGAAGGCTTTACTCATATATATTAAATTATAAAAAATAATAACAACAACAACAATATTAGTAATAATTAAAAAAATGAAAAATTTTGTATCTAGTCATAATTGTGAAAAAAAATTTTAATCGTATAAAATTTTATATTTTGAAAATTATGTACAATAATTTTGTCATCAATGTTTTGGAACACATTTTTTTAATGTACACAACTAATTTATCATTTAATCATTAATCTCTCATTTCGTTATATAAACAAGTTTTCAACATATTTATTGTTAAAAATACATTATATGTTGTTATAGTAATTGATAGAATCAGAATTAGCGTTTACAACAAATAAACTAATGAATACCCTTTTTCTTTTTTAATCTCCACCATTCTTACAATAAAATTGTAAATTCTTTTCAATTTTGAAAACTCAATGTTAGTATACATAAACTTAAACTTTATCTACCAAACGTTTTATTGAGAAAAATTGAATAAACTTGAATAAAATATATAATTATATTTATATAATATAAAGTTTTTTTGATGGTCAGTGGGGGCTTGAGCCTCCGTTCGCCCTTACATACATACATACATATATATATATATATATATATATATATATAAAATGAAGTTACCATATTAAATACAATAAAAATGGTATATAACTAGATAAATATAACATAAATATAGACTAAATTTACATACACTAAAATTTGAACGTGATATCTTAAAGTTTCATAAGACTCTTTTTTATCATTAAACTAATGCTCATTGACGTGCAAGGGCATGTATCTCTTTGTAAGCTTAATGGCATGCCCATAATTTCTATAAAGTACAGCATGTAAAAGCCATTTAAAAGCCACCGGTTTTCATCCCGTCTCTTCTTTTTGCCTTTCTTGTATTTTCTATAAGAGAAGTGAACTCATGATGTTGTCGTTGATTAAGTATTAATCCAGATAGAATATATATTTAATAAATATTTAAAAATTATGTGTTCAAAAAAAATTTAATTAAGTGTTTAATATCATTTTCCAGTGAATTACGATGGAAAGGATAACTTTTCTAAATCTTTTCCGACCAGTAGTTTATTTTGTCACTACACCAATGTTTTTTAATATACATAAAAATATATAGTAAATCTTTTTTTTCTTTTGAAGAAGTTAATGCTGAATTACTGATCAATCTTAAAGAAATGAAGGATCGGGCAATTCATTATTTGAAAAAAGAAAACATAAGCCAGAAACTTTATATAGAAGGAGAAAATATTTTCTGAAAATTGAAAACAAACGCAATTATGTTGACTGGCGACTGCTTGATTCCGATACAATAGTTACATTTAACATACTACCTGTTATTGCACAAAACAACAATAAAGATATGCTAATGTCGATGTTCGTACTTAGTCTCCACGTGTCTCCACGAAGCTTCTGTAAAACAAGAAAAGTCAGAGAGACGCAGGGGTGGTTCCTTGCGTAGACACTCCGATCCTTAAGTCAGCAAAAAGTTCTTCGATATTGGGAAGCGTAAAAGCCAGTAGTCAAAAATTAGAGAATAAAATTGTACCTGGGGGCCTATTTATAGGCCAATGTTCTAGGTAAATTGCTTAAGGATAATGACCTTATCTTGCTAAGAGTTTGTGTTCCAATATAACACAAATTCCTTGAAAATCAGGGGCTTCCGGAGCCTATCGCCGGCGAGAGACTCATACCACGTGGCGTGTTGTAGCGTGAGGGGTCTGTCGCTAGCGGGAGCCGAAACCGTGCGCCACGTGTCGCCATATGACTACAGGCGACGGACTGGGAATCTGTCGCCTGGCGGTAGGTATATGTGTGCCACGTGTCGCGTTATGATTCCAGAGTCTGTCGCCAGACGACAGGTATGATCACGCACTTTTACCTCTGTCGCCGATGGCCGCATGGAAGAGTGACTCTGTCGCCTAGCGACAGGTGTGATGCATTAAGCATTTATCGTCAAAGGCCACGTGGACCAGTGACTCCTTGCCACGCGGTAATTTTTGACGTCATTGGGCCTGGCCCAACACGGGTAGACTTTGTCATATCACTACCTTGAAAAGAAAGCATATAAATGCAAAGTACTAATCACCGAAGTTGCAACTAGCTGTCATCCAAATTTGATCATGCAGAGTTGAGACTAGCTTATTAGAATCATGGCAGGCCTGGCTTCAGTAACAGAGACTACCAGTAATTCATTTCATTTGATACAAGAAATTAAAACCGGTTTGACTTTTCAAACATGAAATTGGACAAATGCCAAATACGATTACTCTTGAAATTTGTAAAATCAGACACACTACAAGACAAATCACTTTTACTGGCAGTTATAAGTACCGGTAAAAGGCAAATCAATTGCCGGTAAAAACATTACCGGTGGTCAACTAACCGCCGATTGAGCACCGGTTAGGTGGATGTCGGTGAAGGACTGCCAGCAGTAATGTGCTCCAGTACTGGTAAAAGCTTGACAAATTACAGCATGATTTTTCCCGACGCTTTTAAAATGCTTTTAAAAATAAAAAGTTTTTACCTGCATTTTAAAGTACCGAAAAAAGTCCTATTTGAAATTTATATTTTTTATATTTATTGAGCTTTATTTTAAATTTATAAGTTTTTACCAACACTTTTAAGTGTCGGTAAAAGTCTTATTTAGAATTTAAAATTTTTATATTTATTAAATTTTATTTAGAATTAAAATTTTTATATTGATTAATTCTTTATGTTAATGTCATTGTTCATTGATAGTATAATAAAATGATTTTTATTCTTAATTCAATTTTTTTAATAAGTTAATAAATTGTTAATGCAATTTTTTGTTAATAAAACAATTCAATTCTCATAACCAACATAGACTTCATTCCAAAGACCAAATGTTTTTGAAGCACGGAGTTGACACAGAGCGCATCTCAAATCTCCCATTTGCTGCATCAAGGCTAACATTTAGAGCAACTTCAAATTTCAAAGGGCTGTTTTTCCGTTGCAGCACCAACATTTTAAGAAAAACTAACCAAATTAGAAAAACATGTATGTTTTTATTAGATTGTTGGTTTTGCCCACCTTCCTGCCTCTTATGTTGATTCGATGGGAAATAATCGGCATCATTTGTTCCTGCAGCCTTGGGAGAATTACTGGTTCTAGCACCACAATGACCCTTCCTTCCAATATATCCTGGATTAGGTTTTCTGTCACGCTTGTACTCTCTATAGCATAAGTAAACTCTTTCAGCCTTGATGTTTCCAAACAATTTCTCGGCAACATTGTTCTTTACCAGTACTGGCATGTGCTCAGATTCATCCCATAGATATAACCACAATTAAAGACAAGAATTAGAATTTCAGAGAACAAGATAATGTAAAATAAAGGAATTGTTAAAGAGCAGTCCTTATAGATAATGGGAAAAAATTTCAAAAGAAATGATGCAGGTCAAGAATAAATTTAATGTTTGTTTTCTCACTATTCTAAAAATAAAACTTGGAGGTGCACAAAGACAATGAATTTCAAACAAATCACTGACAAATCTCAACACCATTTCCTGAATCAGGAAAAAACAAAACAGACCATGGAAAGAGAAAGAAGAAACAACTGAAGGCCATGAAGTTAAGAACCAATATTAGCAAAAATAAATATATCACGAGATCGAAGACCCTGCAAATACATTGTATACATGAAATGCAAATATAAGTGATATGACAAAGTCTACTCGTATTAGGCCAGGCCCAATAGCGTCAGAAACTACCACATAGCAAAGACCAAATGGTCCACGTGTCCATCGGGGACAGAGGTGGGGCGCATCACACCTGTCGCTCGGCGACAGACACTTGGTCCGACGTGGCATTCGGCGAAAGATGCGGGGCGCGTCACACCTGTCGCTTGGCGAAAGCTCATAGTCCCACGTGGCATTCGGCGAAAGAGGTGAGGCGCGTCACACCTGTCGCTTATCGACAGGCTCTCTGGCCAACGAGGCATTCGGCAAAAGAGTTTGAGGTGAGTGATCATACCTATCGCCTACGACAGACTCGAGGTCTATCGCCTTCAATCATTAGGTAACACGTGGCGCTCTTACACCCATCGCCTGGCGACAGACCGACAGTCCGTCGCCTATAGCCATATAGCGACGTGTGGCTCTTGCCTCGGTTCCTGCTAGCGACAGACCCCTGACGCCCTCGGGTGCCACGTGTAGTGGGTCTCCCGCCGGCGACAGGCTCCAGAAGTCCCCGATCTTCAAGGAACTTGTGTTGTATTAGAACACAAACTCTTAAACAAGATAAGGTGATTATCCTTAAGCAATTAACCTAGAATGTTGGCCTATAAATAGGCCCCCAGGTACAATTTTATTCTCTAATTTTTGACCACTGGCTTTTACGCTTCCCAATATCTAAGAACTTTTTGCTGACTTAAGCATCAGAGTGTCTACGCAAGGAACCACCCCTGCGTCTCTCTGACTTTTTTTGTTTTACAGAAGCTTCCCGAAGACACGTGGAGACTAAGTAGGAGCATCGACGTCAGCATATCCTTATTGTTGTTTTGTGCAACAACAATAAGTTTACGTTTCACTATACATGCAATCACCCACCTAATATAAGTTTTGGTGTTAGTGATGTGTTCCTTCTTTGAACCAAAAAAAATCACCCACCCAATACACAAAAACAAGACATACATATGACTGGAAATGGAAATAACTAAAAGTGGTAACATCAATAAACCAAACTTCTCATGGAAGCTTGTCTTCTAATTCTTGGATTCTATAGGGGAATATGAACAGAATTCTGCTTCTTGAAATAATAAATGGCGCCACAAACTTGACCGCACGTATCCTTCCAATCCATTACTTTTTTATTTGCAGACGAAACTATTTTCAAAATTCATCAGATTGCTCAGGTCAACACAAAGAATAATATAAACTGCTCTCCTCTAGACACCATCTTTAACCATTTTAGCATAAACAATGAGGTAGCTCCATTACATGCACAAAAATAAGTGCATGAAGAAACCAATACCATAAAAGGCCTATATATCAAGCTGACTGCATGAAGGCGATCTGAGCTTTTCTCACAGTAGAGTGGAAGAGAGTTTTTCCCAACTGTAGACCTGCTACAGAGTATAGAGACATTCACTGTCTTATGAATTATTGACATTAAAAACCGTGGAAGAAATTGAAAGATATTTCCCATACCCATGTTCTGGATCCAAGGGGAACCACATATCCTGCAGTCAGGGCAAATAAGATCTTCTGTTAAATTATTGTCTCTCAATGTTTATAATCTCATTCTGATGAACATATTTTCATTCTCAGACTCGCGAATAGGCCTCCAAGTAATTGGCAGAAAAATTTCGCCAATAGAAGCACTAAATATTGCCTTACAGTGATTAGTCAGGCACAACACTTCTGCAAGTGAGGGACAATCTCTAATTCTGGAGAGTCACCTGTTCTGCAGTGATTAAACATATACATTACCCGAAAATGTTAGAACTTGAATGTTCAAACATGGGAAAAAACGTGAGTTAACATTCAAATATAACAACAATATAAAGAAAGGCTACAAAGCAAAAAGGTAAATAGGCAAAGGGAAAAAGCATGATCATATAGTTTCCTACTCATCCTTATCCGAGTTTTAAAACATACGAGTAAGAAACTTCTCATACAGCAAACAAACTCAATAATGTTATTCGAGTACAAGAAATTTCAGCTAGATTAAATAAAATGCAACAAGATATCCCAAAATATACGATAATGAAACGTGTATTAACAAAAATGATAAAATCGTAAATAAAAGATATAGATGGTTATTTTCAAATTCCTCAAAAAGCAAGTGCTAGAATCACATGAAACTTGACTATTCAGTAAAAAGTAGAAAGGAGAGGAAAGAGTACTTGACAGTCATTCGGTTCGACATTGTTAAAATATTTAATAAGAAAAAGAGACTTACCTACCGCAAGACTTGAAAAGGGAATGACGTATGACCTGACTTTGGAGTCTACTTCACTTGACTAGTGGCAGCTGATGTTTTTCCAGCTTTCTTTGAAGGTTGAGAGGTTGCAATATGTCCACCAACTTTCTTGCCATTTGCTATCGTAAATATATGATACTAATGCACTTTACTATACGGGAGTTCTTCAATAGCGGGATGAAATGATGCAATCGTTTTTCAATTTAGCATTACAAGTTTAAGCTCCATTTAGTAATATATGATTCACAATAAGCTATTAAATGAAACTAAAGTTTAATTCTATGAACAAAGCCATAAGACAATAACATTCTACTCAAGTCATAATTCTGTAAACAACAGTATCCAAAACTATGATCTACATATCTATTAGTCAATAGATCTCAATTCCTAAACTCTATAATTCAAGAAATTTAGTTTAGTTTTTTTTTTTGCTCAGTATTAACTCTCCTACCAAGTACAAAGTTTTTTTTTTTGCTCGCTCAAAATCTGATTTCATTAAAGTAATTGAATTCTACAATTGATAAATCATTGTGTAATAGGGTCATAAAACCAAAAAAACATAAACATATCCTAACAAAAAGCATTACACCCTTAACATATAGGACTCATTTGCTGTCACTAATAAGAAAAAAGAAATAAATCCAATCCACAGCTACCAATCCATAAATCAAAATTATCAAGTGCCCCAACAAACATACTCAGAAAAGCTTTTAAGTCATCTTCCTCTGCTTCAATAAAAGTCTGAAAATCTGAACCTTGTCTTCCAATTGCAACAATCAAAGCTAATAAAAATGTCAGTACAACAAGGTAGCAATACTACCATTGTTTTTAATCCACTTATTTATTTCATTTTTCTTTTTAACTTAATTTGCACCATCCAAGACAACACATGTAACATCCCAAATCCACCGTAATAACATAATATTTACTTATAAACTCCACTTACTTACCGGTTGGGCTGTCTGTGATGCTTAACAACTCCTAACGCTTTAATAAGAATTAGTACTCTTATTACTCGTACTAATAAAGAAATATAATTTGTTACATTAATTCTTTAAGATGTATATATATTCCCTTTTATTTAAAGTAGTACTGTACAATTTTACTAAATATATAAAAGAAAGTAATAGACCTTCGATATCGAATATCTGCTGACTCTAGCAGTCGATAATCTCTGGAAGGTAATTCTCTTAACTCAAGATCACAATCTGTGTAGTGGAAAATAAGGGGTGAGCGATAACAGGCTTAGTAAGAGAAGTGTATGCTGCTGTATAAATCAAAACTATATCCCCCCAAATATGTTTATTTTTCTTAACAATAAACCCAGTATGGAAAACAATGGATATAGTAAATAGTAAATAGGATTCAATAAATCCTCTCAGTAAACAGAAATCAGTAAGTTGAGACTAGGCATCACCCTACAAATACATCATACTCTCATCGTTCCCCCTCCCCCTTGCGAGAACAGAATAATCATCCCTACAGGGATACAGTAGATCTATGGCCACAATCTATAGGTGGTCCTCAGGTCCACTTGCCAGGTGACCTCGAGACCTCTGAGGACTTGGCAGGTCCATCAGACTTATAACTCATAATGCATGAAACTAGGGGCCTAAAGTCTCAAAAATCAAATTTATAGCTCAAAATACCTTTAAGAAACACATTTATGAATTTAAATCATTTAAATAAATAATAATTTCGAAAAGGTATTATTCTCATTTTCGTAGAGAAAATGGAAATTATAACCTGTTCACCCATGGTCAGCTCGCCCACTAAGGCTCGCCCATGGTCAACTCGCCAGTGTGGTGAATTAGTATTCGCCCGCCAACTTTTAACATTTAAAAACACGTTAAACTGGCTCGCCCATTTTGGCATTGCCCATAGTCAGTTCGCCCAAATGCGACACTTCCAGGGTCATTTCGCCCAAAATATCATAAAAGAGCTCGCCTCTCGTTGGCTCGCCTAGATTTCTATTAAAACACGGTCGCCCGCCCAAAACATCGTAAAAGGGATCGCCTGCCAAAACATCACAAAAGGGTTCGCCCACATTGGCTTGCCCGGATTTTAATAAAACAAGGGTCGCACGCCCCAAAACGTTATAAAAGGGTTAGTTCGCCCACCCTTTACTAGTTCGCCCAAAACTAACATAGGGGTCGGTTTTGTAGTTCGCCCAAATCACAACGATTATCAAACCAATGCATGTTAGAAAACAAAACAATTTCTCAATAATTTCTATAAAATTTAACTCCACAGGACATGCATTCACTTCACACACATCTCCCCTACCTCGTCTGATGAAGCCTTGCTTCCCGCTCGCCTTATCAATTCTCACTTCCCAACTGCAAAGTAAAATATTAATACAATTAATATTTTCTTTTCGAATTATTTCCTAAAATTATTACTATTTTTTCCTTTCAATTATTTGAGACACTTAGGCGAGATTTGAGACCAATCTATAGCTCACCATTCGCCCAACACAGCTCGCCATTCAAATATTGGCATATTCATGGGAGTTCGCCCAATGTTCTCGCCATTCATATTGGCTTATTCGTTGGAGCTCACCTAACATGGGAGCTCGCCCCCACTTCAACTCAACTCGCCATGCTCATAAATTTCAGTTCGCCATTTGTGGCTTTTATTCATAGATGGGCTCGCCCATGAATTGAATTAACACTTGTCGACCTCTTTATTTTCTACTCGCCTTATTGGCGATCACTAACATTCTACATGGGCGATCACAATAGTCGCCATTCTCGTCTTTTTGGGCGATCATTGGTCCTCGCCCATCCGACTATCATTCTGATTATCCATAAAGGTTGGCGAACATGGTATTGTCGAGTCATGCATTTCATTGAGCTCGCCTCATCCTTTGGGCGAGTACCTACTTTTGCTCGCCTATTTGGCAAGCAGTTGAATAATCACTTCACCCATCGTGTTTCTTATACATTCTAACAAGATTTAGCTACAACAAGGCTATATCTATGTTTATCACGTTGTAAAACATAGAAATTTAGTATTGAATATCAAGAGAACCATAGCAATATGGAACTCACCTTAACTGAGTTGCACTTCCAAAACTGAGTGCTTTTCTGCCTCACTTAGCTTTACTTCTCTTGTTCCTTAGCTCTTCAACACTGGAGAAAAGGTTTGGCTAACTGAAAGATAAAGTTTCATGGCTCATGTATGAGAGAAATGGAAGAAACGAGATTGAGCTTGCTGTAAACACAGTAAAGGCGAGAAGATTTTATAAGGAGATTAAGTTTGCTTCAGTCGATTTTCCTCATGCATTTCTTCTTATATAGCCATGTTAATCCTATTAGAACCTAACACTTGTTCCTTATCCCATTTTCTTTCATCATTACCTTGTCTTATAGCTCATTAAATGGTGAAGAAAATTGACAATTCAAGGGAATGGCAAGGTGAAATTTTTCATAGTTCATTAAATGGTGAAGACAATTCCAGCAAAAAAGGAACAGCTAGGGAAAGCCTCTTGCTGCAGTTTGGCTAAATTTTCTCTTCTTTTCTCCTTCCTCTCCACTTCCAGCCATTATTATTGACTTCTATCTTATTTATTCTTCATTTGTCTAACAACATTTATTCCCTTTCACACTTCAACTAATAAGATTTCTTTTGCATTCTTTTCAACCGAATGCTTTCTATGCATCTCTTAATTACTCAATCCTAATTCATATACACCATATTGTAAATAAAAATTTCATAATGTAAAGTAAGATTTCATATTCACATTGATTTAATCCCACTAAATAATTTAATTCTGTTATCCATCATTTACAATAGTCTAATACAGTATAATAAAATTAGGTCTCACAACACATTCTTTGAAGCAAACAGAATTGGTTAATAATTATGACCTAAAATCTGAAAGCATGGAATTCAATCCAACAATACAGAAAAGCTTTCAATTCATCTCCATTTAGATCAAGTCATACCATATAAAATTCATATCATTAAAAGGCAAAATAAGAAACTCACCTTGAAGAATAAAATCATTCAACATAGCCGATTTTCCTTGTATTCTACTGTACAAAGTGTAACGACTCGTTACCACATTTTTCCCTTTATTTTACAGAACTTATCCGGTTGGACTGTCTGTGATACTTCACTTGTACTTAATGTTAAACAATTTTACATAACATTGTTTATATTATACCCATCCCCTATCTTAATTAATTAGACAAGTAGTACTGTAGACATGTCTAAATAGAGAAAATAAATGATAGTACCTCATATATCTCAGTCAGTCTGTCACATTATCCTTTATGTGCAGCTGTAATCCACAACTATTGTATCTCACAATCATTAAAAACCTGAAATGTTTAAAATTAAGGGGTGAGCAAACCACGGCTCAGTAAGAGAGTTATATGTCACACTTGATATTCAGCTATCTATATGTTGAAAATGTTTTTCATTCTCCTTAAAATCTTCCTAGCTGGCTCTAGGCTCACATGTAAGAAGCATACTACAGTCAGCTAGGGATCCAAATAGAGTAAGGCAGGTATTTTAAAATACCTGACTTGTTCCGGAACTAGAAGCAACTGTAGAGAGTATTAAATCTATTTTTCTCAAAACGATATGACTTTCGTTTTTCCCACAGAGTAAACCATTTATTTCTTTTCACTTCAGTATCCTTTAAAACACGTGACAGTACAGTGATTTGTAAATATCCAATCATTGGATAAACACTTCTTTGATTATTTCTATCTTAGAAATAATTCTTATGTTATTCTTTTAGAATAAACATCTATTTCTCTTTTCAAATCAGTAACCGTATCGTACAGTTCAGTAAAACAATATATTCAGTATTCAGTAAAACAGTATCTCGATACGTTTCAGTCAGTAACAGTAAACAGTAGCTACCAATTCAGTAAATAGTATACGATAGCTTTCCGTTCAGTAAACAGTAAATGGTAGCTTTTAGTTTAGTAAAACAGTAATCAGTGGCTACCATTTCAGTGCACAATATAGTTCTGTAAACACAGTATTTTGGTATGGTTTTTCATCAGTAAACAGTAACCAGTGATCAGTACAGTAAACAATATAGTAAATAGTATTTCGGAAATCCTTTCAGTAAACAGTAATCATTGTATTAGACTAGGCATCAAATAAATCATGCTCTCATTGTTCCCTCAGGAACACAAGTCGTCCGCTTTTGGGGTGCACCCGTAGGCCATCGCCCCTCACGGCTATCTCGGCTATATCTATGGCCATAATCTATAGGTGGTCATCGGGTCCACTTGCCAGGTGACCTTGAGACCTCTGATGACTTGGCGGGTCCATCAGCCTTGTGACGCCTTGAGGTGCACCCGTTGGTCCATCGACCCGAGCTACCGCCCCAGGTAGGTCACGCAATTACATGAATAATAATGTATGAACTCAGGGCCTATAGTCTCAAAACAGTATAAACTGTACCATAGCCTTTATAGATTTTAAACACCGTAAATCAAATATCCATAAGGCTCACATGTAAACATAATCACCTTTATGAAATTTATAAAATAAATAACATTTTTCAAATTATTTCATAAAGGTATATATCATGTTTTTCATACGATGAAGATAGTTTGCAAAATCATCACTGAAAGTATAGAAGGGCAAAACTGTCTTTTTTCATAGTAAAACACATATGCACTTTTTTTCGCGCATTCAATAGAAAACATGGTTTTATAATTATCGGAATTTCAAACAATTCATTTTTATAATTTATGGAAATAAATTATTTACTTTCTAACTTTAAATTCCCGTCACCATGTTTTCTTCTAAAAACACGTGTAGAGACCTCTAGTCTCAAAATCATAGTTTTTTTCTTCATTTCTTAATCTTTATGGAATTTTCATAATTAATTATTTCCATAATTAAAACCGTAAAGGTTTTATGTAAAATCGAGTGAATATTTAAGAATATTTATAAAAATATTCACTTCAGTCTCTTTTTCATTTTCTTCACGTTTCACGTGAAATATCACCTACCGGGTGAATTTTCGGTGATTTCTTTTTTACCATTCACGAAAACATGAATATTTTAAAATTAAATATCACTATATTCATGTTTTATGAAATTTACTTGATTTCTCGATTTTCGTACCTGAAATCTATTCACGTGAAATCAAATCATTTATTATGATTTTCGTTGATTTTCGATAAATTTCAGTAATTTTTCGATATTTTTTCGGCAGTATAACGACTGCCGATTTGGCTAGCCTCCTGCACGAAAAATACAGTTTATATTTCTCAACCGGTATTTCACCACAATTTAAAACCGATAAATCACCACAAATTTCAATACCAATAATTATAAATTGCATTTATAAATTAAATGCATAATTTAAAATATGTGGCCGAATATCCTTACCGGTCGCACATGTCTCCCTTACCTGTTTCGGGTCGGCGACTGCCTCTCGAAGGTCGTGCCCATGTTCACCTCGCCCGATTCCATCGGCTTGGTCATCAAGAAAATTTTCTGGAATTTAAATTCTAAAATTTAGAATTTTTCCATAATTATTTAAATAAATAAATTATTTAAATAATTTAACTCTTTCCGGAATTTCTTACCGATTCCCGTAATTCTTGAGTTTTTGAGTTTTCGGTATTTCCTAAAGTTCCCGAAATTTTTGAAGTCTAGAAATTTCCTTTTTCTCTCTCCTTTTTCTTCCTTTTTTCTCGTTTCTTTTCTTTTCTTTTTCTTTTTCCTTTTTCTTTTCTTTTTCTTTTTCCTTGGTCTAACCGGTTCAGACCAGTCAGACCGGCTCTACCTTCCTCACCGCCGGTTCTCCTCCGGTGGCCGGTTCTTCGACGGTTCGGTGGCTCAACAGCTGGCCGGCATTGAGACGAACTTGCCGGTGGCCTCAGCTCGGCCTGGATCGGCGGCACGGCGGCGGATCTACTCGGTTTTGCCTCAGTTTCTTCTCCTCCTTCGTCGGCCTTCCTCTGCCGTTTCCTGCCTCACAGGTGGCTTCCCACGTCTTCCTCTTCCTCCGGCGAAGCTTCGGTTGTAGTGGCGGCGATCGGTTTGGCCGGCACTGCCACTTTCTCTTCTCTTCTCCTTCTCGGCTTCCGTTGGGTTTCCGCCTCTGTTTCTTTCTTTTCGACGTCGGTGACCTCTCCCTTCTTCTGGCCGGTGGAGTTCTCTACCTCTCCCTGGCCTCCTCTCACCGGCAGCGGCACTGGTTCCTGCCGTCGGTCCCTTCTGTTTTGGGAAGGGATTAGGCTCTGTCCCGATTCCTTCTCTTCTTCTTTTTTTAATTTTATATTATATTTATAAACTATATTATAATATAATATTCATATTATATTATATAGTATTCTACTATATAATATTATATGGATATGTATATATATTTATACTTTAAATCATGTATATATATATACATATCTATACACAAAATATAAAATACTAATTTGTATTTCCTTTGTATACATCTTCATTTATTATATTCTTTCCTTATTTTCTTATTTAATTTGGATTTCCATTATCCAAATTAAATTTCCTCCATTATTCAGTTTTTCATAATTCCTCATCTTATACTTATCTCCGATTTAATTTTCCTTCACACCATTTTCTTAATTCGTTCCTTTCTCAATTCTCAGAATTTTCACCAATATCCCGCTCTCACAATTTTATTTATTTATTTGCTTTAATATTAATTTCCAATAATTAAAAATTTTACGGTTATCACATTCTCCCCACCTTAAGAAATTCGATCCTCCGAATTTAACTTAAGTCCAAAGGTGGTATATGCCATATAATTACGACCTTTGACTTTTAAGTCATCCTCCAAGTAATACTGTCAGTACACTTTCAACATCAAGAGTACTTTAGACCACTACATGCTATCTTTCATCATATATATCTACACTCCCGTAAGTTCATTCATCAAATTAGGAGTCATTCATTTCATTCCTCTTTTCACATAAGAGTCTACACACAGTATTTTTCCTATCACAGCTGATCTATGCTGTTCATCATCCATTTTTCTCACTTAGTGCCAAGTCGATATAGTTTAAAACTATCAATTACACATGCCAGTCAGTTATATGTAATTGTCCCAGTAGCTTATACATCTCATGCACACGCTCTCTCAATGTATCTTCAAGCGTTTCAATATTACATTAAGATATTTACATCAGTACGGAGCAATGCTATCAGTACACTTGGGATCTCCAAGCCTTTTGCTATTCTCATTAAGCATATGGCAACTTAGAGACTCCCATCACATGTAATGCTCACTGGAACTGTACATATACATCTCCACTGTTTCTCACTCATACTGGGACTAAGGCACTAGAGAATAGAAGATTCCGATAATGGAAAGTGATTCTATTTAGTTCATCAGTCTTTAATCACTTCCATATCATCATTTCTCTTTTGGACTCTTTATTGTCCACAATATTCCTTTTATCAAGGCTGCATCTCACTTGCAGACTTTACTATGGATCATCTCTTACAGTCATAGATCATAAGACAATCATTTCTCTCTATATTTCTTTTTATGTAGTTTGGTCATTCGATGATTGAATCCTCAATTATCCATTTAATCATCACATTATCTATACACTTCCACCACTTATCATTTCAAGGTGGTTATGTGTATGTATAACACTTTTCTACTTAGATATTGGCAGTAAACATATCGTTCCTCTTACTCTTTTGAGTACCATTACTTTCACTTGTCAAATTTGGCTTGATTTTACATCTAGCCACTGTCATGTGATAACCAACCTGAAATTACTTTTAGTCTTTATTTTGGGAGCTACTCTATGTTCCCTACTTATCATTTCAGTCGGTTTTTTTTAAGTGGTATGGTACTCTACAATTAAAATCTTTTAACATTCCGCATACCATCTTTTCTTCACCCTTATTCATTTACCGACTTTAATTTCTTTAATTATATCTTATCTATAGAGCAGCTAATCCCATCACTCTTCTATATATTGGCATTAGTATCTAGCTAGACTCATTATTTCTATATCTCGATCATTACCTCACTATCATTGACAGATTCACTGTCATTCTGTCAATCCGAGATTATACATCTCATAAAGAGATACTGTTTAGCCAAATCTCTTATTTGCCAATCTTAGCCCAAGTTTGCAGTCTTTGAGACTTTCAAGGGTCATATCATCATGCTGCTCATGTTTCATTTGTACTTTAGGCTCTATTAATATCTCCTCTATTTATTCATGTACGGATGCCTCATTTCTTAGGCTTATATACTTCACAAGGCAACTCATTAACCTTGTAACCTCAATAGGAACTCGTAAAAATTCACTCCGAGTTCTAATCATCATCTTATGGACATTAGTCTCCAATCTTTTATCTAAGGACGCTTTATACTGAGGCTAATCTTACTAACTCCTCATGTATCTCTGATCAAATCAATAAAGCTTCCATTTTCATGTAGATGAATACTTGTTGTTCATGAGAACTTTATTAGATGGTAAACATTTACTATATCACTTTCATTCATCTACATATCGAGGTCATCTGTATTTCTCTCGTTTACACTTATACAGACAACTTCATTATTCTCAATTTCACTATCTGTGTTTTCGTCATTCAGACCTTTACACATGAATTCCATTATTCACACAGTTTCTAGAGTTATTTTCTTAAGCTTTTCGGATTCTTTCTATATTCTCCTATATAAGCTTAGAATTAAATTTCATATTCACAATCGAGTCCATGTTAGCTCAATTTTTCCAATCTATACAACTCTGAAAATTTTATTAAGAATCACATTCGATACTTTCTTTAATCACACATCTCTTATCATTTCGGACATCTCATCTTTATGTCCTGTCATTTTTACTGTGTATTCTCAAGGCAGAGACATTTACTATTCAAATCATTTTGACACACATTCTACCTTGATTTCATTATTCACTCATTTACAGTACTCCATACAGTACATCAAGTTGCAATGCATATCTCAAATGGTCCGGTTCTATAATTAAATATTCATTTCACTTTTCATAATATTCACGGTCCCGTAATAATTATCCGAGTTGATACACTCATAATTCAGGCCCTCATAATCAATAACCGGATTAATCATCTTGCAACATCCCACTACACTCTTATCGGATCGCATCATATAAGGCCTCGGCCCGTCCGCCGTCCGCCTGTACACATCTGTACTATCCTTTTGAGACTGCCCAGCCCTTCCACTGGGTCACCCCTCAAGGATCTATCGTGAGGTCCAGCCCGTTTACTAGGTCACTCACAGTTGCGTCCGAAATCTAAGTGTCAATGGAATCAGTAATAGGGATCGCTATATACATATGACATCCTCTATACCATTAATAACTCCATGATCATCAATGGATTCAAGATCTATTTAGTTTATCACAATTCAGACTTTGCCCAACATAGGGGCATTTTTATCATTTTGACATTTATTCCTTTCTCCTCAGTATACATTTGAATCAATGAACTGATCATTTATGTGCTGATAGTATCCTTTCTCATACTTATATCAGCAATTTAAGATCTTGTTTGATTTCGACAGGGAAGTCCACTACATTCCATAATTGGATTATTCTACTTGAAATTCAGTTTTATATCATCAATTTCTCTGTCAAATCAATCAATTCCAACCTCTGTAGGTCTATTCTGACTCCCAGTAAAATTTCAGAGGCAGGGGTATTTTGGTTAAAAATTTTCTCTCTTCAAATTACCCTCAATCGGTGATCTTAAAGTCTATTTAATGATGATATTTCATTCCCTTCCTTTATATCATCATTTTCAGGTCTCAGTTCGATTTAGATAGAAAAGTACTGGGGGGTCCTCACCAAGTGCTTTCGGTTCCTTATCGAACAGGCTTTCATTTAGATTATAAGAATCACCAATTTTTTTTGGTAATTTCTGAGCCTATTATTTCTTTAACATTCTCAATTTATACTTTCTCACTCCCTTTAATTTATTTTTTTCAATTTACAATCATTTATTTTCTCTATGTATTCAGACGACACAGTACTACTAGGGATGTTTAATGCTTTTCTTTCTAAAAGTATCCACAGACATCAGGTCAACCATGCTCTGATACCATTTAATCTCTAACGACCCGTTACCACATTTTTTCTTTCATTTTACACAACTTATCCGGTTGGGCTGTCTGTAATACTTCACTTGTACTTAATGTTAAACAATTTTACATAACATTGTTTATATTATACACATCCCCTATCTTAATTAATTAGACAAGTAGTACTGTAGACATGTCTAAATAGAGAAAATAAATGATAATACCTCATATATCTCAGTCAGTCTGTCACATTGTCTTTTATGTGCAGCTGTAATCCACAACTATTGTATCTCACAATCATTAAAAACCTGAAATGTTTAAAATTAAGGGTTGAGCAAACCACGGCTCAGTAAGAGAGTTATATGTCACACTTAATATTTAGCTATTTATATGCTGAAAATATTTTTCATTCTCTTTAAAATCTTCCTAGCTGGCTCTAGGCTCACATGTAGGAAGCATACTACAGTCGGCTAGGGATCTAGATAGAGTAAGGCAGGTATTTTAAAATACCTGACTTGTTCCGGAACCTAGAAGCAACTGTAGAGAGTATTAAATCCATTTTTCTCAAAGCGATATGACTTTCATTTTTCCCACAGAGTAAACCATTTATTTCTTTTCACTTCAGTATCCTTTAAAACACGTGACAGTACAGTGATTTGTAAATATCCAATCATTGGATAAACACTTCTTTGATTATTTCTATGTTAGAAATAATTCTTATGTTATTCTTTTAGAATAAACATCTATTTCTCTTTTCAAATCAGTAACCGTATCGTACAGTTCAGTAAAACAATATATTCAGTATTTAGTAAAACAGTATCTTGATACGGTTCAGTCAGTAACAGTAAACAGTAGCTACCAATTCAGTAAATAGTATCCGGTAGCTTTCCGTTCAGTAAACAGTAAATGGTAGCTTTTAGTTTAGTAAAACAGTAATCAATGGCTACCATTTCAGTGCACAATACAGTACTGTCAACACAATATTTTGGTACGATTTTTCATCAGTAAACAGTAACCAGTGATCAGTACAGTAAACAGTACAGTAAATAGAATTCCGTAAATCCTTTCAGTAAACAGTAATCATTGTGTGAGACTAGGCATCAAATAAATCATGCTCTCATTGTTCCCTCAGAAACACAAGTAGTCTGCTTTTGGGGTGCACCCGTAGGCCATCGCCCCTCACGACTATCTCAGCTATATCTATGGCCATAATTTATAAGTGGTCCTCGGGTCCACTTGCCAGGTGACCTCGAGACCTCGATGACTTGGCGGGTCCATTAGCCTTGTGACGCCTTGAGGTGCACCCGTTGGTCTATCGACCCGACCCACCGCCCCAGGTGGGTCACGCAATTACATGAATTATAATGCATGAACTCAAGGCCTATAGTCTCAAAACAGTATAAACCGTACCATAGCCTTTATAGATTTTAAACACCGTAAATCAAATATCCATAAGGCTCACATGTGAACATAATCACCTTTATGAAATTTATAAAATAAATAACATTTTTCAAATTATTTCATAAAGGTATATATCATGTTTTTCATACGATGAAGACAGTTTGCAAAATCATCACTGAAAGTATAGAAGGGCAAAACTGTCTTTTTCCACAGTAAAACACATATGCACGCTTTTCCCTGCATTCAATAGAAAACATGGTTTTATAATTATCGGAATTTCAAACAATTCATTTTTATAATTTATGGAAATAAGTTATTTACTTTCTAACTTTAAAATCCCATCACCATGTTTTCTTCTAAAAACACGTGTAGAGACCTCTAGTCTCAAAATCATAATTTTTTTTCTTCATTTCTTAACCTTTATGAAATTTTCATAATTAATTATTTCCATAATTAAAACCGTAAAGGTTTTATGTAAAATCGAGTGAATATTTAAGAATATTTATAAAAATATTCACTTCAGTCTCTTTTTCATTTTCATCTCGTTTTACGTGAAATATCACCTACCGGGTGAATTTTCGGTGATTTCCTTTTTACCATTCACGAAAACATGAATATTTTAAAATTAAATATCACTGTATTCATGTTTTATGAAATTTATTTGATTTCTCGATTTTCGTACCTGAAATCGATTCACGTGAAATCAGATCATTTATTATGATTTTCGGTGATTTCGGTAAATTTCAGTAATTTTTCGATAATTTTTCGGCAGTACAACGGCTGCTGATTTGGCTAGCCTCCAGCACGAAGAATACAATTTATTTTCTCAACCGGTATTTTACCACAATTTAAAACCGATAAATCACCACAAATTTCAAAACCAATCATTATAAATTGCATTTATAAATTAAATGCATAATTTAAAACATATGGCTGAATATCTTTACAGGCCGCACATGTCTCCCTTACCTGTTTCGGGTCGGCGACTGCCTCTCAAAGGTCGTGCCCGTGTTCACCTCGCCCGATTCCATCGGTTCGATCATCAAGAAAATTTTCTGGAATTTAAATTCTAAAATTTAAAATTTTTTCATAATTATTTAAATAAATAAATTATTTAAATAATTTAACACTTTCCGAGATTTCTTACCGATTCCCGTAATTCTCGAGTTTCCGAGTTTTCGGGATTTCCCAAAAATTTTCGAAATTTTCGAAGTCCGAAAATTTCCTTTTTCTCTCTCCTTTTTCTTTCTTTTTTCTCTTTTCTTTTTCTTTTTCCTTTTTCTTTTCTTTTTCTTTTTCCTTTTTTCCTTGGTATGACCGGTTCAGACTAGTCAGACCAGCTCTACCTTCCTCACCGCCGGTTCTCCTCCGGTGGCCGATTGTCCGGCGGTTCGGTGGCTCAGCAGTTGGCCGGCATTGAGACGAACTTGTCGGTGGCCTCAGCTCGGCCTGGATCGGCGGCACGGCGGCGGATCTACTCGGTTTCTTCTCCTCCTCCGTCGGCCTTCCTCCGTCGTTCCTCGCCTCACAGGTGGCTTCCCACGTTTTCGTCTTCCTCCGGTGAAGCTTCGGTTGCAGTGGCGGCGACCGGTTTGGCTGGCACTGCCACTTTCTCTTCTCTTCTCCTTCTCGGCTTTCGCCGGGTTTCCACCTCTGTTTCTTTCTTTTTGACGCCGGCGACCTCTCCCTTCTTCTGGCCGATGGCGTTCTCTACCTCTCCCTGGCCTCCTCTCGTCGGCGGCGGCACTGGTTGCTGTCGTTGGTCCCTTCTGTTTTGGGAAGGGATCAGGCTCTGTCCCGATTCCTTCTCTTCTTCTTCTTCTTTTTTTTATTTTATATTATATTTATAAACTATATTATAAATATAATATTAATATTATATTATATAGTATTCTACTACATAATATTATATAGATATGTATATATATATATTTATATTTTAAATCATGTATATATATACACATATCTATACACAAAATATAAAATACTAATTTGTATTTCCTTTGTATACATCTTCATTTATTATATTCTTTCCTCATTTTCTTATTTAATTTGGATTTCCATTATCCAAATTAAATTTCCTCCATTCTTCAGTTTTCCATAATTCCTCATCTTATACTTATCTCCGATTTAATTTTCCTTCACACTATTTTCTTAATTCGTTCCTTTCTCAATTCTCAGAATTTTCAACAATATCCCGCTATCACAATTTTATTTATTTATTTGCTTTAATATTAATTTTCAATAATTGAAAAATTTACGGTTATCACACAAAGTCTAGTTCACCTTGTATTCCAATTTTTGAAATTGATTTGTTGGTCTATTCTGGAGTCAAGCAAGATATAAAGCTTAAATATATACCAGAAACCCAGTTGTCTCCAACTTATAGTGATCTAACATAGCATATGCTTGAGGTGGATGTCAAAGCCACCAAATTAAACAAACTAAAATGTAAAAGTCTAATGTGTTTTAATTGATTAAACTAATGTATGCTACCACCAAACAAAATATGAACTTAGGAACTGATTAAAAAACTTGGACTTTCAAATTCTTCTTTGATTTTTTATACCCCTCAAGCTCGTATACTGTAACATCCCGTTACAACATTTTTCACGTATTTCCATACAACTTAACCGGTTGGGCTGTCTGCGATGCCATTAACATTCAACAGTAACAGTGATAAATGATAAACATTTATCTATTAATTATGGAATATGAAATTTCTTTTCATTATTCCTTTAATCTGACATCCCCTATTAACCTTTATTTCACTAAGGTAGTACTGTATACATATGTCTGAAATGTAAAAGAGAAGAGACTGTACCTGTCACATTTAACATTTCATGCCTCAGTGCTTTAAGCATAGCTATACTCATCTGAGAGTTAATTCTCTCAACTCCGTGTACTTCTTATCTGTGGAGTTAAAAACAAAGGGGTGAGCGATTCATACGCTCAGTAAAGGAAATATATGCTGCTTTAAAATAAGCAAAACTATATATCACAACACATTTATTCTTTTCTTAATAATAACCCAGAAGAAAAGACAATGGATATATAGTAAACAACTCTCTTAAAACACCATTCAAATCACTGGCTAACAGTTTACTTTAAAATGTAGTAAACACTATATAAGATTTCAACAAATCTTCACAGTAAACAGAAATTGATAAGTTGAGACTAGGCAATAAATAAATCATGCTATCATCGTTCCCCTTCTTCCTTGCGAGAACGAAATCTGCCGCTTTTGGGGTGCACCCGTAGGCTATCGCCCCTCACGGCTATCTCAGATCTATGGCCATAATCTATAGTGGTCCTCGGGTCCACTTGCCAAGTGACCTCGAGACTGCTGATGACTTGGCGGGTCCATCAGCCCTGTGACGCTCTGAGGTGCACTTCTTGGTCCATCGACTGAGCCACCGCCCCAGGCGGGTCACGCAATAGTAATGCATGAACTAGAGGCCTAACGTCTCAAAATCAAATTATATCACACGAAAAACCTTTAAGGAAATCATTTCATAATGTCATCGTTTTCTTTCCAAAAAGGTTTTAAAAACAGCCCGCAATCTCACTGAATTCTGTGTGAGAAAGGCACGGGTTAAACTGACTCGCCATGGCTAGTTCGCCCATGGTCAACTCACCCATTGGTCAACTCGCCCAAAAACATAATGAAAACAATTCATTTTTCGTTAAGAAAATTTGGAAAAGCGAAACCTATTCGCCATGGTTGACTCGCCTGATATGGCTCGCCCATGACAGTTCGCCCAACGCGGAGAACTTGTGTTCGCCTGCCCTCTTGCTTTTAAAATCCGAAAGCAAACTGGCTCGCCCTCAGTGGCTCGCCCAGTAATCAACTCGCCAAAGGTTTCATATTTCTATTTTGAAAATATTTAAAATAATTTCATTTTCTTTCGTTTAGGAATTTACACTTTAAAACCGTTCTCCAGAGTCAGCTAGCCCTTCACGGCTCGCCCCTGACTAACTCGACAAAACGGTGAATTAGTATTCGCTCACCACCTAGCTGTTCAAAACAGAACTGTCTCGTTGATTGCGGTTCGCCCGCCTTATATTTAAAACAAAGGGTCGTTCGCCCGCCCTTAAAAACTAGAAAAAGTGTATAAAAATTATAAAAGAGCTTGGCTCGCCCGCCATTACCAATTCGCCCATCATAAAATACAAGGGCTCGCCTGCCCTGTATCAGTTCACCCAAAACAGCATAAGGGTCGGCTTTTAGCTCGCCCGTATCAAAAATAATTATCAAATAACTTTCCTCAAACAATGCATGTCAGAAAACAAAGCATTTAACTTATTGTTTTCATAAAATTTACTCCACAGGACATGCATCACTTCACACACATCTCCCTTACCTGTTAGAAACGAAGCCTTGCTTCGCCCTGCTCTCTGTTCGCCCATAGCCATTCCCAATTATCGGCTGCAAATTATATAAATTCCATTAATATTTTCTTTATATATATTTTTCCATTACTTGGGCGAAATTGAAATAAATCAAATGACTACTTGCCCAACTGAGCTTCACTAATTCGCCCAGACGAGCTCGCCATTCACCATATGGCTACCACGTGGCATATCGCCCGCCAACACTCACCGTAGGTTTGTGAGTTCGCCCAACATTCAACTCACGAGGCCTGCATTGGCTTAATTGTGGGAGTTCGCCCACAATACCAATTTGCCCAACGCCTCTGCATTTGAGCTCGCCACACACACAGATTTCTTATCAGAAGTGAGCTCGCCCATGAACTAAACTATCATTGGGCGACCTAGCCCACATGAACAACAACATTGGCGAGTTCATCATTTCCTACTCACCTCATTGGCGATTACAAACTTTCAACACGGGCGATCAACATAGTCGCCATTGTCGTCACTTATTCCATTATTTTCCTTGTTTTCATATTCTCTAAGGATCTAACTAAAAACAAAACGGTATCTATGTTTATTACTTCATAAAACATAGAAATCTATCATTGAGCATCAAGAACACCTCAGAAATATGAAACTCACCTTAACCAACTGCACTTCCAGAATAGGTTATTTTCTGTCTCACGTTGGCCTCCTTTGCTTATTCTTTTAGCTCAACCAACTAAGAAGGAAAGGTTTGCAAGCAGGTTTATGTGTTTAGCCAACTTAAGGAAAAAGCTTAGTAGATCAAACATGGCAGAGAAATGGAAGAAACAGAGAAATGGCTTTCGTGAAGAAGCTGGAGTTGGCTAACTCGATTTTCCTCACTTGTTTCTTCTTATATAGCTCAGCTTATCCAATCCAACTCTACCACCCGTCCCTTATCTGCTTCTTTCATCATTTCCACGTCTTAACAAGCATTAAAAATTGTGGAAAAACTACAACAAAAGCAACGGCTATAAGAAGCCATTCTCTGCAAAATTTGACTTACTTCACTTGCCATTAATTGTCTAAACCGAGAAGCCAATGGCGTGAAGTCCACAGCCTCTTTTCTTGACTTACTGCACCTTTATCTTATCCCTCAACCAATAAGGCTGGCGCCTTTTTTTTTGACTTTAGCATTCTATCAATTAATTGTCTTCAACTGTGGGGCGTCCAAAGTCAATTTTTGCTGCACGGTTCTGATTTATTATTTCATTCTGTTCGTGCTAATTTCAGCTCGCCTAGTCAAGCAGAAACCATAGTTCGCCCGACTTACTATCATATGGGCGATCAACAGTCCTCGCCACGTTGGGCTATCATCCAAAGAAATTCAATTGGCTAACACATTAGTCAATAAGATGAATATTCATACTTGCCCTCAACAATTGGCCATAAGCTTTTATCTTACTCGCCCTTTGGCGAACTGTGCCATATACTTGCCCATAATCACCATTGGGCGATCACCAGTTATGGCTCAATTTGCCAACTTGCTCTGATTCACGCAACACATTGGCGAACTCACCTATTCGCCCACGCCTCGTCCAACTCGCCATCAACATTAGCGATCACTTCTTACTCGCCCACTGGCGAGCTATTCGTACTCGACTCTAGTGTTTTTCACAAAAATTGATCTCTTCTCATTTTAAATTAAGAATCTTTTCACTTAAGTGAAATCAACATTCACTATTTATTGAAATTCCATTTTCAATTTTATGGAATTAGAGTCTACAATAGGGCTGAGAAAAAAAACCGTAAAAACCGAAAAACCGGTTCGAACCGGGATGTTCGGATCGGATCGGATCGGGTTTTATAAAATTCGGATCGGATTCGGATATACAATATTATCAACCTCACACAAATTCGGATCGGATCGGGTTATTCCGAATGGGCCCCGAATATCCGAATTAACCCGAATTAAAAAAAACCCAATTTAAAATTGACTTAAGCCCAAATCAAATGCTGGACTCTCAATCTCTCACTGTCACCCGAAGAAGCCCAACTTTACTCCAAAGTTTGCCAAAGCCCTTAGCCGGTTAGCCCACAATAATACAATATTACAAGTCTAGTGATTTACAATTAATCAATCAATTACGAATTTACGATTAACAATACAATAGAAAGGGCGGCAGCAGGAGCAGGAGGCGGCAGCCTTTTTTTTTTAGAAAGTTTGAGTTGAATTGAGACTAAAAACATAAAAAAGAAGTCACAACAACTCACAACTGTTACTGTTAGCCATAGCTCGTCAGACTTAGGTCACAAACAACTTCACAACTCAGTGAACTCACGACAACACCACTCAGGCACTCACAAAGTCACAAGGCAGTAGCACTAAGAGACAAGACAAGAGTCTAAGACAGTGAAGAGTGAAGAAGACAAGACACAGTGACACACCGACGGCTTTTTCTTAGCCCTTTGACCTTTCGCCCTTTCCTCTTGGCTCTTTCGACTCTCACGATCTCACTCTCCCAAACTCTCACACAGCCACAAACCCATAGTCTCAACAGTCACCCTCAACCACCCGGCACCCGCTCAAGCTTAGATCCATCGATCAACCATCGCCCAAAAGCAGCGTCGCTCATCCGCGACGTCCCAGGCCCATCGATCATCGTCCATCACCCAGCAGCAGCGTGACAACGTCGCTCCTCCCTGACCCATTGGCCATCACCCAACAGCAACGTTGTTCATTCCTTCACTCCTTTGTAGCTCAAATCCACAGATCTAGCCTTCTTCTTCCAATAGACAACAGATCATAAAGGTAATCCCATTTATTTTACTTACATTCTACTTTTATAGCTCCTGTAAAATTAAGTCTTTGATTATGCCTCGATATTAATATATTATTGTCTACTGATGTGTTATTTGGTTTTTGTAAATTTAAGTCTTCCTAAATCATTTTTCCCCCAATTTACTTGCTTTTGTAGTTTTGTTGTTCACTATTGCATCATGAATGGAACAAAGTTGATTACTCTCGTATCTCATAAATTTAATTTTATAAATCTATCTTTAAAAAAATTATTTTCTTATATCATAAATTTCATCTTATTTATTCTAAAATTTGAATTTGATAGCTCAAAATTAATATACTAGTTTATCATTACTTTGTTCTTGTATGTGATCTTCAAATGATTAGTTTAGTAACACTGGTCACTATATAAATATAACTTTTTTATAATTAATAAGTCATGTAACATGTTATATTTGGCTATTGTCTAGGTAGCTCATAGCTGGATGGAATCACTAGCATCAAGTATTCCCACTGATAGCAATACTCCACATGAGAGTCAAAGTGGTGAAACTCCAATTGCTGGACAAGCAAGAAAAAGGACAAATGATGAAGCAAATGCCCCTTCCAATGTCCCATCTAATGCTGCTAAGAAACCACCTAGTGGAAAATTGGGATCTATGACATCCAAGGTATGGGAAAATTTTACTAAGTTGCCTTCTAGCAATAAAGCTGATCAAAAAGCCTCATGCAATTATTGTGGTAAAATCATGAAGTGTCCTAGTATAAATGGTACTACAGTCTTGCGTAACCACACAAATAGATGTCCAAAATTCCCTTTGAATAAGCTTGATGAGAACCAAAAAACCTTAATGTTTAAAGCTTTATCTGGTGATGACACTGGGAGTGGTAGTGGTTCAATTGTTACATGGAAATTTGATCAAGAAGCTTGTAGAAAATATTGTGCTAGGATGATTGTTTCAGATGAGTTACCCTTTAGGATGGTTGAGCATGAGGGATTTCGAGACTTTTGTAATATTATGCAACCTCGATTTCAAGTTCCTTCGAGATTCACCATAGCTAATGATTGTTATGACTTGTTTTTGAGTGAGAAAGAGAAGCTTTTTATGTACTTAAAAAGATCAAAGCTAAGAGTTTGTCTTACTACTGACATTTGGACTTCTAGGCAAAATCTTAGTTATATGTGTCTTACGGTACATTTCATTGATCAAGAGTGGAAACTACACAAGCGAATCTTGAGTTTCACTCCAATTCCTAGCCATTCCGGTGAGGTAATTGGAAAATGTATTGAGAAGAATTTGCTTGAATGGGGAATAGATAAAGTTCTCACTATCACAGTAGATAATGCAAGTGCAAATGATCTTGCTATCCAATATGTAAAAAGAAGACTTAATAATTGGAAGGGTAGTATTTTAAAGAGTGAGCATTTGCATATGAGGTGTTGTGCACACATTTTTAGTCTTACTGTGAAAGAGGGTTTGAAAGATTTAGATGATTCAATTTTTCGAATTCGTTCTGCTGTGAGATATGTGAGGTCATCTCCCGCAAGGTTACAAAGATTCAAGATTTGTGTGGAGCAAGAAAAAATAACAAGTAAGAGCCTTGTTTGTTTAGATGTTGAAACTAGGTGGAATTCAACTTTTTTGATGTGGGAGGCTGCTTTGAAGTTTCAAACAGCTTTTGATAGATTAGAGGAACAAGATGACAAGTATAGAGTAGAGCTTAGTGCAGAAAAAAATAGGGGTTTGCCTACTGGAGATGATTGGGATTATGTTTGTGGATTGTTACCTTTTTTGAAAAGCTTTTATGATTCCACTTTGCGTGTCTCTGCTTCTTTGTATGTCACTAGTAACAATTACTTTCATGTGGTGTTTGGTGTTGGTATGCAAATTAAAGACAAATTAAATGATCCAAATCCAAATATCAAGCTAATGGCTTCTCGAATGAAACAAAAGTTTGAGAAATATTGGGGAAATGTAAAGAACCTCAATCCCTTGTTATTCATTGCTGTCATTTTAGATCCTAGACGCAAGATGGATTATGCTTTGTTTGTCATTGATGAGGTTTTTGATGAAGAAAAAGCTGCTGAATTGGGTAATCGGATAAAAGTCACCTTAAATGCTTTGTTTGAGCATTATGCTTCTACTGTTGGTAATTCTAGTGAAGGAGCAAGTGCTAGTTCTCAAGCACCAATGAAGTTAGAGGAAGTTGTTGATGTTAATGATGCAGAGGCATACGTCTTGTCAAAATACAAAAGGAGAAGGGCAGAATCACAATCCAAAGAGGGAAAGACAGAATTGGAAAGATATTTAGAAGATGTATATGAGCAAGATGACAAGAACTTTGATATTTTGCTTTGGTGGAAGGTAAACGGTTGCAAATATCCAGTTCTTGCTGCGATTGCGAGAGATATATTAGCCATTCCTGTATCTACTGTTGCCTCCGAGTCGGCTTTTAGCACTGGAGGGCGTATCCTTGACCCATTTCGTAGTTCTCTAACTCCGAAAATGGTTGAGGCTCTTATATGCACACAAAATTGGCTAAAATCTACTCCTGTGTCGATTGAAAATGAAGAAAGTTTGGATGTTTGGGAAGACATGGAATGCAGTAAGTATTTATAACTTAATTGGATATATTTATACTATTCTGCTCATTATTCATTCATTCCTTTAAGTGATTTTATGAATTTTTTTATGTATATATTTGTAGATTTAAAGGAGCTTGTCCTTAATGAAACAAGAATGGTCATTGATGATTGAGTTGAAGAGTGGAAGTGGGAAGGTAATTTGATTTCATTTTCTATTATTCATTATAATTCTTTTTTTTCTCTTTTATATTGTGAAAATTCTTTGTTATTTTTTTTTTAGGAAATTGAAGATGGAAGGGACTTGACAACAACAATTCCGTTGCATTTGCATATGAAATTCAGTTTGCAATTTTTTGTTTTTTATTTCATGAGTGGAAATTGGGATGTTGTCTTGTAGTTGTATTTTCGGATAGTTATTCTGATTTGAACTTGACTTCGGATTGTTATATGATATCTAGTAGCCTAGTAGGTTGATATATTTTGGTTCTTTGTTGACCATTAAAGAACTGTGGTTGTTTTCTGTTTGAGTATATTATGAAGTTAATAACTTAATATCTATGTCTTGGAATTATTATTTGATTGTTTGAGCATAGATAGACTAGATATTCTATAAATTGTTCATGGAATAGTTAATGGAGATCACAGAAATATTTGGTGAAGATTTCCTTTGACTGATGCATGTGAAAACTCAGCTTAGTTTCTGCTGTCATTTTTGTGCAAGCTGCATGGTGACTCAGCTCGGATTGTGGTGTCATTGCAAGAACTTAACCGGCTGAAGTCATGCAAATGATTGCTTGCAACGAGGAAGACAGTGAGCAAATGGAGGTGGGTTTCCTCTTGTTTTCCTGTTTTTCCTTCCCACTACTTCATAATGTAATTTGGGTTCCTTCTGTTTTCTCCTCTCAGTGAACAAAAGATGGGAGTAGATGATGGATTGAGGATTGTGGAGTGCTTGAGAGGAAGGCTTCTTGCTGAGAGACAAGCTTCAAAGATTGCAAAAGAAGATGCTGAACTCATGGGCACTAAAGTCAGATTTTTAGGTATTCAACATTTATTATTGTAATCTTAGTTTCAATATCCTAAAGAAATGAGATTTTTAGGTATTCAGCATTGGATAATAAGTTTTGTACGTTGTCTTTGTTTGATTCAATATTTCTTTGTTAGTCTCATTGATTGGTGTAAGTTTAATTAAAGTGAGTTTATCTGTGGAAAATTTCAGATCAGTTTGTGGGGATTGTGTTTTAATGCTGTGATTGAAATGGTGAAATGGGGAATTTTTGGTTAATTGGTTTTGTTGGATTAGGATATTTTCATGGAAGCTTTAGGAAATGTTAAAGCTTGAGACTATCATGAATACATCTTTTTGCTGTTTGATCCTTTTGGTTTTTGCATGTCATCTTGTATGATGCATAATGACATAATGATGAAATAATTTGGGGAGCTTTAGATCAATTTGATTTATTTTTAGCCTTTTTTTTTGCTATTGAGTGGTAAAATTGTGTTTTAAAGGTTAATTTTGAGGTACATAGCATGTTAATGCTTTTTTATTTAATTCTTCATTTATTTCTACTATTTACTTATTGCAAGTCTTCTAGGTGTTATCAAACTAGACTGATTTTTTAAGAATTTAAATTTATATAGCTGCCTTGCACGTTTTCCTTACTTTTGAATGCAGTGATGCTAGTTGGTTTCAGTTGGATTGCTAGGGCTTCAGCATTGGAGTTTTTGAAATGTTGAGACCTAAACTAACATAAGCCAGGTTGAAGTATCAAGAATGAAAACACCTCTTGTTCCACTTGCGACCTTGATTGGTCGAGAGCTGAGGAACGAGAAAGTTGAGAAGCCTTTTGTGAAGTTTGGACAGTCTGCTTTGGCCAAAAAAGGAGAAGATTACTTTCTGGTTAAACCTGATTGTCAGAGGGTTCCCAGGAATCCAGCAAGCAACATCTTTTTCAGTATTTACGGTATTCTCTTCCGCCTTCCACCCACTCCTTACTCTCATTCAGGGTGTTGGCTTGTCATCTTAAATAGCACGTAATGGATTCCTCTTGTTTGATTATGTAGAAGTGAAGAACAAAAAAAAGTGAATTTGGATTGTGATGTGACATTAATTTTGATGCTTGTTGTAGAGATTCCTAATATTGGTTTTATTGGCAGATTTTTGATGGGCATAACGGTATATCTGCTGCCATTTTTGCAAAGGAGAACTTATTGGGTAATATCTTGAGTGCAATTCCACAAGGCATCAGTAGGGAGGAGTGGCTTCAAGCCCTTCCTCGGGCTCTAGTTGCAGGATTTGTGAAAACGGACATTGAATTTCAGCAGAAAGGCATGTATTCATATCTATTTCATCACACTTGCTTTCTTTCAGTCAAATTCTGCTGCATGCTTATCTTTGTAGTCATGTATATTGATGACAGGAGAAACTTCTGGGACAACAGTTACATTTGTTGTAATTGATGGATGAACTGTCACTGTTGCATCTGTTGGTGATTCTCGATGTATATTGACACCCAAGGGGATGTAGTTTCTCTCCTAACCGTAGATCACAGGCTAGAAGAGAATATGGAAGAAAGGGAGCGTGTCTCGGCCAGTGGCGGTGAAGTAGGAAGACTTAATGTTTTCGGGGGCAATGAGGTATTCTACTCTTACAATGAGAGGACTTTCTCTTCTTTTTCTTTTTCAGGTGGGGTGAACTGGATATGAATACATGCCTTTCT
This sequence comes from Heritiera fomes, assembly GCA_032173925.1. Classification (NCBI taxonomy): domain Eukaryota; kingdom Viridiplantae; phylum Streptophyta; class Magnoliopsida; order Malvales; family Malvaceae; genus Heritiera; species Heritiera fomes. The sequence goes on along the minus strand of JAPDPM010000004.1, from coordinate 7,500,519 downwards.
TATTGCTGATGCATTTATTAATTTTCTTCTGAGCATTCAAACCTTGAAACTTCTCTTTGTTTTGGCTTAGTTGTCAAATGCTGGAGGACGACTTATTATTGCTTCGGATGGTATTTGGGATGCTTTGTCTTCAGACATGGCTGCCAAGTCTTGTCGAGGTTTACCAGCAGACCTTGCTGCAAAACTGGTTGTTAAGGTGATATCCAAACTGGTATTTTTTCTCCTTGTATTATCCACTCAATTTGCATTGCTATTAATTCTTCTCTTAATGCTTCTCTTAGGAAGCTCTGAGGTCAAGGGGCCTAAAGGATGATACAACCTCCCTGGTTGTTGATATTATTCCTTGCGACCTGCCTGTGCTACCTCCTACACCAAGGAAGAAGCAGAATGTGCTCAGTTCTTTTCTTTTTGGGAAGAGATTGCAGAACTCTACAAACAAGACTACAAGTAAACTTTCTGCCGTTGGAGAGTTCATCACAAATGTGCCTAGTTTGGAAGAATCAGAGCATTCAAGAATTAGAGCAGTCAAGTCAAGTTCTTCCGACCATGGTGCAGTTTCTAGTGTGTCATACACAAGTAGTTCTTCAGTACTAAAGACCCAGAAGAATCTGCTTCCAGGTCTCAAAATGCAGTTTCAGAAATATCAAGAAATGTGGAGGAAAATGCATTGAACACCACTGCATCTGTAATTCTGCTCAAGGAAGCACATAGACATAGGAAAGTAATGGTTGCAAACTGATGCATTACAGCCTACATCATATAGGTAAAGTCGTAAAGAACTAAAGATGAGTCCTAAAGTGTAGAGATGTGATGTTATTGTTACTGATGTAGCCTATGTATGCTTGTTTCTTTGGAAGGAATTCTGCTTGCTGAACTGTTTGCTGTGAGCATGCACTGCTACTTACTTATAGAAAGGACCTTCTTTAATTTTCCACCAACTTTTTTGCAAAATTTATATGTTTTAAGCAGTTAAAGATACAGCAATTTTTATTTAATCTTTTTCCTCATATATTTTTTGTTTTCTTTAACTGCATGCTACTAAATCCCTTTCTTTATTTGAATATAAGTGCATGGAGTTGGCTTTTGCACAAGTTGCTAATCCCTTCCTCCCCTCTTTATGTAAATTCTATCATATGCCACTGCTTACCTTATATGTGTGTGCTTCTAGAAAAAATGATATTCTTTTGGTCATTTTCAACTATGATTAGCTTAAAAAATGGCATACTGTTTCTCCCCCATTCAATCTTCCTTGATATATCTCCTTTTCTGTGTAACATGTCCATGTAGATATAGCCGAGGAGCATTCATAAAAATAATTGTCACTTAGTCATGGCATGCTTCAATTTAGTTTTCACAGTGCCTTTATACCTTTCCATGTATGACGTGTTAAAATAGATTAATGCAATCTAGGCAGTCTTGTAGCTTCTTGGTGGCTGCTAACGAAATATTTGTCGATTACTAACTGTATTATGGATGTTAAACTTTTATTTTCTGGTTTATGTATATGCTTTTTGTTCTGTTACATTGCATTCTAGATATATTTTTTGTACTCGTGTGAGATGCTTGTGGAAAGATTGTCGACTTCTAATTTGTCATGCTCTTTTCAAGTACACTTCCGTTTAATGCCTTATGTCGTATTCTCATGATTTTACTTAGCATTGATGATGTATGTTAAATTGTGTGACATCTTCAATAATGTTTTTGACGATAACAACTGCTAGTTTGTCGGATTGTATAGGGTTTGCACACATGCTTTGGTGAATTCGAGTATGTTTCCATTGGTCTATCTTGGTGACAACCAGAAAATAGGGCATCAGTATGAGTCTGCAGATGGGCTAAAATGCAGTTTATGCACTCTTATTTTCCAATCAGCCCTTCTTCAGTTCCATGCACCTGCAGTGCTAGTGTTAGCATGTTGTTTTTGCTTACAATTATCCATTTTTACTCATTTTGTTTTAATTCAGTTTACAAGGCATCGTAGGCATGTTTGTTGCTGCCTGCTGGTGCTGTTGAGGAAAAAAACCCGCGGTATCCGATCCGATCCGATCCGATTGAGTGCGGATCGGATATATCCGGATATTAGAGGGTGTCGGATACGGATACGGATCGGTTGGCTAATATCCGAATAGGTTCGGATCGGATAAAAAATAACCGAAAATCCGATCCGAACCGATCCGAATGCACCCCTAGTCTACAATAGTGTAGAATCGGATCTTACATATACACTTAGGCTTATCCAATTCGGATTAGTGATCCTATACACAGCTATAGTTTATATGTTGGACTAATCCAGAGAAGGAAATAATGAACCATAAATTCAGTTCTCATTTACAAAAATTTTCACTTTTTCCCTCTTTACACCTTATTTTCCTCAACATTGGTACTGTTCATTAAATCTATTGTCCACAAGTAGGAGTTTCTACAGATCCAAATATAAGATGAGTAGATTTGCCTTCAAAATTAGGATTTCATTTTATTATAAAACCCTAAATTAAATCTACGAGCAAGTACGAATACAAGATTGAGAGAGTTAAAATAAAAAAGGAAAACTGTTAAACCTATTGTTAGCAAATAGGTTTAGATCCAATAAACGATGAGCAGATATGCCTCTAAAATTAACATATCCTTTTATTATAAAGCCCCATATTAACTCTACAAGCAAGAAATAAGCGCACGTTCTCTTCAAAGAACAAGGAGTAAGAAGATTCAGAAAATATCAAAAACCTAATATTCATTGAATTACCTTGCTAGCGAAATGCTGGTGGCGGTGGCAAGAGGAGTCGGCGATTGCGAAGATGACAATGACGATCGTAAGAGTCTGAGATTCAAAAGTTTGGGCATGTGTTTCAAATATTAGGAAAATTATCTTGAAATCTTATAGGAGAAAGTGTAATTTGAGAGAGATTTTGCTTGATTTCAAGAGCTAGGATTTGATTTTCTAGTTTTCGGTAAAAAGAGAGATAAGGGAGATCAGATGATGGAGATGAAGGTTGAGTTATACAAAATATAAGAGAAAACAAAAGAAAAATAAAAAATAATAATAAAAAGAGAGAGAATCGTCCGTTATTAGGGTTAAAGTGCCTTCGAAATATTAGTAATTACTTGTAGACTTATTTTTGCCGGTAATATAGTATATATTTCGGCGGTTTTCGAAACCGCCGAAAATATTGTGCCCTTAAAACTACAGTATTTTGTAGCGACACCATATTGTATGTTGTGCATGTATTCGTTAAGACATGTTTGGGCTTCAAAGATTCAAACTGGTTAGTTGTTTTCCTGTTTAATATAGGTTGGAAAAAGGCATTTTAGTTCCTCAACATGGGGTTGACCTGGGACATTGATAGAGGCACCAGCCAGCTGCGAAAAATGACAGTGAAAGAGTGGATGGTTTTGGCAGTGAAGTGGCGTGGCAGAGGCTGCCGCAGCCTGCAAGGCCAATCATGAGAACTGACAGCAATACTTATTGGGAGGTAGCTGTACTTCATGTACATTATCAGATTAACATAATGATGATTAGTATGCTTGGTTTGGTCCCGTTTGGAAATTGTTCCCCTAGGCTAGCTGGATCCCCTACTTTTGGTTCGTGTTGATTCTTCTGCGAACTGCAGTGGCAGTGCCAGACTGGCAGTGCCACACCTTTCTGTGCAATATTGAGGGGCGTGGCCATCATGGAACCCAACTAGATTTTCTTTCATAATTCATATCCTCGAAAGAAAAGGAAAATATCTAATCAGGTAATCTCCTGTTTCGTGGTCACAACATTACAGCATGTTTCCCTTTTTCTTTTTAAAATTCCCTTTTTTGGGTAAAAGCTTATGTATTGAATTTCTGAAAAGCTACTTTCTAGTTTCTAGAGACGATTGATTGATGATGATGATGATGATGCCTTGGGAACGATTTTTTCTTTTCCCCAAACATTTATCATTTGCCTCTTTGCTCTGTTTGATGATAACCATAATTAATAAGCATTCACACTTGGATAATATGAGTTTGCAAGTTTCAAAGAAAATATGAAGGGGTGCAAATCGTAAACTAAAACAATATCAATTCAATTTAATGGAGAATGACAAAGTTTAGCAATGGTGCCACACTCTTTAAGATTGCAAGGAATAAATCATTGATAATCTATGAGTTGGATGGAGCTAAAATGGGGCAAAAGGATAGAAAATATAAATGCATAATAATTGCCAATGTCATAATACCATAACCCATTCCCATTGCCCATCAAAATGTACCCTTTGCATGGGCCATGTTATTTTGTTGAAGGCTTATATTCAAAAACCTTCCTTTTGCAAACGTAAATGGAATTTTGCATTTGGAATAGAATAATCTAGAATTGAGAATGGCCAGCTAGATAAACCCTATTTATCACTAACAAATGAAAAATCTATTGTGCAATAACAAAAAAAACGAAACCCAAACAAGATCTTACGCTTTGAAGCCTCTACCACTAACCTTAAAAATGATGAATATGACAACTCACTCTTATCACATCAATGAAGATCACTGCCCCAGAAAAGCCGGAAAATTGAAAATGAAAGGAGAAAAAAAAATAAAAAAGGCATCTAAGCCTAAAGATGCTCAATCGTACATATGTCCATTTAACACATAAATGTGACACCTCATTTTTACTCTTTTTGAGGATTTTTGCTACCTAAGTGTGAACTGGCCTGACTGCTGGCACTGGCAAACCAAGAAAACATGTGGAACTTGCTCTGACACTGCTGTAGTTCAAGCACTTTCCTCCATTTGATGCAATCCCATTCTCGATTGGAGTCTCAGCAATTGAACGATTTACAATTGAATGATTTACAATTGAATCTTCAATAATAGGATCAATGTTGTCTTTAAGCAAAGTTTCAACAATGTTACTCTTATGCTCATGCTCGGCATTGTTGTCAAAATCGTTGCTGTCAAAAACATTGACTTGAGCCTCCTCTTCCTTTGCTTCTTCCTGGTCACTGACATGATCCTCAATATCATCAGTCTCGTCGGTGTCATCCAAGGGCACAAGATGCAACGTTAAACGACCATTGGATCGGTGAGCCCGGAAATATTCATGGTGTCTCACCTTCTCTTCTCTAAGAATCAGCCGACCATCGTTGGTGTAATACCTTTTCAGCTCCCAAGGCATATGATAAGGCAGATTCTCGGTGCCAGCAAGCGACGGTATTGGTGGAGGAAACTCTCTCTTCATCTTCCCCCTCCCGCACCGCTCTTCTCGCTTCCCGCGACTTTGATTGCAGACCCCAGAATAACACTCATCAAAATCCTTAACCCCACCACCATCGCCATCACAAACCTCTTCGTTATTGTCGAGATCAAAGCAACTCTCCATGCCAATGTAATCGCCAATCAAAGAAGAAGCCAATGGAGACACAACGCTTGAAGTCATCATACAAGAACTACAGTGCTTTTCGGTTTGGTTCTTCTTCGGACATATGGTCAAGGCCTCAAGACCAAGATGTATCTCTGATGATGATGGTACAGTTGAAAATCTCTGGGGCTGCATATCAAAAGAAAAAAGGTATTCTGGTTTTGGGTTTTCTTTCCTTTTCCTTTCAAGCCAAACAAAACTAGAATTGCATGAAGAGAAATTGAGAGAGATGATTGTAATTAGGTTATAAATAAGAAGGGGAAATATCAAATATGGTATGAAATGAAAAGAGTTTGGAATCCAGGAGAGGGGTCGAAGAGAGGGAAAGATATGACAGCTAAGACAGTGACGTCAATATTGGTTTCATAGTTTTGCAACTTTCTGCTACCTGTTTTTTAAGAAACAAAAAAAGAAAATTAATTAATTAATCAACAAATACATATCATATATTTTTAGTATTTGAAACATTGAATAATTCCATCGAGGAAGAAAAACAAGTAGATGAGGAGCATCTGTCTTTGGCACACGTGGAGATAATTTTTACACGTGTGATCTCAGTATATTTTACCACCTCCGCCTGAGTTTTATTCCAATATGTATAGCTAATTTACAAACAAAATTATACATATAAAAAATCAGTTTTGATTGGCAAAGCCAAGAAATTAAGACTAGCAATATTAATTATTGATGATGACAATACTCTCCAATGATTGTAGTATTTTAATTGTAAAATATACTAATCAAGCGGCCATGAAAATTAAATTAATAATAAAACAAAAAGAAACATTCGAACCGTGTTTCTCCTGCAAACTGATGATCATTGTAGTATTTTTGTATTTGACGATCATCCGGAAAACGAAAAGGTTTCGGCAGAAAGAGAACGTACCAATATTAAAACCCAAGTTTTTTGCATTTGAATTAATTGAAACTCCTTCCAAACCCTAAAACCAAAGAAAAACACAGATTCAAGAAGGGCTAATAACAAGTTCATAAAGAAATGAAAATGAATGTGAAAAACCACTGAGAAAAAAAATTATAAAACTTGCCTGAAGATGATCAGAAGATTAGTGTTGCGAACTTGCAGAAGAAAGAAAAAGAGAAGAGAAATGAGAAATATAAAAGAAGACAACTCGGAAAGAGATGATTTAAAGGGAGAGACAGAGAAGCAATTAGCAGATCGACGCATCGTTTGAAGAAGTTTATATAAGTAGTTCTTTGATTGACAGATCAAATGTGTGTCGTGTTTCATGATTTTTTAATTAATATTAGAAGAGAAATCAAACAATAAAGTCTAAAATCTCCTTTTCTTGGAATGAATTGCCTAATTTTAGGCGAGGTTCAAGGGATTAGGGTTGTTCATGGAATGGATATCTCACAAGTCCGAAGTAACGATTTAGCCATTTAATGGGTTAATTTTCGAGGGCTTTTTTTTTTTTTGACAATAAGATAAGATGATAAAAAACATTGAAGACAATAAATTTGTCATTTAAATTCGAAAAAAACTAAAAGAAAAATATTATTCCATAAAATAATAATAATAAGATTTAAATTATTTTGTGATTACTATAAAAATCTATTGTTGTGATTAAAATTTAAAAGATTATTATAGTATACATCGAAATGAAAATTTAAAATTTTAGCAGAGAAAAATATTGTATAAAAATGATAATACGCCAATAAAAAAATGATAATATGTCAAAATAAATTATTTCCATTTAAATCACGTCACTTGATTAATTTTTCGAAAAAATCAATTATTTATTACCAAAATCTTTCATAAACAATGCTTTTGAAAGATTTTCTCATTTAATTATAATATAAATCTATAATATATAGTTGATTTTATTCCAAATTTGTAATTATGTGATATTATTTAAATGATAAAAATATACTTATATTACTATGGTTATAAGAAGTGAAAGTGAATTTCTTCTCAAGGCATTTAGATATGGTTCAAATCTTAGAGTCGTCATTGTTGGGAGAGTTTTACTACTTATCACTATTATTTTAAACAGAATTAGTCTCAGATCGTACAAATATACTTATATTAAATAATTATATCATACAATCATTTTCCATAAATAAAACATAATTTATTAATTATTACGTGTTCATTTAATTAAATATATAATTTTCTCGATACATTTCCCTTATATAATTTATAATTCAAACTAAAATATCAATAAAATTTAAGATAATTATTTAAATTTTAATAAATCATCAGTGGAGTTTTTAATTTACATGTGGGATTAGGATGATAATATGTATTTTATTTTATTTATTATTTATTTTTTAAATATTTTTAAAAAATATGTGTAATTATCTTAATCCTATTTGTAGAATAAAAAAACTCTATAAACGATATATTAGATAATAATCTTAAAATTTATACTTAATAGTAAGTTCGTCAACCATTAAATTTTAGACACAGTCACACAGATCAAGCACTTTCCAAGATTGGTCACTCACAATTTAAAACTGTAATTGATTTTTTTATTTATTTACAGTCATTGCTTTGAGAGTAGTTTAGGTTTTCGAACCAGTGACTGGTTTCACTACTTTCGACTTGAAGAATTCGGTCATAGCCAATAGCATTTAGCCTTTTGCATTCAAATCACGTTGATATCTGTTTAAAAAAAATCACAGCGCTATCAATTTTTATATATATATATATATATATATATATATATATATATATATATATGTAAAGATCCACTTATATATGTGTAAGACAAATTTGTTTTACACAGTTTTATATCTTTATATAAGATTAATATTTTTGCAAATCAACCGTTTGATTTAACAAAATACTCATATTTATTATGTATGTAAATTTTTGAATTAATTTGTTATTTCTATCATTTTAATCGAGAATAATATTTTTTTCAATACATATCAACGGTTGTAATTTCTATTCTCAATATATATATATATCAACTTTTTTTCAATATATATCAACTTACATATATATATATATATATATATATATATAAATAAATAAATATATATATATATATCAATTATAACTTATATTGAAAAAAATACTATTTTCGATTAAAATGATAGAAATAACAGATTGATTCAAAAATTTACATACATAATAAATATGAGTAGGTTGTTAAATCCAACGGTTGGTTTGCAAAAATATCAATCTTATATGAAGATATAAAATTGTGTAAAACAAATTTGTTTTACACAATTTTAAGTGGATCCCTACTCATATATATATATATATATATATATATATATATATATATATATATATATATATATATGAAGAGAAATCAAGTTACACTAAATTAAATAATTTTGTTTTAAACTATTTCATATCTTTTTATATTAGTTATATTTTTTTAATTCGGTTGAATATTATATTCTATTCAAGTAAATTATAAATACAAAATTTCAAATTAATAAAAAATGTTTAATTATTAGTTTGATAATAATAAAATTTCAACTATTAATATGCATTGAAAAATATGTTACTCTAGATCGAAATAATAAGGATATTGGATTGACTTGAAACTTTACTTTCATGATGGAATTAAATCTAATTGTTTGATAATAATAATAAAATTAAATCTAATTGTTTGTTTGTAAAAATATTAAACCTACACAAAATTATAAAAATAATGTAAAACAAAATTATTTTACTCTCTTTTCTCTATATATATTAAAAGAGAAGACAAACTGGTTTGGTGTTAACATGTCATCAATGTCCCTTCTAATTCTTGCCTAATAGAGCAACACGTTTTTTTTTTAATAAATTCTTCCTCCAATTTTTGTCTAATTGAGCGACGCATATTTTTTTTTTCCTCATATTTTCCTCTGATTCATGCATAATTGACGATTCTTTGTTTTTTCTTGAATTGATAGCTAATTTAGCGACACGTTTTTTTCCCTTGACTATGGGCTGACTGAAATCTGCCAACAGGTTGTTAAAATCTCGCCATTGGTGATGTTCCATGCTAAATACTCTTCTCCTGAGAGTGACATTCCAAGTCCATGAAATGTTATTCCAACGCCCATAGTCCTTGATTTTGCCTTCCTTGTCAACTGTCAAAGCGAAAACTCGAGGAAACAATGTTTTAAGAGTCACCCTTAGAATCCCTACATTCATCTGACCATATGTTATGCGACGCCAAGCCAACAACCAAGACTTGAGTCAGTGAAAGAGATATATCTGTTACACTAACCTGGGGACAGCATGTATTTTTCCTCCAACTCGTGGAAAAACTTCCATTATATTCATATGGTGGAAAGATGTTTGAAGAATCCCAATCATATTTCATGTCGTGTCTCCAAATCCATTGTTCAACAGAGCCTGATTATTAAGCTTCGAATCCAAAATTCCACGACTTCCACGAACTTTATAATTACAAATTGATTTTCAATCCACGAGATGCAATTTCTTTCTTGGAACAAATCCGCTCCAAAGGAACCTTCTTTAAGTTCTATTAAGAGCCCAATTGACCCTACTTGGAAGTTGAAAAACGACATGAAACATAAGAGAGATTGGCAAGAACGGATTTGACAAGAATAATGCTCCAACCAATTGATAAGAATTGAGACTTCCAACTCACTGACCTCCTCTCAAACTTTTCAACAATAGGAGTTCAAGTTGCTAAGGTCATGTTTGGTACATAGGATGATGGATAGGATAGGATGATAATTATCCTATCTTATGTTTGGTGCACACATTAAGGGGAGGATTGGATTGCAAGGAGGATTAGTCATCCTCCTAGTATAGGAAACTCAATCTTTTCCAAAAAGTAAGGATTATTCTTAATCTCATATGATTAGAAATAAATACACATATTTTATTATTTTATCCTTAACATTATATTTAAAAATTAACTTAAACATTTAATAAAATAGTAAGGATCTTTAATTAGTTAATATAATTTTTTCCTTCATTTTCTTTCTTTTTTTTCTTGTTTTTGATTAAAGAAAAACTATAATTTTGATAAAATAATATTTTCTTGTACACAATTTTTAAATTATTTTTTAGAAATAAATTTTCAAACATAAAAATTATTATAAAATTTAATTTTTAACTAGTTTTTTCTTACATTTAAATTTTTATTTTTTCTTTCTTAATTTTTTTTCTTTTTGCTTGAAAAAAAAATGAAAGAAAAATGACTATTAACCATAAATTATTAGAAATTATTTATTTTTTAATTCATCCAAAATGAATTATTAAATTTAACTTGTATTTTTCTTTTTTTTTTGTTTTCTATATTTCCTTATAATTGACAAAGAAAAAAGAAAGAAGATAAAGAAACCATAAAAATAAAGAAAAATATTTAATAACAGTCTTTTGAAAATTTTAATGTAATTAAAAAAAATTATTTCCAAGAAAAACTCAATTTTCTAAAAAAATATATTTAATTTACAATAAAAAATATTTTAAATTTAAATCATATAAAAGAAATAAAACAAAAGGAAAAAAATAAAAAAATACAAAAAAAATTCATTTCTTAACAAAATAATTTTTTTGAAAAAGTAATATAAATTTTTTAGAAGTAAATTTTTATTAAAAAATCATCTAATTTATTGGATTATTAATTATAGTATTATAAATAATATTTAGATTTTAAAATTTTCATTTATATTTATAACAAAAAAATTAAAAATTTAAATTATGTTACCTTAAAAAAGAGTACTTAAAAAAATTATTTTATACTATGTTTAATTTTACACATAACAAATATTGTGAAAGACATAAAAAATCATCCTATCCTATTCTTAATCCTTGTACACACCAAACATAAGATAGGATGATATAATATAATCTTATCCTATCCATAATCTTATATTATCTTATCATATCCTCATCCTATACACCAAACATGACCTAATGCCATTATATTAAAACCCACAGGAAGACCCAGATAAGTAATGGCAAATTTTTAGTTTTGCAAATGATGCTACCGATCGAAACTTCCACAACTTGAGGGCTGAGGCTTAACTCCTATGCCACAAAGGCTGCCCGCAAATATTGCTCTTATGAAAATTAATTTTCAAAAACTTAATATTATATATGTAAATTTGATTCAATTTTATATTGATTTTATTCAATTTATTTTTAATTTTTTAATGTATAATTTGATAATGTTTAAAATTATGACTACTATTATTTTTTGGTACAGTAAAAATGTTTGATCTAGGAAAATGAAAAATATATATTCTTATGATCTTAGACCTATAGAAATATCACACTTTAGAGGTGAAAATATGAGTATTTAAACAAATGCTCAAGTCTATGACTATAATTTTTTTAACATAATATATAAGCTTATAAAAAGAATATCGTCATTATCCAAAGAAAAATATTATCAGTAAAATTTTTAAATTCCAAAGATTAAGATTGTAACACATGCCACATAATAAATATTAAAAAAAAACCAAACAACATTATTTGATTGCTAATGCGATTGAAAATTGTAGAATATGGATTCACACCATTGAGCCCATTCGCAATCGATGACTTCTTTCTCCAAGTCCACCTTTCAATCCTGCTATGTTTTTGTTAATAACATTCCACCAAATATTCACCGGAGATGGCTTAAACAAATCTTCCAACACCATGGAAATGTTGAGAATGTTTACATCCCACAGAAGAGAAGCAGATTGGGAAGAAAGTTTGGTTTTGTGAGATTCTCAAACTGGAATGATGCCAAGAATGCTGTAGATAAACTCCATGGGGCATGGTTCTTAGATTACAAACTAGATGTAGATCTTGCTAGAACTAAAGCAAGTCCAATCATATGGAAAAGAGTTGATGATCAGAAAACGAAGAACATGCCTGATCCCTCCAAAAGTACTTCTTCTACAAATGCCGGAACAGGTGGTGACAAACTAAACGTGGTAGAGATTGAGCAGACCGATGTGCAAGACACAAAATGGCTTGAAACATCTGCAGTAGCTTCGGTTAAAGATCCTCTGAATCTTCACAATCTTAAACAAGGTATGTATGCGGAAGGTTATTCTCATTTCTCTTTTACAGAGATGGGTGGCAGCTGGTTCTTGATCCGGTTCGAGAACAAGGATAAAATGATGAGTCTGATTGCTGACAGAAGCAAATGGTCTGATAAATGGTTTAACTGGATTAAACCATGGTCTAAAAACCTTATCAGTGACGAGAAGATCATATGGATCAAAGTCGGCAATCTTCCTCTGCATGCATGGAACGAACAGGCATTCAAAAAGATTGGTGATCATTTTGGTTATTTCATTATAGCCGATGATAGCTCCTATAAAAAACAAAAATTGGATTTTGCTAGAATCCTTATTACTGTTAACAAAAATAGGCTACTGGTGAAGACAGTTACACTAAAGGTAAATGGAGAAGAATTTGAGGTCACTATAAGTGCAAAGGACAACCTTGAATTTGACTGGAAACGCAGTTCAGTCACCTCCCAAGGAGGAAGTTCAATTTTCACCACCCCTGCTTCAGATTAATATTAGGCAACGGCAATGAGTCAATCAGAAAACAGTGGAGATGAAGAAGAACATGCTTTACAGGAAGAAGAAGAAATCACCAGAAGGAATCAAAGTAATCATGAGCCGGCATTGGAAAATGAGGAGTATACCATTTCCGAGGTTGAATGTCAGAGAGTGTGCGAAGTTGAGAGCGGCATTTTGAATCGAGAAATGGAAATGGGAGGGAAGCTCGAAACAAACGTTGCTGACGAAATGTTGAGAATAGAAGCTACAGTGAGCAAAGATTTGGTGTTGGACTTAACACCGGAAGACCCAAATCAGTTGTATGGCCCTGATCCGGATCAGCCAAAGGAAGACAATGAGGCCCCGAGATTAATCATTTATAGCAACCCAGAAACAAACCAGCCCGTGGACAGTTCTCTTCAAATAACAGTGGTAAATCAGAAAGATAATGTAGCCATAGCTGATGAACTTTGTGAAGTAAATGGTGGTGCAACAGGTAATTCCAGAAAAAATAAAAAATTCATCTCTGTTTCTTCCCGTCAGTTTGTAGAACCTATTTCTGGAAAGAAGAAGTCTGTCACGAGAAAGGGAAAGGGGGAAAAAATAGCAAAAATACAAACTTCTCAAGGAAAAAAGAAAATAATATGCTGGAGTATTACTCTGAATCTTCAAATTTTGTTGATGAAGATATATCTGATGAAGATATAGAGAACAAAAACAGAATGATTAGAAAGAAAGCTCAGGCTACTCTGGAGGTGGCAAAACTATTAGGTCTCTCTACAACAGCAAACGAGGAAGACATCATCAAATGTCTTATGGAGGCTGAAATTGAAGAAATGGCGAGGAACATATGTCGTGAATAGCTGTCGAATGATTGTGAGGCAAAATATTTTCTTCGGGTAGTCAAGAATGGTACTGAAGAATGGAAAAATTCTTTGAGATTTTGAGTTCCAGATTTTAAGTTCTCCTGGTAAAACAAGGTGAGATTATTTTTGCTTTTGATTAATTCACGCTCTGGAATTTATTGGTGCTGTTTTCCTGGCAAGGCAAACAGAGTCAGTGTGTTTACCTGGCAAGGCAAACAATGGTTAGTTTTTTGTCTATGGCAGGGTAAAAGATCCAACAGAACCTTTAATTTCTACTCTTGTGAATAAATTGAATGGTTAGGAAGTGAATTGCATAGATGCCTAATTAGTAAGGAACATTTTTAATAGAAGGAGGAAGTTTGACTTTTCAACAGTGCTTATTCCCGTCCAGAGAATCAGCTGCTAGTTGAGAATTTATTGGCTGTTACGGGTAGTTAGAGGTGGCAAAAGTTGACCCGACCCGAAGAACTCGCTCAATTAACCCGAATCCAAACCCGACCGATCCGATTTGACTAAAAAAGTCAACAACCCAAATCTAATCCGATTCGAATCCGAATTGATCCGAAACCAAATTTATCCGAATTTATATTGATCCAAACCCGACCGAATCCGAACCCGAATTGATCCGAATCCAAATTCATCCGAATTTAGATTAACCCGAACCCGAATTTATCCGAACCCAAATTGATCCGAATCCAAATTTACCCGAATTCAAATTTACTCAAACCTAAAAAGATTCAAACTTAAATTTAATATTATCAATAAATATTTAAATGTTAAAATTAAATATCAAAGTATTTTAATATAGAAAAAATATAATTTTTTTTCAATAATATGAGTGTTATATATATTTTTAATCTAGTTAAACTTAAATATTCACTTTTATATTGCATTCATTTAAACCTAATGTATAATTACTTAATGGTTAATCTATAATAGAGTACAGAAGCTATATTATTTACACTAATGTCTTTAATTATTCTATAAAAAATCAAAATAAATTAAAGAGATATATAGTTCTCTTTTATGATATTAGTGGGGATTATTAAATCACTTTGATTCAAAAGTTATTAATTATTGTAGATAATAAAAATAAAATGAAAAAAATGTAATTAATTTATGACTATTGTTAAATATATTATAAAGAAAACTATCATACAGATTATTAAATATTTTGATTATTTTAATCCCAATTGTACTCTAGGTCATATAAGAAGAAAATTTTATTTTCATGAGTTTTGTAATTCTTAGAAATATGGTTTCATTGATTTTCATACCAGATAAATCACATCAAGATGACCAAAGCTTAATCCAATAAATCTGTCCAATCGACCCGAATCCAAATCCGACCAACTAGAATCCAAATCCGACCAACTAGAATCCAAATCCGACCAACCCGAATCCAAATCCGACAAATCCGAATTGACTAAAAAAGTCAACGACTCAAACCCGACCTTATCCGAACCCGAAATGATTCAAACCTGAAATAGACCGATTTTTTCTTGACCCAAACCCGACCTTATCCGAACCCGAAATGATTCAAACCCGAAATAGACCGATTTTTCCTTGACCCAAATCCGATCTTATCCGAATCCGAAATGATCCGAATCCAAAATGATCCGATTTTTCCTTAACTCAAAATGATCCGATCCAAAATGATCCAACCCAAACCCGATCCGACCCGCCCATTTGCCACCTCTACGGGTAGTTATTTGCTCCAAGTCTCACACGATACAAAATATAAAGGAATTTTCATAGGAGATAGAAAGGCTGAAAGTACAGTTGGTTGAAGGGCTAGTAGATCATAAGTGATAGAGTGACTCCTCAGCAGTGTAGCAGCTATTCCTTTCAAATTTGGTTGTTGTTCGAAAGAAGTAAGGCCTGAGATTTAAGAGGGGAAAGGCCTGTGAGAAAAATTGGTTTGATCTCCTACAACTTAATTCAGGTGGTCAGTACATGTTTGTTGAAGTATTTGTGATGATTTACCAATGTGTATGATGTTTCTGTAATGCTTTGGGGCGATTTGGACTACAAGTAATTTCTTTTCGTACATTTACCCCTTATGCTTGCTAGATGTTTGAGGAAATGACCCATTAGAGATCTGTTTTGTTTCAACAGTTTCTGGGTTGTACTGCTCAATAGTTTGTTACTTTTGATCAATGGTTTCAGGTTTGTACTGCTCATTTAAACTTAGTTAACAGTCCACTTAATAAAATTTTTACTCTTCAAAAAAAAATAAATATTAAAAAAAAGATAGAGTATGTGTCACAATCTTAATTTCATGTGTAGTTTAACAATTTTATTGATGGTATACTGGGTAATAATAGTTTTAAAAAATATATATGATTTGAGGGAGTAAAAAATAAGTTTTATCTATTCACCAAAAACAAAAAAACCCTACCACTAGCAATCAGCCCAAATCATTGTAGATATCATGGTCTCAAGTTTTGGTTTTGGGCTAAAGCCCTAAATCATTAACATTGCAAGTTGTTTGGCAAAGGAAAGTTCAAAACGGAGAAAAAAAAAGGTGAAGAAAACTATATAATTTTGTCAATTAACCTAGCAAATCTAATCCATGATAGGGAGAGTTATTTTCAATATCTTGTAAAATATTTGATAGCATGTTTATTTGTAAATGTATCTAATAAATACAATTGCAATGGGAAGAGCTTTTCCATAATACAGGAAATAATTTTAAGCTGAGGATGTGATATGAGTACATAAACTTTATAACATCAAATGTTGGCATATTATTAACCGACTCTGTTTATTTTGTCTTTAGTAGATGAGGCTCTTTTGATGTCAACATAAAACTTACCCCAAAAACCTGATTTTGGATAATCCAAAGTGCATTTCTTAAAACATGAAGAAAATGGCTGCATTTGGACGAAGAATTTTGAAAATTTAAAGTACTTTAAAATAAAGTTATTTCAAAATACATCATTTAAAAATATTAACATTTATAATTTTTTTGTTTGGATAAATATTTTTTTGAAAAGAATTTTTGAGTACTAAAATTTGATGAAATAAAAAATTATTATAAAAGACAAATATTGATATTATATTTATATATAGAAAAAGAAAAAAAATAAAAGAAATGCAATATTGATCTATTCCAAAATAGTCATCAAGAATTTAATTAAATTAAAAAATTTTAAATATTAAAATATTAATATTAAAAATCTTTCAATATTTTAAGTTTAAATATTTTATTTTGTATATTATTAATCTTAAATATTTTTAATAATTCAATAATAAACAATATTATATTATTATTTTAATAATAAATAATAAATACTAATTTACTAAATAATATATTTATTATTTTAATAATTCATTAATATTTTAATTAAAGATATAATTGTTTTATATTTTTTACAAATATTTTATATTAATATTTTATATTAATATTTTAATAATAAATATAAACAGATAATACTTTCATTATGATTTTAATAATAAATACTTTCAGTATAAAATATAATTATTTTAATATTATAAATATTTTTAATATTTCAAAAATAAATATTAATATTTTATTAATATTTTATATATTAAATAGTAATATTGCTTCAAATTTTTAAAACTACTAATATAAGTAATAATATAAAGTTTTCTTTTAAATGTTTAATAATATAATATTTTAATATTAATTATTATTTTAAAATTTAATTATTTTTTAATATTAATAAATAATTTTTAATATGTTTCAGTTGTGTAATATCATTTGAAAAATAAAACAAAATTTTCAAAAAAATAAACAATGTTTTTCATTGAGTCATCTAAACAACAAAAAATTTTCAACTTTCGAGAAAATATAAACACTTGCAAAAAATAATTTTTAGAGAATCATTTTTAATAAACCAAACGGAATTTTAGCTTTTTTGGAGCTATTGTTTTTCCTCCACAAATTCGAACTTTCATATGGCAACGCCAACGAATTGTGGATAAAGACTGCGAAGAAAATAAAGCTGCAAAGACAAATTGTATAGGTAGATAAAATTTGAAAACGTTGTCCTCCACCCAGAATCTGGTTAGAGCACAAGTCAATATATATAAGACAAAAACCCTACCAAGAATCAGTTCAATTTGTGGGCAATTATTGAGTTCTTTTACATTTATGATTGGCATGTTGTTGCAGTGTGGGTCCTTCTAAGCCTTCCAGGTGCCAAAATGAAAGGTGTCCTTCTCAAATTATTGGAGGAAAAACAGCTGGACTTGTTTTGGCTTATCATACTAACATGTTTTTAGATTTTTCATTTCGTTTGGAATTTTTTTTATTGGAGTTTGTAGGGTTAAATCAATTCTCGTGTGATTTGAAAATTCGATATTTGATATATAATCAGATCTCAAAATTTAGTTCAGATTTCATTTTAAATTAGCTCTATATATATATATATATATATATATATATATATATATATATATATATGGTGTACTTAAAGCCCGGACCCCTCTGAGAACTATTGCACAATAAAATTAAAGTACTTATTCAACATATAATAACGCAAGTATTTGGCAGTTCACCTAAATTTGTTTGGCGGGGACTGGGGAGAGCCTGGAAAATTCATGATATTCCAGTTATACGGTAGTAAACAGTGATGGCGACGGCAAACCTTGTTGATAACGCAGGGATTCCCATTGCCAGGTATATGCAGCTGAGATGCTGCATAGAGGAATACTGTTTTCTAGGCCTCTAGAGTCTTTGGTGGTGGCACATGCGTTGGGACATACCCTATCTGACTTTCTGACGAAAGCCCAAGGGGATGTTTAAAGTAAATAAACGAAGTTTTGCATCATTAATATTTGATGTATTCTTATATTAATGAAGGTTTAAAATGAATAGAATGATCTGAATGTATCTGCTAATAATTTGCTGATACAATCCCATTATTGATTATTATGTCATGATCATACTACGTATCAAACATTGCATGACAATCCAAACCTTATCCATACAATTTCAAAATAGAAATTAAACTTGTGTCAATGTTGGATTACTCGACCATACTTGAAGATTCTTTTAAATTTTGGATAGGTTTGAATTTGAAAAATTTGATTCGATAAAAAATCAAATCAACTTGGGTTTATCATTTTAAGTTTAAGCTTGATTAGGTTGATAATTATAATTTTTTATTATTTTTTATACTAATTTAGTTTTTAATTACTTTTTTATGCAATTTTTTTTGAACTTGTATTATTTTTTAGGTTTTAGTTTAAAATTTACATGTTTCTTGTAATGATTTTGTAAGAACTTATTTTAACTTATTATGTTATACTTATTAACTATTATATATTTAATATATTTTATACTTTATTAAAATTTTAAAAAAATAATATTATTTAGATTGGCTTAAACGAGTTTGAGTTTATTTATTATATGTAAAAACGAATTTAGATAAAAAATTAAATCTCAAGTTTAAATTAACTATTAATCTTTTAATATTTTATCTAAATTTAACTCAAATTTAATCCGATCCATGAATACCTCCCCGTGAAAAGCCTTCATTTTAATAGAGGAAGGGAGCTTTTTTTAGCTTTGGATTTGATTCGGAAAGGCAGTAATTTAAAATGCTCAACCTTGAAAGCTTGGCGCCATCTGTAATGGAAGCCCAGCCAAATCCATTTTCAGCTTTGTTTTACTTTCTGCTTTGTTTATTCTTTCTTTATGTTTTCCCCTTTTATGTAGAGTACTTTTTTCCCACAGTCCCACCGCCCAATCAAACCCCAAAATCCAATCAACCAAGCAATTTCATAAGTAGATGATCGCGCTAGTGACCAACACTGCTCTCAAGAGGTTCAAAGCTAATCCCATCCATTGAGCAGATTTCTCTACCACGTGGCCGTGGATCAACCCCTTGGACTATTCTATATCCACGTGGCACTCTAGATCTTCTCAAACGTGGCAATTGCTAATGCTGTCAAACCCTTGTATCAGAATGTATACCGCCATTATTGAACATTAAAATTTGTTGAAAAAAACAATATTTCATATTTTTTTCGAACTCTTGAGTCTTGACATGTGTATTTCATTGGACCAAAGGCTTTATTTCTTAACTTTGAACGATACTTTAAATTATCATATTTAGTATTTCAAAAGATATTACCATGTTCTTTTTTTGTTACAAGAAAAATTATCATGTCTAGTTTTAAAAGTGTAAGAATTATGTAAATTTAAAATTAGAACATCAATACTCGTATTTAATTTTTTTAAAATTAAAATTTTTATAAGATGAATTTAGTACACAAAATTACCATATTATGAGATTTGAATATAGTCATATGTTTGCTATCTTCTCTTAATTGTTTTCGTTATTTAAGGTAAAGACTTTCAAATCACAAAAATATAACTTCTATCGATGCATTTAGCTCACCCTCGAAAAAAAATCGTTATGTTGAAAAAATGCTTTTACATTTTTACTTTCACGTTTTCATGTGTTCTTAAAACATTGAACTCTCCTCTTAAACATTTGCTAAAACCCTTTTAATCCATTTTTAAGCTTTATTTTGACCATCTTTTCTCCAGGAACATAAGGAGATATGGCCTATAAAAGAAGAGATTTCTATTCAGGAAATTTTTCATTTTGGTTACAGTTTCTATTCAGGATTTGCTCGTACAAAAAATCAACTAAAAGGTGAAGGTTAAAGAGATTACTTTCAATTCTAAAAGCAAAATTTCACTTTTGTGTTTGTTCCTTTATACATTAGAACAAGAGTTAAGCAGGGAGAGCACCTGCAGTGTCCCGAGGAAGTTTCCTGGAGTTTCCAGGAATACCCCACTTCCCACTTTCTTAATAGTAAAATTAAATTAAATTAAAGTCTCCTTAATTAAAATTTTTGGGTTAATTTTTTTTTTTTTTACTTTTGTCACTATAAAAAGCCATACAAAGCTAGCCATGACATGACGACCAAGAGTACCATCTTCCTGTTCCTAGTCTTTACGTTTCTTTCTTTGCATTTATTTTATGTCCATTTGAGACGAAAACAAGCGTGAAGTAGTCATTTTCTTCAACCTAAGACAGAGCTGTCTTACTCTATATACATTTTTCCTTCTTTGGATCAAATCC
The DNA here is from genome assembly GCA_032173925.1 of Heritiera fomes. Taxonomy (NCBI): domain Eukaryota; kingdom Viridiplantae; phylum Streptophyta; class Magnoliopsida; order Malvales; family Malvaceae; genus Heritiera; species Heritiera fomes. The sequence goes on along the minus strand of JAPDPM010000004.1, from coordinate 7,479,760 downwards.
TTCAAGTTCAAGCCCTTCTAAGCTTTGCATTCCTCTTAAGCTCTTCTGCATTTAAATTAGCTAACTTCTTCTTTATACTGAGACACACTCTTCCATCTTAATTGCATCAAAGTTAACCCAAAATGGGAGTCAAAGGCACCTTGGAATACATTTCTGATTTGCTAAGCAGTATGAAGAAGAAAAAGAAGAAGCAGACACAAACTGTTGCTCTCAAAATCAGGATGGATTGCGAAGGTTGTGCCCGTAAGGTCAAGAAAGTTCTCTCCGGAGTAAAAGGTAGTATATAACTATATATTCCAAATTCTCACTATATCATGATGATTGATGAACAAAAATGTTTGTTTTGTAGGGGCTAAGTCTGTGGAAGTGGACTTGAAGCAGCAAAAGGCAACCGTGACGGGTTACGTAGAGGCAAAGAAAGTGCTTGCGGCGGCCAAGTCGACGAAGAAGAAGGTGGAGCTGTGGCCTTATGTGCCGTATACTGTGGTATCGAATCCTTACGTGGCTCCAGCTTACGACAAGAAGGCACCTCCCAATCATGTCAGGGAGGTTCCCGTCACTGCCACCATCACTGAGACCACCGTCGACGACCACTACACCAACATGTTCAGTGACGAAAACCCTAATGCCTGCTCCATCATGTAAATAACAATAAAACTTTGATACTAATAAGAGGATTGTAAAGTTTTACTTCAGTTGCGCGCCATAAAATCTTGAGAAATATCTGCATTAAATTTTTCTCGAAAAGTCTGTGGTAGGAAGTGAACAAATAGGGAATTTTTTTTTTGGTCATGAGAACAAATAGGGAATTGTGTGGGCTGTTATGCGACAACTGTATTTACTTGATGTCTAGCATTTTATCTTTGCTTGTCCTTTTGCATGATGGTAAGTGGCTTTTGTTTTTCTAGTCATTGTCCCCTTTCACGACACTTACAACTTACCTATAAGGAAATCTTTTTGTTTTTGAAAGAATGAGGAGGAATTTATTATGAGAAAATAATTGAAGCTGGACACATTAAGCTAAATTTGACATGGGCGCAAAGGTAAATTAGCTTTACATTTTTATACAATGAAGACTTTTGATTTGAGGAAAAAAAAGTAAGAGATTAAAATTTTAAAATTGAAAAATTTTGATAAAGACATAATCATTTGAGTTAACACTCATTGTCAATTACATTTATTTCTTGATTTAAAGATAAAGCTAATTATCCAAATCATATTTAAACACAAAGGGTTAATTAATAGTAATGATGTTTACGGAACACAAAAAAAGAAACAAGCAAAGATATATTCTTGTTTCTTATTAAGGTTCTTATTTCTTTAAAAAAGAGCAACATTAATTTAATCTCATGCCCTACTTTTTTTGAGAGGGCCAAAAAAAATTTAGGGTTAAATCCCTTCTTAATTTAAGCCCATATTTCTAATCAAGATGAGATTTTATTAATTTAATTTTAAGGCACATATGATAAACCACAGATGAATTTTATTAGCCAATTAAGTTGGTAGTTAGCACTCACATTTTTCAAACCATATCAGTTTTTTAAGACAACCTCACGTCATCAAGAACCAAACAGGCGAACAGGTCTCCTCAGTAAGCTTAATTTGTTTTAATTGAAGTAGAAACCTAACCACCCTACTGTCGACTGCTGTTAGTTTTTGTTTGAAATTTCCCTTTTCACACGTTACAGGAACCAAACCATAAAGTCCATAGTTCTTTGCTGTCAGAACTGATGAGAATTGCCCTTAATTAGATCCAATTAACAAATTAAAAGAAAATTTTTGTTTCACAATTACTAGCGATTTTTCTTGTGGAATATAACGTTGGATAACTTGAAGAGCAAGGGTGTGAGAACTGGTCCTTCATAATTTTATATGCAAAGAAAGACAGGGTTGAAAAAGCAAAGCAGGCAGGATTAGGAATTTCCCAAAAATATATTAAAATACGTTGTGTGAACCTTAGCCCTATTGCCTCCTGGAAGACCGGAAATCACTTACAAGAAATTAGATTTGGTAATTCGTGTTTTTAATTTGTTTTTGTGAAATGTAAAATTATGTTCGTATTATGTAAAACATAAAAAAAATTTCGTGTCAAAATTCGTATTAACATAAAAAACATAAAATCTTATTTTTAATTTATTTTTAAGTTTTACAATATTGATATATAATTTTTGCTTAATTTTAATTCGTGTTATCTCGTATCTTATATTCGTTTTTTTTTATGTCGTATAATCATATCGTATCTAAAATTATCAAGTTTACAAAAAATAAATTTCAGAGCCGACCAAGTTGACAAATTTAGGATTTACCAAATCCACCCCCACTTGACCATATCCAAAACATTTTACCACACTTCATTGCCCGAGATAAGGATATACAGTTTACTTAAATATTAAATCTCACCGACATGCATATGCCTGGAGTAATACGTTGAATTTGTGGCCTTAGCACCGTTAAAATAAGTTTTTTTGTTTCCTCAATCATCGTATTCATTAAAAGATCACCGTTACAATAAGTAGTAATTAAATAATTACCGATATTTGATTTAATGATTATTATTTGTTTTTAAAAATAATTAAGTTAAAGTTCGAATTTTTTTTGTATTTTTCTATGAATCAGTTTATTTAAATAGTCATAACTTCATTTTTAAAACAAGAATTTTATAAATATAAAATTTAAATTTTAGTATTTGTATTTTTTATATATAAAAAAGTAAATAATAATAGGTGAGAGTCCACAAATTATTACTATACATTACCAGGGACGAGGAAAGATAAAAGGGTTTTTTTTTTTCGGATATTAATTGTGTGGTGTCACTATGGTTAGCGCGTAGAATAATGCATTTTACATTTTTTTTTTTTAAAACCGAATGATCTATACGTAATACTTTACAAGGGTAAGTCACAGCCTCACAGGAAAAGGCCTGTTTTTTGAGAGGGACACTGCAAAAGCAATGATAAGTTACTAGAAGAGAATAAAATAAAAGGAAAACTGAAAAGGGCGGTCCACTAATGGAAGAGAAAAAGTTGTCAGGATACCCTTTTTTCGTTTTATGTACATCATTCAAGGGATACAATAATGCAAGAATTGCCGAATATTTTATGGATTCATATTGAATACATTTTCAGTAAAATTTTTTGATTTTATAAATAAAATTAGATTAATGACACATATTATATTTTACTTATTATTTATTTTTAAAATATTTTTAAAAAATATATATTATTATCTTAATTCTGTTTGTAAAATTAAAAAAATTCTACCGATAATCTTATATATATATATATATATATATATATATATATATATATAAAAGCTAAAGTATTTGGGTACAAGTAAAACATTTTATGTGGATTATCTAAAAATTTGACACGTGTAATATTTTGAAATAAAAAATAATATTTTTTTTCAATTTTTTAAAAAATAAAAATCTATATACATTAAAATTACAAAATAAATTAATTAATTTTTAAATCAATTAGCTATTTCAATTTTAAAAGATAAATATCTATATTTATATAGCTTATTTTTTCCACGCTTTGAATATTAAATTAATTTTAATTTTTTTATAAAACAATCCTATTCAATTAATTATTCAATTTTAAATTATGTGAAATTTTAAAAAAATAGATTTCAATCGTATTGTCTTTATTTAAATCAAACAAAATTTTTCTCAGAATTTAAAATTTCTTTTATCACTTATTATGTTATTTTTAAATTGAAAAAGCCATATATTTTGATTGGAATTATACTAAGGTTTTAAATATTTTATCAAAAAAAAATTAAAACTGGATATTTAAGTCTATATATTTTTGTATTGAATTAAACTTTCATGCCTTTTTTTTTAAATTTTCATTTCATTCCTTTTCTAGATTTATTTGTTCAATCATTTTATTTATTTGTTTGTTTAATCATTTTATTTGATTGGAAAAAATAAATCCATATGAATTATCTATTCATTTGAAACGTATATTATTTTAAATATCATATTTAATTATTTTGAATTGATTTAAATTTTAAAAAACTTAAATAATAAATGACTTTTATTCTATTTACATTTTTACTTTGCTTACTTTTTAAGCAAGAGACTAATATAAATAATTTTTTAAAAACCCTAAAAAATAGAGTTTTTAACACTAATTTATTTTATAAAATTAATTTGGAGTCATTTAAATTCAAAATCAATTTCAGATATGCAATATTAATCAATAATCTATTAATGATTAGTGTAGTATAAATTATTTTCATTAAAATTGTAGCTATTTAATTTATTTATTTAATATTTAAGATTTATGATACTTAATTTTTAAAATTTTTTAATTAGTACTTGATTTTGAATTATTTTTCAATTTGTGTATTCTATATTTGCATCAAGTTTTTTAATGCATTATTCAACATGTATTTCAAAACAAATTTTTACAATTAGATTGTATTTTTTAAAAAATATGTATTATAAATTAAAATAATCATCGTGTATCGCACAAGTTTAACTCTACTGTATTTTATAATTATCCGTACTATATATAGCATTTTTAAGGAAAAAAATGTAGATAATTATGAATATAAATAGCTCAGTCTGGAAAGGATGGACTCTGATTTTTAGCTGGGAGGCCCATTTATCTTTGATGGGACTAAGCCCAAAATGCTTATTGTTGGGTTTTGCCTTTTAGGAAAGCAAGCTACTCAATCTTCCTCCGTCTAATCCCCTTGAGCTCGCTTAATTGAAAGAAGGGAAGCGAATTGGTGATGGTAACATTTAGTGGCTGATGATTGATTTTCAGGGATACATTAAGTTCTTGGTATGATTCGCTTCTTTAACTTGGATGGGTTTCCGTTTTCTTTCTGCGTGGCTGGAATGTATTTCATTGGTGCTTCTTTGCTATGGCTCTGAAGTTGGAGTGAGTAGAGTTTGGTTTCTCCTTTCGTTAGCTTTTTGAGTGTTGTACTTTGGTTTTCTTTTTGCCAGCTTCGTAACCTTTTGGTTATGTTAATCAAACTGGCTTAGCAATAAAAAGTTATTACATGTAATTTGTAATATATAATTGATTTTTTCTAATAATGTGATTATGTGACATTATTTGAATAAAAATGACATAATGTAACTATTGTTTAACACAATCCTTTCTTCTAATTACAAAAAGATGTTTGTGTATACACACGCAAAAGTCTTCCCTTCTAATCTTACAAGATGCTAGTATATACCAAAAAAATATACAGTAATTTGGGATTATTGAAATGCAAATAAATTAACTAAGGACTGAACATATAATTGGATAAATTTCATCGTATAATATAATTAGATAAATTTAACGTAAAATTTAATCAAATCCTTATATGATGAGATTTGATTTGAATGTAAAAGTTCAAAATATAAAATCTAATCATTGTCACTAAATGAAAATTACATTGGCACATGCTGATAATTAAATAGTTTTGAGAAAGTAGTTAATAAATTAATTATACTGACTGGTTTAAATGAATAATTTCTTATTTGCTAGGGGAACAAATGCAATAAACAATATAAGAAACGATAACAAAGTAAAATAACTCACAAATATTTTAACATAAAAAACCCCAAGATGAGGAAAAGCCACGGGCAAAGAAAGAAAAGTTTCACCATCAGAAAAAAAATGAGTATATGGAAATCTTCCAAGGTGCTTATATAGAGCTCCAATCCTAAACTTACATAAAGTAAAACAAAAAAGTTACTAGACCTAAGCAGACTAAAAGACTCTAAATCTACACTAAGAAAAGACTTTAAAACCTAAGTAGAATTAAAATAAAGGTTTTAAGTCCTAAAAAAGGTAAAATTCATATTAACAACATTAATATTACGACAAAAATGTTTGTATAATTGCATGGTGGTTTTGTCTTTGAATAGTTTGAGTATTTCTCTCCTCGCCCATTGTTTTCAAATTCTAGATTAAGATTTCATACAGTACACTGGAAGATAATAATACCATGGGATGGACGAGGTGGCAAAAATTGATCCGACCTGAAAAATCCACCCAATTAACCCGAATCCAAACTCGATCGATTCGATTTAATTAAAAAAGTTAACAAGTTAAATCCAAATTGATCCGAAACCAAATTTATCCGAATTCACATTGATCCAAACCTGACCTGATCCGAACCTGAATTAATCTAAACCCAAATGGACTCGAATGCAAATTGATCCGAATCCAAAACTACCCAAACCTGAAAAGATTCAAACTTAAATTTAATATTATCAATAAATATTTAAATGTTAAAATTAATTATCAAAGTATTTTAATATAGTAAAAATATAATTTTTTTTCAATAATATGAGTGTTATATATATTTTTAATCTAGTTAAACTTAAATATTCACTTTTATATTATATTCATTTGAACCTAATATATAATTATTTAATGATTAATATATAATAAAGTACAGAAGCTATATCACCTACACTTAATGTCTCCAATTATTCTATAAAAATCAAGATAAATTAAAGAGATATACAATATTGTTTTATGATATTTAGTAGGGATTATTAAATCACTTTGATTCATAAAGTTATTAATTATTATAGATAATAAAAATAAAATGAAAAAATGTAATTAATTTATGAATATTGGTAAATATATTATAAAGAAAACTATCATACATATTATTAAATATTTTTATTATTTTAATCTCAATTGTACTATAGGTCATGTAAGATAAAAATTTTATTTTTGTGAGTTTTGTAATTCTTAAAAATATGGTTTCAGTTGATTTTCATATCAAATAAATCACATCGAGATGACCAAGGCTTAACCTAATAAACTTGTCCAATCGATCTGAATTCAAATCCGACCAATTCGAATTGACTAAAAAAGTCAACGACCCAAACCCGATCTAATTCGAATTCAGATTGATCCGAACCCGACCTTATTCGAACCCAAAATGATCCGAACCCGAAATAAACCGATTTTTTCTTGACTCAAACTTAACTTTATCCAAACTCGAAATGATCTGAATCCAAAATGATCCGATTTTTTCTTAACTCAAAATGATCTGATCTGACTCGTTCATTTGTCATCTCTAGATGGACCTGTCTTTAATAGTGTTTAGCTTTATGGCAAGTTTTCCTAAGCATTTGCATGAATGGAACGATAAATAGTGAGCCAATGAGTGCAATAATATCGTGGCAAAGGCAGAGAAGGGACTTGGTTTTTGTTACAAAATCTAAGCCATTGTTCATGCTTATATCCTAATCATTTCAAATCCACCTGTACGGCTGTACATATGCATGCACCGTGCAGTATTTCTCATTCATCCTTATCCGATAAGGAATTCAATTTTACGGTGTCTGAATTAACATGGATGTATAATATAATATAATATAATATAATATAATATGTATTAATAAGCTAATTAAAGACCAATCTAACCGGCATTTTATAGGACCAAATTCTTAAGGTTACTGATAAGTTCTGTTTAAAAACCAATGGAAACCGAATCATAGCGATCATTTGACAGGAAAGTAAGGTTAATTTTCTATTTATATGATTCTTTTTTTTTTGGGTTCAACTATTTATATGATTCTTGATTTTAATTAAAAAGAATAGAAAAAAGTTGATTATATAGCTTGGTTTAATTTAGTAAGGGAAGGTAATGCTGTTCTGCTTTAAGTAGAATTGTTGGAATTAATTAATAAAACTCACCAAATCATTAACACAATAACAAAACAATAAATCTAATCTTTGGTGGGTAAGCCATACCCACCATACAACCACCCATTACGCCACTGCTGGAGGGAGGAGGTGCCGCCGGATGCACGCCGGAGGTTCGCCGGTGTTGGTGGCTCCTGAGGATGAAGGAGAAATTGGTGAGAGGGAGAGTGATTGGAGAGGGAGAAGCTACCCTTATGCACCCTTTTGTTTTCCATAGCAAAAATGGTTAATGGGCCACCATTTTATATTGGTGCTAAGAGTAGGAACCTTCCATATTTTGAATCATGTATTATATCCGTCTCATTAAGGATAAATACATGTATAATATAGATATATTATATACAATTATGGTCACACTATACATAAATTATACTACTAAATAAATTATATGATAATAATTATACTTAATTAGTCCACACAAATAGAGATATTACAACATTCTCTCACTTGGACAATTAAGTTAATTAACAAAATATCATATAATATCAATATGTATTCATAAGATCTTCTAGATACATTGTATCGAAAGGGTACAAATGTGTAGGCTTACAAATACTTTAACAACAACAACAACGAGCCTTTACAAGCTTCAAAATGCATCATACCGACAGGGTACAAATGCTTAAACTTATAAAGACTACAATAAAATAGTAGTATAAAGTGTGAAACGGAAATGATATCAAAAGCAAAATCAATATCCATTTCCATTAGGTCTATGCATCTAAACTGAATGATGCATTGCTTCAATAGAAGCACATGAGACCAATACAGAATGTCTTATCCAATAGAATGCCATATTCATCAAAATGCGCGCAAATAAAATATGCATATATGGCAAGTGGGAATCCATTAATACAGTTATAACTGATTTCATTACATAGAGCTCCCACTAACTTAATACGGAAAATGGCTCCATATGCCTCATACAAGTGCTATGTCGTCAAGGCACTTAAGCAGCCAAACTTTCAGTTAGCCATAATGAGCTCTTTCACTATGTGCTCTACCATCCAATCAAGCAATGGATTCCATTATTTTCCCTATAACAAAACCGAATGATGATATCTAAATATTTAAAGTGAGGAATTCCTAGTATTTTGAGAGAGAAAATACTTGCTGCAGCATTATCACAGTACACTAAAAGACTTTGAAATGGCAACCACAGAAAACCAACAATGAGACGAAATTCTGCAGCCTAAATGGCCCATCATGTAGCTTTACAACATGCTACATATTTAGCCTCCACAATCAAGAATGCTGTAAGTGTTTGCTTTATACTTTCCACAATACAGCTCCTTTATGTCCACAAATATATATAGCCAAAATAATTTTCAATATCTGGATAGCTTGTAAAATTAACATCAGAATATCTGACCAAACTTAGAATGTCAAATTTGTCAATATCCAAATACTCTCTTTATAGCTTCCAGTTCTCTATTACAGGATCGTTCAAGTATCTTCGAAATACATTTATAATATACACAATATCCAAATGTGTATAAACTTGAGCATATAGTAATTACCCACAATAAGGCATACGTAATACTCAGTATGAGCTCTTTCATTATCATCTTGAGGACTTTGAAATTTTCACAATATGTCACTTTTCACTAAATGATGTCTTATTAGGAGAACAACATACAATAAACCTACTCAACACTCAATATAGGTTCTATGAGACCAATAATGTATGCCTATTGAAATGTCATGAAGAATCTCAATTCTTAAAATGAAATAGAGCCTCACTTAGATTCTTCATCTTGAAATGACGTGACGACATGAAATGTCTCATACATTAGGTCAATGCTACAAGTTGCTATTTGATATCATCAATTAGAGCACAATAAGCGCAAAACTACTCCCACTGACCTCGCAATGGATCTAATTATCAAACGATAATGTTCTCCTCAAAATGACAATCTCATTAAACTTTATATATTATAATCTAGATGCCTTTTAATGTTCATAAATGAACTCCTTGAGTTCGTAAACTGTATGTTCCACCTTAGGAACTACAAACTTTTAGGTTGCTTTATTTAGACATTTTACTGTCCAAGATTTAGCTCTTAATCGAAATGAGCTACTAATCACCATCATGATTCTAAAAGAATCTTAGGTAGAAACAAAAAAGAAGGCTTTCACAAAACCAATTCCTTCTTATTATTTAAAGCTTTGGCCAAATTTAGCTTTAAATCTCTACCTAATTTCTTGAGTCTCTTTTGGTCTATAATGATGTGACAACTAAAATAAATCTCATGCATCCTTATGTAGTATAGATGTTTACTCATCCAGCGTGACTAATATCTAACTCTAAGAGTTCGAATCAGTATAGTCTCCTGACAAATATCAGAAATAGAAGACACACGAATTTCATATTCATATTCTTCTACAAGGTCAGTTACAAGTTCAAAATATGATATTGGGATCAATCATTGATTCTTTGGTTGTGGCTTTTCATCATCAAAAGATAACACATAAATGAGACTGGCATAACAAAATGTACTTTAATAATAACTTTGTGGAGTTTATAACTCTCACTCTTTAAGTCATCCTCTAAATGGATTGCATTGTCAGACTTAATAATTCTAGTATCACATAATCAGAAAACAAAAATCTAGAATTTTTTTAGCCGATATAAAAGCCAACAGAATTGCCGCTGATAGTTTTCTTGTCAAGTTTTCTTGACTATGGGTTATAGCTCTTCTGCCTTACCGTGTAACCCTAAACAAAGGAAGCGGCATAAAATCGGCTTAATGTCTGACTACAACTTGGGATGCATTTAGGAACTGATCTTGCTTGGAGATCAACCTTGCATGTGAATTGCAGTTTCTATAATTTCACTCCATCTAAATTCTGGATATTTGAAGTGATTCAACAAAAATCGTACCACATCAAAATGTACGAATGATTATTACCGCAATCTCATCCTTGTCGGTATTCCAAGCATGCATACTAGGCGTCAATACATAATCATACAGTGCATTTAACTCAAAAACTAGTATAGGATTTCGCCTGGCTTCATTATACCGAGCATAAAATTCATCACTACTGTATGATCATTGCCTTAAGTAGCGCAGCAGAATTAATCAGAATGCCTAAGGCCTCTACAAGATCAGATCTTTCACTCTATATGACCTAAATCAAAATGATCTTTAGTGAAGGTGATGAAACATTTATATTCATTGAATATAGTATGTGGAAATGATCTACAAATGTCGGTATATATCAGCTCCTAATCATCTCAATATCTGCCAATCACATCCTTAATATTAACAGTAGGTTTTTCCTTAATGCAATCTCTTCGTGTGCCTCAAAATGTCCGTAACTCTTATGCCACTACTTGATAAATTTCTTATCTATTCTATCATAATTAGAATCGATTGTCACATTGCTCACAATTGAAGAAAATTTGCCTGATATTGGAGGTACAAGTCTATTATGTATCCATCACACAGAATGCCAGAATCAATATATATGTTGTTACTAAGCAAAATACTTTTCTATTATCAGAATGAAAAGTATAAACTGACAGTAATTCCCAAACTGTCTTCAAAAGTAACAACAATCTGGCGATGTTTTCAATATGGATTCTAACTCTATAGCCTCAATTCACAACAATTTTCCCTTATTCGATCTCTGGTTGCTTATGGCTTTATCAATAATAGCACCGGTATCAAACACCAATAGTTAGAAGGCATATCTCCTAGATTGGATTCAAAATAAAAGCTAACAAAATGCCTTTTGCACATCCCAATCTAGAGGACTCTTGCAATCTACCCTCTTGTGCCCAAGATTATCATAGAATTGACACACATTGATATCTAGAGGTGTTAGGGAAACTAGGATGGGAAATAGACTTGGCAAATTTCTTCTTCTAAAATGACCTTCTATTGAGACCTTTTAATAATATTCCTTTTGGCAATAATATTGGCATATGTCATCATTACGGCTGAATGAGATCTGTTAACTTAAAAGATCTCCCATTTTTAATGACAATATCAATTTTGATATGAAATGCCATACTTCCTTCTGCATTAAATGAGATCTGTAAAACTGAAAGATCTCCAATTCTCCATCCCAGAAGGAAGTAGTATTGAATCTACCATATATGGAATCAAAATCCTATAGCAACATTTATCCATCTTATGCGAACTATTTTCTAATGGCATCCATAAATACTTCTTGGTTATTCATTAACTGGAACACTTTCTCTGATATATTCCTTCATGGTATACCTTATATAATCAGAAAATTCTCACTTAAGTGTTCCTAAATTCCATATTACTTTGTCCTCAAAGAGCTCATACTATTGGGTATAGTAGATAGATCGACTCTCGAGACTACTTCCTAGTTCAATATGTCCCTAACCGTAGAAAATAATTTATGTTATCTATCTAATTTGATCTTACTAGAGATTTGATATGTGATAGTTGCACAATATGGAGGGTAGTGGAATAACTCAATAAATATCAATTTTATTCCACAGTACACTACAGAGGATAAGACAAAACTAGTTGAATATAACCTGAATGATCGCCCACCGACAGGGTAGGAAGATTGTGTCATATCCCAACCAGAACCCTCTCAGTCCCAAGCATCTCTAAAAGCAACTAACAATCCGACAGGAAGAGACTAGCCACTTCTAGAGATCTCAGTAAATCTTGCAACCGCAACTATCACTATGCATTGCCTTATTATTATTATATCCTTAAAATTATCAGAATAAATTATCAAAAAATCTTCATGACTATTCCTGCGACATGCAAGTACTAGTCAATCCAATTAATGATTTATAATTTTAAGAATATTCACAAAATTTGTTGACCAGAATTAACTACACCCAAAATATGCAATTCCTAAAGCATATGTAGTAATTTTAGGGCCAACATTAATTAATTAAATTAATTTCACATAAATGTGAATATTCAAATAATAAGGCAATGTTATTTTAAGAGAGTTTATTTGTTTAAATAAATTATTAACGAAATGAGTAAACCATAATCCAAAATGACTCAACAAAATACCCAAATAATTTATTTAAACCTATTTAATTAGGCCAAATATTAGTAATTTATGGGCATGAGTATATATTTCAAAATTAAGTGAATTATGAATTAAATGAGTAATTAAATTTCTAGAAATTACTCCAAAATTAATTCCTCCAAAATTCACTTATATCACAGTAATTTTGGGCTTAACAACTAATTATTGCTATTAAATAAAATTTGGCTTATGACCAAAATTGTCCAAAATTAATTAACCAAATGGCCCATAATTAATTAATCAAAATGGCCAATTAAACATTAATCCAAAATGGCCTATTAAATAATTATGCAAAATGGCCTATAATCAATTTAATTTAATAGCCAAATAAAATTAATTAACCAACATGACCCCTAAATTAATTAAGCAAAATGGCCCTAAAATTAATTAATTTTAATTGCCCAAAATTAATTAATACTAAATGGCCAATTAAAATAATTGAATAAATAATGCCCATAATATCATAAAATTATTTTGGCCTAATATTTAAATAAGTAAACTAAATAGCAAAAGAAACAAATTTCAAAATAAATGGATCAATTTAATTTAAATGACATAGTCTAAATAATCCAAAATGGTCCAAATAAAAATTTGACCCAAAACACAAATGAAAAGGATCCCAAAAAAAAAAAATGTGGTTCAATAAGTAAACCAAAATCGGCCCAAAATCGTTGGCCAAAATCAGTACAAACCGGCCCAAAAAAATTTGGCCCAGGAAAAAAAAAAGAAATTTAGGCAGATTTTTTTTAAGTCAGGTGCGGGCACGTGTTGCCTTATTATTGATTGGCGCCTCCTGGCGCCTATCTGCAGTTATCGGGCGCGTGCCGCCCAAGCTTGGCGAAAATACAGAAAAAATGGGTCGTTCGACCCGACCCGCTCCAAAAGCCACCGTTTTCAGCCATTTTCAGTCCCGAAAAAAAAGGGTTTTCATCCCTAAACCCTCTACAATAAGAATCTAACCAAATTTTGCTTTGAAAACGCCAAAATCGAAATGGGTTTAAGCCATCCGAAACTTAAAGCTTCAAAAATGGCTATCTATGGCTTCTCTCCCTCAAATAAAAATGGTTAATGACTCTTTGGATGAGTGGCTCTGATGCCAATTGTTGGAATTAATTAATAAAACTCACCAAGTCATTAACACCATAACAAAACAATAAATCTAACCTTTGGTGGGTAAGCCATAACCCACCATACAACCACCCATTACGCCACTGTTGGAGGGAGGAGGTGCCGCCGGATGCATGCCGGAGGTTCGCCGATACTGGTGGCTCTTGAGGATGAAGGAGAAATTGGTGAGAGGGAGAGTGATTGGAGAGGGAGAAGCTACCCTTATGCACCCTTTTGTTTTCCATAGCAAAAATGGTTAATGGGCCACCATTTTATATTGGTGCTAAGAGTAGGGACCTCCCATATTTTGAATCATATATTATATCCGTCCCATTAAGGATAAATACATGTATAATATATATATATATTATATATAATTATGGTCACACTATACATAAATTATACTACTAAATAAATTATATGATAATAATTATACTTAATTAGTCCACACAAATAGAAATATTACAACAGAATCAGGATGGAACACCTTAAAATTGAAACATATTGGTCAATTTAGAATATTATTATATGCGAAAAAAAAACTGGCTTAAACATCATTTAAACATAAGCATTTATAAATATATATATATATATAAATATATATATATATATATATATATATATATATATGTCTATTCCTATCATCCTTTTATCCTTATCCGAATACACATTTCACATTATCCCTAAATCAATGGTTTAGCCTTCTTTTAATTTCATGTTCAAGTCTTACCATACGTGAATTTCTAAATCCAGTTATATACTAATTTGTTTGGTTAATTAAAATGATTTCTAGGGATATAATATTTGATTTTAATTGTAATTTCTCTTGTATTTACTGTTGAAAAAAAACATATTTTTAGCTTTGTGATACGTACATGATAAATCTCCTCTATAAATAATCTTCCAAGCGTACCTTTTAAGCCCCAAAACAAAAATTCTGCTGTGTCTTATTCCTCTCCTTTCCTTACATACAAAATATATAATCAACACCATCATTGCACTCTATATCTTTTATATATATGCTTCCTCATTATCTTCCCCCTCTCTAGCTAGCCCCATTGCTTTGGCTGGATTCCACTTTTATTTTTCCAACAAAGAAGACCATCAACCAGCAGGTAAAAGGCCCTTTTTAAGCTTTATTTTCTTTTACACAATAAGCTAAGTCGATTAGTTTCAATATTACTTGATTATGGTGCATTTCCATCTCTATCAACATATAATTTTATTTATTTATTTATATTTGTACAGGGTCTTGTATTCGTGCTCGCTAATAATAAGAATATGTAAAATGGTGCTTTCTATGTTGTTAAATTTCGTCCTCAATCAATCCCCATCTTTAATCTTTGATTTGTTTGGAGGTAGAATTTCCCTCTTTACAAGGGAAAACTAAAGGATAACTTAATGCACTATGATTTAAATTTATGTCTATGGACAATATAAGAAAAATAATCACTAGTACTTTGTGTGAAATTACAGTTATGATGCTCATGTTCCATGTTCGATATTGATGAGATTGATTAAGATGAATTTAAAATTTTTCAAAAATATGTTTTTGATGTCATTTTAAAAGTATATAACATATAATAAAGAATTTAATGCTTATTATTTTAGAAAGTATTAAGCGAGGAGAAAATACTTGTGTTCAAAAAAAAATCCCGAATTTTCTAGGAAACATATGGTTCTATGCCTTTTTTCCCTCTAATTAATTTTTAAAGGTCTATAAACTAAAACATTAACCATTTTAATTCTAGATACTTGATGCATGCTCTCATAAGCAAAATAAAATTGAATGCAGTGTATGTATATTTGTGTGTGTGTATATATATATATATATGGTCATTTAAATTTTATCAGTCTTGTTTTTCAAATAGAAACCTTAGCTGTTGCAAAAGTAGTAACCAGAAATCATATGTTCCGGCTTGATCACTATACATATAGATATATTAAGGGTTGACCTTCCAAGCCCTTTTTCTTCAGAGTTTCGCTTGTGTTGGGCATGGGAATGAGGTGGGAACCTTGTCGTTTCTCAAAGACAGTTACTATTAAGAAAATTAACGTTTTCAAGACATCATTAAAAATGGTCTTGTTTTGTTGTGAATAAAAGACTTTTTACAAGGAAAGCATAGCTGGACCGGGGCTACCTCAGATTCTCAGAAGAAACTGGTTCCTCCATTTGGTGAGATGGCACATGCAAAAAACATAATGTTACCATGGTCCACCCAAAAAAAACCTTAATTAAATTTGTTAATGATTTGAAAATCCAAATAAAAGAAAAGCATTATATCCCAATTATTTGACTTTAATGGATATTATGCGCAGTAATTCCTTT
The DNA here is from genome assembly GCA_032173925.1 of Heritiera fomes. Taxonomy (NCBI): domain Eukaryota; kingdom Viridiplantae; phylum Streptophyta; class Magnoliopsida; order Malvales; family Malvaceae; genus Heritiera; species Heritiera fomes. The sequence continues at coordinate 7,463,605 of JAPDPM010000004.1, read as the reverse complement.
TGCTGGCAAACATTAAATTTGGATATGCACTTGGTTTATTTATATTTGGACAGAGCAAGATGGAGGAGAGTGGTTCAAAAGCAGCTAATCTGGAGTTCCCATTTTTTGACTTTAATGAGGTTGAGTTACCTGACATTAACAATGGAACACCTGGAAATTTCTCAAACGTAAGAACTAAGAAATGAAATTTTACACTCATTTTAACAAATTAAAGATAACTTACATATCCTTGGTGAACATTCAACAGTAATCATATTCTTATGATCTTTTATCATTTTAAGCTAACTTTTGAATGATGTTCACTTTAATTAGGGGATTGTGGAGCTAGGATCACCTGGTGGAAGCAGTCCACCTCTAATAAATCAGCTAAACTCCGAGCATAGCCCCTCAGCCTCTGACCAGAACAATCAACTCCTTGAAGCTGCCTCGGAAAGTAATGGTCAATACCTGGCTCCACCAGCTGGTGATCCTACATTAATGGAAGCATCACAAGTGCAGAAAACAGCAGTACATATCTCCATTTACCTCACTCTTGCTTATTTTTGTTCTTGCACAAGAGTAATTTTATGATCAATCTGCAGTTCGTTTAGTTTAGAGTACAAGGCTTTGGTTAAACACTTAAAGATTGACAAGGATAATACACAGGACACCATTTTACAATTGAATTTTGTTTACAATTGAACAGAAGAATGTGGAAGGGGAACTTCGAACGCCATCAGAAAAAGATGACCAACCTCAGCTGGATCAAATGAACGCCAGTCCAGACACTTTTGGACATGGATATATTAGCCATGACAACTCAAATCCTTTGCATGTTAGTCCTGCAAACTTTTCCACCTTTTAATGGAAACATTATCCTAAGAAAAAAAAATAGACAATTTGTTGTAGTACTAGTAACTATGTTTCCCAAGTACATTTATACCACAGATTGTGTTCAATGAGGCAAATGTTGGGGATTTCCTCTTCTCGATGTCAAACATTTTTCTCTTAGGGTTTTTAAATGATGCACTGACAGTGTATAGTTTCTATACACTATCAATGCATTAGAGGTTGATACCTCATCAATTGACAAATTAAAAAATATGCCAAGCCCTCAAAAGTAGATATAAATAATTTTTTTTAATTTGCTCATAAAAGCTTATTGATGAGATGTCAACCTCTAATGCATTCACAGTATATAAAAACCATATATTATCAATGCATCATATATAAATCCTTTCTCTTAATCCATTCTTTCAGCAAGAGTGAATCAGATTTCTTAATAACTTCTCTCAACCCTTGTATTCTCTGAAGATTCTCCTCTCATTTGTTTGTTAACAAAAATTATCCTATTATTTTAGGAGAAAGTAGAGTTGGTATCATCACCTGGCAGTGCTGATGAATCTTTCCTTCACCATGGGAGCTCCATGCAGAACCTCATGCAGCCAACAAATTCAGGGTTTGAAGCCAGTGATTCTTCACTTGGTGATGCCACAGATGCACAACAAACAACATCATCCCCTTTTAGTCCTCTTATAATGGAGGCAACACAGTCATTCCCTTTGGCACTAGTACCTCCAACTCCATGCCAATCAGATATAAAAAATTTAGTCTACATGGGCAGTTTCAGCATGCCGCTTTTCTAACACTTGATGAATAATAAAAGACACTCTCTGTCTCTTATATTGATCAGGCAGAAATGATCCCTCCAAATGGAAGTTATGAGGCTTAACCATTTTGCTCAGAGCATGAGGTCAATTCAGTTCAAGCAAATCAGCTCGATGGTCATATTGGAAGTAGCCTACAAGCCGAGCTTCTAGGGTATGTTGATTTTTTAACAAATATGGAATGAAATATTATTCTCTGTCAAAAAAACAAGTAAAAAGGCATGCTCTTTTCCTCTTTCTTTCTCTTCCAATATATTAGTGTTACAACACATGTTTCCAATATTAACATAGGCCTCAACTGGTAGAACCAGTCAATCCAGGAAAAACAGTATTGTTTGCTGATCAGTTTGAACAAAGCAATGGAAACAATAATTTCAATGACAATCAGCAAGCACTTCCCTACTCAAATTTGTTCCCTCAAAGCCTAGTGAGTAATTCAAGATTAATATATGTATGACTGTATTGCCATCATAAGCTTTTTTGACTGGGTTGAATTATGTGATGAGCAGAGTGGGATTGGATTTCTGAATGAAGGATCAACAAAAATCAACCAGCAAGCACCCACTTGGATCTCTAATAAAGAGAATGACCTTTATAGTGCTCTGGCTCCATCTGGGTATGGAATTGATCTAACATCAGAAAATAGAACTGGAGCTATATGCATAAAGATGCATGTTCATAATATTGTTACCTTGGATTTCAGGTCACAATTTAATCAAATCAAAGCAACTAACAATTCCGATCGACAGTCTTACAACTTCATGCTACCTAGATTTTCTGCACCCTTAAGGTATTTGCTAGGTCAAATCAGGATAACCATATACATATGCATGATACACATCACCACATGATATTCAGAACCATATTGTGATTGATTCTTCAAATTTCTAATATAGCCCGCTACAGATGAATAATCCACTATATCATGTTCCCAACATGCCAATTTCATCTGACTTTCTGCTCCAGCATTCTGCGCTGACTACGCATTCAGTGCCCATGCAGCCTATGTATTTGATCTGTCCTCTATCTCTTTCTAGTATATCTTGCAAAGTGAACTACGAACGCTGTGAGAAGCTGCTGTTTGTTCTTTTTTAACTTTCTGTTTCTGTAGGCCTCGGCATTTCTCCTATCAACATAATCAAGTCTCGATGGCACCTGGACCATATAATTCACAAACTTGTAGTACCATATTGCCTGAATCTTCCATGCCTTTTAGGTAACTCTTGTCTTTCTTTCTAAATTCATTTTTGTCAAGGAAGTTAGCCTAGAAAGAAAAGTGATGGATAAATGTGGAGTGGTTCACCCTCTTTTGCTGAATTTTGGACCCAATACGGCCTCTCCCACATCATATCAGTCCACTTGATGTGTCAGATTTACAGTTTCCTAACTCTTTGCGACCCAAAGCATCCATGCTTTCCAGGTACTCTGTCCTATAAAGAATCTGTAGTATGATTCAAAGGCTTACCTCTAACCTCTTTTTCAGTGGGGGATTCATCTTTCAAGATTTAAGAGACCATGGACACCACCCAGCCAAGCTGATAACAGATCAATTTGGTACACAATGCTCCAACTCCGTGCTACAAGAATCTCTGATGCTTTCAGGGTACCCTTTTTTCCCTAGTAGTAGCTGGTGCTTCTATAGAATGTTATTAAAATGTCATATGAAGTCTATAGATGTTTCAAGTTTAGCTTAACTCTTTGATTTGCGGTTCCCATCAATTACCACCTCGTCAGAAAGTAAGTAATCAGTTCCCAATGATTCCTAGTTTACCAAATTCTGAGCTGCCTGAAAGTTCAACTCTGCCATGGTAAATCTGATTCTCTTTTCTTTTGATCAAACACCTAACATTAATGCAATATCCTAAATAATTTCATATTAGTCACATTTAAATTGTTTACAAGCTTTTGTTCATGATTTAACAACTGAAACTGTATTATCAAGTAAATCAAATTGAAGAAGTACAAATATGTCTGAGATGACTCGTTATCAATTACCCTCATCATGCTTTTTGAATCCTGTCAACCACTGAATACTTCTTAATGAAACACACTTACAGTTGTTTTATTGTGTATCCTCTTGTTATCTGATTTAGATTTAACCTCACTTATAGCCTGCAAACTTTGTAACAACAACATGGATTGCTGAATCAAACTGCTAGACCACTTGCTACATATCCTAGCTCTGGGACTTCCCTGTCAAGCTTAGTCTTCAACCCATTACTTCAGCGAGTAAAAAGCTCTCTCACCAACTAATATTCTTTTCCATTTAGCAATGAGTATCCCACAACCTTGTAATTGGCAGGAATCTGGTGGTTCATTAGCTCCTCCTTATCAAATGACACATCACTGAGCAGCCACAAGGAGGTATATCATCGCACCAATATTAGAATGCAAATTAATTTCTTTCCTCAGCTTTTGAGTTTTGTTTTTAAATTGATTTAGCATGGAATTTCTGGACGACGAGGCCATGCAAGGAGCAGATTTGAATTAGGAGAACCATCATCTTTCAAGCGGTTCAGGGTATTGACTTCCCCAACTACTCAAATTTGGCTTGAAACTTTTCTATATATGATTTTGTGTGCAAAAAGAGGTTAGCTTTTCTGGATTTGATCAATCACAGAGAGAATCTATTATGCCACAAGCGTACAGGGCTGAACAAGTGAACAGAACTTTTTCATCTCTACAGAGTGAAGCCGCTAGTTCTAACATTGCCAGCCTTTTTCCTCCCAGGTTGTTTTACAGATTTCATTTCTTTATCCTGAAATCCTAAATAAGTTTCTCCACTCTTGAAAAAATCCTGACTAGAAAGACCTATGATTTCAGGCCAATTAAGAATTCAGTCTATGATCCAATATTTGAAGGGATTGGACTGCCAATTGATCCCCATTTGAGGCTGTTTGCCATCAATTAACTTCTTGGTAATTGCTTCTAAACTGAACATAATTTTATTAACTAATTATGAAGTATATATACCTGGAAATAGTGAATTTTGCTAAATCTGCATCCTATATAATCCCTGGAAATAGTAAATTACTGATGATCTGATTATTACCTTCAAATTTACAGGGATGTTGACATGTCGAGTTTGAGTATCGAAAGACTGTGGACGTCTAGAAGTATATTTATTGATGTCAGCAGTTACAGAATTCTGATCTTTCTGATGAATCTTATGAAGGAAACCTAAACAAACACACAGTGGAATTTAATTTATTCGGCCTCCACCAGGATCGATTCGGAGAGTTGCCTGATTAGGATTTCGAGATTTTACCTAACGTTTTCTCTGATGTTCTGTCGTTGGTCGAGTCACAAGCAACAACTTTTCGTTCCTGCCTCTATGGTATCCACACGAACGGATCTCATGACTCTTGAACGTCTCACGATCAAAAGCCTTAAAGAGCGTTTTTGATTCCTTATAACCGAATTGCTATCTTCGATTAAAAGGAATATTTTGTTTTTCTGTTTAATTGTGCGGCTCACTTTTAGAAAACACAAAACATCCTTTTATAGGCAGTAAATTTTACTCTAAAATTCACTGTCAAACAGAACTCTAATCCTACTTAGAATAGAATTAGTTATATCCTTAATCCAATTCAGAATAGGATTAGTTATATCCTTAATCCAATTCAGAATAGGATTAATTAAGCTCCTCATTGATCCGTTCTAAGTGTGCGACCCAATAGGTTCTCAAAACAATGGCAATGACAAAATTTTCACAGGCAATGAGCGGTATCTAGCAACACATCATTGCTACCCATGTAACGAGAATGTCAATGACTCGACATAACCTTACTCGTGATAGATGTTACTGTGTAGTCTAATCCCTTTATCCTTTGATGTCTTGATTAGAAACAAGTCATGGAATGTGTCACACTTGTATAGTCTAATCAGCGTTTCTTGATTCCTAAGTAGACTAATTAAACAAATAAAATCAATATCTCATATTGACTTATTCGAGCACGGCCATGCATTTTTAGTCTCACTCTATCAAAGGGTCCAGGACATCACTCTTGTTATATAAGAGGGATAAATCCTATCTTGATCACTCAACATCCTTCTACATAGATCAAGGCATATCCAATTACTATCTTTATAGTCCATCTTGTTACGAATGACATCTAGCAGAATTAAAGTATGCAATTCTCTATGTTGGGATCTCTGATGATCTCAAGTCAAAGGATCAAATATACCATCATCACTATGAGAATCGCTTATGACACTCATATAACAATCCATGTAGCGTTCTCATGGAGGGTCGATCCAGTACATAGTTCTCTAACATGTACCTATGTGATGACTTGATATCCTGTATCCATGACAATGGTCATCAGTCAACCACATACTAGTCTTATCGTATCATTGTTATCCTTGTTCACAATAATACTTGACTAGGGATATTTTAAGAATAGTGTGTTATTACTATTCTAAGTACATTATCATATAAGATTACATTACGTAGTTATAAGACAAATATAAAAATAAACTATAAATAAAATGTCATGATACATAAAAATGCCAAAGTCAATCATCTAATGAATGGTTCTAAGGGCATAATCCAACATCTTAGCAGCAAACTGTTATGTTGTGGATGATATTTTAATTAGGCGTTGAGTTTTGATTTCTTTCATAGTAGAATTGGCATTATCCATGGACTCCAAAACTTTGATTTGGAGTTTTGATTCTTGAACTTGATTCCAGACCGGCAATTTAAGTGATGCCTTGGTTTTGTCTTAATGGGTTGTGTTAGGCCTATTATAAAAAAACAGGTCTCAGTGAGCTCAATATGCCAAAACTTCCAGAACACAAATTCTAAGCTCACTTTAGACGAACAGGCTTCACACAAAAAAGGCCTAACACAAAGTAAATAGGCCACATTGAACAAACCAGTAGAGGTGGTAAGTTGATCGGTTCAAATAGATTCAATCTAAATTATATTCGAATTTAGATTTTTTCGATTTTGATTTTTTTCTGTTTCGGACACTTTCGGTTTCGTGTATATTTGGATTTGGTTATTTGCGGTTTCGGTTCGATTTTAATCGAGCGGGCTTAGTCAAATTATTTTAAAATTTCATAAATTATAAATATTTTTATAATTTTAAATGTAATAATTAATTTAATTTTATATAGTTAAATAACAATATAATAGAAATGCTAAATTAAAGTTAAAATTTAATAAATATTTATATAAATATAAATTTTTACATTTTAATATTTTTATTACTTGACAATTATTATTATTTTTTTAATTTCTTGTGATATTCACATTTTTTATAAAATATATAATTATATATTTATAATTATATAAAAATTTATTTTTTAAGTGAGCCAAATATATATATATATATATATATATATATAAATATATATATATTAAAACTAAAAGAAAGTGAAAATCTAAAAGTATTAGCTATACAAATAAATAACTAAAAAATTATAAATAAATCACACTAAACAATTAAACATTTATATAAATGGTTTTATACTCTTAACAATAACTTATTGAGTTATTGTATTTTTCAGATCAACATTGGGCTGTTGGAATTTAGAAATCCTTAGTTCAATAAATTTCTTTTTTCTTACTTTGTTTTATTAGCTTTTTTAATAATTATATTATATTTTTAATAAAATTTTAAGAATTTTTTTACATTTATTTTGTCTTCTAAATATCAACATAATTAGTAATTAAATTAAATCTAACCGCATAACTAATTAACTAATTGTTCAATTATAATATTGAATAAAATTATAGTATACATTAAAAAAATACTTAATATTATGAATAATTGGTCAATTAATTACCTCAATTTTATATTTATTTTGTTTTTGATTTGTACATAAATCATAATATAATATTATTATATTAAATATAATCGTCATCGTACTCATTAATAAATCAAATATCTCATTAAAAATTTAAAATGTTAAATTAAACAAGTTATATACACCTATTGACATTGTATTATAAATAATAACATTAAATATAATTATATCATATACAGTTATAGACTAATTGAATATTAATTTTTTCATGTTCACATTAACATAATAATGTTAGATATACACCAATTGATTGAATATCTAATTAAAATATTAAATAGTAGATATTACTAAATTAATTAATATAATGCTAGTTATTTAAATATAATTAATAATAATATTAATAAAGTATAAAAATAAATTTTATTAAAATTACCACTTACACAGTAATACTACTCTAATATATTATTAAATTACACTTTAATTTACTATTAGAATTATTATTTTTATCTACACTTAAATTTACATTTAATAGATAATAAATAAATTATTTTTAATAAATACTTAATTCTATTAAAATAAGACTTACATACTAAGAGATTACATAATTTATTCTTAAAGATTATTATAATATAATATATAAATCATTATTATAAGATACCAAATTGGTTTATTCATGTATAAGATTATTATAATATAATAAATAATTAATTACCCCTACCTTGATTTATTAATATCTTTCGTTTTAAGGCTAAAAATAAAATTACCACTAGCTTGGTTTATAATTTTCTCTTTTAATGATGTCCAAGCTTATAAAAAATTGTACTTATATTGTTTAATTTAATTATTTAACTTTTTCTAATCTTAAAAACTTGAATTTTAATTTTAAGATTAGTTTTTTTTAATCTAAATTCAATATCTTTCTATACTTAAAACTTTAAGAAAATATAGTTTAAATTTAATTTTATTAAAAATATTTTAATTTGTTGCACAAAATATCAAATTCAAAGTTTCAAACAAATATTAAAATTATATAATTTTTTTATATATTTGATTTATTATTGTATTAAAATTAGAATTTTATTATAAAATAAAAATAATAAAATGTTAAAATGATTTTTATAATAAAATCATATGTTAAATTAATAATATATTTATTATTATAAATACAATAAGTATAATATTAAAAATTATTTGATATCATATACTATGGTGTTTTAAATTAATTTAATTTAATTTAATTAAAAAGATTCAATATTTATTTTGCTGGTAATACATAATTGATAAAATTGTATAATAAATAATAATTGTTTTCAAAATTTTAAATTTTTTAATTAAAAAAGTGTATCAATTATTTATTTTTTAAAATAATAATTATATAATTATAATTCGGGTTTTCTCGAGTTATAAATTCAGTTTTTTACGGGTTTTGGATCAGATCAGTCTCGGTTTCGAATCGTATCGAGCTCGGGTTATGTCAGGTTCGAGTTTTTTCGGTTTTAGGCTTTTTCAATTACGGGCTTTTTCGATTATGGGCCTTTGACTTTTTTGATTAATTCAATTTGCTCCTGATTTGGTCTCAGGTGAATTCAGGCGGGTTTTTGCGCTCGGGCCAGTGACACCTAGCCCTCTCACATTACCTAGCCCAAGGTAACCTAGCCCTCTCACATTAGAAAACCTTGGTGTATAGTGACACCTGACCACCTACTAAGGTGAGAGACTTGAAAACTGCCAAAAAAATGTCCCCTCTGTCATGTTGACTTGGCACGTACCCTAAGCAACCATATAAGGAGCTAATGAGGATAGGAAAGGGGATTCTAACCCTTTCCTCCTCACAACACACTTTGCTTAGCTTTCCACAAGCTAGGACATCTCTAAACCCTGAACCTTCACTACTAACTTCCTCCATAGCCGAGAACTAATATTGCACCAACGCTCATACATTGCTTCGGTCCTTGTTTACTCTTTTTTTCCTTGGTCTCAAGTACCAACACTCTCTTAGGAAGCTTGCCTAAGTCTCTCCAAGGGAAAGCTTCTGCTTCATTATTGTAAATCCCTCTATAGGTTGCAAAACCCACAAAGGTTAATCTAGATGTTAAAAAAATCCTCTTCTCTTGTGAATCAACAAAAAAATGTACCATGCACACTAGAGCAAACCCTCATCCTAAAAGGGTTAAACCCAATATAAACAAAGCCTTTCAAGACAAACTTTATAATGTTTGAACAAATATTAGTAAAAGAAAGGAAAAAAAGAAAAGTAAAGGAAATAGTATACGTATCTTTGTTTGGATAGCTAAAAAAAGAGACTAACTAAACACACCCTATTTTTTTCTTCACACACCCATTTTTCTCTTTAGTGAACAGTACCCTGTAGTGTAAAAATAGGGTGTGTCAAGACAAAATCAGGGTGTGTTTAGTTGTACTCTTAAAAAAATAATAAAGGAAAATAAGTCTAACCACTATTGTTGAGAATTTTTAAATATAATACATTTTTTTTATCTCTACACCTCAGCCTTAAATATACTAAAAGTATACTATTCCTACCAATTAAAATTAGGCTTAATAACTAAATATATCATCAACTTTTTGCACAAAATGAATATAAGCCCTCAACGTTTTATCACATGAAAATAAGTCCATAAACTTTTATTTTATTATAAATAAACCCTCAACCTTTTAAAGTCATACAATTAAGTCCAAATCCATTAAATGACATTTACTTCCTTTAGTATTGCATACGTGGCATGCCATACAGTAACCAACTAAATTATCCATGTAAGCTCCACGTAAGATGTCTAAACGACAATTAGTGTTGTTTAATAGATTTGGTGTTAATTGCATGATTTTGATAGGTTTAGGGTTTACTTACAGTAAAATAAAAGTTTAGGAACTGATTTTCATGCGATAAAACGTTAAGGGTTTATATCTATTTTAGGCAAAAGGTTGAAAGTACATTTGGCTATTAAGCCTTAAAATTACCAATTTATTGTTAAACCATTTTCCTAACAACATCGTCTTCCCCGTAAACCCTAAACCGATTTCGTAACCCTAAATTTCCAAATTATTCTTCCTCTTGAACAAACATATGTCTTTCTTTCTCAAGTTTAATTTGACATAGGTCTTTATTGTCAATAGAAAATTTTTGTAAAATATGAAAATCACTTCTTAAATCCATGAAAATTCAGTCATTTGATGAATATTGCAGAAAAACAAAAAGAGAAATTCAAAAACATTTAAATAATGAGACTTGTGATTTAGTTGCAACATGAAAGAAAAGAGAATCCACCTTTATAGACAATAGAAGAAAAAAAGCAAGCAAAGCCTGGAAACATGTCCCTGTGCAAGCTACCTTGTGTTGGGAATATGTCCCAGTACAATCTAGCTTGCACTAGGATACAATCTGCCAGGTATGATGGATCTTGCACTGCCATCGGTCACATCTTGATGCGCCATAGACTAAAATATTTTTTCTGTGAATTTCTCGACTTCATATTTGGTTGATGATGTACTTACAGACATTTTAGTAGTCTTGTACTACTTGCTATGATACTATTTTGTTGCATAGTGAAATTATAATTGGTTACAAACAGTTCACTAAGAATATGCACCTAGAAAAATAATGTAAGATAATAACAAATAAGGACACACAATTTATGTACTTCAATTACAAGCTTATGTCTGCAAGGAAAACGACAAAAAAAATTACTATAATAAGATGAAGATTACAAGAGCTTTGGCACTCAAGCTCACAATACACTTTCCAAAAGCTTGAGAAGGATAGCTCTCGAATAACCTAACTTTCTCTTCTTGCTTTAGTCTCTTGGCTTAGTCACCCCCTTACAATGCACCAAACTATTTCTTTTTATAGTTCAAAAGGAAAGTGAGCAAACTTCTTTCAACGTCAAAAAAGTTTTCTATTGGTTCAATCTTGCTTATTTTCAAGGCTAAGAAAAGATTTTATTGGTTGCATAGGGAGACACGACCTAATTTCTTGTTCTTTGAGTCACAATTAACACTTTAAAAGTAAGAGAGCAACTATTTACACCCAAACTTTAGGTAGACACATCCTATTTGCTAGACTCACCCTATTTTTCTCATTTTTCTTCACTTTTTTGCTACCCACATCCTAAATCTCAAAATTCTAATCCCATTTTACCCCCTCACCCACGGCACACCCACAGCACACCTAAATCCCATGTCTCTTAGTTTTTCCCTAACCCTTATTCCATCAAATCCTTCTCAAATCCTTGAGTATTTGAAGTTAATTAAGTACGTATGACTTCTATGTTCAATTATAGATGTTAAGTATTCATTATTTTTCATTTAAATGAACTCAAATGTTGATTTTTGGAGATTGGCGTTGAACTGCAGCTCGCGGTAATGAACTGCAGTGAGCGTATCTCCAATGTGCAGCACTTTAGTGTTGCGCATTCTGGCTAGTCGCAGCACCCTAGTGTCGCGACTTTGGACAGGGTCTATGGATGTAAAGCGTTCCAAGTCAGTGGCTCAGCAATGGAAAGATTACGAAATAAAGGAAGGGCATTGTCCAACTTTTATCATCTGCACTCCTTGGTTACAAAAAAAGAGGCTAATTATTTATCATAAATGAAAAATTACTTGGATAGGTCAAAAGGGAAGGCATCGTAGTCGTAGAACTCATCTCCAAAAGCAACCCATGATTAAATAATCTTTTTCAGTATTTGTTATATATCAACCCAACCAAAAACCAATTTTATTAATGAAAAATTAAATCCCATTCAAACAAAACAAGTAAAAAAAAATAGATATTGTGCTAAAAATTATAGCAACTCTTCCACAGTCTTTTATGTCTTCTATCAATTTACAAAATAAAAAGATCCATCAAGATTTTTCTCAATAAAATTAATTTTCCATCAAGATCGTATACATTGTCTTAGCAACAGATTGCCGACTTGTCTCCCAGCAATGAATTGCCGAGAGACCCAATCCACTCTCAGCGGTTCGTTGCTACGAGCACATTGTAGCTCTCGGTAATTCATTATCGAGAGTATTGAATTTAAGGTGTGATGATATTGGATTTATGGTATAATGGTCATATTGTCAATGGTTAATTTTGGAAGAAAAAAAATTTTACTTAGGGTACACCTAGCACAAGATAGGGTGTGTTTAGAAATTCCCTAAAAGTAAAGATATGGTTATTTATGTTATGAATAATTATCAATATGGATGTCCATTCATCTCCCATGACTCTTCATATTGATACATGAATGAGTACATTCATCTCCCATACTCTTCATATTGGTACATGAATAAGGAACTATTCATTTACCCCTTAATTAAGTTTGTAACTATTCATCTTCCATCCTTATTCATGTATTTGTGAAACCTATAAATTGAGGCTCACCATTCTTGTATTATATATAGTTGAAGAACACACTTGAAGAATAAGAGAAAATCTCTCTTCTTGCTCTCTCTCCTTGTGTTCTTTCTATAATTTTATAACACGTTATCAGCACGAGACTCTAAAAACCCGTGAGAGATTTGGAGAATAGGCCTCAATCGAGGATCTTCATCAACTAGACTTAAGATCCCGTCTCCTTTGTGCTAAAGGACACAGAGGTACGAGCCTATAGAACAGATCTTGTTCAAGTAAGGTCGTTAATTAACCACAATTATCTTTTTTTATGGTAATGAAACTATTTTTATCTAGCTCCTCCGTAATTATATATGCTTATGCACGTTTTATTTGCTTACTCAAATATGAGATTACAAGATTTAAAATCTATAAATGAATATAACTCAGCTATGTTTAGAATCAGTTCTCAATTAAAGTCATGTGGAGAAAACACCACTGATGAGGATATGTTAAAAAAAAACATTCTCCACCTTTCATGCATCTAATATGCTCCTGCAGTAGCAATATCGTGAAAAAGGTTTTAAGAAGTACTCTGAACTGATTTCATGCCTCCTTGTGACTGAGCAAAATAATGAGCTATTGATGAAAATCATGAGGCCCGTCCAACTGGATCTGCTTCATTCCCTGCAGTGAATGCGGCAACATATAATGGAAAAAATAGAGGTCATGCTAGTAGTCATGGTCGTGGTTGTGGACATGAACATAGTAATTATCGAGGTGGTCATTTCAAAAACACATATACCACCAGAAGTGGGAACATAATGATAGAAAAGATGGGACAAATTTTGTTTGTGAAAATGATGATTTTGATTATGGTTATGTTGATGCCACACATTTAGATGATATTGGACTTTATTTTACACATGCTTCTTATTAATAGGATTCTAATTATTAAGTATTTGTCATGTTTAGATGCTTCATTATGTTTTGGTTATTTATGAGTGTAACTGCCAATAATTACATAACCGTCGTAACTGCTACTCAATTATATATTTAATTATTTAACTGCCCATTTAATGAGTGTAACCACCCACTTAAACACCTACATGCAGGTACGAGCACACTTTACTCTCTTCCAATTTTGATATTCTTTCTTGAATACTCTACATATTTCTCATTTTCAATGAAGAACATAGATACTCTATTGGTTCGATTTGCAATGAGTAGTGGAGATATATGTCTCGCAGACAGTGCCACTACACATACTATATTAAAGAATAAGAAATATTTTTCTTATTTGATAATGCACAAGGCCAATGTTAGTACTATATCGAATAGTGCAAAATTGATAGAAGGCTCCGGAAGAGCTAACATATTCTTGCCTGGAGGAACAAAATTTGAAATTCATGAAGCATTATACTCTCCCAAGTCTCAAAGAAATTTATTGAGTTTTAAGGATATCCACCGAAATAGATATTATACTGAGACAACAAGTGAAGGAGACATTGAGTACCTTCACATTAAGAGTATAATCTTGGGTAATAAAATTGTATTAGAAAATTTACCGGCCTTTTCCTTCGGTTTGTACTACACAAGAATTAAAACAATTGAAACAAATGTGGTCATTAACCAGAAGCTTACAGATCACAATAACTCTGTTGTTTGGCATGACTGGTTAGGCCATCCCCGATCGATAATGATGCGAAGAATAGTTGAGAATTCATGTGGACATCCATTGAAGAGCCAGCAGATTCTTCAATCAAAAGATTTCCCATGTGCTGCTTGTTCTAAAGGCATATTAATTGTTCGACCATCACCAGCTAAGATAGGGATTGAATCCCTTATTTTTCTGGAACGAATACAAGGTGATATATGTGGACCAATACATCCACCATGTAGACCTTTTAGATATTTTATGGTTTTAATTGATGCATCAACTAGGTGGTCACATGTATCTCTATTATCAACTCGCAACTTTGCGAGGTTACTTGCTCAATTAATCAGATTACGAGCACATTTTCCAGATTATCCCATCAAGACAATTTGTCTTGACAATGCTGGTGAATTTACTTCCCAAACTTTCAATGATTATTTTCTGTCTATTGGGATAAGTGTTGAACATCCTGTAGCACATGTTCATACACAAAATGGCCTTGTAGAATCATTTATTAAGCGTCTTCAATTGATTTCAAGACCATTACTAATGAAATCAAAACTCCCAATTTCTACTTGAGGTTATGCTACTTTACATGCGGCAACACTAATTTGCATAAGGCCAACAAGTTATCATAAGTCCTCCCCTTTATAATTGGTTTTTGGTCAGGAACCAAATATTTCCCATCTAAGAATTTTCGGATGTGCTGTATATGTTCCAATTCCTCCACCACAACGTACTAAGATGGGTCCTCAAAGGAGGTTGGGAATATATGTTGGATATGAATCCCCATCTATAATTAAATATTTAGAACCATCAACAAGGGATTTATTTACAGCTAGATTTGCTGATTGTCATTTTGATGAATCAGTCTTCCCAACCTTAAGGGGAGAAAATAGGCAGCTGGAAAAATAGATAAGTTGGAATGAATTATCATTGTCTCATCTTGATCCTCGTACAAAACAATGAGAATTAGAAGTTCAAAAGATAATTCATTTACAAAGTTTAGCAAATCAATTGACAAACGTATGTACTGACCCAAAGAGAGTAACAAAGTCACATATACCAGTTATTAATGCTCCAATTTAAATTGACGTCCCAGAAAGACAACATTTTGTTGTCAATGAATCTAAAGCACGCCTGAAGCGTGGTAGACCAATCGGTTCCAAAGATAAGAATCCTCGAAAAAGAAAGAGAGCAAAGATTCAAGATGGCCAAGTCGAGGAAATTGTAACTCCAGAAGAGTTTACAGAAGAGCCCTTAGACATGACTAAAATTACAATTCCAAAAGAAAGTCAGGTACTTGAAATTACTGAAAATGAAGAGATCTTGATAAATTATGCATGTCAAGAAAAATATGGAACCGAAACAAAATCGACGTCGATGATGTTTTTGTATACAATGTAGCGCTAGATGTTATGAATGATGACGAGGATCTTGAACCAAAGTCTATCGAGGAATGTAAGCATAGACATGATTGGCCAAAAATGGAAAGACGCAATTGAGGCAGAATTGAAATCTCTTGAAAAGAGAAATGTTTTTGGACCAGTAGTCCGTACACCTAATGGTGTAAAACCAGTGAGTTATAAATGGGTCTTTTTGCGAAAACGAAATGAAAAAGTAAAATTGTGAGACATAAAGCACTTCTAGTTGCACAAGGTTTTTCACAAAGACCTGGTATTGATTATGAAGAGACATACTCCCCTGTGGTGGATGTGACTACTTTTCGATTTCTAATTAGTCTGGCAATAAATGAGGGACTCGATTTGCGTCTAATGGATGTCGTTACAGCCTATTTGTATGGCCCACTTGATAATGACATTTATATGAAACTCCCAGAAGGATTTAAACTGCCAGAAGCATGTTATTCTAGTTCTTGAGAACATTACTCAATCAAATTAAACAGATCTCTATATGGATTAAAACAATCTGGTCGCATGTGGTATAACTACCTTAGTGAATATTTGTTAAAAGAGGGATATAAGAATGATCCCGTTTGCCCATTCATTTTTATAAAGAGATCTAGATTTGAGTTTGTTATTATTGCGGTATATGTTGATGATCTGAATATCATTGGAACTCCTGAAGAGATTTCAAAGGCAGTATAGTACTTGAAAAGAGAATTTGAGATGAAAGATCTTGGAAAGACAAAATTTTGTCTTGGGTTACAGATAAAACATTTAAAAGGATGGGATTCTTGTGCATCAAACAACTTATATAGAAAAGGTGCTAAAACGATTTTATATAGACAAAGCACATCCGTTGAGCACCCCAATGGTTGTGAGGTCTCTTGATGTAAATAAAGACCCTTTTCGACCTCGGGAAAGTGATGAGGGAATTCTTGGTCCTGAAGTACCATCCTTGAGTGCAATTGGAGTACTAATGTATCTTGTTAGTCATACACGACTTGATATATCATTCTCTGTTAACTTATTAGCGAGATATAGCTCTTGTCCAACCCGAAGGCATTGGAATGAGATTAAACATGTACTTCGTTACCTACAAGGTACAAAGGATATGGGTTTGTATTTTTCTAACCTACCCAAAACAGATTTGATTGGTTTTGCAGATGTAGGGTACCTATTTGATCCTCATAATGCTCGATCACAAACTGGATATGTATTCACATGTGGTGGCACCGCCATTTCATGGCGTTCCATGAAACAAACTATAGTAGCCACATCTTCTAATCGTGCTGAAATTTAGGCAATACATGAGGCTAGTCGTGAATGTGTATGGTTAAGGTCTGTAATTCAGCACATATGAGGAGCTTGTGGTTTATCTTCAAGAAAAGAGGCACCAACGATCTTATATGAGGATAATGCAGCATGCATCGCCCAACTCAAGGAAGGATATATCAAAGGTGATAGAACAAAACACATTTCACCGAAGTTCTTTTTCACTCATGACCTTCAGAAGAATGGTGATATAAATGTTCAACAAATCCGTTCAAGTGAAAATTTGGCAGATTTATTAACAAAAGCGCTTCCTACCACTACATTTGAGAAGTTAGTCCACAATGTTGGATTGCGTCGACTCAGAGATTTCAAGTGATATAATCATGAGGGGGAGTAAATAAACGTTGTACTCTTTTTTCCTTAACCATGGTTTTGTCCCATTGGGTTTTCCTGGTAAGGTTTTTAATGAGACAACATCTCATGTGTATTTTGAAGAATAATGTACTCTTTTTCCTTCACTAGGTTTTTATCCCACAGGGTTTTTCCTAGTAAGGTTTTAATGAGGCATGTTCTTCAGTAATGGACATCCAAGGGGGGAGTGTTATGAATAATTATAAATATGGATGTCTATTCATCTCCCATGACTCTTCATATTGATACATGAATGAGTCCGTTCATCTCTCATACTCTTCATATTGGTACATGAATAAGAAACTATTCATTTACCCCTTAATTAAGTTTGTAACTATTCATCTTCCATCCTTATTCATGTATTTGTGAAACCTATAAATTGAGGCTCACCATTCTTGTATTATATATAGTTGAAGAACACACTTGAAGAATAAGAGAAAATCTCTCTTCTTGCTCTCTCTCCTTGTGTTCTTTCTATAATTTTATAACAATTTAAATTATTTCTCAAAATTTAACAATTAAGATTTGACTTAATGGTTGTTACCTCTCTTTAGAAAAAATTAGGTACAAGATTCAATTCCTCCACTCTCCTCTTGTATCTTCTATAAATAAAACAAAATTACTTCTCAAAATTTAAAATTTAAGCAATTAATTCCTAGCTTTTGCCATAAACCATAGTGTTAATTAACACTTTCAGAAAAAACCAAATTTTGCCCTAACAATTAAAGTTAAAATTAAAATCCGAACTAAAATTGATGTTGTTTGAGTTGCCCCAATTTAATTAGCCAGATTTGCATATACCATATATCCATAAAAAGCTTGGGAGGTCCACAATTTATTATGTTCTTATCCTACTAATCAGTCATCAGCCTTAGATTGGTTCAAAAAATCTAGAAACTAATCCTCTGAAAACCTGTGGAACCCACACAAATTTACCTGGCAAACAGGGAGGCTTTCGGGCTTTAATTTCATTTCCATATTGAAAAGATATTAGAAACGTTAGAAAAACAAAACTAGACAGGGCATCTTTAGTAACTTTAATTGCTGAGTGAGAAACCTGACACCAGTTTGGTGCAGTAACAGACAAGAAAAAAAACTAACGACATTACTTTGCATGCCATAGATGGGCGTTGTTTGGCAGTTAAAACCTCACTCTGATAAAGCCTTGTAACTAGAGGTGGCGAATGGGCGGGTCGGATCGGGTTTGGGTTGAATCATTTTGGATCGGATCATTTCGGGTTAAGAAAAAATCGGATCATTTTGGATTCGGATCATTTCGAGTTCAGATAAGGTCGGGTTTGGGTCAAGGAAAAATCGGTCTATTTCGGGTTTGGATCATTTCGGGTTCGGATAAGGTCGGGTTTGGGTCAAGGAAAAATCGGTCTATTTCGGATTTGGATCATTTCGGTTTCGGATAAGGTCGGGTTTGGGTCGTTGACTTTTTTAGTCAATTCGGGTTGGTCGGATTTGGATTCGGGTCGATTTGACAGATTTATTGGATTAAGCTTTGGTCATCTTGATATAATTTATCTAATATAAAAATCAACTGAAACCATATTTCTAAGAACTACAAAACTCATGAATATAAAATTGTCTTCTTACATGACCTATAGTACAATTGGGATTGAAATAATCAAAATATTTAATAATTTGTATGATAGTTTTCTTTATAATATATTTACCAATATTCATAAATTAATTATGTTAATTAATAACTTTTGAATCAAAGTGATTTAATAATCCATACTAAATATTATAAAATAATATTATATATCTCTTTAATTTAGTTTGATTTTTTATAGAATAATTAGAGACATTAGTGTAGATGATATAGCTTCTGTACTCTATTATAGATTAACCATTAAATAATTATACATTATGTTCAAATGAATGCAATATAAGAGCGAATATTTAAATTAAACTATATTAAAAAAATATATAACACTCATATTATTGAAAAAAATTATATTTTTACTATATTAAAATACTTTGATATTTAATTTCAACATTTAAATATTTATTAATAATATTAAATTTAAGTTTGAATATTTTTAGGTTTGGATAAATTTGGATTCGGGTCAATTTGAGTTCGGATCAATTTGGGTTCGGATCAATTCGGGTCGGATCAATTCGAGTTCGGGTTAATCTAAATTCGGATGAATTTGGGTTTGGATAAATTCGGGTTCAGATTCAGTCGGGTTTGGATCAATGTAAATTTGGATAAATTTGGTTTCGGATCAATTCGGATTCGGATCGGGTTGGATTTGGATTGTTGACTTTTTTAGTCAAATCGAATCGGTAGGGTTTGGATTCGGGTTAATCAGTCGGATTTTTCGGGTCGGGTCAACTTTTGCCACCTCTACTTGTAACTTTTGACACAAAATTTTCGGATTACCATGGTATGGTGTTTTTATGGGCAATTTAGTCATTCCAGTGTGGGAGGTTCAAACAATATTACATTAATAATAACAAATAGAAGCTAAGTAGACAATAATAAGGCCATAGTAAACGACTAGCAATTAGAAAGACTTTATAAAAGGAAAATTCAAATTTAAGCTAAAATAAATTGGGGAATATTGCTAAAAATCCTACAATCTACAAATTTACAGTTGAAGGATTTAATTGTAATTATTTTTATAATATATAAAAAGATAATTCTAATTTCATTATCAAATCGTAAGTCGACAAAAAATAACTTTTTAATATAATAATTAAAATTTGTACTTTCAATAGGTTTTAACGGCTAGTACTTAACATATACATGGTTTTAATGTCGTGTTATGTTACATTATAATTGTGAAAAAGACAAATATAATGTAAATTTCCCGGCACTTATAACACTATTGGTTATATAATAAATATTCACTCCACGCGACGTTTATTTCAACTTTCATATAGATGGTTATTAAAGACTTTATTATCAAAGAATAAAAAAAGCAAGTTTTCATATAAGATAAGTTAAATAAATTATACGATTGTAAGATCTGATTTTACCCTACTGTAGACCTTAATCTCATAAAATGGATAATAAAAATTAAATAAATAATGAATGTTAATTACCAAAAGGGTGAAAAGCTCTTTTATTTGAGATGAGAACGGAGCCAATTAGGTGAAATACTCGACGGGCGAGTACCATGAGGAAACGGCTCGCCAATGGGCGAGCAAGGTAATGGTGTGATCGCCAATAGTGATGGCAAGTTGGACGATGGCGTGGGCGAATAGGTGTTTTCGCCAACGTTTGAGGTGAATTAGGATAAGGATTGGCGAGTTGAGCCATACCTGGTGATGGCCCCAAAAGGGTGAGAACTTGTGATCGCCATACAAAGGGGCAAAGAATAGCTTAGTTGGCGAGAAGGCAACTGCCATTCACTAAGTCTCAATGTAATTGTAAAAAAAAAAGAGAATTTCTTTTAATTGCCAAGATAAAGCTGGCAACTAAATGGCTGGCGAACTGGTGTAATGTGGCGAGCTGAGGTCTCAAGACGAGGTGGAGACCGGGAATCAGCTTGTATGGACAAAGGAAAATAGCTTCAAAACAATTAGCAGCCAAGATTGATTTTGTGAGATATACGGTCGAGGACAATAAATGAGGAAAAGTTAAAGTCAATAAGGGAATTAGCCTTATTGGTTGAGGAAGTAAACAAAGTCTGCAGTAAAAGAAAAAGAGTGTGAAAGGGAGACTTTCACGCCACTTGTGCTTCAGTTTTCTTCATGCATTAAAGGAGTGATGGACGTGAAATGATGAAAGAAGCAGATAAAGGACAGGCGGTAGCTAGTGATTGGTTGAGCAGGGTTATATAAGAAGAAACACTTGAGGCAAATCTGTTTAGCAAACTTCATTTTCCTTACGA
Organism: Heritiera fomes; assembly: GCA_032173925.1. NCBI lineage: Eukaryota > Viridiplantae > Streptophyta > Magnoliopsida > Malvales > Malvaceae > Heritiera > Heritiera fomes. The sequence continues at coordinate 7,442,276 of JAPDPM010000004.1, read as the reverse complement.
GGGTTATGCAACTGCAAGGTTCTGTTCCTTCCATTTCTGCTATGGTTGATCTAATAAGCTTCAACCTTAAGCTGGCTAAACAAGCAAAACAGCTTGCAAACCTTTCCTTCTTAGTTGGTTGAGCTAAAAGAATAAGCAAAGGAGGCCAACGTGAGACAGAAAGCAGTCTGTTCTGGAAGTGCAGTTGATTGAGGTGAGTTTCATATTTCTTAGGTGTTCTTGATATTCAAGGGTAGACTTATATGTTTACAACATAGAACACAACCTTGTTTTAGTTAGATCCTTAGAGAACATGAAAACGAGGAAAATAATGAAATAAGTAACGACAATGGCGACTACAGTGATCGCCCATGTTGAAATCTAGTAATCGCCAATGAGGCGAGTAGATAATGAGGAACTCGCCAAGGTAAAGCATGTGTTCAAGGGGCGAGAACGCCCAATTTTAGTGAAATGAATTCGTGGGCGAACTCCCACAATTAGGCCAATGAAGGTCTCGTGAGTTGCCTGGCGGGCGAGATGACACGTGGTAGCCATATGGTGAATGGCGAGCTCGTCTGGGCGAACTAGTGAAGCTCTCTTTGGGCGAGTAGTGATTTGAGTTATTTTAATTTCGCCCAAGTAATGGAAAATTATATATATATTATATAAAGAAAATATTAACGGAATTTATATAATTTGCAGCCGATAATTGGGAATGGTTATGGGCGAACAGAGAGCAGGGCGAAGCAAGGCTTCGTTTCTAACAGGTAAGGGAGATGTGTGTGAAGTGATGCATGTCTTGTGGAGTAAATTTTATGAAAACAATAAGTTATATGTTTTGTTTTCTGACATGCATTGTTTGAGGAAAGTTATTTGATAATTATTTTTGATACGGGCGAGCTAAAAGCCGACCCTTATGCTGTTTTGGGCGAACTGATACAGGGCGGGCGAGCCCTTGTATTTTTATGATGGGCGAATTGGTATTGGCGGGCGAGCCAAGCTGTTTTCTAGTTTTTATACAACCGTCTCTAGTTTTAAGGGCGGGCGAACTTGTTTTAATATGTTTGGGGAGCGGTTCTTTGTTTTAAATTGAAGGCGGGCGAACCGCAATCGACGAGATTCAGTTATGTTTTGAAAAGCTAAGTGGCGGGCGAATACGAATTCACCGTCTTGTCGAGCTAGTCAGGGGCGAGCCATGAAGGGCGAGCTGATCCTGGCGAACAGTTTTAAAGAGTAATTTCTTAAAGGAAAAAAAATGAGACGTTTTAAATATTTTCAAAATAGAAATTTGAGACTTTTTGGCGAGTTGATTACTGGGCAAGCCACTGAGGGTGAGCCAGTTTGCTTTTCGGATTTTAAAAGCAAGAGGGCGGGCGAACACTGGTTCTCCGCGTTGGGCGAACTGTCATGGGCGAGCCATATCGGGCGAGTCGACCATGGCGAACAGGTTTCGCTTTTCCAAATTTTCTTAACGAAAAATGAATTGTTTTCATTATGTTTTTGGGCGAGTTGACCAATGGGTGAGTTGACCATGGGCAAACTAGCCATGGCGAGTCAGTTTAACCCGTGCCTTTCTCACACGGAATTCAGTGAGATTGCGGGCTGTTTTTAAAACCTTTTTGGAAAGAAAACGATGACATTAAGAAATGATTCCTTAAAGGTTTTTCATGAGATATAATTTGATTTTGAGACGTTAGGCTTCTAGTTCATGCATTACTATTGCGTGACCTGCCTGGGGCGGTGGCTCGGTCGATGGACCAATGAGTGCACCTCAGGGCGTCACAGGGCTGATGGACCCGCCAAGTCATCAGCGGTCTCGAGGTCACTTGGCAAGTGGACCCGAGGACCACCTATAGATTATGGCCATAGATTTGAGATAGCCGTGAAGGGCGATGGCCTACGGGTGCACCCCAATAGCGGCAGATTCCGTTCTCGCAAGGGGGAGGGGGAACGATGATAGCATGATTTAATTGTTGCCTAGTCTCAACTTATCAATTTCTGTTTACTGTGAGGATTTGTTGAAATCCTATATAGTGTTTACTACATTTTAAAGTAAACTGATTGCCAGTGATTCGAAATGGTGTTTTAAGAGAGTTGTTTACTATATATCCATTGTCTTTTCTTCTGAGTTATGATTAAGAAAAGAATAAATGTGTTGTGATATATAGTTTTGTTTATTTTAAAACAGCATATATTTCCTTTACTGAGCGTATGAATCGCTCACCCCTTTGTTTTTAACTCCACAGATAAGAAGTACACGGAGTTGAGAGAATTAGCTCTCAGATGAGTATAGCTATGTTTAAAGCACTGAGGCATGGCACGTTAAATGTGACAGGTACAGTCTCTTCTCTTTTACATTTCAGACATATGTATACAGTACTACCTTAGTGAAATAAAGGTTAATAGGGGATGTTAGATTAAAGGGATAATGAAAAGAAATTTCATATTCCATAATTAATAGATAAATGCTTATCATTTATTACTGTTACTGTTGAATGTTAATGGTATCACAGACAGCCCAACCGGTTAAGTTATATGAAAATACGTGAAAAATATGGTAACGGGATGTTACAACGATCGATCTTCAAATACACGTGTAAATTTTAATAAAATGAGGATCGATAAATCTCCAAAAAAAAAAACTAGTAGGACGGAAAAGAAAGCACCAATACCCTAACCCTAATCTTATTTCAAATGTATATTCAATTTAATTATTTGTTTTTTTCCTTCTTGGAGTTATCACCTTATAATTAAGATGAATTTAGAATGTCTCAAAATTAAGATAGCTTTTTTTATTGGAGTAGTAAGATAACATATTGTTAAATTGTTATTATCTGTCCAAAATACCCTTATAGTGCGTTTGATGAGGAATTTTAAAATTTTGAGGCATTTTAAAAGGAAGGCATTTTAAAATTTATCATTTTAAAATATTAACATTTATAATTGACTTGTTTGGATAAAAAAAATTTTAGAAAGAATTTTTTGATACTAAAATTTGATTAAATAAAAAATAATTATAAAAGAAAAATAATAATATTATATATTACAAAAAAAATATCAAATAAAATATGCAATATGGGTATCATTAGATTTGTAAAAATATATAGATATTGTTAATAATATAAAAAATAAAGATATATATTAAATTTAAATAAAACAATATGTTTTTTTAACTCTATATTTAATAGTGGGCCATGTCAAATAAAGTAGGAAAGAGTATAAGAAATTTTGAAAAATTACCTATTTAGTTGAATTTTCAAAAGGAAATTTGAACATTTCAAATTCTCTTTTTAAATCCCTCTTAAATTTTCAAATTCTTCAAAAAATTTTACCAAACAAGAAATTTGCATTTTAGACTTTTAAATATTTTAATTGAAATGAATTCTTTTCTTGAAATTCCTTATCCAAACACAACATTAAAGAAGGGAAATTAAGAACTCTACCACTGAGTTCAATGTTCTCGAGTGGCCCCAAACAAAAGTGGGAACTTGCCATGCATAGCAAACACCTGTCAGAGCCCAAGGTTTAACTTCTGCTATAAAAGCAAGCGACCCTTCTCCCATTATGCTTCACTCACTACTCAAACAAAAGCTCTCTTCCAAGCAAGTTTGGTCTACAACTTCTCTTCTCACTCATGGCTAAGCGATCGGTCAATGACGAGGAGAGGTCTCCTCAAGAGCAGCCGCCCCCAAATCATATGCGTAGGCCCTCTGTCTTGCCTGACCTTAACTTGCTCTCTTTGCCATCCCAATATCCTACCGATAGGTAGATATGATATTATATCCTACTTTTTTGTTTAATAAGAAGGAATAAATATTAATTCACTCTATGATGTACCAAGGTTAATTTCATGTAATTCCCTTGTCTCTTCATTTTTTAAAACAAGACCTTGGTTTTATTTTTTTCCTGTAATGGTTTGATAATATAAATATATATGCAGTGATGAAGAAGTCGGTGAAGGTTATGGAGATGATGGAGATTCTGAGGATGATGAGGTGGTGGTTGATTTATTAATTAATTCATTTATTATCTCTTTTCATCTAAAAAACCTTAAATAAAATTTTCTTTAATTATTTTACTTGTGGCTTTGCATGGTGCCATACGTGAAACAGGGCATAATGAGCCAGCTTGCTCAGATCTACATCCACCGGGAAATAGCAATTCTAATGAGCTGGTCATCTCTATAGCCCACCAAATACACCAACTATCCGTTTTAATTTCTTTTTCACTTTTCGTGTATATTATTTTCCATTATTTTGAATATGTTAATTCTACTTCTAATAACATGTTTCTTTTCTCCTTTGGGTTTCTTTATATTTCTTCCCTAACTGTTCTTCCTGGCAAAAATAGGATGGAGGTAGTAAGTTTGTGTCCAAACAACTTGTTCTTTGAGCCTGAAGCAAGAAAAAAAAGGTTTAACTCAGAACCCACTTCGTTTTTCACAGGAGCTTCGACGTGGAATCCTTAAGATTCGTGAGGAGCTGCTAGCCTTGCAGAAGAAGCTGGGGTCAGTCTTTAAACTCTAATCCTAGCTTGCTTTAAATCTTTCTATTATATATAAAGAGTTATAACTTGATTGAAATATTAACAAGGCCAGCACGAAACCTTTTAATTTTATTCTCTTGGAGACAATGCAACATTAACAAGGATAGTTGAAAATGTTTTCTAGGATCTGAAATCTTTCAAAGACTTGCTGCAAGAAATTCTAATTGTAATAAACTGATTGTACATATTGATTGATGCAGGATCCCCGATATATAGCTCTACTGCTTGAGGGGCAGCTTGGATGGTATTGAAATCAAGTTGGAAGAGGTCCCGAAAATGGCATTCATGTTCTGCTGTGAGTAGTGTTAAAGATGGAATAAGGCAATGGAAGAAGTTATTGCTTCCAGTTTGTTTCAGTTTAAAGTTTGTGTCTGCTCAGTTCGTGTTTCGAATTCATCATAGATGAGGATTTAAGGGGTCCATTTAGGTGTTGTTTATGTCTCTTTGTTTCGCTTTAAGGTCTTTTTACAGACAACTATTTATAAATAAAAGAGTCATTCTTTGAGTGAAATTTCCATTGTTTATTTGAATGGCGATTTTTCAATCTTTTTATGAAGTTATGTCAAGATCAACATGATATATAAATTCAAATAGAGATATCGTGTAAATCTGTAATATGAATATATAACTAACGATCTCTTAATTGAGTGATTAAGAAAGAATTATGACATATTATAAGATTTGAGTTTAAATCTAAATAATCCCACTCAAATTCCAATTATCAAATTTCCTTCGCAACAAAAAAAAAAGAATTTATAGTTACCGATTATATATATAAATATATATATATATATATATATATATATATTTATATAAAGCAATAATGATCACATAAAACCTCCAAAAGAAATCCAAAATTTGAAATTCCCCCACTCTTTTAACGATTAAAACATGACGAAAATTAGAGAAACGATGTTATGTATAGCACAAATATATGATTGATTGTTAAGAACTTATTTATTATTAATTCCACTAATTCCTTCCCTGCCATATTTCTTTCTTTTATGCATACAAGAGATTACTGCCTTGGGCTTGGATTTAGCATTATGTTTACATTGTTAACTGAATGTCTGGGGTTCAAGTATTCATTTTCAATGACTTTATCTTAATGTACAGAGAAAGAATATCTGTTTGCTGTCCATGTAATACATGCACTATTAGCATGCAGCACCTTGTTCAAGCTTTCATTATTGCAGACACAATCAGTTATTCAGGTTACAGATTTTCAGTAAGTCAAGGACCTGAACCATATATATGACAATCCCAATTTCAATTTGCTCAATATTCAAGAGCTGCTTTGTCTAGCTATTCCACCAAAGGTTGTGCTCTTTAATTGGCTTCACCCTGGAAGTAATGCAGTTTCGCTAACTTGGTGGCTACAACCTTGAAAAAGAAAAGTAGAAAACCAACAGGCTTGTTAAGCCCAATATGCATTTAGGCCTAAATAACACAAATCGCCCAAAAGACAAGCCCAATTCATTATAATAACATGTAATTAGGAATGTAAACGAGATGGGTACTCACAAATTTTAAGATATCCGACTCCGAACTCGATTATTCATTAAAAACTTTGAAACCTATAATTATCTGATTATTTTTTAAATACACTACTTAAACCCTACTCTAACAAATTTTATAATATCCGTTCATTATCCGAACTCGTTTAATTACTCGATAATCAATCAAAATTTTGATAAACCCGTTAATTACCCAAACCCAAACCCGACTCACACAAGAAAATCAATTATTTTAATATCTAGTTTTTATTAATTAAAAACATAAAATTAAACTAGAATATACAAATTCTAGAATAATTCAACAAATTTTAGTAATTCAACAACTTAAAACCCATAGAAATATATTTATAAAACTACAAACAAACATAATTTAATAAAAAAACATAAATATATTTAATAATAAGTTAATCAGATTTGAGTTTAGAGTATCCCATGAGTACTATTCGAATCTTATTCGAATCTGATATGAGTAGTCAAATCATTACTTTAACTTGATTAAAATCTTATTATAAGAACCCAAACCTTATCTAATCGAAACAAATAGTCCTAAGTATCCTATTAAATGGTACACGTTTACATCCCTGTAACATTTATTAGAGGCTCATACCCACATAGCTCATGTCAGAGCCCAGTTCTTCAAGCTAGTAAGAACAAGAAACAACTAGAAAAGGATGATTCCTGCTAAGGTAACCACCTAAATGCTTGAACCAATAAAACGGAGACATCTGGTGCTTCCTCTTGCAGCACAGAGGTAGTTGGGTTTGAGAGCCTCAGGGTCAAGGCATAGTATTAAAAAGCACGTGATCCCAGGTTGCCCAAGTAGTTATAAAAATGAGTGAAGGCTCTAAAAAGGGGTTGGCATTCATTGGAACTCTCCGTACCTTTGACTTTACTCTCAGATTTTTTTTCCACTTCTTTCTTTGGGTACTTTACTGACTTAATCGTTAGAGTGCCTATCGAAGTTCTAAACCCTGGCCTCCTCTCACCTTGATTAGCTTTATAGAGTTGTTTCTATCTTCTAAGCTGCGGAAGAACTTTCTTCGGTATTGTTGACATCAACAATTTGCGTCATCTGTGAAAATTATAACAGTTGTCTTTCCTAACTAATTCTATGCCAAAGACCATCACTGCCATTGCAACTATTACCCAAAGCCAACCCAACCCAATTACAGAAACCACTCCCCAAATCCCACCACAGGTTACTTTATCCACCTTTGTAACCCAACCACCTGTTGATAGCTTTTACTCGCATTCATACATCTTACCGTAGGCATTGCAACCTTAACCCGATGGATATTTCCAGAGCTTGATGAGTGCATTACCACCAATACAATACTCAACCTCGTTCTCACCTTATACAATGCTTTTAGCGCCCACTTACTCTTTTCCTCTTATCCATCCCCACTATCTCCATTTGATAGATTCTCGTACTAACAATTCCAATATCATGGAATCAATTACCAGTCACCTCTACCCCAATAACCAAAGGGCCAACATAACTTCCAGCACTAATACCTTAAGCGTCATCATGAATCCAAACCCCAACTCCATCATCCAACACATCAACTCCTACTATTCTAAACTTCTCCATGCCACCGGAAATTATTCCTTGCCTGCCCCAAGACCTACAGTTTTTCCACACTAGTATGCACTTCGCATACTGCCACCCAAATCCAACAACTTAGTGCTCAAGTAACCACGTAAGAAAGAGTGGTGTAGCAAGCATCACAGATTATTGCCTAATACCAAAGAGTCCAACAATCAAAGGCACCACACGAAAGCTCTGTTTCTTCAGCCAAAGCACCCACTTGCCTTTGATTTGTGCCACACTAGAATCAACCAGAAAAGGCAATTTTTCCTCCAACAATGATGGGAAAAATAGAGGAGATGGAGTGGATGACAAAGGAGTTGGAACAACCAAAGAGGAAAAACTTTGAGTTTTTTGACAACAAACGCCATCCACTAACAGCATTCATTCACAAGAACTGCTCCCCACAAAAAGCTAAAAATGCCAAGGAAGATGTTTCACAACATAATTGATCCTAGTGATCAATTGGAACACTTCAATGTTGTGATGGATTTGTAATAAGCATATGATATGGTGAAGTGTAGAATCTTTCCAATAAATTTCAAGTATTATGTCAAGACGTGGTTCTATTCCACGAAAGTTGAGTCCATATCCAGCATTGAGGTGTTAAGTAAAGAGTTTATGGCGCACTTTGTGAGCAATCGAGCGATGAAAAGGATATCGGTTAGTCTGATGACAATAAAGCAAGGAACTTTAGAAACCTTTAATAATTTCATTTGGCAGTTTACTTTGGAAGCATTGGAAGTAAGGGAGTTGAATGAAGAATGAGCAACACAGGTTTTCATATTTGGTGTGTACCATAAGTATTTGAAGTATGCCCTGATAGACAGCAGGCCAGAGAAACTTTCAGAATTATATGAAAAGGACCAAAAATATGTAGAGGCAAAGACGTTGAAGTTGGTGGAAAGAAGGCAGAGTGGGAGTAGACTCACCCAAATAGAGACCAAAGACGTATGAAAAAAACTATGAGAGGAAAGCCTCTAGAAATAGGGGTCAACTTCAACCAACAAAGAAGAGAAACTAAAAAGCAATGTAACCTAGATTTGAGCATGTAAGACCTGATTCTACACTACTGTAGACCCAAATTTCATAAAATTTGATAATGTAAATGAAGTAAATAATGAATATTGATTTTCATTTGGGTGAAAAGCTCCTTAACGTAGGATGTGAATGGAGCCATTTCTATAAAATACTCTATGGGCAAGTACTATGGAACAGCTCGCCAATGGGCGAGCAAAAGGATGATCGCCAATGGATGATGGCAAATTGATTTTATTTCCTTCTTGGCAAATAGGTGAGTTCGCCACGATATTTCGAATTAGATGATAGCCGAATGGGGCGAGGGCTTCTGATCGCCCATATGGATTGAGCAAATTTAAAATGCTAATTGTGATCGCCAACTTGTGGGGAATCATAGCAAAGTGGGCGAGTAGAGTAATACACTATGATCGCCAACAATGTAACAATTGTTGTAATCGCCAAACCTCAATGTGATCGCCTAAAGGAAGGAAATCAGCTCGTAATAGCCAAATCTTAAATTGGCATCAAGATCATGTGACAATGCCAAAAATTAAGTAAAGACAAACGTTAATACCAAGAGGCAAGTTAAGAACTAATGGGCGAGCATGAGAATATTGGCGAGATGAAAAGTTGGCGAATTGATGTAGTGAGAGTAAGCTGAGGTCTCAAGATGAGGAGGCGAACTGGAATCAACACTTGTGGACAAAATGAAAATAGATTCAAACCATTTTGCAGCCAAAATTGACTTTGTAAATCATACGGTTGAAGACAATAAATAGAGAAAAGTTAAAGTCAATAAAGGAATTAACTTTATTGGTTGAGGAATAAGACAAAGGTGCAATAAGTCAAGAAAAGAGGCTAAGGACTTCACGCCACTTGCTTCTCCTGTACGAATTGGTTTAGACAATTAATGGCAAAGTGAAGTAAGTCAAAACGTGCAGAAAATAGCTTTCCATAGCTGTTCCAATTCTGCAGTTTTTTCACAAGTTTTTAAGGCATGAAAGACGTGAAATGATGGAAGAAGCAGAATACGAGACAGGTGGTAGATTTTGATTTGAATAGTATGGCTATATATATGAAGATTGAATGGAAAATCGATTCTTTGTTGCTGCAAGTTCATGTTCGGTTTCTTCCATTTCCACCATGCTTGATTTACTAAACTTCACCCTTAAGTTGGCTAAACGCGTAAACCTGCATGCAAAACCTTTCCTCCATCGTTTGATGAGATAAATGGATAAGCAGAGTAAGGCCAACGTGAGACAGAAAGTGTTCTGTTCTGGAAGTGCAGTTGGTTAAGGTGAGCTTCCTTATTCTACGGTTATCTTGGTATTTAATGATATAGTTCGATGTTTTACAAAGTAATAAACATAGATGCAGCCTTGTTTTTAGTTAGATCCTTAGAGAATATGAAAACTAAAAACAAGATGTGGTCTTAGAAAATAGATGAAAATAAACAAAGAAAATATGGGAAAAGTGAAGAGAATGGCGACTATTGCGATCGCCAATGTTGAATGTTAGTGATCGCCAATGAGGCGAGTAAGTAATAAAGAATTCGCCAAGTTGAAAGTTGTTGTTCAAGTGGGCGAGGTCGCCCAACGCTAGTTTAATTCATAAGCGAGCTCATCTTTGAGTACAAAGCAGTAAATGGCGAACTCACATGCATTAGGCATTGGGCGAGTTGAATTGTGGGCGACCTCCCACTAATTAGACAATATGTGAATGGCGAGAATGTTGGGCGAGCTCACATGTGTAAGCCATTTAATGAATGGCGAACTCAGTTGGGCGAGCTACTAAGAGCTCTATTGGGCGAGCTAGTAGGATGACTGTGGGCGAGCTGGTTGATTTATCTCAAGTCTCGCCCAAGTGATGGAAAGATATCTAAAGAAAATATTAATAGAATTTATAAATTATTTTACAGTCGGGAATTATGGACTCGGTAAATGTGATCAGGAAGGCGAGCAAGAAGCAAGGCTTCGTTGAACTAGGTAAGGGAGACGTGTGTAAAGAGAATGCATGTCCTGTGGAGTTAAATTTTATGGAAATTATTGAGAAATTGTTTTGTTTTATGACATGCATTGGGTTGATAATTGTTTTGAATTGGGCGAGCTAAAAGCCGACCCCTATGTTATGATTGGGCGAACTGGTACAGGGCGGGCAACCCTCCTTTTTCTGATGTTTGGGTGAACAACCTCTTTTACGTTGTTTTGGGTCGAACGGCCCCTGTTTTACAAATCCGGGCGAGCCAATGTGGGCGAACTCTTTATGTAAGATCCGATTCTACACTACTGTAGACTCTAATTACATAAAAATGGATAATGGAAATTAAATAAATAATGAATGTTAATTTTCAAAAGGGTGAAAAGCTCCATAACTTGAAATATGAATGGAGCAAATTATGTAAAATACTCTACGGGCGAGTACTGCAATGGGACATCTTGCCAATGAGTGAGCAAGAGGATGATCGCCAATGAATGAGGGCGAGTGTGCTGTTGGTGAGTTGGTTTAATTGCTTGTTGGGCGAATAGGTGAGTTCGCCATGTTCTTGGTTAGCACGATCGCACGAATGATGGCGAGGGCTGTGATCGCCAAACCCTATGTGATCGCCAAGAAAAGGAAATAATCTTGTAATTGCCAAATATTAAGTTGGCATCAAAACAAGGTGGTGAGACCTAGGTGCAAACATAGGCGAGCCTATGGACAACTGGCGAGATGAAAGGTTGGTGAACTGAAATTGAGATTGGCGAGCTGAGTCCTCAAGATGAAGAGGCGAACTGGAATCCGCACGAACAAAATGAAAATAGATTCAAATCATTTTACAGCCAAAATTGACTTTGTAAGTCATACGGTTGAAGATAATAAATAGAGAATGGTTAAAGTCAATAAAGGAATTAACCTTATGGTTAAGGAGTAAGACGAAGGTGCAGTAAGTCAAGAAAAGAGGCTGTGGACTTCACGCCATTGGCTTCTCCTGACAGTTGGTTTAGACAATTAATGGCAAAGTAAAGTAAGTCAAAATGTGCAGAGAATAGCTTCTCATAGCCGTTTCTTTTTGCTGCAGTTTTTCTTTGGTTTTTAATGCATGAAAGATGTGAAATAAATGAAGGAAATGGGATAAGGCCAAGTGATGAGTTCTGATTGGATTAGCATGGCTATATAAGAAGAAGCATTTGAGGAAAACCGATTTAGCCAAATTCATCTTCTTTACGAGAGCTATGCAAATGCAAGTTTATGTTCTGATTTTCTCTCAATTCTACCATGCCTGATTTACTACACTTCACCCTTAAGTTGGCTAAACAAGTAAACCAGCTGGCAAAACCTTTCCTCCATAGTTGATGAGGTAAAGGAATAAGCAAAGTAAGGCCAACATGAGACAGAAAGTGATCTATGCTGGAAGTGCAGCTGATTAAGGTGAGATTTAATGATTTCTTGAGATTGCATGATATATTTCTATGATTTCAAGTATGAGAAGCATGATTTTAGTGTTGCTTTTGATTTATTCTTGTTAGATCATAGAAATAGAATAAATTCATATCTTGAAGTAGATGATGAATAAAATGAAACTGGGTTGAAATTGTAGTAGAATGAGGGGAAAACAATCGAGAATAAATAAGGAAAGTAGTGGAAGTGATGTAAAAGTGATAAGAGTGGCGATTATTGTGATCGCCCATGTTGAATATTTGTGATCGCCAATGGGGCGAGTAGGAAAGAAAAGAACTTGCCAAGTTAAAAGTTTTAATTCAGATGGGCGAGGTCGCCCAAGGCTAGTTTAATGCACGGGCGAGCCCATTTCTGAATAGAAAGACGTGTTAGGCGAGGTCACAATTAAGGGAGAACTAAATCATGTGGGGTGGTAAGTGGCAAGGCCGCCACAAGTTAGCTAAGTCATAGGCGAGCTATTTTCTGTTAGAAAACTTGGCGAAAAGAAATTATGGGCAAACTCCCACATTAAAGCCAATGTGGCATGGCGAGTTGAAATTGAGGGCGAGCTCCCTCTAATTAGCCAATATATGAATGGTGAGAATGGTGGGCGAGCTCTCATGTGTAAGCCATTTGATGAATGGTGAGCTCGGTTGGCGAGCTGGTTGATTTATCTTAAGTCTCGCCCAAGTAATGGAAAAATATATAAGGAAAATATTAATGGAATTTATATATTATTTGCAGCCGATAATTGGGAATGGCTATAGGCGAGCAGGAAGCAGTGCGAAGTAAGGCTTCGTTGAACTAGGTAAGCGAGATGTGTGTGAAGTAAAATGCATGTCCTGTGGAGTAAAAATATTATGAAAATATTGAGAAACTATTTTGGTTTATGACATACATTTATTTAATAAATTATTCTAACTTGGGCGAAGATAGTCGACCCTTATGTTATTTGTTGGGCGAACTGGTATTGGCGGGCAAGCCAAATGTCTATAATATGTTGGGCGAACTAGTATTGGCGGGCGAGCCAAAGTTTATAATATTTTGGGCGAACAAAACATTTATAATATTTTGGGGTGGGCGACCCCTTTTGTTAAGTTGACCATGGGCGAGCCGTACTGGCAAGCTGACCAGGGTAAATAGATTTTGATGGTATTTTCTTAACGAAAATGAGCCATTTTAATATCTTTGAAAATAGAAAATATAAACCCTTTTGGGAAATTTACTAATAGGCAAGCCACTGAGGGCGAGCCAGTTTTGCTTGTTGTTTTTAAAAGCAAAGGTTGGCAGGCGAACACAAGTTCTCCTCACTGGGCGAGCTGCCATGGGCGAGCCATATTGGGCGAGTTGACCATGGGCGAGCAAGTTTTAAACGTTGAGATTTTGGAATGTTTTCAAGGTGTTTTGTAAACAGAAAGCCTAAACTTTTTTGGGAATTAAATCATTTGAGTAAATGATAATGTGGGTGAGATAATCCCTTAAAGGTTTTCATGAGATATAAAGTGATTTTGAGACTTTAGGCCCTTAGTTTCATGCATTATTATTTATGTTATTGCGTGACCCACCTGGGGCGGTGGCTCGGGTTAATAGACCAACGGGTGCACCTCAGGGTGTCACAAGGCCGATGGACTCGCCAAGTCATCAACGGTCTCGAGGTCACTTGGCAAGTGGACCCGAGGACCACCTATAGATTATGGCCATAGATCTAACAGAGATAGCCATGAGGGGCGATGGCCTACGGGTGCACCTCAATAGCGGTAGATTCCGTTCTCGCAAGGGGGAAGGGGAACGATAATAGCATGATTTATTCGTAGGGTGATACCTAGTCTCAACTTGTTGATTTCTGTTTAATGAGAGGATTTGTTAAATCCTAATTTCTGTTTAAATTACATGATATTATAAACTGTTGAGCAAATGATTTGAATGGTGCATTGAGAGTACTGTTTACTATAACCACTGTTTTCCTATCGATATGATTTTAGGAAAAAAAATAGTTTGTGGTATATAGTTGTGGTTTTATAAAGCAGCATATGTCTCCTTTACTGAGCGTATGAATCGCTCACCCCTTCGTTTTAACTCCACAGCTAAAAGACACGGAGTTAGAGAATTAGCTCCAAGATGGATGTAGTTACATATAAAGCGCTGGGGCAAAGTATGTTAAATATGACAGGTACAGTCTCTTCTATTTTACATTTCAGACATAAGTATACAGTACTACTTTAGTAAAATAAGACAATAGGGGATGTTGGATATAAGGAATAATGAAAAGAATTTTTATAGTCCATATTTGTTAAATAAATGTTTAACATTTATTATTGTCATTATTAAATGTTAATGGCATCACAGACAGCCCAACCAGAAAAGTGTATAGAAATACGCGAAAAAAATGTGGTAACGAGCTGTTACACTTTATGATACCTTGGGCGAGTGACCCTGTTTTAATGGAAATTCGGGCGAGCCACAAAAGGGCGAACCCTTTTATAATGTTTTGGGGGCGGGCGACCCCTTTGTTAAGAAAGTTATGGGCGAGCCACTGAGGGCGAGCCAATTTTACTTGTTGTTTTTAATAGCAAGGGTTGGTGGGCGAACACTTGTTCACCCCACTTTCGAGTTGACCATGGGCGAGCCATGATGGGCGAGCTGACCATGGCGAACAGATTTCAGTTTGCATTTTCTCAATGAAAAATGAGCAAATTTTAATATCTTTGTAAATAGAAAATATAAAACCTTTTTGGGCGAGTTGACTAGTGGGCGAGTTGTCCATGGGCGAACTAACCATGGCGAGTCAGTTTAACCCATGCCTTTCTCACACGGAATTCAGTTAGATTGCGGGCTGTTTTTAAAACCTTTTGGAAAGAAAATCATTTTGAGAAAATGATGAAATTATGAAATAATTCCTTAAAGGTTTTTCATGAGATATAATTTGATTTTGAGACTTTAGGCCCCTAGTTTCATGCAGTATGAGTTATGAAGCTGATGGACCCGCCAAGTCATCAGCGGTCTCGAGGTCACTCGGCAAGTGGACCCGAGGACCACCTATAGATTATGGCCATAGATCTAGTTGAGTTAGCCGTGAGGGGCGATGGCCTACGGGTGCACCCCAAAAGCGGATGATTATTCCGTTCTCGCAAGGGGGAGGGGGAGCGATGATAGCATGATTTATTTATAGGGTGATGCCTAGTCTCAACTTGTTGATTTCTATTTACTGAGAGGATTTACTGAATCCTATTTACTGTTTACTACATATTAAAGTAAACTATTTAACCAGTGATTTGAATGGTGTATTGAGAGTGTTGTTTACTATATCCACTGTTTTCCTACTTGGTATGATTTTTGGAAAAATAAATAGTTTGTGGCATATAGTTTTGCTTTCTATAAAGCAGCATACATTTCCTTTACTGAGTGCGTAGTTCGCTCACCCCTTTGTTTTAACTCCACAGATAAAAGACACAGAGTTAGAGAATTAGCTCCCAGATGAATACTACTAAATATAAAGCGTTGGGGCGAATTATGTTAAACATGATAGGTACAGTCTCTTCTCTTTTACATTTCAGACATAAGTATACAGTACTACTTTATTTAAACAAAGATAATAGGATATGTCAGACGTAAGAAAATATGAAAAGAATTTCATATTCCATATTTGTTAAATAAATGTTATCATTTATCATTATCACTGTAGAATGTTAATGGCATCGCAGACAGCCCAACCGGAAAAGTTGTATAAAAATACGTGAAAAATGTAATAACGGGCTGTTACAGAGCATTACACCCCCTTTAAATGCTCGGAGAGCCCAAATATTATATGCTATTTAAAGGGAAGCAATCCTTCAAAAACCACCAAATAGTCTAAAAAAATCAGTGGAAAAGGTTTGGACACATACCATGTAGACATGTGGATGCTCCAATTAGGAGAATGGAGGCTTTGAATGATGTAAAAAGAGTCAAGATTAGGGAAAGACTAAAAATACTTAAAAGAAAGTCATTCGAAAATGTATGATGGTACAAGAGTTGAAAGAATACATAACCTTATATAAGAATAAGTGGAGAAGGAGAATTCATGTTACGTCTTAGCGTGAGTTTATATATTACACTACAAAAAAAGAGACTTTCAGCGACGGAATTAGCGACGGAATTTTCCGTCGCTAAAAGTCTTATTCCGTCGCTAAAGGGTTTTAGCGACGGATTAGCGACGGAATAATTCCGTTGGAAAAATCAATGTCGCTGATGCTCATTCCGTCGCTGAAAGAAAATTCCGTCGCTAATTCCGTCGCTAATTAGCGACGGAATTTGTCCTTATCAGCGACGAATTTTTTGTTATCAGCGACGGAATTTTTCTGTCGCTAAAATGTAAATCGGTTACCTATTATCCGTAGCTAAAAATTTCAGCGACGGAATTTTCCGTCGCTAATTCCGTCGCTAAGTTTTTTTTATTTTTTAAATTTTATGAAAATATTTCGTCGCTAAATGTTTTACCGACAGAATATTCCGTCGCTAATAATAAAATTTTCCGTCGCTAAATAATTTTACCTACGGAATTTTCCGTCGCTGAATGTTATCAGCAACGGAATATTCCGTCGCTAATAATAAAAATTTTCCGTCGCTGAATGTTATCAGCAACGGAATATTCCGTCGCTAATGCTATTATTTCCGTCACTAATTTCTTTGAATTCCGTCGCTAATAATATATTTTTTTATCATCATATATTATTTATGCGTTTCGCTACCAAAATGTTAAATTCCAAAATTGTTTCCAAAAGTTTTCCGAAATATATTTAAATTTAAGCTTAAGCTTAAATTCATGTTAAAACCCTAAATTCATGACTATAGCAACATTTAAAAGACCTTAATACATAAACATAAATTTTTAATAAAATTCATACATAATCATAAAATATGATTAAAATTCAACAAATTCATAACATCTCTCAACAACCATCAAATTCTTAAAACATAAAAAGAACAAAGTACTTAAATTTCTTACATTATAACAGAGATCTATGAAGAAGGCCCATCTCCGAGGTTCGGTGTCTGGCTATCATCGGGATTTGAAGGGCCTCCTTTGCTACTCTTCCATGCATTACTCATCTCAGCCATCCATTGGTGCATTTGCGGTAAATATTTGAGAACTTCATCAAGTTTCTTTTCTATAACATCGATGCGCTCATCCTGGCTTACTGTTGCTTGAGAAACCGAGAATATTGGACTTGCTGAGGAGGCGGATGACTCAAGTATATCTCTGTTTTGTGAACTGCTTCCAAGGCCGTACACATGTGTGCGGGTTGTTTCCATTCCTCCAATACAGTCACACCAAGCAACAAGATCAAAGTGTGGTTGACTGCTAATATCCGTACCATACTTTTCAACCAATGAAGCATTATATTTTTCCTATAAAAAAAATTTATTATTATAAATATATCTATACTTAAAAAGTAATTAAATAATAATTAACATACATAAAACAAAATAATTTTAAATATACGTACACTGACAACTTTTGACTTATTGTCCACATATTCACCTTGGCCAGCATTTTTTTTGTGAGTGCGATCAAATACCTCCTTATATGTAGGTGTTCGATTATATTGATTCCTCTTCACAAGTAAAACAAAAAATAAATAAGAGATTAGCTGTAAACAATATATATTTTAACTATAATATCATACATATGATTTAAAAAGTTACATACTAGTCTATATGCATGCACAGGAAAAAAAATCGATCCACATGTATGCTTGGTAACAGTTCCTTCTTTTATGGTCAATCGATTTTGCTTTCCTTTCTGTGACTTCGCCTCCCATTCCGATTTGCCCCATAAGTCATCAATCAAGGAGTCCCATATCTCAACTTTGATCCAGCTGGACATATACCCTTTACAGTCAGCAATTCGATCTGTGCCAAAATGTTGCATTGCTTTTTTTCTTTCAGCTTGCAACAAGTCACGGAATCGTGTTTTGCAAATGTTCTCCCAAATATTTTTCACAATAATCGTTTCTTCAGGAGGCCACGCAAAAATTTCCTAAATCAATTGAAATCATTAGTAAAAAATCATGTTAAGTAAAATAATAAAATAAAGTAATGTATTAATTCCTTTGCGATTGACATACCGAAAATTTTTCCCATATTTTTGTTTTCACAGCAATTGGAACACTTTTCCATGTTGGCCAAGGATCAGTAAAATACTCTTTAATTAATGTTGTAATTGTCCGAACAGCTTGAGGCTCCAGAAAAGCGCTGCGAAAAAAAGTAAATTCAAATTTTTTATATAATATTAATTAAGTAACTTCATATAGCAAAATAGTATTATTATTTTTATTACCCGTTATTCAGACAAGTAAGTCGTGCCCTTTGATCCGGATTACTTGGAGTCGAATATCCTTGATTGGGCCCTCTTGTTCGTTTTCTACCTCCACTGCCACTACCATCGGAACTCGCACCATTGCCTGTATTTGTCCAAGTATGATCGATGTTAAGCTGCTCAATCGGTATTCCGTCAGGGGATATACCCTCGGCAGATGATGAGGCTTGGCCAGATGGACCATGTGTGGATGGGCCTTGGTCAATTGGACTATCTCTCTGGTCAATCAGTTGGTCAGTGGGTGGGTCCATCTCATCAGTATCCACTTCTATTGATGGAAATAATTGTGCTTCAAGGTTAATTGCTGGGGTCTGAGATCGTGGAGTAGGCATGAAAAAAGACTTCCAACTCGATGTAGAAGATCCACCGAAGCGAGCCTTCTTACCAGATGATTTTTTTGATGATTTCATTATACCTACAATACATGAAAAAAATAATATATGTATTAGATAATGAACTTAACATACAAAATAAATTAACATTTTACAAAACATCTTACAAAATATCGTAAATAAAAGCAAACAAAAAAGTAATTAAGTTATTAAATTCACATAAACATTTTCTTAAAAGAAATAAGAGCAATTAGCTAAAAAAGACCTCGTCCTCATCATCATCATCATTGTCGTCGTCGTTGTTGGTGTCGTCGTCGTCGTCGTCATCGTCATCATCATCATCATCATCATCATCATCATCTTCTTCTTCTTCTTCTTCTTCTTCTTCTTCTTCTTTTGCAATATTTACCTCTTCATAATCTCCGCGAACGAGAATAGTGGGATTGTCAAGGTCTTCTGAATATGTGATATTTATAGGATGTGGATTTTCAATTTCTTGATAAACCCCATCATTTAAATCCACTATGTCCACATCACAATTTTGAATATTAAATCTAGCTCTTGCTTTTGTCTTGAAAACAACCCACCAATCACGACGATCTCTTTTTCTAGATGGATAAGGACTAAAATACACTTGCTGACTCTGTTGAGCTAATATAAAAGGTTCATTGCTAGCAAGTATAGACCTATGTTTGATTTCAACAAGAGCATGTCTAGGATGAACACGATAACCTCTCTCAATGTCAAACCAATGGCACTTAAAGAGTATAACTTTATTTCCAATCCCAAAATATTCCAACTCCACTATATCTATCAATATACCATAAAAGTCACGATCAAAATCATTGTAACAATCACCTTTCACACAAACACCGCTGTTCATTGTTTTTCGAGTTTTTCCATATTCAAAGGTATGAAACTTAAATCCATTTACAAAATACCCTTGATAACAACTTGGCAAACGTGCTGGACCATGAGAGAGGTCAATGATACGTTTATCAATTGCATTTCCTTGTTCACGAACCTACATAATAGTGATTCTTGTGATGAGTGAAATGCAGTATCGTCTATTAAAACAAAACGAATTATATTTAAATTACTTACATATTGTCTAAACCATTTCGTAAAATGCGCTTGACGTGTTTTCTCCAATTGTCCATCGTTCATCTCTGGTTCATTTCTTCTGACCATTTCATCAAATATCCTATAAAATCAATATATAGCAAGTATATATGACAATAAGGACAAGATCAAAAAGCCTTCGTTGTATTTATTGTATGATATGTAATGCTATATACTTACTCAATGTACGGGAGAACTTCTTCACAATTCATTAGCACATATATCACCGCTGCATCAAACTCATCTTCTTCCAGATATCGACGATTGTTCTTTGCCCGCCCAAGTGGTCGCCCAGGATATTTGAAAATTGACAAACGTCCCATGGGATCTACGTCTCCTCCATCATCATTCCGTGGTGGACGAGTTAGCCTTGTTTGAATATTGGGATCAAAGTATAATGCACAAAATGTTGCAATTTCCTCCCTCATATATGCCTCACATATAGATCCCTCCACATGTGCACGATTTTTCACCTTCTTTTTTAGGCGATGCAAAAACCTAATTAAAGTATACAATACACATTTAATGGCATATAATAAGCGCTCTATTTCTTATAGCACATTGAAAAATGCTCATAGCAAACAAATTATTACCTCTCAAATGGATACATCCATCGGTATTGAACGGGTCCACCAACCTTGGCCTCGTAAGGTAAGTGAATGGGGAGATGTTCCATGCAGTCAAAAAAACTTGGTGGAAAAATTTTCTCTAATTTGCAAATTGTTTCTACAATGTTGCTCTGCAACTGTTCCATGTAATTCACATGTAATTCAGTTGAACATATATCTCGAAAAAAATGAGATAGCTCAGTAATAGCATCCCATATTGAATTAGGTATGAAATCACGAAAGGCAATCGGAATTAATCTTTGCATAAAAACATGACAGTCATGACTTTTCATTCCATAAAACTTGCCTTCCTCAATATTTACACACCGAGATATGTTTGATGCAAACCCATCAGGAAGCCTTAACTCTTTCACCCATTTACACACTCTTATCTGATCCTCTTTGCTTAAGGTAAACGATGCTTTAGGTGCGAAAGTTTTTCCATTACTTGTCACCAATTCCAATTCCTTTCGTTTACAAATCAGCGCCAAATCTAACCTTGCATTTGTGTTGTCCTTTGTTTTGCTTTTAACATCCATTAATGTATTGAATAAATTGTCAAACACATTTTTTTCAATATGCATGACATCTAAGTTGTGACGAATGAGGTTGGTATGCCAATAAGACAGCTCCCAAAAAATGCTTTTCTTCACCCAATTATGAGTTACCCCAAAACCTTGAGGTTTTTGTTGAGGACATTTTGTCCCAAATGTTAAGTCTTCCAAACTATCTATCCGAGACAACACTTCTTCACCTGACAATCTCATAACCGGAGGATCATAATCAACCCTTTTACTAAATTTATCCCTTTGCTTCCTAAAAGAATGATTAGGAGGTAAAAATTGACGATGACAATCAAAAAAACAAGGCTTTCGTCCATGTTGCAATCTAAAAGCTTTTGTATGTTCCATACAATAAGGACAAGATAATCTTCCATGTGTACTCCACCCAGACAGCATTCCATATGCAAGAAAGTCATTAATTGTCCACATTAATGCAGCCCTTAACAAAAAAAGTTGATTTCTATAAGCATCATAAGTTTGAACACCCTCATCCCATAAGATTTTCAACTCATCTATCAAAGGCCTTAAAAAAACATCTATGTTTTGTGATGGATTGCTCCTTCCCGGAATTACCATATTCAATAACAAATATGGTTGTTTCATACACATCCAGGGAGGTAAATTGTAAACAGCAAGCATAACTGGCCAACAAGAATATGACCTCGTAGCTGGCCCAAACGGACAAAACCCATCTGCACATAAACCAATTCTAACATTACGAGGTTCCATAGCAAATGATGGATGAGTACAATTGAAATGTTGCCAAGCTTCACCATCAACTGGATGTCTAAGCACTCCTGAAGAACTTCGATTGTGCGCATGCCATGTCATAAACTTAGCAGTTGCAGCTGACATATAAAGCCTTTGAAGCCTAGGGATTAATGGCAAGTAGCGCAAAATCTTGTACGGTGTCTTCTTTCCTCTTACCCCACATTGTCTATATCTAGGATGCCCACATATTACACAATGCATTAACTCGGCATATTTTTTTCAAAATAAAATACAATTATTCTTGCAAGCATCTATCTTAACATAACCAAGACCGAATTTCTCCATTTTTTTATTCATTTCATAAAAGTTTTCCGGTAAATGATTATTCTCCGGAAGCATACCTCTCACAATCTCCAACATTCGATTAAAACATGCTTCACTAACATTGTGCTCCGACTTCCAATTACACAATTGTGACATAGCAGATAATGTCGTGTGCTTAGAACATTCTGTCCACAATGGTTCATTTGCATCATTTAACAGAGAAGCAAAGTTTTGTCTTGATGAATTTTGTTCATGCTCATAAAATCTTGACTGATTAGCATTCCCGTCAAAATTAATATGACAAGCATCCCTCACCATTCTATTATACGGGTTTTGTTCTGAATACATTTCATACATCAGATCACCAATCTCGTCTCTATTTCTTGAGGATTCTCCTTCAACAACTTCACCATGTTTTTCCCAAATAGTATAACCACCCATAAAACCTTTGTAAAACAAATGTTCCCGTACCTTATCACATTCTAAAAAGATTCTATTTTGACATTTGATGCAAGGACATTTTATTCTATCTCCACTGACAAACTGCCTATTTGAACATGCAAAATCGATAAACTCTTCAACTCCATTTAAAAATTCATTTGTAATATAACTATTACTTTCTAACCGGTTGTACATCCAACTCCTATCCATATTCATGATACGATCTGAATAAAAGATCTGTAATTTAATAAACAAAACCACACAAAATAAATAAAATATAGCAATCAAAGCAAATATCTCAACCAATTTAAAAACAAAATAAAAATTTTAAATCAAAATTAACAATTATTTATTATAAAATGCATAATAAAATAGTTAAAATATTACCTCACGATCACAATCCACCAAAGCACTCCTTATTAATATTAAATAACCTACAAAAGCATAAAAACTACATATTAAAAATTAAATATTATTTTCTTTCTATTTTAAAATAAAAAAATAACGATTACAATACATACAACTTTCGTTACAATACATATTAAAACTATTAATACAACAATATATACATTTATGCAATGAAAAAAAATAATATATATAACAATGTATATATCTCACATTAATCCCAAAATTAATAATACTAATTCAATTAATTTATTAATATCATATAATTAGATACACTAAAACAATAAACCAATTTCAGAATTAATAATATTATGACCAAATTAAATTTACATAAATAAATTTATATATTTAAAATGTAACAAAAATAACTTTAAACATTTAAATTCAAAATTTCTAGTAATATTATTATAAATACGGACAAACAAAAATAAACAACTAAAAACAAATTAACATTTTAAATATATATTTTAAATAAACAAATTAAACAAATAAATAAAAATTAATAATAGTAGTTCAATCAATCTATTACTATCATATAATTAGATACAAAAAACAACAATAAATTTTTATAATTAATACTAATATGACCAAATTAAATTTACATAAATAAATTTATATATTTTAAATCTAACAAAAATAATTTTTCCCAATAAATACAAAATTTCTACTAAAATTATTATAAATACAAATAAATATATATTTTACATAAACAAACTACCAAACAAATAATTATATCTTTTAAATTTAAAAATAATACAACTACTATATACCAAGAGTATGACCGGCGGTAAGGACGACCGGCGGCAGGTCAGCGGCGGCGGGCAGTGGCGGCAGCAACGGCGATGGCAGGGGCGGGCGGCAGCAGCGGCGATGGCAGGGCGCAGTGGCAAGCTTCAGAGGAGTGGGCTGTGTTGGTTTTTTTCTTTAAAAACTAGAAGGCGCCGGCGGTGATGAGAGGAGAGAGGTGACCGGCGGCGAGCTTCGGACCTTCGGTGGGGCAAGGGACGGCGGCGCAACGGGGAGAGGAAGAGAAAAACAAGGAGAAATTTGACTATCACGGGCGGAAGAAGAAGAAAAAGAAAGTGGATTACGAATTTCGAGGTATTAGCGACGGAATTTCAGTCGGATTAGCGACGGAAAAATTCCGTCGCTAACTAGATCTAACACGCTACACGAGGAATTAGCGACGGAAATTTTCCGTCGCTAATTCCGTAGCTAATGGGCTTTAGCTACGGTAATATTAGCTACGGAATTACCGACGGAAAAATTCCGTCGCTAATTTTTTGACCTTTTCTAAAATATTTTGGAGGGAATTTTGGAGGGAACTTAGCGACGGAATTTTTCCGTCGCTAATTCCGTAGCTAATGGGCTTTAGCTACGGAATATTAGCTACGGAATTAGCGACGGAAAAATTCCGTCGCTAAGTTCCCATTAATTCTCCACCGAAAAAGCATGTGGGAATTTAGCGACGGAATTTTTCCGTCACTAATTCCGTAGCTAAAGCCCATTAGCTACGGAATTAGCGACGGAAAAATTCCGTCGCTAAGTAGCTAAAAATTTCTCAACCGAAAAAGCATGGGGAATTTAGCGACGGAATTTTTCCGTCGCCAATTCCGTAGCTAATGGGATTTAGCTACGGAATTAGCGACGGAAAAATTCCGTCGCTAAATTCCCATTAATTTCTCCACCGAAAAAAACATGTGGGAACTTAGCGACGGAATTTTTCCGTCGCTAATTCCGTAGCTAAAGCCCATTAGCTACGGAATTAGCGACGGAAAAATTCCGTCGCTAAGTAGCTAAAAATTTCTCAACCGAAAAAGCATGGGGAATTTAGCGACGGAATTTTTCCGTCGCTAATTCCGTAGCTAATGGGCTTTAGCTACGGAATTAGCGACGGAAAAATTCCGTCGCTAAATTCTCATTAATTTCTCCACCGAAAAAAACATGTGGGAACTTAGCGACGGAATTTTTCCGTCGCTAATTCCGTAGCTAAAGCCCATTAGCTACGGAATTAGCGACGGAAAAATTCCGTCGCTAAGTAGCTAAAAATTTCTCAACCGAAAAAGCATGGGGAATTTAGCGACGGAATTTTTCCGTCGCTAATTCCGTAGCTAAAGCCCATTAGCTACGGAATTAGCGACGGAAAAATTCCGTCGCTAAATTCCCATTAATTTTACCACCGAAAAATCATGTGATAATTTAGCGACGGAATTTTTCCGTCGCTAATTCCGTAGCTAAAGCTCATTAGCTACGGAATTAGCGACGGAAAAATTCCGTCGCTAAATTATCACATGATTTTTCGGTGGAGAAATTAATGGGAATTTAGCGACGGAATTTTTCCGTCGCTAAATTCCCCATGCTTTTTCGGTTGAGAAATTTTTAGCTACTTAGCGACGGAATTTTTCCGTCACTAATTCCGTAGCTAATGGGCTTTAGCTACGGAATTAGCGACGGAAAAATTCCGTCGCTAAGTTCCATGAACATTTTACACCGAAAATCATATGAGAATTTAGCAACGGAATTTTTCCGTCGCTAATTCCGTAGCTAAAGCCCATTAGCTACGGAATTAGCGACGGAAATATTCCGTCGCTAAATTCCACCTATGTTTTGGGTTTAGCGACGGATAATGCCGTCGCTAATTCCGTCGCTAATAATTTGGCGCAATTAAACAGTATATCCCGCCATAATTAGCGACAGAATTAGCGACGGAAAATATTCCGTCGCTAATTACCGACGAATTTCTGTCGCTAATCCGTCGCTAATTCCGTCGCTAAATTCATTATAAATTCCGTCGCTAATCCGTCGCTAATACTAATTATCAGCGACGGAAAAATTCCGTAGCTAAATTTCCGTCGCTGAAAATCATTTTTCTTGTAGTGTTAGTTTATGTGAGATAAAGACTATGATGATAATGGAACTTGAATAATTATTGCAACCGTCTAATTTTGATTTGTTTGAATATGATTTAGCAAAATGATTGCAACATTTTAATATAAAAATTCTTTTAATTCAAATTAAGTGTAGAGAATTTTTGAACACACCCCAAATTTTAATCTCTACACTACAATTACACTACAATGTTAAATATACTTCATAAAATACTAAACTTACGCTTTAAAATTACAAATATATCCCTAATGCAAAACTCATCCATTTCCTTTTCTTAGGCTTCATCTTCTTAAATTTCTCTTTACTATTAATTTGTGACATTGTTTTTTTATGGTTAAAATTTGAGTTTAGGGTTTGGTTCTATTTTGGTTTTTCTTTTAAATTTTCTGTTCATGTTGTCGTGTCTCGTTTAAGAAGAAAAATTAAAGGAAAATTTTTTTTCACATGTTTCACTGCCCGCACAAGCTACCTTGCACAGAGAGCATGACCCCGCACAAGCTACTTTGTGCACAGAGCATGTCCTAGCGCAAGCCACTTTGCACTGGGCAAATACTATGTCATGCTCCTAGCGCAAGCTATCTTGCAAGTAGTGAAACTTTAGAAAATTTTTTCTTGAAATTTTTTTTGAACCTTACATTATTTTCTTCGATTTTCATGTTATCATATTTTTTTATACTATCTTAATAATTATTTTCACTCAAATTATAAAAAATTTTCATATTTTTTTAGTTAGAGAGAAGAATATAACAGTAAAAAAAATGCTAGGGTTTGGAAAAGAAGAACAATAGAAAATAGTGAAGATGGGAAGAAGTGTGTTTTGTTGAAAATTTTAGTTGTCTATTCATACAAGGATATTTTTGTCTTATGAATGTTGAAGTGTGAAGATTAAAAGTTGAAGTGTTTTTAGAAGCTTAAGTGAATTAATAAAATAATGCATTTGATTTAATCATTAATATTTTTTAAAAAAAATAAAAATTATGCATGAATTAATAAAATAATGCATTTGATTTAATCATTAATATTTTTTTAAAAAAAATTATGCATCTTCTAATTTAAAAAGAAAAAAAAGAAAAGAAAAAAGAAAATTAAAATTGCAAGAAGATATTATACATTTGTCACATGATGTATTAAGCATTTATCTTGGCCTAGCTGCATATAGACGAAAGCAGCTTCTAACTTTCCGGATCAAACCCAAACAAATTAAAGTAGCCCTTTATTAGCATGAACAAGGGCTACTAGATTGGAAGGCATGGGCAAACATTATCCAATTTTTTTTGAATGAAGTTCTTGATTAAAAATAATTAATCAAGAACTCAGATCGAAATCAAAACCTAGCTGTATATATTAGAGATATATGAAGCCATTAGCATTTGCTTGATCTTGCTAATTTAAAAGCAAAGCATGCATCTACAGCTTCAGCAACACAGAGGAAAATCCACTCTTCTCCAATTTTCTCTACAAATTTTGCTAGCTTTAGCTTGTGGATGACTTGCCACCTTAGATTCACCATTGCCAACTGCACAAACGTATACTAATTGTAAGCAACTGTCCTGAAAATGTTAAAAATCATGTAATTCAGGAATACTTAACAATGATCACAATCGCATTGCGATAAGCTTACTTTTATGCCTAGTGAAACCAGCTTGTTGTGCAGTTCTTCGAGCGCCACAATTCCAGAAGTGTCGATGTTCATCACATCTGTCACAAAGGAAAGCCATTTGGTTTATAGTTTTATTATTATTGTTATTTTCTTTTTATTTTTTTGAATCTGTAAGATGATTAAACTTACTAGACATGTCGATGATTAAGACTTGAACTCTGTCTTTTGCAGTCGTTTCTGTTTCATTCTCTTCTGTCACGTACCTCATTATTCTGAAACAAGGGAATGCAATGTTATTGTTAACTTAAATGGATCAATTTTTCCTCTCTTGTGAATTTCATTTACACATACCTTTCTCTGAGAAAATTGGCATTAGCAAAGCAAAGTAAGCCAGAGTTTACGCGAAGTGTCAAGATGCCTGCAGTTTTAATGGCCATGGGATATTGATCGACCTCACAAAAGATATCTGTTCTCGGAAGTCTTCCAAGTTGTTCAATGGCTGGTCGAATGGAATTCAGCAATATCTTGGCAAATGAGATAGTTACCTGCAATTTATGGAAAATTTCACAATTTTACATGCAGTTGTAAGAAGGGTGAATAATGTTATCCATCATTAACTTGCAAACAGGTTGCATTTTATAGGTTCCAGAAAATCAATTTGTACAACTTCACTAATACTTTTCTGTAGAACTACTGCACTACTGCATATTGAATTCTGAGTAAGTTGTCAAGAAGAAATATACATGAAGTTTTTGGCATATTGGATTCTAGCAACAATCGACATGAAAGTCCATCGACAATGAAACATACATAGAGGTCCTTTATAGAACTGTGTTTCTGCAAACTTCATAAAAAAGCAATCAATTGTGCACGGTTCCCATATTGTGAGGTCTGAAGAGAGTTATGTATACACAGTTTTCTTTCTGACATTTATAGAGAGATTATTTTTGCTTGAATTTGTGAATTTCAAATCACAAAAAAGCAATTTTTACCATTACAC
Organism: Heritiera fomes; assembly: GCA_032173925.1. NCBI lineage: Eukaryota > Viridiplantae > Streptophyta > Magnoliopsida > Malvales > Malvaceae > Heritiera > Heritiera fomes. The sequence continues at coordinate 7,413,857 of JAPDPM010000004.1, read as the reverse complement.
GAAGGTTACCCTCCTACAAACTATATTATACCATTTATTTCAGAAAGAGCCAATTTATTATGTCTTTTTATGATTATAATCTTCATTAGCTTACAAGAAAATCCGGTTGAAATTGCGGTCACTCATTCATATAGCGGTAGAAAGTGACAGATGCAAGTGGTGGACAAAGGCCACACAACGCCAAGGGGTTGACTACAAGTCGTTGAAAATTTTTTGTCCAGAAGGTATGAGCTTCTGCAATTAGACTTTGTGAGAATATAATTTTATGGAGACTGAATTATGGAGCTCAATTATAAAATGGAACTCACAAGTCACGAGTTCTAAGTTCTTTCAGATTGAGCATTGATAATGGGTAGGTACTCGATTTTTCTCAAAAGATTATGGGTAAAGGTAATTCTCTTGCTGAAGCCTACCTTTCCTGCCTGTTTGCGGTTATAGGAGCCTGCTGGTGCTATGGAGGGATATTCACTTACTTGACATTTCTACCTAAAAATTGTATGATACATGGTGATGGTTCCAACTAATGTGAATGTGAAAGCATTGTATAGTAGTCTGATAATCATTTTGTTGAAGGCACAAATGAATGATGCGAAATTACCGCAACTAGAAGACCAATCTCCACCGATGCGAACAATACTCCAAGAAAGGCACCGAGGCAAGCTAGGAAGTCTAGTTTGTCAACCTTCCAGATATAGTAAGCTTCATTGAAGTCAATAAGTCCCGGAAGTGCAGACAGGATGATGGAAGCAAGGATGGCAATGGGAGTGTAATACAAGAGCCTGGTAAACAACTCCAATGCCAATAAAACTGTGATGGCCATAACTATATTCGACACCACAGTCTGGCAGCCCGCGCTGAAATTCACAGCAGTCCTGGAAAATGAACCTGCCAACACATCCAAAACAATTTTTATTCTATATATACATTTGCATTTGGTGTATGTATATATATATATATATACACACATATAAATGGAATTACCAGTTGCCACATAGCAAGAAGTTAGAGATCCTGCAAGGTTCATGAAACCCATCGCCGTCATTTCCTTGTTCCCATCTAAATGGTATCCTTTGATTGAAGCAAATGATCGACCAACAGCGATGGCTTCCTGAGATGAATGGAATTACCATAAGCAAGATTTAATTTGCCATAAAATTAAAAAGAAAGAGTTAAATAGTAGTTACTCACCGTGAGAGCAACAATAGCAGAAATTAGTCCGATTTTGGCTGATTCTGCAACATTTGGGCCCTTGAACTGTAGCTGATGGAGTGAACTTGGATTGAGGCCTCCTTTTATGTGTTTTATTATCTTCACTCCATGCTTATCAGCCTTGGTAAGATAAACCATCAGGGTAGACAACATGACTGATAAAAAAGGCGCGATTGCTGGGAACCAGAAGAGTTTCTTGTTTCTTCTTCCCTAAAATCAGATAAAGTTTTGAGGCTTAATAACCAAACAAAAAGAAAATTACTAAACTGGGAAGCAAGAATTTGATTGCTTACAATAAACCTGGCGATTAGGAGGAATACCAGGAATGAACAACCGAGGACGAAATTCAGAGGATGCCACTGTTCATGAAAGGCAGAAAGGGTGAGAAAAGACTGTTAAAAAGCTCAGACAATCAGAAAATGAACATTATGGAAGCAAAAGATTCCAAACTGGATACAAATCCGTTTAATGAAGTTACTTACTTCATGTTTAACTGATTTGAAAACTGAACCCAAGACTGAAACCACATCAGTCTTAGTGGTGAAGTGACTCATTCCAAATAGCCCCTTCAGTTGCTGAAGCCCTATGACGATGGCTGCGCCCGCCATGAATCCAACAATTGCAGCATGAGAAAGAAAATCCACCAGGAAGCCCAACCTGTGAATATCACATGCAAACTGCTTGTCAGAGAAGAACATCTGCGTTGATCACAGGAAAATGTAAATTCCCATTTCAAAAGGATTCACCACCTGAACAATCCAAATATGGCTTGGAAAGTCCCAGCAAAGAATGTCACAGTGAACACTAGCCTTCTGTACCCGATGGGGTCTGCTGCAGGATCCACCATGTTCGGAACCATGGAAGATAACAGCATTGAGACCACAGCTACCGGTCCAATAGCTATCTCCCTTGAACTCCCCATTACCGCATAAACAAGAGGTGGGACGACGCTTGTGTCTAGATGAAACAACCCCAAAACGCAAATATATCAATATTAAGGAACAATACAGATTTACTTTCTCTTTTCTTTCTCAACAGTAGAGAGTTTGCAGGCTGCTTTCTGCAACTTACACAGGCCATATTGAGGATCAAGTTTCGCTAAATTAGCATATCCAATACTCTGCAAAAAAGTACAGTGACTGAGAAAACAAAGAGAACAGAGAAACACAGGAGAGCAAATGAGCTATCCATACCTGAGGAATGCTAAGGCTTGCCAGGGTTAAACCCGCCATGAAATCATCTTTAAATTTTGAAGCCGAGTAAGTCCTCCCCCAGCTGAAGATTGGAAATAGTCCCTGGAGAAATGACATGGCGTGTCTCCCTTTTGTCGATGAGTTCTTTCTTCCATTAGGAAAGACACTTCCTCTGACCGCACTGACAAGTTCCTGCCATAAACTAGGAGGCTCAGGTGAATTAATCAGCCACTGTGCTCTCTCAGCTCGACCGGAATCCTCTAGATCTATCTGCTGCTGCTGTTGCTCCCTAGAGAAAGTCTCGTTAGGCAAGGAACCCATAATTGTTTGAAGTGTTTGGGCAAGCTCGCTGGCTGAGCTATCTGTTATATGATCCTAGTAATATATATACCACACCCATACTTGGAAAACATTGAAAAGGAAGTATTGTTTATGAATAATTTTTAGTCTTTGAATATAAAATTGTCTAGGCAATTTCTATATATACTACCATGACTAAAATTTCTGTGGTAACTCCATTGAAGTAGGATCATCAAGTCTTTTGAAGTTCAATCATAAGGGTCCTTAATTTGTTTTTTATTCATTAAAATAATCCAATTCGTTAATGCTATATAGATTGATTACCATTAATATAAAAAACATTTAGGTTAATGGTTGTTGCATATTTGATTCATACTCAAAAAGTTGAGTTGGATCCATTTCTTTCAATAAAACAAAAAACCATGAGAATAAATAATTACACATACTTTTGTCATTCTTAGAAGTTGCCTAACTGAAAGTGAATAATTATTATGTGAATTTGAAGTAATTCTTGTTGCAACAATTGGTTGGCGTGGGTGGCAAGCGGTCATCGTCCCTTAAGCAAGGTCAGGGTTCGAATCCTGACTTGTGTATGGAGTGCCAGTGTTGGGAGGGGGACAAGCCTAACCACGCTCTGCTTCTCCTGACTCCGGAATAGGCACCGAAGATGGATACCGGGAGGTTTCGACAAAAAAAAAGCTAAAAAATAAGGGCTATGAAGAATCATTAACTCTAATAAATAACATCTCGATCTCCTTCATAAATGGTAATAATTTTTTTGGTTACAATAATGGTAATAATTTTATGTTACCATAAATTGCATTGCTTTGTTAAAATATCGTCAATCAGAATCTTTTATGTGACTAAAATTCCACTATGTGGTTTAGAATCATTAACCTTAGTATTTTTGTATAAAGATGATATAATGCAGATGATGATAACTAAATATTAAAAATTTATAAAATAGTTAAAATAAGATAAATGATAAATTAAAGAAACATAATAGAATAAAGTAAAATAAATTCCTTACAACTTACAAATTAAAATAAATTAATGTATATAAGATCAAAAAGAAAAGTCAAACCAATAAAAGGTGTTTTCATCACTAAAAAAATTTAGGAACAATTGTTTAGTAATTTGTGTATGAGAAAAAAAAAGATGTAATTAACTTTTAACTCATTAATTAACCCTATTTAATCACATTTGTAACATTATCATAATATTTACTTATAATTTACATTTACTTACCGGTTGGGCTGTCTGTGATGCTTAACAACTCTCTACACTTTAATAAAAATTAGTACTCTTATTCCTCGTTTTAATATGAAAATATGAATTATTAAATTGATTCCTTAAGATGTATATACATTCCCTTCTATTAAAAGTAGTATTGTACAATTTTACTGAATATATAAAAGAATACAACACACCTTCTATATTGAATCTCTGGAAGGTAATTCTCTTAGTCCTAACTCAACAATCTGTGAAGTGAAAAATAAGGAGTGAGCGACAACGTGCTCAGTAAGGAAGGTGTATGCTGCTTTATAAATATAAAAACTATATCCCCAAAACCACATAATTATCCTAACAATCAAACCCATTAGGAAAACAATGAATGTAGTTAACATTAAACAGGATTCAACAGATCCTTTCAGAAAACAGAAATGATATAATTGAGACTAGGCAACAATTTAATCATGCTGTCATTGTTCCCTCAGGAACACAAGTTGTCCGCTTTTGGGGTGCACCCGTAGGCCATCGCCCCTCACGGCTATCTTTGCTAGGTCTATGGCCATAATGTATAGGTGGTCCTCGGGTCCACTTGTCAAGTGACCTCGAGACCGCTGAAGACTTGGCGGATCCATTAGCCTTGTGACGCTCTAGAGTGCACTCGTTGGTCTATTGACCCGAGCCATCGCCCCAGATGGGTCACGCAAAGTATATGAATAATAATGCATGAACTCAGGGCCTAACGTCTCAAAATCAAGTTATATCTCATGAAAAACCTTTATGGAATTATTTCATAATTTCTATCATTTTCTCAAAATGATTTGCTTTCCAAAAGGTTTCATATTTTCTGTTTACAAATATATTAAAAACAACCCATTTTCACCAATTTACGCATGAGAAAATATGGATTAAATTGGCTCACCAGGGTCAACTCACCCATAATGGCTCGCCCATAATCAGTTCGCCCGTTGCGGAGAACTAGTGTTCGCCCGCCAACTTTAGCCTTTTAAAACCAAGTGAAACTAACTCGCTCATGGAAGCTCGCCATGGTCAGTTCGCCCACTATAGCATTGTTTATGGACAGCTCACCCAATGCGACACTTCCATGGTCAACTCGCCCATATTCAACTCGCCTCCAAAAAGTTTCATATTTCTATTTTCAAAGATATTAAAATTAGTTTATTTTTCGATTAAGAAAATTTGGAAACGTGAACCTATTCGCCATGGTCAGCTCGCCTATTTGGCTCGCCCATGGTCAAATCATCAGTGCGGTGAACTAGTATTCACCCGCCACTTAGCTTTTCAAAACAAAGTAACATGGCTCGCCTATAGTGGCTCGCCCAAAAGAACATAAAGGGGTTCGCCAAACTTGGCTCGCTCGCCTTTTATTAAAGCAGGGGTCGCCCGCCGCCAACAACATTAAAAGGGTTCGCCTACTTTGGCTTGCCCGGATTTCTCTTTAAAACAAGGACACTCGCCCAATATCTCATAAAAAGGTTTCTTCGCCCAAAACATCATAAAAGGTTTCGCTCGCCCGCCCTAACCAGTTCGCCCAACAAACAACACAGGGGTCGGCTATCTTTGTAGCTCGCCCAAGTCAGAATAATTCATCAAACCAATGCATGTCAGAAACCAAATTAATTTCTCAATAATTTTCATACAATTTTAACTCCACAGGACATGCATTCACTTCACATACTACTTCCTTACCTGATATTACGAAGTCTTGCTTTGCCTTGCTTCCTGCTCGCCAATAGCAATTCCCAATTCCCGGCTGCAAATAATTTATAAATTCTATTAATATTTCCTTTTCCAATATTTTCAACATTTTGGCGAGACTTAATAATCAAACAGCTCGCCCATAAGAGTTCTTACTAACTCGCCCAACTGAGCTCGTCATTCATCAAATAGCTTACAAGTGGGAGCTCGCCCGCCATAACTCACCACTATCATTTTTGGGAGTTCGCCCGACATTCAACTCGCCAAGCCTTTATTGGCTTAAATGTGGGATTCCGCCCTACTTGAACAACAACTTTGGCAAGTTCTTTATTACCTACTCGCCACATTGGCAATCACTAACATTTCCACATGGGCGATCACAATTAGTCGCCATTCTCGTCTTTTTGGGCGATCCTTAATCCTCGCCCTTTTCTTTAACTATCATCAATTATCCAAAGAGTTTGGCGAACTCATATGCCACCAACTCATGCAACTCTTAAGCTCACCTCAACCTTTGGGCAAGTACTCACCTATTTGGCAAGCAGTTAAGTAAGTCTGTTCGCCGTTCGCCCATCGTATTTCCTTATTCATTCTTGATTATTTTCCATCTAATTTCTTATATATTCAACAATATTTGACTAAAACCAGGCTATATCTATGTTCATTACGTTGTGAAACATAGAAATCTAGCATTAAATATCAAGAGAACCCTAAAAATATGAAACTCACCTTAACTGAGTTGCACTTCCAAAAACAGAGTGCTTGCTTGCCTCACTTAGCTTTACTTTGCTTGTTCCTTAGCTTTTCAACAATGGAGGAAAGGTTTGGCTAACTAAGAATGAAGTTTTCATGGCTCATGTACGTGAGGAATGGAAGAACCAAGACTTTGAGTTTGCAGTTGTAACATCCCGTTACCACATTTTTCACGTATTTCTATACAATTTATACCGATTGGGCTGTCTGCGATACCATTAACACTCAACAATAATAGTAATAAATGTTAAACATTTATTTTATAATTATGGATTATAAAAATTCTTTTCATTATTTCTTATATCCAACATCCCCTATTGTCTTATTTTACTAAAGTAGTACTGTATATTTATGTCTGAAATGTAAAAGAGAAGAGACTGTACCTATCACGTTTAACATGACTTGCCCCGTGCTTTATATGTGGTTATATCTATCTCGGAGTTAATTCTCTAACTCCGTGTCTTTTATCTGTGGAGTTAAAATAAGAAGGGTGAGCGAACTATGCGCTCAGTAAAGGAAACATATGCTGCTTTATAAAACCAAAACTATATACTACAAACTATTTGTTTTTCCTAAAATCATATCGATAGGAAAACAGTGGATATAGTAAAAAACACTCTCAATACATCATTCAAATCATTTGCTCAACCATTTACCATAAAATGAATTAAACAGTAAATAGGATTTAGCAAATCCTTTTAGTAAACATAAATAAACAAGTTGAGACTAGGCATCACCCTACGAGAAAATCATGCTATCATCCTTCCCCCTTTCCATTGCGAGAACGGAATCTACCGCTATTGAGGTGCACCCGTAGGCCATCGCCCCTCACGGCTATCTCTGCTAGATCTATGGCCATAATCTATAGGTGGTCCTCGGGTCCACTTGCCAGGTGACCTCGAGACCGTTGACGACTTGGCGGGTCCATCAGCCTCATAACTCATAACAATGCATGAAACTAGAGGCCTAAAGTCTCAAATCACTTTATATTTCATGAAAACCTTTAAGGAATTATTTCATAAATTCATCATTTTCTCAAAATGATTTTCTTTCCAAAAAGGTTTTAAAAACAGCTCGCAATCTCACTGAATTCCGTGTGAGAAAGGCCCGGGTTAAGCTGGCTCTCCATGGCTAGTTCGCCCATGGTCAACTCGCCCATTAGTCAACTCGTCAATGCGGCGAATTAGTGTTTGCCCACCAATCTTAGCCTTTAAAAACAACAGGTAACTAACTCGCCCTTAGTGGCTCGCCCACAACTTTCTTAACAAACGGGTCGCCCGCCCTAAATGCATTATAAGAGGGTCACTCGCCCAAGGCATAGAAAAAAAAGGGTTCGCCATCAGTTAGCTCGCCCGGATTTCAATGAAACATGGTTGCTCGCCCAAAAGAACATAAAAGGGTTCTTTGCCCAAAATGATAAAAGGTTTGGCTCGCCCGCCAAAACAGTTCGCCCAGAAATATCAAAAGAGTCGGCTTAGTAGCTCACCCAATATCAAATAAATTTCTCACCTAATGCATGTCATAAACCAAAACAATTTCTCAATATTTTCATAAAACTTAACTCCACAGGACATGCATTCACTTCACACACACCTCCCTTACCTGGTTTAACGAAGCCTTGCTTCGCCTTGCTTCCTGCTCGCCAATAGCCATTCCCAATTCCCAGCTGCAAAATAATTTATAAATTTCTATTAATATTTCCTCTTTCAATATTTCCAACACTTTGCTAGACTTAATGATCAAATAGCTCGCCCACAAAAGTTCTTACTAGCTCGCCATTCATCAATTGGCTTACAAGTGGGAGCTCTCCCGCCATTACTCGCCATTAATACATTTGGGAGCTCGCCCAACCTTTAACTCGCCAGTCCTACATTGGATAAATGTGGGAGTTCGCCCACAATTCACCATACGTGGGCTCATTTTCGCCCTGTTTGAGTTCGCCATACGTGGCTTTCTACTCAGAAGTGGGCTCGCCCATGGATTCAATGGCGTTGGGCGACCTCGCCCACTTGAACACGAACTTTAATATGGCGAGTTACTTATTTCCTACTCGCCTCATTGGCGATTACTAACTTTCAACATGGGCGATCACCATAGTCGCCATTCTCATCACTCTTACACCATTTCCATCACTTTCCTTATCCATTCTCGATTATTTTCCCATCCTCCTACTACAATTGCATCCCAGTTTCATTTTATTCTTCATCTACTTCAAGTTATGAAATTATTCTATTTCTATGATCTAACAACAATAAATCAAAGGCAATACTAAAATCATGCTTCTCATACTTGAAATCATAGAAATATATCATTTAATCTTAAGAAACCATTAAATCTTACCTTAATCAACTGCTCTTCCAGAACAAATCTCTGTTGGCCTTACTTTGCTTTTTCCTTTAGCTTATCAAACTATAGAGGAAAGGTTTTGCAAGCAGGTTTAGGTGTTTTAGCCAACTTAAAGGTGAAGTTTAACAAATCAAGCATGGTGGAAATGGGAAGAAATCAGAGCATAAACTTGTAGTTGCATAGCTTTCGGGAAGAAGATGAAATTTGCTAAGCCGATCTTCCTCAAATGTTTCTTCTTATATAGCCATGCTAATCCAATCAGAGCTCATCATCTGGCCTTATCCCATTTCCTTCATTTATTTTACATCTTTCATGCATTTAATACATGAAGAAAAACTGCAGCTCAAGTTGGCGTGAAAGTCTCCCTTCCACACGCCTTTTCTGCTTCTATTGACTTTGTTTTACTCCTCAACCAATAAGGATAATTCCTTTATTGACTTTACATCCTCTCTATTAATTGTCTTCAACCGTATCACTTACAAATTTAATTTTGGCTGCAAAAAAATGGTTTGAATCTATTTTCATTTTGTTCCACAAGTGTTGATTCTAGTTCGCCTCTTCAACCTGAGACCTCAGCTCGCCCATTCTGTTTCAATTTCAATTCACCAACAATATTTGGTGATTTACGAGCTGATTTCCTTTGCTTGGCGATCACCATTTATTGTTCTACTCGCCCATTAGTTATCATAAACTCACTCAATCCCGATTGGCGATCACAAGTCATCGCCCAATTCAAGCTATTATCTTAAGCAACTAAACTTGGCGAACTTACCTATTCGCCAAACCAACGAGGCAAACAATGAACTCGCCATCATCAACTCGCCATACTCATCACTTGGGTGATCAGATCCCTCGTCACATTGGGCGATCACCATGTATGGCTCAACTTGCCCACTTTGCTCATATCACGCCACACGTTGGCGAACTCACCTGTTCGCCGGTATGGCCATTAGATACCACTAATCACCATCCATTGGCGATCAGCCTTGCTCGCCCATTGGCGAGCTGCTCTATCTACTCGCCCATACATTATTTCACCGAAATTGCTACATTTACTTCTTAAATTAATGAGCTTTTTACCCAAGTGGAATTCAATATTTATTATTTACTTAATTTCCATTATCCATTTTATGAAATTAGGGTCTACAGTAGTGTAAAATCAGGTCTTACATTTTCTCCCCACCTTAAGAAATTTGGTCCTCCAAATTTCAACCGAACTTATCAATAAGGAAACTCTGGATACTTCTTATGCATAAGGCTTTCAAATTCCCAAGTAGCCTCATACCGCCAGAGAATCCCATCAAAGAATTAATCTTTGATCACTACACTTTATCACAATACTTTATCCCTCCTATCCAAAACCCATACCGATTTCTCAACGTAACTCATGTCCTCTCTAATCTCTAGGACTCATGTCGAATCACGTGAGAAGGATATGGATAGTACTTTCTCATCATTGAGACATGGAATACGTTATGCACTCCTGATAACTCGGGAGGTAGTGCACGTCTTTCACACGATCTAAGATCTCCAAAGATAAGATGCGTCGGGAACTCAATTTCCCTCTCATTATGCATCCCAATGGTGAGACCTTAATATACTCTCTTGTATATCTCAAGAAGTCTGTTCGACCAAGTCGAAAATAATTCTCGGTCTCCCATTTTCTCATGCTATTGTGGATTATATCGTCTGCTAAATAAACCCTTTCAAGTGTTATGCCCATACTCTCCTTGGGCTATTATCATAAGCAAACTCTGCCAGGGTAGAGGATTATCCCAGGAGCCTATAAAATCAACTGCACACGCTTACCCATATCCTCGAGCGTCCATATCACACACTCGGATTGTCTCTCAATCAGCGGATAAACTGCGGTGCAAAACTCAAACGGGATCCCATAGCTTCCTGTAATCTCTCTCAACACTGAGATACGAAACGGGACTCCCTATCAAATGTAATGCTCACTGGAATACTGTAAGACCTCACCATTTCCCTGACATATAACTTGGCCAAGGCATTAATTAGCCCAATAAATTCCATAATCAAGGAATAAGCAGACTCAGTCAATATATCCACAATTATTCAGATAGCATTATACTCTTTTCAATTTCCTTATCAATTTCTAACTTTTAGTTAATCTCGTTTCTAAATTGAGACCATGAGTATCTCTTTATACTCCATATTGTCTTTAAGGGTACTGCCCGTTTCTTCAGGCCATTAATAATAATCCCTTTAGCGCTCTCCCGCGCTCTAGGATTACTCTTTCAAGTGAGTCAGCGACCACCTAGTTCGTCCAAACCTCACAACATGTTATCTACTATTGGGCGATCACCCAATTCATGAGTCGCCATTCCGAATTTTATTCAAGGATCCTGAAGAACTAGGCTTCTTCTCTCACAACCATTTTATACTCCCTGAAATCTTTTATCATCCTTGGGAGTGAGCAAATTTTCGCTTCTTTTACACAATAACTCATTCTTACTACTTATCACTTATCATCTCATTCGGTGCTAAGTCGATAATAATTTGGTGACTATCCTATAGATAATTTTTAATTAATTGTATGTAATTGTCCCAATAGTCTATTAAGTACAATGCACTCACTCTCAATATATCCCGGAGCATCCACACAATGCGTTCGGATATCTATATCAATTAGAGGCGGTGCTAACAATAAAATTTGGAATCCTAAAGCCTCTTGCTATTCACTCAAAGCATGTGGCAAATCAGGGATCCTCATCACAAGTACTCACTCACTGAAACTCCACATACGTTCTCACTATTTCACCAATATTTATCGACTATAGGACTCAAAACATCTTAAACATAATGATGAATGAGTGAAATAATTTGGTTACTCAATCCATACTCACTACTATAACCTCATGATTATTTCGAATTCTCTACCATTCCTCCATGATTATTTCATGGTTATACTATGACGACCTTTCTTTTGCAGACCTTTATACTAACCATCGATTACATCTCAGGTAATCATGTTCCTCGATAACTGCTTTTATATCGAGTTATCATTTTATCTCTTATTCTCCTAGTACCTGTAATAATACTACTTGGAGAATATATTTGAAAGTATAATTTCCTCACAACAATTTCTGAAATTGAATCTATCATCATTCAGATTTCATCATTACTTTACTTAAACAATTTCATAGTTCCACTATGTACATATATACACATATGCATATTTTTTTTTCAAGATTAGCAATACTTCTTATATCTGCTTTTCTGATTATAACAATTTCATCTGTCCAAATCTGGCGTATTATTAATTCCAGCCATAACCATATGATGATCGAACGAAGTCACATTTATTCACATACTTGGGAACTACCTCACTTGTGTTCCCTAGTCATCATATGACTTGTCTCTTAAGACAATTTCATTCTTTTACATTCATCAACACAGTTATTTTCCCACTTAATATAGTACTTTACTATTACCATCTTGTAACCATTTCGAATACTATACTCATACATACCCATTCACTTTCACTTTCTCACAAGTATGTATCACATCAATACAGTAATAAATTTCACAAACTCCTCAATCAATCATTTATACCATATGGGTACCTCATAGATTTTATACCTCAATCACCACACTTTAATTTCACTTAAATAGTGAGATCCTGTACTCATACAACTACAATGCCCACTTAATCATTCGAGACCTCCCGTCTCTACTGTATATAGTTCAATTAGAACTCATATTCACTGACTTAACAGTAAGGTTTTCCATTCCTAAAAGTTTGTGGCATTATTCAACGATATTGCTTATATCAATATACATATTTATTCTCTTAAAAGCATCCTAGTTGGCTCTAGGCACACAAATAGGAAGGATACTACAGTCGGCTAGAGATCCAGATAGAATATGATAGGTATTTTAGAATACCATACTTGTTCCGGAAACTAGAAGCAACTATAGAGAGTATTAATCCCATTGTTTTCAAAACGACAAATTTTCTTTTTCACCAGTTATACCAAAACAGTTGATTTCTCTATTCATCAATCTCTTGAGTAATCTCAAGTTCTTCTGATTCACTGGTAAAAGCTTATAAACAGATTCCATGTCATGAATCGAGTCAACAATCTCTCAAATCCACGTTATTCCAAAAGTTTACTTAGAATTTCATCCCATAAATTCTAATTCACAAACTCATACTGTCTTGGATGTCTCATTATTTACATCCAACCAAATCCATGTATATATATATATATATATATATATATATATATATCCTCCAAACACATATATATCAATTTTCAAGTCATTTCACATGTATTTCACAATATTTCGGTTCTATGGATATCGTAACGAACTAGCCCAACCAGCTATGGCAACCCTTTTTTGGGCCCATCGACAAAAATTGTTGTGACAACGCTGCTCATCCATACTGTTCTCTTTGGCGAACGCATCGACGGCCCGGTCCTTCCAACCGTGCTCAAGTTCGCCCATCTCAAGGTTTTCTTTTGCTTTCGTAGTGACTCGAACACTTGGCTTCCTCAAATATCAAGTTACTACTAATATTATCATTGATTTTAAATCATTGATCACACAGTTCACCTTTTTAGTTCACACTTTATAAATATATCACTTCTCAAAAATCCCTAACCAATATAGCTCATGTTTTACTTCAATTCAGACCCCAATATCCACAATAGGACCAACTATCTTGCGACCTCTCATAGTATATACTTCGGGTCGCCTTACTCATTCATATATCAGTGGGGTCCACAGTAGGGATCATCCTTTACACCATCAAATACTATTTCACCATCAATTTTATGCTAAATCCACTTAGTCATTTGGGATTCAGAGAAAGCATTTCAATATAGGGGTATGTTTATAAATTCCCCTTTAATTCTCTCTCTTTGATATACCTCAAACATGCGATCTTAGGGCTTATGCACTAATATTATCCCTTTTTATTCCAATATCATCGTTTTCAGGATCTTAATTCGATATGGACAGAGAAGTCCTGGTGGGGCCCTCATCGAGTTCCTCACTGTACCTTACCGAATAGACCTGACATTATGATTATAAGATCGCCTATCTCATGCAAAATTCCTGGATTACAATCTCTATTTATAATCCTTAATTCATCAACTTTCACCATATTTCAACACTTAACTCATTTCACAGTCATTTGACTCTTCTATACATTCAGACTATACAGTACTATAGGGGATGTGAACCTTTCTCAACACTTCCAATGCTAAAGGCATTGACAGACATCAGACCAACTCAAGCTCTGATACCATTAAATCTGTAACATCTCGTTACCACATTTTTCACGTATTTTTATACAATTTTTACCAGTTGGGCTGTCTGTGATGCCATTAACACTCAACAATAATAGTAATAAATGTTAAACATTTCTTTTACAATTATGGATTATAAAAATTCTTTTCATTATTTCTTATATCCAACATCCCCTATTTTCTTATTTTACTAAAGTAGTACTGTATATTTATGTCTGAAATGTAAAAGAGAAGCGACTGTACCTATGACGTTTAACATGACTTGCCTCTGTGCTTTATATGTGGCTATATCCATCTCGGAGTTAATTCTCTAACTCCGTATCTTTTATCTATGGAGTTAAAATAAGAAGGGTGAGCGAACTATGCGCTCAGTAAAGGAAACATATGCTGCTTTATAAAACCAAAACTATATACCATAAACTATTTGTTTTTCCTAAAATCATATCGATAGGAAAACAGTGGATATAGTAAACAACACTCTCAATACATCATTCAAATCATTTGCTCAACCATTTACCATAAAATGAATTAAACAGTAAATAAGATTTAGCAAATCCTTTTAGTAAACATAAGTCAACAAGTTGAGACTAGGCATCACCCTACGAGTAAATCATGATATCATCGTTCCCCCTTCCCCTTGCGAGAACGGAATATACCGCTATTAGGGGGCACCCGTAGGCCATCGCCCCTCACGGCTATCTCTGCTAGATCTATGGCCATAATCTATAGGTGGTCCTCGGGTCCACTTGCCAGGTGACCTCGAGACCGCTGATGACTTGGCGGGTCCATCAGCCTCATAACTCATAACAATGCATGAAACTAAGGGCCTAAAGTCTCAAATCACTTTATATTTCATGAAAACTTTTAAGGAATTATTTCATAAATTCATCATTTTCTCAAAATGATTTTCTTTCCAAAAAGGTTTTAAAAACAGCCCGCAATCTCACTGAATTCCGTGTGAAAAAGGCCCAGGTTAAGCTGGCTCGCCATGGCTAGTTCGCCCATGGTCAACTCGCCCATTAGTCAACTCGTCAATGCGGCAAATTAGTGTTCGCCCACCAATCTTAGCCTTTAAAAACAACAGGTAACTGGCTCGCCCTCAGTGGCTCGCCCACAACTTTCTTAACAAAGGGGTCGCCCGCCCCAAATGCATTATAAGAGGGTCACTCGCCCAAGGCATAGAAAAAAAAGGGTTCGCCATCAATTGGCTCACCCGGATTTCAATGAAACATGGTTGCTCGCCCAAAAGAACATAAAAGGGTTCTTTACCCAAAATGATAAAAGGTTTGGCTCGCCTGCCATAACAGTTCGCCCAGAAATATCAAAAGAGTCGGCTTAGTAGCTCACCCAATATCAAATAAATTTCTCACCCAATGCATGTCATAAACCGAAACAATTTCTCAATATTTTCATAAAACTTAACTCCACAAGACATGCATTCACTTCACACACATCTCCCTTACCTGGTTTAACGAAGCCTTGCTTCGCCTTGCTTCCTGCTCGCCAATAGTCATTCCCAATTCCCGGCTGTAAAATAATTTATAAATTTCTATTAATATTTCCTCTTTCAATATTTCCAACACTTTGCGAGACTTAATAATCAAATAGCTCGCCCACAAAAGTTCTTACTAGCTCGCCATTCATCAATTGGCTTACAAGTGGGAGCTCGCCCACCATTACTCGCCATTAATACATTTGGGAGCTCGCCCAACCTTCAACTCACCAGTCCTACGTTGGATAAATGTGGGAGTTCGCCCACAATTCACCATACGTGAGCTCATTTTCGCCCTGTTTGAGTTCGCCATACGTGGCTTTCTACTCAGAAGTGGGCTTGCCCATGGATTCACTGGCGTTAGGCGACCTCGCCCATTTGAACACGAACTTTAATATGGCGAGTTACTTATTTCCTACTCACCTCATTGGCGATTACTAACTTTCAACATGGGCGATCACTATAGTCGCCATTCTCATCACTCTTACACCATTTCCATCACTTTCCTTATTCATTCTCGATTATTTTCCCATCCTCCTACTACAATTGCAACCCAGTTTCATTTTATTCTTCATCTACTTCAAGTTATGAAATTATTCTATTTCTATGATCTAACAACAATAAATCAAAGGCAATACTAAAATCATGCTTCTCATACTTGAAATCATAGAAATATATCATTCAATCTCAAGAAATCATTAAATCTTACCTTAATCAACTACTCTTCCAGAATAGATCTCTGTTGGCCTTACTTTGCTTATTCCTTTAGCTTATCAAACTATGGAGGAAAGGTTTTGCAAGCAGGTTTAGGTGTTTTAGCCAACTTAAGGGTGAAGTTTAACAAATCAAGAATGGTGGAAATGGGAGGAAATCAGAGCATAAACTTGCAGTTGCATAGCTTTCAGGAAGAAGATGAAATTTGCTAAGCCGATCTTCCTCAAATGTTTCTTCTTATATAGTCATGCTAATCCAATCAAAGCTCATCATCTGGCCTTATCCCATTTCCTTCATTTATTTCACGTCTTTCATGCATTTAATGCATGAAGAAAAACTGCAGCTCAAAATGGCGTGAAAGTCTCCCTTCCACACGCCTTTTCTGCTTCTATTGACTTTGTTTTACTCCTCAACCAATAAGGATAATTCCTTTATTGACTTTACATCCTCTCTATTAATTGTCTCCAACCGTATCACTTACAAATTCAATTTTGGCTGTAAAAAAATGGTTTGAATCTATTTTCATTCTGTTCCACAAGTGTTGATTCTAGTTCACCTCTTCAACCTGAGACCTCAGCTCGCCCATTCTGTTTCAATTTCAGTTCACCAACAATATTTGGTGATTTACGAGCTGATTTCCTTTGCTTGGCTATCACCATTTATTGTTCTACTCGCCTATTAGTTATCATAAACTCACTCAATCCCAATGGGCGATCACAAGTCCTCGCCCAATTCAAGCTATTATCTTAAGCAACTAAACTTGGCGAACTTACCTATTCGCCAAACCGACGAGGCAAACAATGAACTCGCCATCATCAACTCGCCATACTCATCACTTGGGCGATCAGATCCCTCGTCATATTGGGCGATCACCATGTATGGCTCAACTCGCCCACTTTGCTCATATCATGCTGCACGTTGGCGAACTCACCTGTTCGTCGGTATGGCCATTAGATACCACTAATCACCATCCATTGGCAATCAGCCTTGCTCGCCAATGGGCGAGCTGCTCTATCTACTCGCCCGTATATTATTTCACCGAAATTGCTCCATTTACTTCTTAAATTAAGGAGCTTTTTACCCAAGTGGAATTCAATATTTATTATTTACTTAATTTCCATTATCCATTTTATGAAATTAGGGTCTACAGTAGTGTAGAATCGGGTCTTACAGCAGTATATATGCTGGACAAGAAGCATCAGAGGGTTTTTCTTGAAGAAGAATGTTGCATAAGTCTATTTTCCCATGAATTCCTTCTTATATAACCACTCAAATCCTCTCAAAATCTACCACCTGTTCTTACCCGTTTTCTTTCATCATTTCATGCATTAAAAACCAAAGAAAACTGCAGCAAAAAGAACGTGGTGAAGTCCTTACTGAAATCCGTTTTTGACTAACTTTTCTTTGCCATTTATTGTCTAGCCCAATTTGTCAGGAGAAGAGAAGTGGCGTGAAGTCCACTGTAGCCCCTTTCCTTGACTTTTCTCCCTTCTTTTTATCATTTCTTCTCCTCGCCACATCCATTCAACGGCAATTGGTTTTCATCTCATTTGTTTATAACTTCATTTAATGCTTTCACACTTCAACCAATAGGGTTTCTTTTATACATGATCTTCATTTTGTTTCATTTGCATTTTTTTCAACCGAATGCTTTCTATACATCTCTTAAATACTCAATCCTAATTCATATACACCATATTGTAAATCATAACTTAAAATGAAAAGTGGAAATTCACATTCAATTATTCTTTAATTTCACTAAAAGAATTTATTTTCACTATCAATCATGTACAAATATAGTATATAGTATAATAAAATTTGGGTCTTACAACATTTGTCACTAAAATAATGGTGCTTATATGGTAAATTAATTATATATTAAAATCACTATGATGTAGATTAGATCATAATGATCAACACCCATCAGAATTTGGTGATAGGTCCAAAGAAAAAGGCAGAGTTTTGCCCCGTTGTTAGAGAGCAAGAAAGTCATGGCAAGGCCATACAAAACGTTCTTTTGATAACATAAAAACTTGAATTTGACTGTTAATTATTTAGTAAATGAAGAAAATCCAAGCAAGGTTCATATTCTCTTCTTATTGGATGCTGGTAAGTAGTCGGTGGGGCAAGAATCCATTTCTTCATAAAAAAAAAAAAAGCAAGATAATGTAATTGTTTTGCACATTTAAATATTCTTTCACTAAAGCAAATAAGCAATTATGAATATTCCTTTTTAAAGCGAAGCATCTGATTTCTTTTTTAAAACACAATGTATTTATATTGGGTATGACACTAATTTTCATTATATTACAACAATGCATGTTAAAATGCAATTGAAGTGTATTTTTCTTTTAGCCTTTGACGTGGCTGACAACTATTGGTTTGTTTTTTTGAATTAGCAAGAATAAACTTTTTCTTAAAAGCATTTAATCCTTTTAATTTCTTCTAACAGACGAGAGACCCCAAGTTCTACTACTTGTAAAACATGTCAAGGTTACTGTATATTTTCTTTTTTACAATAAAATTCTCTCATCTAAAAAAAATATAAGTATTAAAATTTGAATTTTAAACTTATAATTTTATATTTTCTTTTGATATCCTTGTAGATGATTTGAACATGTTTTTTGGAAATAATTTGTTCGAAATTTTGTCATAGTTAATATTCATCATCCATCACTAGATGTGTTATGATATATCTAATAAATGAAAATAACGTTTTAATTTCCTGACTGATAGTTGCACCGGCTCTTGCCGCCGCACTGTACACGTTGTTCATTTCTGCATCATAAAATAGGTCGTGGTGTTAAAACTATATTCATGGAGTACATTCAAAATTATCAAATTATTGTCAACTACTGCATTTTAATAAAAAACTTTTGAATATGAGGAGGAAGACGGTATCAAAGAGAAACATTTGGAATTTTAATTAGAGGGGTATAAACAAATAAAATATTGACAAATAATCTATGAATATATTTGATTTTTATTCGTTTATGCTCATTTATCAATCTCAAAAAATAATCATGAACAAATATATTATTTGTTTATTTATGTTCGCAAATAAATTCGTTTAAATTTGGTTTAAAACTCATTTTTTTATTAATTATTTAGTGTTTGTCTGTTGTTTGATAATAATTAATTTTTAAATTATATATTTACTCATAGATCATTATGATATGTAATTATTAAATCACATATTTATAAAGGATTTTTTTTTGTAATTTTGTATCATACATATTAGGGGGAATACAATTTGTTTGTGTAATTTTTTTATTTAGTATTCATGATCATATTCATTTAACATTCATGAACAAGTATTTATAAATATTTTCATTTACTATTCACAAACACATATTTGTGAACATATTTATTAATATTCATGAATGAACATTAATCAAATACAAATAATATTAATAATATTTAAAAATAAATGAACTTAACCAATATTAATTGAATATGAATGATAATATTTAAAAATAAACTAACGAATATGAACATTATAATCTTAATTCATGTTAAGTCAGATACACCTCTAATTGTAGTGAAGGCCGAAAAGAATGTTAACAGTCTTTTCAAGAGTAGTGACAAGGGGAGCCGTTCTCTTGTTGAGAATAAATATAATATCAAGGGGAATTGATTTACCAATGTTTATTGGATCGAGTGAAAAAAGTTTGGTGTCCCTTAAAAAAGATATCGAAATTAAGCATTGTGAATAAAAAAAACAGTATTAGGAGAACTTGTATCGAGTCCAACCATAACTTGATTTCGAATTAATCATGGTCAAAAATAGTTTTTGGATACCGGAAAGTTTCTAAAAAAAAAAAGAAAGGAATTGATTTGTTTGTCAAATCTTATCTGAAGATTGAAGTATCGTTTCTCATATTAAGGCCAACTGACTTATTGCAAGTCTGAAACTGCAGAAGAAACTTGAAAGGATTTTTTTTATATATATAGTGAAGAATAGAAGGGAGATTTAAACTTTAAATTTAATATTTCTTAAAGAATGTAACAATCATTAGGTAAAATTTTAGCTATTAAAAGGAATCGTAATTTACTTATAATGGATAAATATTTACTTACTCAAATTCCTAAATGGTCTAAATATGATTAATAGATTGAATAAACTAAATATCGTTTTGATTATAATTTTTTTTAGTTTGAATAGGCCTGTAGAACATGGACCTAGATCACTTATTACTAAATTATCGGTTTCAATTTTTTATTAGTACTATTTATTCAATTCGAATAGAGTTCAAGTAGTGAAATTTAATAATCCTTTATCGGTATTCGCTTAATTTTAATTCATTTTGGGGTCGACTATTTCATATCCTTTCTAATCTATTAGAAAAAAAAAATCCTAACCTAATATTTTGCAAGTTGAATCATCTAGGAATCATATAATATGTATTATGATCATAGTTACAAAAGAGTAAATTATATTAAGACCAACTAAGTTTTTAGGCACCATTAAAAAAACATTACCTCATTTATTTGAAAAGACATGAAGTATTGCACATAATTAAGATCTTAGGCAATGAACTATTATTTTGATGAAAAATTTTGATAAGGTAATTGAAAGAGTGAGGTTATCTCACTTCGGGCATATCTAATACAACACCACACCTCTTAATTAATTTTTTTCGGTTATACACGCCTCTTAATTAATTATATCATCAATTGTCTAAAAAGTTTAATAAGCTAATTCGAAATCATTTAACTTTCTTTTATTCATTTTACTGATAAAATTATATTAAAAAATTTGTAACTTGTGTATGCTTCCTTGCGTCTTCGCCTTCTCAATTGTATAATTATTTATATTTTGTAAATAATTTACTGTTCTTATATATTTTGGTTATTTCATCAATTATATAAGTGGTTGGCATTGGATCACACTTATTTAAAAAATGATGATGACGTAATAGGTTCTTGAATGCGATTAATTAAAAAAAAATTAAGGGTTCTGGAAGTACTATGATTGCATTGATACTTATATTTAAGTTATGTAGCAAAACAAGCAATAATATACAAATTAATTAGCTTCAATTTTCATGGAATATTTAAGAAGAAATCAGCACAAATGGGTGAAATTTTATCCACTACGATAGCTATTGAATTATTTAGAAGTTGACTTCGAAACTTCGAAGAATAATGAAAATATATAAAGGAGTAGGTCGGTTCAAAATAATTCATCTCAAAGGTTTTGAATTAGTTTGGGTGGAAAGTGAGATTAACTTAGGTAAAATTGAGCCGATGAGGCCTTGGCTCAGTGACAAAGAAGAGGCATTGGGATTTTCAAGGTCTCAGGTCCGAGTCTCACAAAATGTAGATTTGATGTTTAATTAGTTATTGTTATTTGTAGTTTGTTATTGTTCTTTGTATTTATCAATTCATCAAGTTACCGGTTTATTAAATGTATTATGCTGATTATGATTGTAACCTTAAATAAAATTGTACTATTAAAAAAACTAAGGCAAAATTGAAAACGAAAAATATCGTTAAAGATATAGGCTTTTTAATAAAACAATAACAAAAAATTTAAAACAAAAAATGAGAAGATAATTCCACCTTTCACATTTTTTGTCTTAATTGTGAGATTCTCATTGTACTACCCCCTCCAAACTTAGTCTTTGTCAATTCTCCCTCTTAATTCATTGCTGAAAAATATTGAACCTAAAATCAATTATCATTGACTCAATTAATTCACGCCAATAAGATCTTTACTTTGTGATAAAGAAGAGGTCTTGATATTTTGAGATATTATGTTTGAGTCTCACCAAATACGAATTTGAATTTAGTCTAATTATTTGCTAATTTAGTTAGCTATAGTCATTTACTAATTTATCTAATTTGAGTAAAGTGATTTTTTACAGCTTATAAATAGAATGTAATATGTTAATTATAATTATAACTTTTAATAAAAATGTACTAGTAAAAAAATCAATTAATTTACATTAATTATTGTGATAAAAATGAATAATTGACTTGTAAAAAATACATAGTAAAATTTAAATATTATCTTGAAAAAATATTAAAAAAAAGGAAAACAAACAAACAATCTTGATTAAAAAAAACAATTCTATTTTCAATCTAAAGGGTTTGAAACTAACTTTTAAAGACACTTTCTAATAAAAATCAAAATTTTCCAAGAAACTATAACCAAAAAAAAAACTAGTAAGGAAATAAAAATTTTGATGAAAAAATTTTTCCAAAAAAGTGATAAAATAGTTTTTTATTAAATTTAGGATAAAAGTGATTTATTTGGTATTTGAGAGTGCATAATACTAATTAGATGTATTTTAAAAGTAATTATGTGTCAGTTTTTTATTGGTACCTAAATTTAACTTTTCATGATGATCCTAATATAATTTAAACTTTAATTACAATTTGATCAAATTATCCAAATATATAATCCTTGTACTTTATTAAATTTTGGAATTTAATCCCTGTAATATAATTTTAAAAATATTTAGTCCTAAACTAAATTAATTGATAATTTAAGTCTAGTCGTTTTTTGCAACCGTTATCCTCTGTTAAGTGTGCTCATGTGGTTTTTGACTTTGCACATGTGGCGCTGATAGAAATGACATGGAAATTTTTATTGGCTGACAAGGTGACATGGCTTTTCTTAATTTTTAATTTTTTTTAATTTTCTAAAAAAATAATAAAATAAAAAAAATCGAGAAAAAGGAAGGGAGAGAGAGAGAAGAAAAGGGAGATCAATGTTATGAGCGACTAGACATTAGACATTATGGGAGACCAATGTTAAGGCAACTAATGTTATGGGCGACTAGCGTGAATTTCAAGTGAGTCAAAAAGACATAAGGTTACGCGTTAAGAAAAGTTGCAAGTAAAATTTAAGGCTACTGAAAGATGAGCAGACATTATGAGAAACCGACGTTATGGCCAATCAGCCTGCATTCCAAGCAAGCCAAAAGACATGTTGCAATGTATTGAGAAAGATGGCGAATAAAAAGGTGGCTAGCAGGATTTAAGACTATTGAACGACGAACAAGATTTTTTTATTTTCTATGTTTTTCAAAAAATTAAGAGAAAAAGCATTACCTCATCAAAGTCAATGCCGCATCATTCATTGTCAACATCATGTCAACACATTTCTCGGAAAAAGTTAGAGTTTATCCACTAGGTTATAATTTTCAAATAATAACACAAAACAAACTTATTTTTATGAATTACTATAAAGACTAAATTTCAAGATAGTATAGTAGTTAATTGCATAATTTGACCTTGCAATTCACTCAAAATTGAAAAAGCTTATAATGTGCATTAATCCAAGCATTTTGTTAAAAAAAAGTTTTAACTTTTAATCTCTTTCAAAAAAATCTATAATAGCAAAAAAAGAAAAGAATCCATTAAGTCTTAATACCTCGGTTGAGAAGAGCTCTTTATTTTCAAAAGTCTCAAGGCCTCTGTTGAGAAGAGCTCTTTATTTTCAAAAGTCTCAATGCTTCTGTTGAGAAGAGCTCTTTATTTTCAAAAAGTTTCAATGCCTCTGGTGAGAGGAGCACAAGGTTATTTTTCGAAGTTCCAATGCCTTTGGTGAGAGGAGCACAAGGTTATGTCTCGAAGTTCCAATGCCTCTGGTGAGAGGAGCATAAGATTATTCTTCTAAAGTTCCAATGCCTCTGGTGAGAGGAGCACAAGGTTTTGTTTCAAAGTCTTACAGCTTCTGGTAAGAGGAACTAAATGTGTCTTAAAAATTGTAAATATTTTGTAAAAAAGAAAAAAACCAAAAAAAAATCCGGATAAAATAGTTGCTAATTGTGTTTGCACAATTCCTGATTTTCAGAAAATGTGCAAAGAGAGGCAGCTGTAGACACCTTATTTTGTCCGGAGTCTTAATTTGTAAAAATAGTTAATTGGATTGGGTGACATTGTATTTTAATTTAACAATTTAGAATTAGGCTAGAATTAAATGAGAATTTTTTAGATTTTAGAATTAACATTAATTAGTAAATTAAAATTAAAATAGAATTTAGGAATGATAATAAAAAAGGGAAGAGATAAGAAAAGAAAATAAAATTAATTTTAGAATAGGATAATTAGATTTTTAGGATAATTATTTAGATTTGATAAAGTTAGATTAGGATTAACATAAGAATTAAATAGATAAAATATTAAAAATACGAGATAATTAATAGAATAGATTAGTTGTATTAGGACTCTAATAAGTTTATGACTATAAAAAGGGGTAAAACCCCATAACTTGGGACAAGAATCCTCAGAGAAAAATTCATAAAAAAAAGAAAAGCAGTCTGCATCAAGAAAAAAACAGCAAGCAAAGAAAAAGGGAATTTCAATCAAAGCAGCGACGGCATTTGGCCACTCGTTGTTTCCGAGAGCGGCATTTAAGCTTAAGCAAGAGGTTCTGAGGCAAGTTTCTAACGAAGAGTAAAAGCAGCTAGGAAGGAAGGGCTGCCCACGTCAAGGATTTACGAGAGACATCAACGCTTGGAATATTGGGTTCATTTGCTTGGAAATTGAAGGCCACGTGAAGTCAAAGATAAAAGTAATATATTTGGCCATCATCATCTGACAACATTGGTATGCTTTTTTGTCTTTTGAATTGTTTATATTTTATATGGGTTTTTTGTTTGTTAGTTAGTACACGTTTTTATATTCTAAGAAGATAGAAATGGTGTTTAATAAGAATAAGTGGGTATAAGTATAAGGATAATGACAAATAAGGTTTAAAATAGGAATTAAAATAAAGGATAAAATTAAACAAATAAAAATTAGGATAAATCTTCCAATGAATATTGAAAATTGTTTAATAAAATTAAAATTATTCCGATGATGGAATCTTTGAGGTGATTACGAATGAGTAACACTCGAGGAATTTCTAGGTGAGAGAATCCTTCTAAGTTTATCCAGAACGATGAAAGATTTAGAAGGCATTTTCAAAATAAATAAATAAATAAATAATAAAGATAATAACATAATAATAATAAAATTTATATTCTAATTAAATAATAAAGATAAAATAAAAATTAATAATAAATAATAAAATAATAATTCCTGTTGTTACCCAAAACAACAATAAATGTTTGCTGACGTCGGATCTTCGATCTTCGCGTTTGTCTGTCTCCAACGAATCTGCGAAATAGGAAAAGTCAAAGGGGCGCAGGGGTTTTTCCCTGCACGCGCACTCTGATGCTTAAGTCAGACAAGGTTCCAGTAGGCAAATAGAGCTTAGGGTTTAAAGCTGATACCTGTGACCTATTTATAAGAGTTAGATTGCGCGTAATTGCCTTTATGACCCACAGCTTAAATGGTCATTTAATGGATCTTTTATAGGCCTTTTGAGTCCTCTTTCTTCTTGGTCTTAGATTATCATTTAGCCCAATGTTCTTCAGCCTGACTTATAGAAAAGCCCTTTAACCTGACCCACATCAATTACTCCCCACTCTTTCGTAAGGTTTACCTTGTGAAAGAGTATATAAAGAATGGGCTTTTCAAATTCTTTTGCTACCTTCTTTCTGTGATTATCACAAGAGTTTTTTCACCTTCTTTTGAGGGCTCAACTAGTGGACTTCATCATTATTTGTAACAGAAACGACATTGTGTCATCATTTCTTCTGTCAAGTGCCTTTTTCAGGACACTACCGGGATATGTTTTTCTCCTCAAAGCTAAATGCTTCTCAAGTGGAATATACCATCCTTTTTTTCAAATTCAAGGTTTTAGCTAACCGAAACCAAGAGCTATAAGGAGAACTTACAAGATTACAAAGCCACCAAAGCCTTCTATTAGCCAAAAGGAAGAAAACCAAATCTGGGTTAAGGCCATGGGGGCGCATTGTCAAGAAATGCCACAAGAGGATGCATATGTTCTTAATTGGTTTCATCGAAGGCGATTTATGCTTGGCATACTCCTGATTGGTTGAAGCTTAATCCAAATGTTGAGGCTTTGGAACCTTTTCTGAGGATAGGCATTTATAAAGATCTATCTGATCTTACCAACCCTTAAGAGCCTTTTCATTGACCCGAGATGGTCGGGGTTCTCACAGGCTTGGACGAAGATGATTTAGATAATTATAGCACCTCAGGGCGTACATGCTTGGGTGCCTGTTAGTATCGATGCTCCTTTTGAGGCAGAAGTTAATCTAGAGTGCTCCCCAGTTTTTTGTGAAAGAGCTTAGTCTTTTACAAACCGATCAGCCCATTTTTAAACTCATCTACAGAAGTAACTACACATTTACCTTGTATTAGTCTCACGTAATAATCAGGCTTTCCTCGTGCACTTTTTTTCTTCAAGTTCTTTTACATATATGGCTTATGTCTCTCAATTACTGCTTCAAGCTCAAGCACTTCATGCATGACTTACATCACACACTTTTCGTTTTAAGTGCATGCGTAGCCTACATCGCGCATTTTTCGCTTCAGGTTTTTTTCTTTGAGTACGTGGCTTACTTCGCGCATTTTTCGCTTCAAGCCCTTATACTTTATGCATGACTAACATCGCACACTTTTTTGTTTCAAGTACATGCGTAGCTTACATCGCACATTTTTCGCTTCAGGCTTTTGGTTTGCCCGTCTCGCACGCTTTTGTGCTTAGGGACTTTTCATTTGCCCATCTCGCACACTTTTCACTTAGAGACTTTCGAATTTGTCCGTCTCGCACCGTTTTGTGCTTAGGGACTTTATAGAATTGATAAGAATATAACATCACTTTTATATCCGGAATGCCAATATAAAACATTTGCATGCACTTTGTCAATCAATTGTAGTACATATCCAATGATAAAATTGTAACGTACCTAGTACCATACCTCACAGCCTGCATACTGTATGCTTACTTCGCGCATTTTTCGCTTTAAGCCCTTATACTTTATGCATGACTAACATCGCACACTTTTTTTGTTTCAAGTACATGCGTAGCCTACATCACACATTTTTCGCTTCAGGCTTTTTGTTTGCCCGTCTCGTACGCTTTTGTGCTTAGGGACTTTTTATTTGCCCATCTCGCACATTTTTCGCTTAGAGAGTTTCGAATTTGTCCGTCTCGCACCGTTTTGTGCTTAGGGACTTTATAGAATTGATAAGAATATAACATCGCTTTTATATCCGGAATGCCAATATAAAACGTTTGCATGCACTTTGTCAATCAATTGTAGTACATATCCAATGATAAAATTGTAACGTACCTCGTACTATACCTCACAGCCTGTATACTGTGTACTCCCCAAGTTTTTCTTTGCAACTTTATGTGTCCAAAGAAGAACTTTTACTGGAGTATTGGTCCTGTCTTGCGTACTATCCACTTAAGCACTTGTTAGAATATAATATCGTTTATATCCGAGATGCCAACATAATGCGTTAAATGTAATATGATAAAATTGTAACGTACCTCGTTTAGAGATATTTTTTCCCGTCTCGCACCCTTTTGTGCTTAGGGACTTTTTTGTTTTGCTCGCTTAGGGACTTATTTTTACCCGTCTCGCGCATTTTTCGCTTAGGGACTTATTTGTGCCCGTCTTGTATCTTCTTGCTTAGGGTCTTATTTTTGCCCGTCTTGCGCATTTTTCGCTTAGGGACTTATTTGTGCCCGTCTTGTATCTTCTTGCTTAGAGTCTTATTTTTGCCCATCTCGCGCATTTTTCGCTTAAGGACTTATTTGTGCCCGTCTTGTATCTTCTTGCTTAGGGTCTTATTTTTGCCCATCTCGCGCATTTTTCGCTTAGGGACTTATTTGTGCCCGTCTCGCATCTTCTTCTCGCTTAGGGTCTTATTTGTACCCGTCTCGCGCATTTTTCGCTTAGGGACTTATTTGTGCCCGTCTCGCGTCTTCTTCTCGCTTAGGGTCTTATTTGTGCCCGTCTCGCGCATTTTTCGCTTAGGGACTTATTTGTGCCCGTCTCACGTCTTCTTCACGCTTAAGGTCTTATTTGTGCCTGTTGTAGACACCTTATTTTGTCCGGGTTCTTATTTGTAAAAATAATTAATTAGGTTGGGTGACATTGTATTTTAATTTAACAATTTAGAATTAGGCTAAAATTAAATTAGAATTTTTAGATTTAGAATTAACATTAATTAAGAAATTACAATTAAAATAGGATTTAGGAATAATTAAAAAAAAGAGATAAGAAAAGAAAATAAAATTAATTTTAGTATAGGATAATTAAATTTTTAGGATAATTATTTAGATTAATAGAGTTGGATTAGGATTAATATAGGAATTAAGTAGATAAAATATTACAAAAAAGGGAAATAATTATTAGAATAAGTATAGTTGTATTAGGACTCTAACTAATTTGTGGCTATAAAAAGGATTAAAGCTCAAGGTTTAGGGGACAGACAAAAAATACACTATCAAGCATTCAACCCGGCCACCATTGCACCACCCGTCGTCTCCACTACAACCGCAACTGCTCACTGATTCTGAACAAGAGCTAGCCCATACCAAACATTCAATCACTTGCAGACAGAAACAAGAGAAAGAACCGCACCCTCATCACCGTACATCAGCTACTAGTTCACTGCTTTGCAAACCATCGCTGCGCACCAGACTACTTGCTAGTCCTGCCCCACGTCGCACCGTCCGCGCCTTGCCTCATCATCATCGATTGCTGCTCGTGTCATCTTCATAAGCACATGAAATTAAGGCAAGAAAAGAACGTGAGTTGCAGCTAAGAAATATAAAGGAGTAAGCCTGATTTCAACCCCTGCAGGTTAGTAAAAAATGCTCAATTAATGTTTAATGAGTAGTTTATGATTGTTGGGTTAGCATATGTATATAATGGGGCATTAATTGTTTATATAATAATTATACTAATAGTTAATGGTTTAGCATATGAATGATGTGATAACGATTTGATAAATATAATACTTTGGTAAGTGCATGATAATACTAACATCTAATTTAATAATTTAAAAGGAATATATATATATATATATTTGTATGTTAATTAATTTGATTGGTATATAATATTAGTAATATATTAAATTATGTTTTTGCATGATATATGTAATACGATTTGCTTGCTCGATAATCTGACTTAGTTTGCATGAATGATTGAACTAAATGACTGGTTTGTATGGGATGTAAAATAAAACTTTTAAAATAAAATTATAGAGACATAAGAATCTTTAAGAAAAATGGATATAAGATAAATAAATAAATAAATAAGATAAGAATAATTAAATTATGAAGATGAATGCATATTATCCGATGATGAAATTCCAAGAAAGTCGAATGGTACTCCTTGGAAATTTCTAGGTGAGGAGTTTGCTCTAGACTGAACCAGATTGATGGAAGATTTAGAGTAAATTTCCAATATAATAATATGTGTTCATTTTCTAAAATAAAAATAAATAAAATATAATAATAAAGACAATTAAAATAAAATAGAAATAGGATATTGAAGTAATATGAATTCAAAAAATAATAGACACATTTAAAATAAAATAGTAAATTGGGTATAGAACCAAAATTAAGATTCTCATAATATATTCCGACGACGGAGCCTCTTCAAGCAAGTCAATCGGTACTACTTGAATACTCCTGAGGTGAGGAGATTTACTTACTGTCTGAACTAGATTGATGGAAGGATTTTAAGTAAATTTTCAATGTTTTAAGCATATCGAAATTAATTTAAATTAAATTTAGAAGGATTTATTGGGTATAGAGTCAATATTAGGGTTGTCATAATGTATTTAAATGATCCGACGACGGAGTCTCTTCGAGCAAGTCCATTGGTACTACTTGAATACTCCTGAGATGAGGGGATTTACTTATTGTCTGAACCAGATTGATGGAAGGATTTTAAGTAAATTTTCAATATATTAAGCATGTTGAAATTAACTCAAATTAAGATAAATTTAGAATGACCTAGAATAGTTGGTACCATTTTAGGATGGGCGTTGTGGGGGTGCTAATCCTTCCCCGCACGTAACCGTACTCCCGAACCCTAGATTCTTTGAACGTAGACCAAGCCTTATCTTTAGACAAGAATAGGTGACCAATCACACCTTAGGTTTGGATGGTTGGTGGCGACTCCTAGAATTTTAAAGTCTAGCGGTTAGGTTTACGGACCTAGACGTTACGACACCCGTCTCGCGCATTTTTCGCTTAGGGACTTATTTGTGCCCATCTCGCGTCTTCTTCACGCTTAAGGTCTTATTTGTGCCCGTCTCGTGCATTTTTCGCCTAGGGACTTATTTGTGCCCGTCTCGCGTCTCTTTGGCCAGCTTTCATTTTTTTCTTCTTTTATTCCTGCAACATGTCTATCAAACATGGAGGATTATCATAGTACAGATAAAAATAACTGGCCTTTCGTTTCATAATGTAGTATTTTCAATTAAATGGAGTATGTACCAGTATAATTGCAGCAAATGTTAAAATAATAATAGCAAACGTTTACCACCAGTACCATTCCAAGTCTTCGTCTTTGAAAAATCTGTAAAGTACGAGTGCTGGGATGTTCTACTGTCAACCATGGATTGTGTACTAAGTCGTGCCTCGGTACCAGCAGTCTACCTTCACGAGCTTACCACAAGTTGTTTTCGATCGAACCAAGCTCTCCTTGGCTTGCTGCCTTACACGACAGTGGCTAGTGCTTGCCTCGGACACCTACCTAATTCGATCACAATTGTTAGAGTGGACAAGAAAATCAAAAACATCGTATGAAAATACCTCAGATCTAGTTACCACCCGTATGTCCCTGCTTGAGTGTGTTTGCAATTCCGTTATGCCAGGCACTCACTTGTATTGATACTCAATAATGCTATGTATAGGACTTACGAAGCTTACACACCCTTTATATAGGCAAACCCTCTTTCATATGTGTGGTTGTCAATAGGCCAAGTGTGTGGCTCTTAAGCCACTGCTAGATGGTTGCTAGAGCAGTTCTTGAAAGCTTCTGTGTCATACGATTGACATATGGGTCGAAGGAAGCCTTTTGACATTCTGTCGGATTAGTGCGTGCACCAGGTCTAGAATATTCTAGATCATTCCGTTCAGATCTCGCACTTGGGCGTGCGCTTGTATCGTCAAATTTAAATGTGCTCGCCAAAGTTTTTTTCTAATGGGCGAACCAGTAGTTTGGATTCCATGCTCGCCAGCATTGATAGCCATTGTCGAAAGGCATGACTCGGATGTTCTTTGCTCGCTTGCATTGTGCTAACATCTTTGTGAGATCTTCAATAGTGGTCCCTCTTTCTCGCCATTTTGGCTGTCGCACGCGTAAGCCACCTTTTGCAGAAAGAGTCTGCTACGTGGAACCTTGTCGCCAGAATTTATCATGTGTGTGCCTGTGCTTACCGAATTGAGGACACTGTTGTCGCCCATTCCTTGTACTCTATCGCCAGAGATCTTTCAGGCGACAGGCTGGGCTTTGCCCATTCCGTGTACTCAATCACCAGGGAACTTTTGGGTGATAGGCAAGGCTGTAGCCCACTTCTTGTATTCTGCCGCCAGAGATCTCTACTTGCCGCCAAATATGTGACTGGTCGTAGCCTCAGCTTTTTCTTTCTCTTCTTTTGTCTTTCCATCTTTTGCGGTCCAATACCTTTTACTTTTACAGTATTTAGCGTACCTTTACACCATATAGCTCCCCAAGTTCTTCTTTGAAACAGTGTTGTCATTCCTGTTCAAAGATGAACTTTTTCTCGAGCGTTGTGCTTGATGATGTATAGAGTTGCCTAATTCTTTTTCGCTTTGGCCACCCAAAATGGCTTGCCCATTGAGTTCTCTCTCCTAGGCGAGTTCCTATATCGGTTGACAAGGGCTTGCTTGCCTGGGTCTTAGGATGGCTATATTCTTACTCATCATTCACAACCGTACTCAGGTGGTGGCTACTAGCTCGTCTGACCTTTTGCGCCTTGTCTGGTTTTTGTTGCTCGTCTATGTTCTTACGCATCTGGGCGAACACAAGCGGGTATTTGGAGTTCTAGCGTGTTCCCTGAGGTCTTTGGTTGGGGCTCGCCCAATAGAGCTCCCCTGGATTTACGTTCGCTCGTTTCGAGCCCGTCATCCAGTTTTTTCCTTTCCTAGGCGAGCTCATCTAGCATTGTGCACACACCTCTGCCAGACCCTTCGGCCTGTTCTTTGCTTGCCCATCACTATACTAGGTGAGCTCGGGTGTGGTAGACAAGCCCATCGCGAGCGGGAACCCTTCTCCCGCCAAAGGTTTGTCACGTGAGGGAGACCCTATCTCGCCCAAGGCCTGTCGTGCATGAGAGCTCCTCTTTCGCCACTACATCCTTATGTGCTAATCCTCCATATAGCAAATAAATTACATACAGTTCACTACTACGTTTCACCAAGTACGGATGAATACGTTCTGTAGTTTCTTGGTGGAGAGGTACTCTAATTTGTAAGGAATTTATGACAAGACGATTTAAGCTTATTCCATCGATTACCACTAGTTTACCCACCTTAAATGTCATGGCAAGTAATTTTCCATTTAAACAAACGGCCTGGAGGTGCTGTGACAATGCAGTGGCCAATTTTCCTGACAGGAAGCCTGAAACTTTTTCTTAGACAACTCAAGAATACTTTCCAGGATTGTTTTTCTAGGCTTGCTTATGTCGTAAAAAGCATGATTTTTATAGCCTTTTCCTACTTCAAAAACATCCATGGATATTGTCCTGATTCGGGTGGGAGAAAACGTGCTCGTCTTCCTGTTTCTTTCTCCATTCTAATCAAATTCAGGCAAGAAGCAAAGAAAAGAATTAACAGAAATCTTGGAGACGGGTACAAGATAAAGAAAATATGATTTATGGGACGCCATTTTGCAAGCGTTAAATGACGCTTTCCACTTGCAAAGCAATCTCGTTTTATTGTATTGCTTTTGTTACTGTGGCAAAATTGAGCAGTAGCGAAGGTGGTCCACGGCGCAACAGTAGCAGGGCAAGACAATGGTAACAGTAATACTAGCGTAATAGGCCTTAACGTGTGATGCGATGTAGGTGTAGATATCACTGAGTTAAGTAGCGGCGAAGAAGGAGACGTGCAGCCAAGGCGTGTAAAGAGTGGCTCGCCTGGGACTCGTGAGGTAGGGGATAGTGCCAGGGAAAGTACTGGGAATCTGGCATCGAGGAACAGAGGAATTGGAAAGTGAATTAAAGCTTTCAACTCCCATTCTCGAAGAAATCACATATCATCAAAGTTTATTTAAAGGTCATTAGGAAAGTTGGTCAGTTCATTAATTAACACCAACCTGCAACCAAATTTATGAAAGGATTTCTTTAAGTTCATAATATTCAATTAATTTAATGTAGAATTTTGTTCTCTGAAGATCTTTTGAAATGTGCCGACAGGCTTGTGCAACGGGCTTGTGCCGACAGGCTTTTGTGCAACAGGCTTGTGCCGACAGGCTAGCCACTATCTTGTGCCAGGCGAGACACTTTGCCGCATGCAGTTAAACAAATGCATGGGGTTTGGCGTTCTACTGTTTGGCGTCATAAATGCATAAGAATATGGAGTTGGGCACTTATGCTGGGAGCTTGCGCTGGCATTCGCACTTCTCAACTCTCCTCCTGGATCCACAATTCGTATCAGGAAGAATTTCAGAGTTTGTGATCCTCCTACTAGCGTCCTGCTCTGCGGATTCCTCTTAAAAGCTGCAGGATCAGATGACTTGGAAGAGTCCCTACGGAAGTGGAATAAGCTTTGAACATTAGTCTTTCTCGCCACGGTGCGGTAACTATAAAACTCTACTTTTTTGTTCAAATCAATCTAATTGGATTCTTATTTCAATCTTATCTTTGGTTCTGGCTGTAAGAGACTTTCGACTGCTATGGTTAGCTCTGAATGAGGAATGCTCGAAAGAAATGCTTTCATGCATTGCGAACGTAAGACAGATTTGCTGCTGTTAAAATCAATCCACTCTTTGCTACTGACGATTAATAACACGGCGGACGAACTGCCTCGAGGAGAACAACATCTTGGTTGGAAGAGTGCGGGGAAAAAAAACCTGCGTTTTACTGAAGCACTGGCTACCTTAGGAACTCAATGGAGTCTTAGAAAGCTTCGGATCCAGGATGGCTACACTTGCACTTGCAGTTAGATCACCGGGTGAAGCTGGAAGCAACGGATTAGAAAGAGAGAGAGCCCCCCTTATCCTCCTGCCAGTAAAGATTCCTATCACCGTGAAAACAAAGAGAAAAAATGAAGGTTGAGTTGAATGATCTCGTCCAGAAGTCGTTCGGTAAACTCCCTCCTCGTATTCGTTCAAGCAAGTCTTCTGCTTTTTTCTCTTCTCGTATGAGATCCCTTGGATGCTTATATATATAAATATATATATATTTTTAATATATATATTTGTTTGCACGAGCCAATCAATCACCTATATATATATATATATATATATATATATATATATATATATATATGTTTTTAAATTCGATCCTCTATAAAGTTATTGAAGGTGTTTGCAAAGTCGGCGGCATTGGCGAGGAATCAGTCGAGCTCGTTGTGCTACGAGTTTTATTATCCGCCGTTCGATGCCCTTGCGTTTTGATTTGTGGTGATTTCTTGCTGCACGTCGTTGGAACTTGTTATAACGTATATTTAAGCAGTTTAATTGGAACCAATCAGATCTGTGCTAAGTCTGTTCTAGCTCAGATTATGCTCATGGTATTCACTCGAGCGGAAGAAGATTCAATGGATGTTCCCATCAAAACAGTGTCGGTTAGTGAGCTTTTAGAGTTTACTGATAAGAATTTAAATGAAGAAAATTCAATTTATTATTGCCAGAGCCAAAATGCAACAAGGAAAGCTGCGAGACTATAACAAACTGGGGAACACCAAAGCCATGCATTAAATGATTATTAAATGAGGGGCATTAAATGAGGTTGTTAAATGGGAAACTCCAAAGCCATGCGTTAAAGGATTATTAAATGAGGGGCATTAAATGAGGGTGTTAAATGGGAAACACCAAAGCAATGCGTTAGCCTATAATTACTTGACTGTCGGACGCGAGAGGATCTCTCGCCAAATGACTCTCTCGCCAAGCCTGTTGCATGTCTTTTTTCATCCATAATCTATCGCCGATATAGCTGTCGCGTGCGGGTGGCTCTCTCTCAAGTCTGTCGGTGCGAGAGCCTCTCTCGCTCAAGCTTGTCGGGGCGATAGCTAGTCTCTCGCCCAGTGTTGTCTCTTGCCTACTCCTTGTACTCTATCGCCAGAGATCTTTCGAGTGACAAGTAAGGCTGTCGCCAGTAGTATGTATTCTATCGCAAAAAGCCTGTCGCGCGCAATAACCAGTCTCTCGCCAATACATGTCTCGTGGGCCTCACGCTATCTTGCGACAGAGTTCCTGTCGCAAGCCGTGGGTGCTCGATTTTGCTCTGTCGCGTGAAACCTTACGTGTGATAGTAGTCTGTCGTCCGAAACCTTCCATGTGACAGACTGTTTTTGTTGCGTGTAATTTTAATTTTTTTTATATTTTTATTTGTGGCGACAGACTCTTTATGTGAGGGTGAAACTGATGTGCGACAGACTATTCTGTCGCATTCACTTTGCGCGCGATAGACTATTTTGTCGCATAACATGTGCACCCTTTCACAGCCTACATACCCTGTCTACCACAAGTCGTTTTTTCACAATATTTTATGGCTTTTTTGTTTGTTTCCCACAGACGGCGCCAATTGTTGTTACCCAAAACAACAATAAATGTTTTCTGACGTCGGATCTTCAATCTTCGCATTTGTCTGTCTCCAACGAATCTGCGAAATAGGAAAAGTTAGAGGGGCGCAGGGGTTTTTCCCTGCACGCGCACTCCGATGCTTAAGTCAGACAGGGTTTTAGTAGGCAAATAGAGCTTAGGGTTTAAAGATGATACCTGTGACCTATTTATAGGAGTTAGATTGCGCGTAATTACCTTTATGACCCACAGCTTAAATGGTCATTTAATGGATCTTTTATAGGCCTTTTGAGTCCTCTTTCTTCTTGGTCTTAGATTATTATTTGGCCCAATGTTCTTCAGCCTGACTTATAGAAAAGCCCAGTAATCTTTAACCTGACCCACATCAATTCCGATGATGGAATCTTCGAAGCGATTACGAATGAGTAACACTTGAGGAATTCTTAGGTGAGAGGATCCTTTTAAGTTTATCCAAAATGATGGAAGATTTAAAAGGTATTTTCAAAAATAAAGGTTGACACTTTATTCTCTAGATAAAAAATAAAAAATAATTATAAAATAATTGTGTAACAATAATAATGATAGAAGGCTAAGATAATAATAAAATATAAATTATATAATTAATTTCGATGATGGAATCCTCAAGGCGATTACGAATGAGTAACACTTGAGGAATTTCTAGGTGAGGGGGTTCTCCTAAGTTTATCGAGAATGATGGAAATTTTAGTAGATATTCCGAATATTAAATGCCAAAATCCTAAAAATATAAAAAAAATATAAAATAAATAAATCAAAGTAATAAAATAATTAAATAAAAAAATAAATCAAGGAATAATAAAAATTCTAAAATACTTCCGACAACGGAGCCTCTTCAGGGGAGTCGAATGGTACCTCTTGAATACTCTTGAGGTAAGAAGAGTCTTTTAAGAGTTCATCCAGAATGATGAAGGATTTTTAAAATAATTTTCAATATTTAAACAAAAAAATTAAAAGACCACATAATTAAGACTAAGTTAAAATAACACAATATTAAAATGGTACCAATTTTGGGCGTTGTAAGGGTGCTATAACATTCCCTACACGTAAACGAACTCCCGAACCCAAAACTAAAAATGTAGACCAGTTTTTAAAATCATTAGGTAGCCAATCACACTTAGGTTAAAAGAAAAAAAATTAGTTGCGATTCCATTTGTTTAATGTCTAGCATCCTAACCCTAGGAAACGTTATGACAGTAGTTAATTGCATAATTTGACCTTGCAATTCACTCAAAATTGAAAAAGCTTATAATGTGCATTAATCCAAGCATTTTGTTAAAAAAAAGTTTTAACTTTTAATCTCTTTCAAAAAAATCTATAATAGCAAAAAAAGAAAAGAATCCATTAATGCCTGTTGCCAGTTTCTTCTTCGTCGGGCCTATGGTTTAGCTGAGGGAAAATCATCTTTTTATGGGTCGCTGGAATATATTATTCTTAGATAAGAAAATTTACGGGTATTTCTTCCAGGTAAACATGGGAGGCAAAAAAACTGCATAAAATTGTGTAACGTTATGGAAAAAAACAAAGTGGCACGACCACGTGTCTGGATACATGTTCCTGCAAACTCATTCTTAGAACAACATACGCATGGCTGCAACTTTAATTTGGCTCCCATCACTCGAAAAAAAAAAAAAATATTTCAAAGGTTCCCCTTCATCTGACTGTTGCCTGCCACTTTGATCGCATCATTTCCACTGTGCAAGTCCTTGTGCTCCTCTGTCTAAAAGCAAAGGACCACCAATCTCAGTCAGCCAAGCGTTGGAGTAACGACTGCCGACCCACTAACTCGAGATTCCACAACTGTACCATCTCTTTGAAGTCTGGACTGTCATCAATCACCCAATGTATTCTTCTTTAACATATCCCAATCCCCAAGTCTTCGTCGTTCGAAAAAGGCTGCAGATGATTTATTCCTTCACTGAGAAATCATGACAATTCATTCATGACATGATGCCACTGCAGGACGTCTTGAAATTCATTGGTTCTAGGCTGCTAGGTGCACAACAGGAACATTTTTTTAGAGCCCTTTGGCAGTACTAACTGTATACCTTTTTTTCTCGCATTTATCATATCAATTTGAATGTTCGTTCTTGGACAATCATGGCGTACTAATCATTCAAAGATGCAGCATCCAAGGAGATCTGATTACGGGTCGAGTTCAGATTCAACCAAGATCATATAATAAAAATTTATATACAAGCTGAAGCTAAAGTCCGTTTCAATTCACAAATTTAGGTTTGATTTTTACTTCAGATCTCTTTTTTACTTTATAATACAAGCTTGAATTCGATCCCGAATATTATTTTATTTATTTTTTATTTTAATTTTTTATTTATTTATTGCTTATTCTTTTGATCTTTTTGAAATTTTTTTTTGTAATCATATATATCTTTATTTATTTTACAATTTGAGATTAATTATTTTCAAATCAGATGTGGAAAATAATAAAATCCTCACAATAATGGTAACTTTATGATTCGAACCATATCTAAATGTTTAGGGAAAAAATTCACTTCCACTTCTTCGAACCACTTATTGGTTCTTTAAAGTTTAATTTGATTTGCCAAAATTTACATGTCAATTTCTATATTAAATATATATAATTATATTTATTAATCAATAATGTTTTATATACGTATAATTACAATATGCTTAGTAAATATATTTAAAAAAGTTTAATTTTATTTATATTCGAGTCAAGTTGGATCGAGCTTGGGCTTCGAAGAGTCAAGCCTGAGCTTGCCTCAATGTTTGATCGAGTTTAAAAATTTTGTCTAAATCTGTTAAATGCATATCATATTATTATTCAAATTCGATCAAATATTGTACAGATCTTTAGACTTGAACGAATAATCCAACCTTTGATGGGGCTTACGTCCAAACATTTGGTGTTAATTATCTTTTCATCCTTAATTTTAAATTTTTTATTATTATTTTATTAAAAATATATATCTTTAATGATTATTTTTTTTCATTTTCAATCTCATCATCCATCCAAATTATCCCAAAACCTTTAAGATGAATTATTTTGAACCGACCTACTCCTTTTTATATTTTCATTACTCTTCAGAGTTTCGAAGTCAACTTCCAAATAATTCTTTGTTTTTTGGTTACAAACTTCCAAATAATTCAATAGCTACCGTAATGGATAAGATTTCACCCATTTTTCTGATTTCTTCTTAAATATTCCATGAAACTTGAAGCTAATTAATTTGTATATTATTGCTTACGTAACTTAAATATAAGTATCAATGCTATCATTGAACTTCTAGAACCCTTATATTTTTATTTTTAATTAATCGCACACCACCATTCAAGAACTTATTACGTCATCATCATTTTTTAAGTAAGGATGATCCAATGCCAAACGCTTGTATGATTGATAAAATAGTCAAAATAATAATAATAATAATAATAATAATAATAATAATAATAATTGAGAAGGCGAAGAAACAAGGACGCATACAAAAGTTACAAAAATTTTAATATAATTTTATCACTAAAATGAGATAAATAGTTAAATGATTTCGAATTGATTATCTTGAGATAAAATAAACTTTTGAGATAATTGATTATCTTGATATAATTAATTAAGAGGTGTGGTACTGTTGAATTAGATATGCCTGAAGTGAGATAACCTCACTCTTTCGATTACCTTATCAAGTTTTTTCATTAAAATAATAGTTCATTGCCTAAGACCTTATAATTATGTGCAATACTTCCTATTAAATAACAATAGAGAAGTAGAGTTAACTACTAGATGAGAGCTTTTAATCATGTCCTAAAAGTTATTAGACACACCCTAATTATTA
This sequence comes from Heritiera fomes, assembly GCA_032173925.1. Taxonomy (NCBI): domain Eukaryota; kingdom Viridiplantae; phylum Streptophyta; class Magnoliopsida; order Malvales; family Malvaceae; genus Heritiera; species Heritiera fomes. The sequence continues at coordinate 7,374,167 of JAPDPM010000004.1, read as the reverse complement.
GAAAAACTCTAAATCCTAATTTTTTTAAATCACTTCTCACATCCTAAAAAATTTAATATTTTTTTCAAATTTACCCTTGATCCATTTTTTTTTGAAAAATTTTCCAGTGAGCTGTAACTCATCGAAAATGCTGCCAGGCAGCACTTGAATATTGCCAGGCAACAAGCGAATGCTGCCTGGGCAGCACACAAACGCTACCTAGCAACAATATGAAGACGATGTTGCCTGGCAGCATCCAAGTGCTACCAGGCAGCATTTTCCTTAAAAAAATATAAAAATTATTAATTTTATTAAATAATTTGTTTGTCAATCTTTATTTAATAATTAAATAACTAAATAAAAAATCTAAAAAAATAATTATTTTTTGTTTAAAGGGTCCCGGCACTAAAGGCTCTTGGCAGTGAATTGTCGGGAGCAACAAAGCGCTCTTGGCAGTTGACTATCGAGATCTTCTAAAATGTCTCAACAATCAATTGCCAAGAGCACTTTGTTGCTTCCGGCAATTCACTGCCGAAAGTTTCAAAACTGAATTTTTAAGATAAAATAGGTATTTTGTATAAGGCTATTTTTGTAATAAATTTTTTTTTATTAATTTAGGGTGTGCCTAGCACCCAATATGGTGTGAAAAGAAGCTCTCTTACTGGATTATCAACCAAGTGAATATCAAGCATTTCTTTCCTAGGCATGCATATTTATACCCTCACTACTTTTGGGCCATGACTTATTTATTAACCACTAGTAATTTTGAGGAAAAAAGAATTTTGTGCCCTAATCATCATATCTTGTTTGATTAAGAATGGCATGTCTAGACAATTAGAAACTTCATCCTATATGGTAAGAACATTGGATTTGATCAAAAATTTATGCGAATAATAGATACAAGTAGATTGTTAAATTTAATAATTAGTTTGTAAAAATATTAATCTGACATAAAATTATAAAAGTGTGTAAAACTATATTAGTATTGTAATCTAAATACTAGTTCGATAATAACATTTTTTTTAATTGTTAGTATATATTAAAAAAATGCTATTCTCAATCAAAATAATAGAAATATCAGATTGATTAAAAAAATTACATGCATGATAGATGTGAATAGGTTATTAAATCTAACAGTTAGTTTGCAAAAATATTAATTCTATATGAAATTCTAAAAACTGTGTAAAACAATTAGTTTTACACACGTATAATTGGATATATATATATATATATATATATATATATATATATATATATATATATATATATGAAGAGGAATCAAGTCACACCAATGCAAAACAGTTTTATTTTATAATTTACATAATTAAATTTATAAAATCAAATAAAAATTAAAATTACAGTTTACATAAGATTAATAGTAAACAAGTTTTCGAATTTCAAACACAACAAAGAACTTGAACAATAAAATTTCATTGTTTCATAACACTATAGGCATAGTTGATATCAACTCATGAAAAATGAAAAATCATTCATGATCTTCTACAAAATTGCTAGGGAATTCTCAGCACAACATAATCCTACAAATAAAAAAAACAATATAATTTATTTCTCAAAAAACAACTGAATGGAAAAAAATAACAATTAAATTATTTACCTATCTTGTACAAGAACTTAGTAAATTTTCATAGCCGATCTGTGAAGCCTAAACGAATAACATCCCTTCAATAAATATTCATTAGGCTAAAGGCCAACTACCAAGTAAGGAACTCTAATATGTTTCAATCCACCTTCAAATAGATAATAACTATAAATAAAACTCAAAATTTAAGTAAACAAACAAGCAAAAGAACCAGTAAAAAGAAAATCTAGATTCACTACAAGACAAATCACTTTACCGGCACTTATAAGTGCCGGTAAAAGGCCAATTAAACGTCGGCAAAGATCTTACCGGCGTTCAACAAACCGCCGGCTGACCGCCGACTAGGTGAATGCCGGTGAAGGTCTTCCGGCGGTCATGTACTCCAATGCCGGTAAAGAGGAGAGGAATTGGGGCAGTCCTTTTTCCGACGCTTTTAAATGCCTTTACAAGCAAAAGGCTTTTACCGGCACTTTAAAGTGCCAGAAAAAATCCTATTGAAAATTTAAATTTATTTGAAATTTAAAAGCTTTTACTGGCACTTTTAAGTGTCGGTAAATGTCTTATTTGAAATTTAAAATTTTTATATTTATTGAATTTTTTTAAATTTAAAAATACAAACCCCCTCTATTCTTCATTCTCCTTTTTAAGTCGACACTTTAGAATTAACTTTCCAATTCTAAAGCCGATGTTTTTGAACCTAGCAAATAAATTAATTTCTCCGTTCAAAAACTGGGATTTTTAAACTTCATTATCAGATTACTGAAGTTTTAAAATTCATTAAAACATATTTAAAAATAGTTAGTCTCAAAATAGCAACAAGACATCATATCATCATTATCATAAACTGATCAAGCAAAAATCATAAGCCATCCAGCGATCATTCAAGAAAGAAGCTGACTACAAAAGAATAATATCCTCAAGAACCCTCATGTTACAGCTAACACCTAATAGTCTTGAACCATGATGGTTTGAATAATATCCTCAAGAACCAATCACAATAGCCACAAAGTTTTCTAAACTTCCTAGAAGTCTAATACAAGCATAAAATTCCTAACTGAATTGTATACCGATTATCCTTGAAGCTTCCATCTTCACTTAAGTATTTGCACGTAGTGACCCAAACGAACTAGATGCTTCTGAAACCTGCAATAAGAGAGAATGAAACCACTTAACTATTATCACCTTGCTATAAAAAAAGAGCCTTATGATCCACTCTACGTCAACAGTAGCATCTAGTTGTAAGGATTATATCCTGGATTATATCAACACACTACCCATCATGAAGTTAATATATATATTTATGCTGATATAAAAAAAACATGTATAAACAAATGTGGTTTTCACCTGTCTGTTACCAACTGCAAGGGAAGCTGAGCTGATGTCCATGCTTGGCACATGTGGAAATCTCCTTTGCATGGTTTAACTAACTCAACATTAACTTTCTTAAGTGTTGCTAATGTCGCCTCAAGTTCATCCATCTTAGAGACTTTTTCTTCAAGCTCAGACACTTTAGCTGCCTTTTCCTCCAAGTTGGAAACTTTATTAGTCATGGCATCTAGCTTCTCTTGTAGCTTGAGAACTTCTTCATCTCTATCTTTATGATATTCTCCAGGCTTGTTTCTGCATCCATGTCCAGGAAATCCTGATTTGCATTGGTATGCTTCCTTCCATAGTCCTCAAATGGAGTTTCCTATGATAGATGTAAAAGATAGTATCCGTGTTTAATGTTCAAAACATGAGTGAAAAGTAGGATTAGGCTTCAATTAGTTGTAAAAATAGCACGTGAACAGACCATCTTTCACCAGGCTTAGAGAATGAATCATCTTCAATATTGTTACTCATTACAGTCGAAGGGGGTCATATAAACCTCTTTCAAATGTGCAATGAAATGTAGTTCCCAGTCAGTCCAAACCTATAAGAAAGGAATTCCAGATGAAATTTTTTGACAAGAGAAAAGCAGCTTAACATGCATTAATAACAAAAGCGGCATTCTTACACTAATCATCCAAACCACACATATTTTACTTTAGCACTCATTGCAACTTGATCATCAGCAACCTCTCTTTCCTTCATGACTCTTACCTGAACAAGACATTTCCATGCAAATGAAAGTTCCTCAAGGACAGGTTTTTCCTGGTGCTCTACAAGCATATCTATCCAACTACCATGCTAAATGGTATAGGCAAAAACTCCATCCTCCAAAACAGCCCCATTACCAACAATAACCTCAGCTGCGAAAGCATTATCAACACCCACACCAACATCCCCCCCCCCCCCCCCCAAAAAAAACCCCACACTTTTAGCTGGAACCTAGCTGTTGATACAAACACCACTTCATTTTTTCAAACCTAAAGTAAATGGGCAGAAAAACATTACCTCTCCATTAGCATTGTTAGGGGCCTCATTAACCTGCCCAAATGAAGGTATAATCAACAGAAGCAGAAAATAGAAAAAAAGGAAAATCATATAGGTAAATTCAGCACCCTTAAGCTAGTTAAGAATTTAGTAACTTACAGCCCCAAATATGTCGATTGTTAATACTCTTTGTTGCATTTGCTTTATCATTCTACTCGGATCCCTCATCTGGGCAGCCACTTGTTCACTAATATTCTAGCATTGGAAAAGAAGAGGCAACTGATTTCATTTTATATCCTACAAGCCAGGAATCATTTTCAGCAACAGCTATAGGATCAAACCTGATTAAAAGCTTCCAATTTGCTTTTGATTGTAGCAGCACCACTTGTGACCCTGTCTTTCTCTGCCATATATCAATTGCTTTATCTCTGAAACCAGATATTCCACAAAATTCAAGCGTTAAAATTTCCAGTTAATTTAAAATGCTCATATCAAGAAATATGATTTGCAAAGGAGAATTGTAGCAAATGGGGATAAAATAAGACACAAAATTTATAACAAGAAAACGAAGCACAAAGCACATGATCTAGTTTACCAAAACCATTAGAGCAATTTGTGACTGTTCATTAAAGCACTTATGCCTGCCTCCAGGAATCAACACACCATTCTAAATGCAGCATTTTTTAACCTAGCAATCTTGAGAAGAGTCCATTACAACAATCTATAATTGATGATGGCTTATATTCTTTTAAGCATAGCGTATCGAATGTTGTCCAATCAGGAATAATGGACTTCAAAATGCAAATGAAGATACAACATATTAGAAATAGCATTGGTAAACACTCTAAGAACAATCAATCAGGAAACATGATGTTGCTTGATGAATAATCGCATAAGAAAAAGTCGCTAAAGCAACCACCTCATTATTTCTACAAGAATCACTTTAACCAATTTATATTATCATATGAAACTTTCTACTTTAAGACAGAATTTCAGTACAAATTGAGCAAAACAGAAATAGTGATCCAAAATATGATAGAGTTACCTCCTATTCATTTGAGATATTCATAGCCACTCTTCATCATCTTCCATGTTGGGTTCTTAGAATCTCTGGAAATCTTCTTAGATGATTGACCAATAATACCTTAAGCACAGGATGCAGGGTTAGGACAATGGAAGCATTACCAAGATCCATAATGTGCATGCTTAGTTTTATGTTTGAATGTTTATGCAATCATTAGTGAAAGTAACACACTAAAACCATACATTTATTGAAAAGAAGAACAAAAACCAAAAAGATAATAGAAGATAATTTTGATAGATTTGTAGTCACTTATTATAGAAGGATCTTTTAGAATTTAAAAAAACAATAGAGAAAGACAGTGATGAAATTATTCTGTTAAGAATCACAGTCTAAAATACCAGATTTGGCACAATATATAAATTGACAGATATTTAAATACTCACACTGAAAAAAAAAGAACTTTAGAGATAGAAGATAAATGTGGTTAAAATCAATAGATGATTGGTAGTTGTTATGAACTTAAACTAAGCAGAACATGACATAGGCAGTGCTGACGATATATCAAATCTAACAAGGAAAAACAAGCTCATAACATTTAACTAATATGAATAAAGCTTCTGTCAAGTAACAGAAAGCATAATGACAAAGTTTGATAAGAGCACTGGTGTCATACCATCTAGAAATTGAACCACTGATGGATTATTCTCCAGCAAAGCCTGATAATATGACAGTAAAACAAAAAATATTCAGGGGAAAAGGAAATTCGTGATAGGGTAGTTAAAGGCATTATAACCTACCCCAATATTTGGATAAAGGCTCTGATGATGATGATGATGATGATGATATAGTTAAAGGCATTAATATATCCATAACCGATCAACTTCTTGTCAAATGTTTTATATGCAAAGAAGATATTAAATAAGCAGGCACAAGATCACTTGAGAAAAGCCAAACCTCCTGAAGTTCCAATAAAGAATCTAAAGTCTTCTTTGATGCAGTAATAAGGTCTTGAAATGCAGCACTGACTCCTTCATCAGAAGAACAAAATGAAGACCTAAATGAGTCCTGATAGAAAAGCTCTCATATATTTATATAAATATATATATATATATATATTATATGAAGAAATAAACAAAATATTCCAATCTAGGAAAGAACACAAAAGAAACAATAAAAGGAAGAAAAGGCTACCTTCAGTAATCTATTTGAACTGGAGAATGCCTTCTGAAGCATTTTGAAATAAACCTCTGTCTATCAGAACTACAAAACTGCATTTATTTTATGCCTAAGTATTACTTATAATTAGAAAAGAAAAAGAACGAAATAGATGCATATAACAGCTGCATTGTTGAATCGCATACACTTTCGTACTCTATAATGCAGATGTTAAATAATCGTCTGCCCACAAGGCAGCAAGCTATAACTTGCGGGTTCAACATCTCGAGCTCAATTTCCAGTTTAGAGATAATTAATCTCCTCCATATTCTCTTATACTATTTCAAAACCAATCATCTATGATCTATTGTCGAACTCGACTCTATAAGATAGGTAGCAAGCAACATTCCACAATACCCACAAAGAATTTAAACTCACCAATTAGAACAGCGAAGTAACAATGGATTCAGAGGCTGTTAATCTAAGTACCTCATTTTCCTACAATGAAAAAAAAAACCTAAATTTGCGATAAAATAGGGGTAATAATAATGTGAATATAAAATGATAATAAAAAACTAGTTGATATTACCAAAAAAAATCAAATCAATTAAAATTAATCAGTAGGGTTCCAAGGGCAATTGGAGTTTGAGCAATTCAGCATTAATTAAACGAATGTGAAGGTTTAGAAGATGAAAACTTTTAATTTTGTTCCCAATTAAACGAATGTGAAGGGCAATTAGACCGCACCTTTCCATATCGAAGAGATTTGATTCCAAATTTTTCGATTCCTCATTTTCACTACGAACGACGGTCGCATTATACTTCCACAGCAGCTATTTTAATTATAGTTTTGTAGATTATCTCCACAGAAGAGAATATGAGATAAGGAGAATAGGATCTTGAAGAAAGGGGAACAATGGAGTATAGTTGAAGATCCGCCAGTGGAGCAGCGGAGTGGTAGAGGTGACGATGATGGTAGTGATAGCAGAGGCGACGATGTGAGAGCAGAGCTAACGGTGAGAGCAGAGGTGACATTGTGAGAGCAGAGGAAAACTGATTGATGGTGAGGAAAATGCAATTTTTGCAATCTTTTCTTTAAGGGAGTCGGGCAGAAAGTTTAAAGTGCCGTCTAAACATTTGCTAGCAGCGGCGCTTGGTTTAAAGCCGGTGAATGTTAAATTGAAAAGGGAAATGCGGGCGGTTCCCAAAACTGCCCAAATAAAACTGCTGCTAAAAATTATTTTTTTTGTAGTGATTCAAACAAACAAAGAGGTAAAATAAAGAATTATCTTTCAAACCCATTAATATATTATTTACAAAACTAAAATATTAACTTTAGAAAATAAAATGTTTGACTAGGAATTCAAGAAAAATCAATCATATTCTTCACAAAGTTTGTGCTTTAACACCAACCAACACAATCTAAGATCTCAGTCCCCATCATAAGAACAACTCCCTCCCAATAGGAAAACAAAGGTAGATGGGAAAGTGGTTACCTTGGATGGACAACGGACGGAGTAATTGTGCTAGAGATAGGATATCGATGGTTGGTTGTGGATGAAGCGAAGAAGGAGAATGGCGGTCAGTTGAGAGAAAGAGGAGGAGATTAGTTCCCGCTAGTTAGAGAAATAAATGAGAGAAAAAAATTAGGGTTTAAAGAAAAAGGGATTTGTATCACCCACTAAAAGATCTAAATGGTGTGTTTTATATATGCATAAAAGACTTTGAATTAGACTAACAATCTCTTGATCTAGTGGTTAAAGTTAGTTGTGATATATTGTAAGTCTAAGGTTTGAATCCAAATATGTTATCTCTAGTTATTTAATATTTCTCTTGTAACAAAAAAAAAATCTTAAACTAGGCCTTGTTATTTATTGGGTTTGGGTTATTAGAAATTCTTTTGGACAATTCGGATAATAAGAATTATTTAAAGATTAAAATTTTTTTTAAATATATTCATAGATATCCTAAACAAATTAATATATATTATGTCTACTTAAAATATTTTTTTTATAAGTTATAGTATAATTTAAAATAAATCATATATATTAATTATCATGTGTATAAATGTGATTTAAATCAATTTTATAATGTCTTTTTGTTAGATAGACTTGCCTAAGAATTGGGTTGCCCGTTAAAGCCAGAAAGCCTGCCAGATTTTTGAGAGGGCTTGTGCAAAAATATCAAATGCAATGATTGAGCTTGGACAAAAAAAATTTTTGATTGGGCCAGGCTCAAGCTTTACCCTTTGAAGCCCGAGCTTGGCTCGAAAATATAACTAAAATATCATTTTATATATTTTATATTTTTGTGACTATTATTATATTTATAATTATGTAATATATCATTATAATTTATAAAACATAAGTTCAAACTCATGGGTTTTATTATATTTATAATTACATAATATATATATAAATGTAATTATCATATTTATAATTATGTAATGTATATAGTTTTATAATATATATAATTATACGGGCCAGGCCCAAGGATGCATAGCAAATGTGCAAAACGTGCTTAGGTTTAAAATGAGGCTCAATCTATAAGATCGGGTCGAGCTTGGACTTATGCTAAAACAAGCAATATCCTACATAGGCTCGGCTCGAACCCAACCCGACCTATGGACACCTTTATTGTTATACATGCCATTTGGAATAAATGTGTTATTTTTAAATTCAAATGTATAATCTCTTATCATGTGATTTAGAATCAAGTATATAAAATAAATACATATCTTATCGTAATAATTTGTATGTTATTGTTATATTATAATAATCTCTTATCATATGATATAAAATAAACTATATAATCTCTTAGTGTAAGTTCTTATAACATGACTTAGAATAATAAATAGTTAATAATTAAATAGCGTCTCATCATAATGATTTTTGTATTTTAATAAAAAACAAATGAACAATAAACAAATGATCTCTTAGTGTGAGTTTTTTTATTTTTGACAAATTTATGCCCAAAAAAAACCTTAGACTATAACATCAATATTATTTTCTACTAGTTGCATATTTTTTAATAAATTATTTTGATATTGTATGTTTTTTAAATTTGAGTTTAGTTAATATTTAATATATTTTAAAATTACTCTTATAATATTATTGTTTTCTTAATTTGGTTGTATTTATGTTATATAATAATTTTTTAACAATTGTTAATTATTGCAATATGTAATAAATTGTCTACATTAATTACTTATATTTTGAGTATAAATTAATATTAATACATCAGTGTTAAAAATTTCATTCTAATTAGATTAAATTGTAAAGTTGAAAGATAATTACACATTCATTCAAATAAGAGTTCTAACTCTCAAGCATAATTGATAAATTTGTAAAAACATAACGGCACATCCATGATTTATATGTCATTTCACATAGATCATTCGATTTAAAGTTGCATGCTATTCAATATTTATCTTAATATATTATGTTTTTAATTTCAAACTATTATCATATATTATAATATAATGTTGTATTTCTAATTTCAAACATTTAATTTCTTATAATGTATTTATGTAATATATATTAACTTGATCAATGATCATAATATTAAAAGATCAAATAGATATGGACCTTAAATCACTCTCTTTTTTTATTAAAGTCAAATTTTTTTTTCAATTTATTATAAAGAGTTACACATACACATACAAATATATATACATATATGTTTCCTGTACAAATGAGCAGTTTTATGTTTAAGCTAGACAAATTTATACACACACATAGACATTATACTAAACTATCATATATATATATATATATATATATATATATATATATAAATTGTTAGTGTGTAAGAATTGTGTATTAACTTATTATGAATTTTTATTAATTTAATTTCAGTATATTATGTGTAAAATTTAAAATTTTATTATCTTAAGTATAATTAGTTAATTTATTATTATTGTTCATTATTTTTTTTTAGTCAACAAGGTTTTATTAAATTTGATAATTATAATTTTAAGTACAATTTGTGTCATATATTGATATACATATACATATATTGGTATACATATATTAAAGTATCATGTTTGTGTGTGTGTATACACATAAATGTGTAATATATATATATATATATATATATATATATATTTGTATCATATAATATACATATTTTGGTATACATATATTAAAGTATCATATATATATATATATATGTGTGTGTGTGTGTGTGTGTGTGTGTACACACACGTGTAACATATATATATATATATATATATTTGTATCATATAATATACATATATTGGTATACATATATTAAAGTATTATATATATATATATATGTGTGTGTGTGTACACACACATATGTGTAAAATATATGTATGTAAATGGTCAATGGATAAGATCATAAGAATGAGATCTCAAACCGTAAAACGGATTAAGATACCTGTGCTCATACCAAAAAAAAAAAGAATGATATCTTAATTTATTATGAGACTTTTATTAATTTTATTTCAGTACATTATGTTTAAATTTAAAAAAATAATTATTTTAATTATAATTAACTAATTTAATTTTATAATTATTTTATTTTTATATTTTATTAATTTTTTAAGAAAACAAATTTATATTGTAGGAATATGTTTAAAAATTATGTACTAATTTTTTAGGTTAATATATTAAAAATAGAGTATATATTATATACCTTGTATAATATAAGTAATTTTAGTATTTTAATAAATAACAAATAAACAAGAAATGACACTTTAAACGAACGAACAATAAACGAACGAATAACGAACGAACAACAAATGATACCTTCAACGAACGAACAACAAACGAATAATAAATAATACTTTAAACGAACGAACATAAACGAGTTTGTTCGCGAATAAAAACGAACGAACCGCACCTCTGTTCATATTCGGTTCATTTAACAAACGAATACTAAAATGTTGTTCATATTCATTCGTTAAACTTAATAAACGAACAAAAACCAAACAGGTTTATGAACAGTTCGTCGAACGCTCTGTTCGTTTACCAACTCCTCTATATATTTTCATTATTCTTTGGAGTTCCGAAGTCAACTTCTAAATAATTCAACAGCTACTGTAATGGATAATATTTCACCAATTTTTGCTGAGCTTGCCATTGCTATATAACTTCTAAGTATCGATGCAATTATAGCATTTCCAAGACTCCTCAATTTCAATTTTTTAATTATTCACACTGTTCTCTACTCAAGCTTGCCTCGTCATCATCATTTTCTAAAGTATGAATTAATCCCAACCACTTGTATAAGTATGAAAATAATCAAAATATAAGAATAATAAATTATTCATAAAATATAAATAATTATACAATCAATACAACGAAGAGACAAGGTAGCACATACAAGTTACAATATTTTAATTTAATTTTAAGATTATTGTTTAATACATTTTTAACAAAGTTTTTAGATTTTACAAGCGGATTAAGATATTAACACATACATTTTAAAAAATATTAAGAAAAATAAATAAAGTGAATATCTTAATCTCATTTGTGAAATTTAAAAACTCTATTAACATTATATTGAATAATAATATTTAATTTTACCATTAGAATAAAAATAAAATAGTTAATCTTTTTCGTATTAGCTTATTAAACTTTTGAGTTAATTGATTATCTTATATAATATTTAATTAAGAGGGTGTGGTGTTGAATTAGATACCTGAAGTGAGAAACCCCATCCTCTCAATATTGTCAAATTTTTTTCATCAAAATAATAATATCACTACTAGAAAAAGAGTCTTTCGCAACGGTTAAAATCGTTGCAAAACACATATTTATTGTTGCTAAAGTCTTGTCGTAACGATTAAAAGTCGTTGCAAGGTCGTTGTGTTTTATTTCGTTGCTAAAAGTATACGCAACGACGTTTAAGGTTACAATAAAAAGTATTTATTGCAACGACTTTTATCGTTTCTAATTAAATTCAATTTTAGCAACGACTTAATGTTGGTTGCAATTCTTATTTGGCAATGATATTTTTATTGTTGCAAAAGATAGTTTTACAACGAGTATATGTTGTTGCTACAAATTTATACAAAACGATAATTTTATCGTTTCTAATTTTATTTACAACGACTATTTATCGTTGCTAAAAAATAATTATACACCCATATATATGTCGTTTCTAATTTGTTTGCCAACGATAGTAGTTGTTACTAAAAAATTTACGAAACAATAATTTTGTCGTTTCTAATTTTTGTAACAACGATTATAGTCGTTGCTAAAATATTTACGAAACAATAATTTTGTCGTTTCTAATTTATTTACCAACGATTGTAATTGTTCCTAAAAAAATTTACGAAACAATAATTTAATTGTTTCTAATTTTTCTAACAACGATTAAAGTCGTCACTAAAAAATTTATGAAACAATAATTTTGTCGCTTCTAATTTTTTTTAACAACGATTATAGTCGTCACTAAAAAATTTACGAAACAATAATTTTGTCGTTTCTAATTTTTCTAACAACGATTATAGTCGTCACTAAAAAATTTACGAAACAATAGTTTTGTCATTTTTAATTTTTTTTTAAATAATGTTTATAGTTGCTTCTAATTTTTTTAACAACGGTTATAATTGTAGCCATAAAACGTACAAAAAGAACAAAAATTTTGTCATTCTAATTTAAATATATTTTTTTAACAATGATTATAGTTGTTGCAAATAATATTTTTACTACAATATTTTCATCATTAAAAAATGATAATTTAAATAAATTTTAATAAAACTTAAAATTCAATGAAATTTCAACACTAAAAAAAGGACAAATAAGCAAGAGAGAATTAACACTAATAAATTAAATATATATTTATTTTTTTCTTTGGTTACAAAGGAAATTTAAAAACATGAAATAAATTGAGTAGAGCCGCTACTCTTTACTAGCCAAGCTGTTGTCGGAATTTTCTTACGCAATGGCTAATACACATAAAAAATAGAATATAATGGCTTGCTCTCTCTGCTCCCTTAAGGTCCTTGCTACTTCTGTTTTTGATTGCCTTCCCATTTCCAGGAGAATGTTCTCGGTTGCACTAGAGAGGAAGCTTTGACGCTCTGGACCAAAGTAATGTTTGTATAAACAGAGACAATATCAACAAAATATAAAAAAATCATATAATAGAAAAAGTATAAAAAAATTAACAAAACAAGCCAAAAATTTAATTTACTCTGTTTATTTTAAACAAAATCCCGTTATACAGGTATTAGCAGGAAAAAAAAACAAGCAAAAGGAAGTAAGAAAACACCTGTGTTCATCCGAAGGAGGAACATGGAGATCTCCAATGTAGCAGTAGCAACTATTTAAACAAGATTTAGGGCTATCCCTAAGGTTTAAGTAAAAACTATGATTGAAAGGGGAAGAGGATGCTTATAGGAATCTGGTCTAGGCAGAATACAGAGTTTTCCAGGACTGCGACAGCGGCTAGTAAAATAGGATTTAGGGCTATAGTGTTTAAATAAAACTAAGGCTCAAAATGTGAAGAGGAGGCTTAGATGAAATGGAAATGGAAATGGAAATTTCTATGGCTTTAAAAGTCAGTAAAGTGAATTGGAAATGGAAATGTTGGCTGGTGTGCGATTATTATGGAGTTTGTGTTTCATAACCAAATGTTTAGATACAGAATTAAGGAAATGAAATAAAAAGGGAGAGACTTTTGAGAGGAAAGTCAAAATATTAATTGTTTATGTTATTTTTATTTTTTATTAATATGATTAATATTAATAAAGAGGGAGACTTTTAAGGCAAGCTGTATTTATGGTTTTATTGTGGGTTAAAAAAAATACTAACTAGCAGTATTTCCTTAGGCACTAATTGCAATTCAAGTTAGAAAAACACATAGAGTTGTTTGTTCCGAGAATAAAGCGGTAATACAATATGTTGAATGAATGTCGGTATTATAAATGGTGATTGATTATTGTGATTCTGCCAGACAGAGAAGATCTTAACGCATCTACTAATACGGCAATGAAATGGAAATGCAAATTCGTCCATATCTGTCAAGAAGCCAACAAGGATGCAAATCTACAGTCTACTTTAGCCTACAGCTGTATGGAAGATTCATTTTGGGTTGACACATGCCTAGATAGTAAAATGGCTGTTGTACTAGAGGAATGTAATAAAAATTCATCATAAAAAAATTATCAATTCTTGCTAAAAAAAAACAACTTTTCTCTATCAACATTGATTGTGAAAACATAGATAAGAAACTTCTTATGTCGGCATGTTTAAAGTATTGAAAAATTAATACTATGAAGAAAAGAGAAATAAGAAAAACCAAGAATATATAACTATAGACGACAGAATTATTGAATTCAGCAAATTGAACTATAGTAATGTATCAAGAACTACAATTCTAATGAAATTGAAGCCAATATATGGCAAAGAGAACCAAATGCACCAAACCAAATCAATTCGGATAAACAATTTCCTAACAATGGAGCGAAGAAATAAACTCAAGTTCATTAGCTCAAGCCTCAAATTGAAGCCATTATTTGGCAAACAGAACATAATGTAGAAATCTAACTATAGGATTAAAACACCATCAATCACTTCCAATTCTTAAAAACTTTTCATAAGTTAATTATTTTCCTGCAAAATAAAAAAAAGATATATTAGTATTCCTATTTAAAGAGATCAATTTGTGTGGCATTCTTAAAAATTTAAATTACATACATTATTATAAAATAAATGATCAAAATATAAACACCAAATTTCATACCAAAGGTTCTGACTCGGTGCAAGTAAAGCTAGGAAAACTCATCGGGGTGCGCATTAACATTTTCTGTATTTCATTTGTCACTTGTTCACGAACTTCCATTCGAATCCCCTCTTCACGTGCTACTCGATTTGCTTCAAAAGCATCAATTTTTTCTTGAAGGTCAATCACTGTATCACGTAGTTTTGATACCTCTTCCTCATGATATCGCACGGATTGAGATACACATGCTCCTTTAGTAAATCCTTTCTTCCCGTAACCAAATCCCCTTCTATAACCAGCTCTAACTCCCATGACTTCATCATACATGTTTTCTTTTGTCATTGGAGTAGCTCCTTCTTGAGAACCTTTTTCGACCAAGCTTTTGAGCTTATCCTACATCACATCAACAAATTTCTTATTAATATGCAAGTTTAGCATGCAATACCTTTAGTATGACTTTAATTTAAAAAAAATAAAATTAAACCATACGCCTATCTCTTTAGAATACTCATCAGCCCATTCCAATTTTCCATCGTTGGTTTTCTTAGCATGTTGATAAAACCAAATTTCATCAACTGTAGGCTTCTCTCCACTAGTATGATCAACCTATTATATAATTCACACAATTAAAAATAAGTAAATTAAAATGTCATTTGGTTAAGAAAGAAAAATGATATTTAAATTACAATATATAATTTATGTTTACCATTTTTTCTTCAGTCTCAACAAATGAAACATTCCCAGTAGTGTGTATTTGCTTTCGTTTCTTTGCGTTAGCTGAGTTGCGTTGACTAATGATCTACAATAGTTAATCAAAAATTATTTAATCCATGAGTTATAAAGTAAAAAGTTTTAACAATATAACCTACTGTATACCTTGAACTCTTGTGATCCAAAATATCTTATACAATACAACCATTCATCCAATGGAATGTCACTAGGCTTATTTTCCAAACGCTCTTGATCAGATGCATATTGTTTGTAAAGCGCATGTAACCTATTCTTCCATCCCTTATATAATCGCCTCATGGTTGTTAGAACAAAAGATTTAAATCTCTCTTCGTTTCCAGGAAAATCAAATCGATCCTGACAGAATAATTGAACAAACATACATAAATGTGTTAGACAGAATAATTGTAACTAAATAAATAGGAATAATTCTTCAATTACCTGTACATGCCTCCACATTGATTCACCAACTTTTTCATGTACTTCTTTCCAGTTTTTTACGTTCAATGGGGCATTTGTCCTCACTACATAGCCACAATAATTAACTATATCCCGTGCATTATCCCCAACAGCACGTTCTATATCATGAGGCATATTAATCGTCAATTTAGATTTCCCACCATGAGTTTTCATATCCACCGTGTAACATTTATATTTACCTCGATCTTTCCTTGTAGCTTTGTGGCAAAAGCAAATTAATAAACAAAATCATTAAACAGCATTTCAGTATTCAACTTGTGCAAAAATGCAATTTATAAGTGTGACATAGACTAGATTAGGTGTCAACAAAACAAAGACCTCTTGCTACTTTTTACACAAGGCAGTAGCTATCACATAAGGAGATTAATAGTCCCAATCAACTAAGAAAAATGTGACAGAAATGAAATATTTGAATCAAGGAATTGAAGACAATAACAACTAATTCTCTCTTGATATTACAAAAGCAGTAGATACAGATCATGCAATGGAAGTAGACAGATCAAATTTTTTTAGTCTGCATCTTATCTGGTTTCCATTGATCAAGTAAAAGTTATATATATTTTGCAAACCGATTCTCTCATATTGCTACAAAAGCAGTAGATAGAAAATAAGCAATGGAATATGACAGATTACCTGTTCCAATTGCAGGCGAGTTTAAATCACCTATTTCATTTTCCCAATCATCTGGTGGCTGGGTTTCATCTTCATCTACAAGACTCATCCTCTCCATAACATTGATCCTTTGTCTTGCTATTGAATTTAGTGTGGAATAATCTTCTAATACATTACTTCGATTATTTGTTCTTCCAGAAGCACCACTGAAAAGTTTACCTTTTCCTCTACCTCTACCTCTTCCAGCCATTCTACATAAGAAAATAAACAAAAACAAATTAATCAATTAAGAACAAATCAGTCTGTATATATATATATATAGCATAAAAATAAGAATCGATACATGGGAATAAACTAATCAATATGGTTTCAATTTAAATACTGGAAAAAAATGAATATACTGGATCGATTTGAAGGGAAGAAGAAATCCTTTCGCTGTGGGGAAACTATTACCTCAGTACATTGTTTAAATATCAGAAATAATTTGGGTATAAAACATTGACTTGGAGGGAAGAATATATCTTTTTGGCGCCAAGAATTACTGAAGAAATAATTATCAGTGGCGCCAAATGATGATTTTCTGATAAATATTATGAATAATAACAAATTAAAATTTTAATTAAAGAAAAAACCTAAAGATACTAATACAGGATCTTAATATGGTAAACGATTGAATTGACTAACCTCAGTAAAAATCGGTAATTTATTTGAAGTCCTCTCCCTAGCATTGCAAATTAAGATCTTGTGCCGATATAGTTTCCAAGATAATTGCTGCAAAAAAAAAAACACAATTAATAAAACAATCAAACAGGAAATGTTGTAAATTTAAAGCTAAAGATCGGGGAATTTAAACGAAGACCCACTCGTCCTTGGACCCATCACTAGCACTGTCCAAAGACAACGCCAACCTTCCTCCTCCTTCTCCACCAACAGTGGCCACCCTTCCCAGTAATGTCGTTTGTTGTTGAATCATCATCTTCACAGCTGCAATATTAGTGGTAGAAGACCCTCCTCTGCTGTTGATTTGGTGTGGTGAAGACAAAATATTGAAAGGTTAAAGTATTAAACAAGACAGAATTTTGAAAATCAAAACCTCTTCCTCCGACGTCGTGCTTAGGCCGTGGGAAGGAAACTAATTCGATGGCTGAGCTTTTGTTTTAACGGAAAGAAAGTGAAAGTCTCAAAAGGTCAAATTCAATTTTGATGCTATTCATAGGTGGGGTCCATGATTTGTGTCAGAAAGTGAAGATGGGAGGTGTTGCATTATATTATATTATTATATTTTAACAAATATTTAATAAATGATGAAAGTAATAAAATAAAAAAAATAAAAAGAACAATTATTTGTACTTGTATTAGGAGACTAGTTACGTCTCATCCTATTCACATTAATACACGGAGCTCAAATATTTGTACTTTAATTGTTTTTTAGCAAAAGTACTAAAAAATATAAATACAACTAAAATGTTGAAAATCTTCTAGTCATGATACGTGCAATGTAATGACTTAGAAGAAACACTGTTAGATTAATAATATAAATAATGCGAGGATGGTGACTAAAAGAATAAGCTCCTTATATAAGTTAACTATATATAAATAATGAAAGTAATAATATAAAAAAATAAAAAGGGTCATAAAGATTAAATTCAAGGATTAGGTAAAATCTTTTGACTGTGTATATAGTATCATTGAACTAAATAATAAAATAAAATACAATTATTGAAAAAAAATTAATCATCATCTAGAATGTCGTTGTCATCGTCATTCTCTACATTGAAATCCATGTCAAACCTTACATCAATGCCATCATCATCATCATCATCAATAAGATCTTCATCAGGTGACGTCAACTTCATGTTTGCTTGAATTTCTTTGGCTACCTCACATGGTAATATTTCTTCAGTGAGGTCATCCCTTTGCATTCTACTAATCTCAATGTTATCACCTAGATCCCTTTGTAAAGAACTACATTCCTCCTGTTGGTAAATTTCATCATCATCTGCCATGACATCTAGTATATCATCTGTGTCTGCAATGGGGATATTATATAAATCACGAGGTGGAGCCTTCCTCACAACAAACCAATTAGGATCTCTTGGTTCTTGCACATAGTATACTTGCTCTACTTGAGATGCTAAGACAAATGGTTCTGTTGTCCTTAGTGTGCGATTAATATTGACACTTGTAAATCCATAAGAGTCGATCCTATACCCAATGCCTTTGTGTAAAACATCCCACCAATCACATCTGAATACCACTACCCGTTTCCCTCCAACAAAGGATAACTCGTATATATCAATCACAACACCATAATATTCTTTGTCAGGTGAATCATTGTCTCCTCGGACCATAACTCCACTATTTTGAGTTTTTCTATTTTGTTCACGATCACGAGTGTGGAACCTAAAACCATTTACAATATATCCACTATATCTTCTTGCAACTCGTAAAGGAGGAATTGCCAAATTAAGCAAGTCATTTGCTATGGATCCTTCACGATGTAATTTTGACACCTATTATGTGAAAAAGTCATCAAAATTTTGAAAAAAAAAAGTTTAATTAAAACCATAAAACCATCAAAAATTAGAATTAATTAAGGAAGATGTCATACATGAGTATAAAACCATCGAACAAATTCAGCTTTGTGCCTCTCCATAAAATTTCTTGTTGAAGATTCTTTAAGTAGCTCTTTGTGCTCACTACAAAAAAAAATTTAATGTTAATATTCACAATATATCAATCCAATTGTTAATGAAACATAGTTAATGAAACATACTCAATAAAAGGTAGTACTTCATCACAGTTATTTAAGATATATAAGTAAGCTTCATTAAAATCTGAAACTGAAAGCTCATTTGGAACAGGCTTCCCTATAGCACGACCCATCTCAACAAATATCTCAATACCATCATGCGTCGTAGATGCATCAAAACCATCATCATTATGCTTAGCTCGATTAAATTTAGTCTCAGTATCTTCTAAATACATTGAGCAAAATGTAAGACATTCATCAGCTAAATATCCTGCAACGATTGAACCTTCTGGACATGCCTTGTTACGACAAAAAGACTTTAATGTGCGTAAGTACCTGAAAAAATAGACCATTAATTCATGCTTATCCAATAAATGACAAGATATAGCACACTCAAAATTCTTTTACAACTTACCTTTCAATAGGATACATCCATCGGTAAGTTACAGGACCAGCAATCATAGCCTCAAGGGGTAAGTGAACTACCAAGTGCACCATAATATCAAAAAAGGAAGGTGGAAATATCATCTCAAGCTTGCACAATGTAAAGACAATTTGTTTCTGTAAACGCTGAAGGTCCTTAGGATCAAGTGTTTTAGAGCATAAGTCTCGAAAAAAAGCACTTAATTCGACTAATGGATCACAAACTTCTTTTGGTAGCAAGCCACGTATAATTAAAGAAAGAAGTTGCTCCAAGAATACATGGCAATCATGACTCTTCATAGATGATATCTTTCTTTCTTTTTCATTCACACAATGAGATATATTGGACAAATAACCATCTGGAGTCTTTAAATTCACCAATGAACTACACACAATCGATTTCTCTTCATTAGACAAAGCATAACAAGCATTCGGCAATCGAACATTTGCTCCATCTAGAATTGGGTGAAGTGCTGGCCTTATACCCATATTTACCAAATCATAACGAGACTTCAAAGAGTCTTTATTTTTTCCCTTCAAATTCATCAAGGTTCCAAGTATGTTATCACACACATTTTTTTCAATATGCATGACATCTAAATTATGACGCAATAAAAGGGTTTTCCAATATGGTAATTGAAAGAATATGCTTTTTTTCCTCCAATTAAAAACACTATTAGTTGCATCATATTTTTTTTTCGTACCTTTGCCAAATGGACATTGTTGGAACAAATCAAACTGTTGTAACACATCATTCCCATCCAATTGTTTTGGTGCCTGTCTCGTTTCCTTACTTCCATCAAATGATTGCTGGTTTTTTCTCCACTTGTGATTTTTTGGTAAAAATCGACGATGGCACATGTAGCATAATTTGCGTGAACCTTTCAACGAAAAAGAAGCAGTGTCTTTGTTGCAACAAGGGCACGCAAGATGTCCTTTTGTAGACCACCCAGACAAATATGCATACGCAGGAAAATCACTAATCGTCCACAAAACGGATGCATGCAATTTAAAATTTTGCTTACTATAAGCGTCATATGTGTCGACACCTTCTTCCCATAACTCTTTCAAATCTTTAATCAAAGGCTGCAAATACACATCTATGTCCATACCTGGAGATTTAGGTCCCGGAATTAGAAGTGAAAGCATTATGTATGGTTGCTTCATGCACATCCAAGGAGGCAAATTGTATGGAATTAGTACCACAGGCCAAATGCTATGTTGGGAGCTCATATTTCCAAAAGGTTGGAATCCATCAGAAGCTAACCCCAATCTAACATTCCTAGCATCAGCAGCAAAATACGTATGTTGATCATCAAAAGACTTCCAAGCAATGGAATCTGCAGGATGCCTTAATTTCCCATCATCTACTCGTTTTTCTTTGTGCCACCTCATGTAAGAAGCTGTCTTGGAAGACATATACAACCTTTGCAACCGTGATTTTATAGGAAGGTACCGCAAAACTTTACAAGGGATATTTTTACTTGTAGACAAATCAACCTTTGACTTCCATCTAGATGAATGACAAACCGGACACTCTTGTGCATTTTCATTCTCACCCCAATAAATGATACAATCATTGCAACACGCATCTATTTTCACGTAATCAAGTCCCAAGGCAGCTATCATTTTTTTTGCCTCATAATATGAAGAAGGAAGAGTATCACCATTAGGAATTACTGCCCTAAACATTCCAAGGATAACATTAAAACCAGTTTCACTGAGGTGGTATAAGGACTTAGTGTGGAGAAGTTTAACTATAAAGGATAGCTTTGAATATTTATTACAACCCGGGTACAAGTCTTCCTTAGCAACCTTTAATAGTTGAAAAAATTTAGCTGCCTCAACATTAGGTTCTTCGTGCATACCCTCCACATCACAGTGCATGTCAAATTCACCATCAAAATCTCTACTCATTTCAGTCATCTGGAATGCATCATATAACATATCACCCATGCCATCATGTTGAACCTCTCCTATTTCATCATTTTCTATCAAATCATCTTCTTTTTCACCATGTAAATGCCAAGTTGTGTAAGTACTAAGCATTCCGTACTTAAACAAATGAAATCTAATCTCGATTCTGTTCCTGAAAGCCAAATTTCTGCATTTATCACAAGGACATCTAATGTTGTCTATCACACCTGGTTGATTAAAGGCAAACTCTAAGAAATCATCAACTCCTTGTACATACTCAATATTTGCTCGATGGGCAATATTCATCCATTGTTTATTCAAAGTCATCTACAATGAATTGAAAATTAAAATAATGAATCACTTAAATTCAATCTCATAATCTATTAATTATATATGAAATAAGTTATTAAAAATTTTAATTTACAAGAGAGTTTAATGTAAAAAGGATATGTGTTTGAATGTAAATACGGCAGTGACAATAAAATTTTAATTAAAATCAACGGTAGAATATGTGTTTGAATGTAAATACGGCAGTGACAATAAAATTCAGTATAGTGAGAAGAAAAATGATTATTAGTGATATAGTATTAAAATTCATATATTAATAATGTACATATTTACTATTTGTAAAAGTAATAAAATAATTTAAAATTACTCAAAATATTTTATATAAAAATATTAAATTTTACTAAAATTATTTTTACATCAAATAATACTTTTGCCATTAAATCTTTGAAAATTATTTTTATAAATGTTTTAATGTTATTTAACATTTAAAATGTTTAGAATTATATTCAATATATAATGATACATTATATATAGGATTTTATACAACAAAAATTTAATAATTATATATTGTGAATATAAAATAATAGTTTATATCTGAATATACATATAAATTGAAAATATTAAAATAAAAATAAAAAAGAGCTAATTGACTAAAATAAATAATTTTAAAAAACTCAAATAAATAATAATTCAATAAAATTATTGAAAAAATAAAATCAGATTTTACCCTCATCGCATGGTTTAGTTTGACATTGGACAAAAGCTTAATGTAAAAAGGAGGTTTCTAACCTGGAGCACGATTTCAACTTCCGTTTCTTCACGATTTTCTACTTCAGTAACAAACCAGCTGACAGTTCCTGCTTCCTTTCGGTTCTGTTACACGATTGCAAGGTTCTGGTCTGATTATTGATGCAAATTCCAGCTACTCCAAGTTACTACAACAGCTCAGGATCGATCCAACAACGTTAACGTGTTCCTGCTTCAATTTCCCGACTCAGTATCTAGCAAAATACAACAGCTCAGTACACGGAGGCTCCTCTGTTTCAAAAATACAACAATCCTCTGTTTCAACTCCCCTTTCCTTCTTTTGGTTTCTATGGCTTTAAGCTTCTTTAGGTTGTCGTTGCCTCTCTTTATCTGCGTTTCTATAACCTGCTCTCCCTTATATTATATAGAGGCAAAAACTTGCAGCCTAAGTACAAAAAACCTAAGGAAAACTTTCCTTACATTGTGTTTACCGAATCTCCTCAATTATTGTTATATTTTATTTCCTTTTTTTTTTTTGCACACAAAGCTCATATATGTGTATATAATAAGAAAGAAATTACTTGCTACAAACTCATATCTGGCTAGACGTAAAACTCACTGTTAGGATGGGCTTGTTTTGGTTATTTCTCCTTTTCTTTGCAGGCCAAGATGACCGGTAGCTGTTTGTTCCTTTGCCTAAATGCTTTTGTTTTGGTGACTTTGCCTGTCTTGTTAATTAGTTGGGTGCTGATCTGTAGCTTATGGATTTTGCTATGTTTTGATCGTCTACTGTTTAGTCTGCATTTGTCTTGTTGTGTTTTGTTCAGGCTTTGGCCAACTGCATTGTACTGTTGCCGGGCATGTCTCTCTGACAAGGATATGTGTCTTTTTGTGTCTTGCTTCCTTATTTGACAAGGATATGTGTGGAAGCACCAGCGATAGGTAGGGTCCGGCGATGCAAGCCAGCAAGCAGCAGGAATAGCGTAACATTTTAGCAATAAAAATCGACTTTTTGCTAAGCAAAAAAAAATAAAAAATAATTAGACAATAACAATAAAAAGTTGTTATAAAATATAATAAGATTTCATAACAAGTTTTTTTATCGTTCTTAATTTCATAAGAATTCGCAACAATAAAAAATATTGTTACATTAAATGTAAAAAAAATTAATTAAGCAACGACTATGAAAAGTCGTTGCAAAATATAGTAAGATATTGTAACTTTTTTTTTATCGTTGTCAATTTCATAAGAATTTGCAACAATAAAAAATATCGTTACATTAAATATAAAAAAAATTAATTAAGCAACGACTATGAAAAGTCGTTGCAAAATAAAATAAGATATTGTAACGACTTTTTTTATCGTTGTCAATTTCATAAGAATTTGCAACAATAAAAAATATTGTTACATTAAATATAAAAAAAATTAATTAAGTAACGACTATGAAAAATCGTTGCTAATATCATAAAATTTTGCAACGATATTCTTAGTCGTTGTGAATTGTGGTTGCTAAAAACCCATTTTCTAGTAGTGTATATTGCCTAAGACTAAGATCTTACATGCAATACTTCTTAATTATTAAATAACATCAGTGAGGTAGAGAGAATTACATAGGATTATCAAGCAAGTGAATATCAGCATTTTCTTTCGTAAGCATACAAATTTGATAAGCCCATGAATGGTATGTAGCAAAATAAATAAAGTCTTTTCATGATATAATTTGTTCAATAATGTTCAGAGAAGACTAGCACTCATTAATTCTAAATAATGTTTTTGGGATAGTTTTATCCAGAGAAGACTAGTCTTGTCTGATCAGAATCTCTCGCAAACTTCATTCTTTTCAAATAGGATAAAGATCATTTGCTCTAACTATCTTTTACTTATGCATGCTCTTCACATACTCACAATTCGTAATCTGTAATGTTGAGTGGATTTTTTAGAGTATTACCTGCTAGTATAATACCATGAAAAACTATAATTATGATCAAATAATTTTTAATGTATATAAAATAATATTATCCATAATTTATGATAAAAAAACAAATTAAGATAAAATTAAAATGTATATATGATAAGAATTCAACTTCAAATGAAAAATTTTAAGAACTTTTGAATTTTATAAAGAAACTATAGGAAGAAAGAATTGTATATATGTACTTTAAATATATTAAAAATCATTTTTCAAAAAAATACAAGAATTAATTAAATTAAATCTCAAATTAATAAAAAAAACTCTAAATTTAAGTGCAAGAAAAAGAATACCATAGAAATCAGCAAATGACCACAACATACTCTTCGTTTTTATGAATTTCACATGTGTAACGTGAAATGTGTATTTAAATGCAATCACAATAGTAATGAGGTGAAGAGTAAGAAAAATGAATAATGACAATAAAAAATATTAGGATAAAATTCATAGGTGATAAAGTTTAAGTTGTTACCAATATCTGTTGGGTTGAGTGAAAGAAGTTCAATGTCCCTTAAGCAAAGTTTCAGGTTCGAGCTTTGTAAATGGAAAAAACAATATTGGGAGAACTCTCCTCATATCGGATTCGACCGTAGCTCGATTTCGGATTAGTCGAAGCCCAAAATGACTTCCAGATACCGAGAGGTCTTAGACCAAAAAAAAATTTAAGTTGTTTTATATCAAATAATATTTTTTGTTAATAAATTACATTTATATCAATTGTATATTTGTTATTAAATATTTAAAAATATTAAGTATATTTATACATATATAACTTATTTTATAATAAATATTAAATTAATAAAATTATTCTGATAATTTTAAATGAATAATAAAAAACAATTTTATAATTGGCATGAAAATTATTCAGCAAAACAAGTACGATAGACGCTCCCGTGCCGAACCGAAGCGATCCAAGCGGATCACTCCCGTGCAGTCCAAAAGTGCTTCGGATCCAAATGCATTAGTTGATGAGGGCTGTCAATGGTGGAGGTTGGAGAGAGTAAAAAGAAAGATTAGAAGAATACAAGCCCGCCACTAAATTCGAACCATTAAAGTCCAAATTCCCAATAAAAAAAAAGGAACCAAACCCTAAAGTGAATCTACCCTTCATTGCGTCCATGTTCAACCATTTTGGCCTACGTCTGCAGCTATGTCAACCTCAAAAGGAAAAGGGAATCTCATTTTTTTTTCTAGTGTGAGACGTTCGACAGAGATAGAAAGTGTAGTAAATGTAGAAACCATGGCGCCATGCCTTCATCTCTGACTTTTGTTTTTGGTTAACAAATAAACGTGGAAATTAGATGGCAGTTCCGTAAATATCCAACACTGCATTCATTCTAACTTTGGAACTTTCAAAACTGAGGCTAATTAAAAAAAGAACTTATTATTGAAGTTTTAGATTTGTGATGAGTTTCCCTTACCTCATTCCATCGTATAACTAAGATTTTGTCGAAGACAAGTTAATATTCTTGTCTGTTTGGTTGCCTGGAAAGGTTGAAGCTGTTGTTTTTGTAGGCAAAGAAAAGGAATGGAAAAAACCGAGAAAATGGCAAGAAGATAAAAAGGCAATGTTGGGTTCATTGAACTTGGACGAGATTTGATCTTCTTATGGCAATGGGTTTATTTATTTAACGAAATATTAAAAATGCAGAGAAACGTGAGGACCATCAAATGTGGGAAGCGAAAAGGTTAGCTTTTGAACTGATTTTGAACACTACCTTTTTGCATGAATATAGAAATTCCTTATTTTTTTTCCTTTTCTTTTTGTTTTTTATTGTTCTCTTTATACCCTTTTTCTGTGTGTAGCTAGCGTATTACATATTCTCTTGGAAATAAAGCTTGGCCTTTGATAATTATCTTTAAGAAGAGATTATCTTTGAGAAGGTTTTTGGAGTGGACTCTTCCACTATCAATGGCTTCAATGTGAAAGGCGGTGAGATAGACAGACTTGCTAACTTATTCTCCCCACTTAAAAGAACATGCAATTTGGAAAATATGTATGCTTTTTGATTATTTGAGCTATCTGGGTTTTTGGGTTAATTAAAAATATGAATGTTAATTAATCCTAAGTAAAATGTTGCTGCTGCAAATCAAGTTTTTGACAATTTGAGAACTGCTTATTGATGCAATTACTGAGTTGACTGTTCAAATAATTAATCATGAATTGTATTCTTTGATCTGGTCAAGTTGTCTTTTTGATTTTCCGAAGAGGCATCATTTAATTTTTTTTTGAACTTTTTTTTTGTGAGAATTATTGAACTTTTTATGTACTTTAGTATCTTAATCTTTCTTAATTAATTTCTTTTCTGGGCATAGCATAATTTTTCCTGTGACCCATTTTTAAAGGAAAATTCCGATCTGTTAGTCCATTAATTGGAACAGTACTTGTGATAGTAAGCTGCATGATATTGTGATATAATTTTATGAAATTAGTGAGAAATTATTTTTTCCAATTTTAAATACTCAGTAGCCTCCTGGTAACAGTTTATGGGATGGCTTTTCTTCAAAATGGGACCCTTCACATAATATCAGAAGAAGACTTTATTCAAACAAAACTGGAAAATTCTCTTCATATTGACTGGTTGTGATTGAATTAGATAGAAGCTACATTTTTTCTCTTTTCCAACTTTTTTGATAAAATATTAGCTGAAGCTCCATCTATATAAGTTGTTCTTTCTGCTTGTATTTTTTCTCAAAAACTTTTCATGATTGTAAGAAGAAAATATGCATAAACGGACACGCATAGAAAGAGGTGGCTAAAGTCCATGGTTTTCTGCCTGCTGCCACCTTTGCATATCATAAGTCAACAGGTCCCAAAATGCATATTTTACTCAATAAGCACCACTATTAAGAAAGAGATGATCATTTGATTACATCAATGACAAGGTATTTAATAATCGCTTGGTAGGCTGTGATATTAAAATTTGCTACCACTTGGTTGTCTGTGTGTACATGACATGTAAGAGATCCAGATTCATAAATTATTTATGTTTAATTCTCTCTTTTAGCTTGTAAAGTTTGACCTGAAATCCTTTGAGAACTTATATAAGCAAGATCTTCCCAAGGTTTTTTTCCAAGTTCAACAAGTTTTTGCAGTATGTAAACCTAAATTGTCCGCTACTTACATCCATCTACTTTGGTTAGCTCTAATTTCTTTGTCACTCAGCTTAGAGTTTTCTTGGTAAGTTGAAGCATCTTCATTCCATTCCAATGCCATGAATTACATTGATTTTCAACAGATGGCTTTGGCATTTCATGAACTATGAACCTGATGTCATGTTCTGCTCTTAAATGTCAAACCTCCGTTAGTTTATTTTGGGGGAAACATTTACGTGTAATAATATTAGTATGATGTAATTTTTCATTGTTTGCATGCATTCAAGCTTTTTGCTACATGGCTTGTTATTGATGCCCACAGCAAGAATCAGAAGTGCCCTCTTTCTGATCGGGCTTACTTTTCCTGTGCTACAGATAAGTGATATGGCTTCGAGGTCTCATCCAATTGATGAGGAGATTGAAACTAAAGAGATGGACATTCGAAGCCTGTCATCCTCTCGCCGCCATGTGCACAACACACAGTATCTTCACAAGGTGGGAGTTCCCCCTAAGCAAAGCCTCTTCAGGGAATTCACTGCCACTGTGAAAGAAACTCTCTTCGCTGATGATCCTTTGCGCCATTTCAAGGATCAACCAAGGTCTCGAAAGCTCGTCCTGGGCATCCAGGCCGTTTTCCCCATCCTTGAATGGGGAAGGAATTACAGCTGGAGAAACTTTAGAGGTGATCTCATTGCTGGCCTCACTATTGCAAGTCTCTGTATTCCTCAGGTACATTTGCTATACTCCAAAAACATTCCTGAGGCTGGAGAACCTTTAATAATTTTCATATGCAATCAAAAAAACTAATCAGTTTAATTACTTGAAAAATAGGACATTGGTTATGCAAAGCTAGCAAACTTGGATCCACAGTACGGACTTTGTAAGTTTCCATGTCATTCATGATCGCCTCACATTTTTAAAGTAGCCTTCTTGTTGGATTTGTCTTAAGTTTTTATTCTTATTATTTTAACCATTACAGACTCCAGCTTTGTTCCTCCATTGATTTATGCTTGCATGGGAAGTTCAAGAGATATAGCCATTGGACCAGTCGCTGTGGTATCACTTTTGCTGGGGACTATGCTTTCAAATGAGATTGACCCTATCAAAAATGCAGCTGAGTATCGGCGGCTTGCATTTACAGCTACCTTTTTTGCTGGAATCACTCAAGCAACTCTTGGTTTTCTCAGGTAATTGTGTATTTTACTCATGGAAGTATCATAAAAGCTGCCCATAATATTTTTTTCTGCTAACCTTGTGCTACTCATAATTTTAGAGATTCTTTACTGCTTTTATCATTCACTAAACTAACTTCTGAAAACAATTGATTAGGTTGGGCTTCTTGATAGACTTCCTGTCCCATGCTGCCATCGTCGGTTTTATGGCTGGTGCTGCTGTTACAATTGCCCTCCAACAGCTTAAGGGCCTTCTTGGTATAAAAAAATTTACAAAGAAAACAGATATTGTTTCTGTAATGCACTCCGTATGGGGCAACGTCCATCATGGAGTAAGCAGTCCTCCATCTCTCACCTTTTGCAAAAAATTTTCATTTCGATTCACTCCTTTTGAAGAGGAATCACAACCAACAATCTGAAGAATTCCCAACCAATGTCGATGTTATCATTCACTACATTCCGGTTACTAAATTTATATGATACTACTTTGCAGTGGAACTGGGAGACTATAGTCATTGGAGTTAGCTTTTTATCCTTCCTTCTGTTTGCCAAGTACATTGTAAGAGCCTCTAAGTCTTATTTGTGTTTACAAACTATAACAAGCTTTTGAGCATTTGCTAACTTTTCCATGCTTTGAGAAATAGGGAAAAAAGAACAGGAAATTTTTTTGGGTGCCTGCCATAGCTCCATTGATATCTGTTGTTCTCTCCACCTTCTTCGTTTATATAACACATGCAGAAAAGAAAGGTGTTCAGATTGTAAGCACCTTTTCTTTAACCTCTAACAATCTTTTAGTGTAATACTGCAATTGAAGAATGCTAGGGATAGTCACTTTTGACATTCACTTTTAACGTTTTTATTTTTATTGGGCCACGTCATTTTTTAGTTTTATGCGAAAATTGGTTATCTACAATTACAAGTTGCTCAAAGAGTATTTTTTAGCATCACATACTTTAGCCTTGTATTTTTCACATAACTCATTTTCATGTAAAATTAGAAATTGATGTGGCTTAATAAAAATTAGAATGTTAAAAGTGACTGTCTGTCCCTAACATTTCCCTATTGCGATTTAATAGTTCCAGTGATGGCAGTTTTAGACTTCTAGTAATGAGTAATGACAGCAGCACCACTTTTCTTTCATCTATGCAGGTGAAAAACATTGAGAAAGGAATAAATCCTGCATCTGTGAGTCAAATTTATTTCAGTGGTGAATATGTTCTTAAAGGTTTGAAGATTGGTGTTGTAGCTGGTATGATAGCATTGACGGTAAGCTATTTTTTTTTTCTTCTATCCATCTTCGCTAACCAAGAAAATTAAGTATGACATTGCATCTAAATAGACTTTTCATGCTACCAATTTTTTCTTCTTTGGTGGGTCGATTTAACAGGAAGCTGTAGCCATTGGAAGAACTTTTGCTTCAATGAAAGACTATCAATTAGATGGAAACAAAGAAATGGTGGCACTAGGAGCAATGAATATTGTTGGTTCAATGACTTCTTGCTATGTGGCCACAGGTGAGAAGCAAGAACATGTTTATTTATGACAACCTCACTTTTGCACTCAAATGTTCATACTACTGAAACTAAAAAAGGCATATGTCTGATAAAAATATCAGCAAATTTTTTCTCTTGCACTATATGTTAAAGCATGCATGAAACATATAAATAACTAAAAACATGTTTCATTTGAAGCTTGCTTATTAGATCTTTTTTACATCTCAATATGAATCAGATATATTGAAAAGATAGACATGCAGAATGCACACACAAAGTCGGATAAATCTATTGGTATACAACTGATGATGTTATTTCTTCATTACTTGCAGGTTCATTTTCTCGATCAGCCGTTAATTACATGGCTGGCTGCGAAACTGCAGTCTCTAATATCATTATGTCCTGTGTCGTGGTTCTAACCTTGGAATTCATAACACCTCTTTTCAAGTACACCCCAAATGCTATTCTTGCTGCCATCATTATATCTGCTGTGGTTGGGCTTTTCGATGTTCCAGCAGCAATTTTGATATGGAAGATTGATAAATTTGATTTTGTTGCATGCCTGGGAGCCTTTTTTGGAGTAGTCTTTGCATCAGTTGAGATAGGTCTCTTACTTGCTGTAAGAACTTAGAAGCCCACTCTATATCTAAATTTCCTGAAAATGAACTACATGCTATTTATATGTTTGATTTAAATTTGTTGTCACTGTACTCCATTGCAGGTCTCAATATCCTTTGCTAAAATCCTCTTGCAAGTTACTAGGCCTCGAACTGCTATTCTTGGGAAGCTCCCTACGACTACTGTGTACCGGAATATCCTACAATATCCAGAAGCAACTAAAGTTCCAGGGGTTCTGATCGTGAGAGTTGATTCTGCTATTTACTTTTCCAACTCTAATTATGTCAAGGAGAGGTATAATATCCTTCTAAGCCTTTTTATCATATGAAGGTTTCATTTAAAGGAAGGTATTCTATAACTCATAATAGATATCTAGGCAATTCCTGGAAATTCCTACTTTCCTGAGTACCAGAGATTTCAAGGTCTGGTTTTGGTTGAAACTAGTTAACTTATATAAATTCTTGAGTTGTGGCTAAAATTAGAACTTAGAATGTCAGTAAATCCTGTGAGGAGAAAGTTAGCAATGGCAGTGGCATGCAAGAGAACATTAAAACTCGTAATTATTAGAGACAAAATGGGAGTGGATTTTCTTTCTCTAGGTAAAATTTGACTACTTTCACTTGGTACAAGGCTGAAAGTGTTGATTTGTACAAATTCATTTTTTTTAATACTCAATTATTTATTTGAGGTTGTTTCAGAAAATGTGTAGTGAAAATTTTCAAATCAAGACCCTTAAAGTATACTAAAGTACTAATTAGAGTTGTGATAGGCTTCGATGTTTAAGAATTTGGCCGAGTCAGCCAGGTTTCAGTTAGATTTCAAGATGCTTAAAGTCATTGATATCCTTGCAGGATTTTGAGATGGTTGATGGATGAAGAAGAGCAAGTAAAAGCTGCACGCCAGCCAACAATTCAGTTTTTGATAGTCGAGATGTCACGTAAGAATTCTAGACTTAATGTTTTAAGAATCCACTGTCTTATTATCTAGCTTACTGTCTTTGTTTGCAGTTTAAGCCCTCTTTTCCTTATATCCTGTGTGTTTGTATGTGCAGCTGTAACTGACATTGATACCAGTGGCATCCATGCCTTGGAGGATTTATACAGGAGTCTTCAGAAAAAAAATGTTCAGGTAATTAAACAAATGATGGCTCAAAATGATTATATGATGCCACAAAATCTACCTTTATCTATAAACTATAAATAATAAACAAATATAAACTTCCTTAAAGACAACAAAGTCTAATAGCTTTTACCCGTTACCTGAGGTCTCCTGCATTTTTGCTCAGCTTATTCTGGCAAATCCTGGACCAGTGGTGATTGACAAGCTTCACGCATCAAATTTTGCAAATTTAATCGGGGAGGACAAGATCTTCCTCACTGTTGCTGATGCAGTGTCATCATGTTCTCCAAAACCGGTGGAAGAAGTATGAACAATGAAAAATGTGGTCGTTTTATGACAGAAAAGAGAGCAAAAATGTGGACGTCTTGTGTGGGAAGAGAGGAGGGAGGGAGGGATCTCAGGTGCAGCTTACTAATGAAGGGCTCAATTATAAAGGTGTTTTAAGTGGGAATGGCTTAGATCATACTCTAAAAGGACAAAACAAAAGTGTACAATATCTGCTTGGGGATAAGGTTGGGTTTTAAATTTGCTGAAATGTCCATAGAATCCAATGTATTGTTTTGCTTTTGTTCTTGTTTTCCATTGGTTTGTTAATACTAATCAAAATCCAAGTACTGTTTTGTGCTTTGAACAATTTTCTTTTGAGAATTTCTAAACAAACCCACTTTTTTTCTTATTACACCCTATTCTCTCTATATTTTACTGTTTATAACACTGTTCATGACACAAATGAAGTTATGTGCATGAAGGAAAAAAAAGGGTGTATTTAGACCCTTTCTTTTCTTTTTCCTCTAATAAACACTCCTTTCAGTTTTCTTGTTCCTACAACAATGGCCATGAATTAATTGAAGTTTTATTTGGACAGGGGGCCTACTCCATTTCATCAAAACAAGTGAGAAAACTTTTTGAAACCTACTCTAATCTTAAAACTCCAGTCATATTTCACTAATTTAAGTTTGATGATGTAATCAAGAGTTCTTGTTTTGTTTTCAATAAAGTAACTGTATACATAAAATAATTGTTGGCCATGGCATGAACATAGACTGGCGGGGTGGCTAGATTCTTTAAGAACCCAACCCACGTTCTGATTTTTATATAAAGAAGGTTGTCCTGCTCTTGCCAAAGACGTAAGATTCTAGCACGCCATGTTATTCTTTTATGTTTTTTTATTTCCATTGGGCACATCTGCTGATAAGGTTCTTCATTAGCAGACCGCAGTGGTCCCATAGCAGAAGAAGAAACCAAAGCCATTTTAATTAATTACTTGAGGGCTGAGGGCTGAGGGCCTGAGGCCATATCTTGAAAGCAATTTTCGTATCATGTCCAGTGCGTACGCTTGAAAACCTCAAAATCCATTCCTCAGAATCAGTACGGTAAATTTTGAAAGTGCACCAACAACATCAAAAACACTAGAAGAAGAAACCCAAAACAAAAATATAATCAAACAGGAAAAAGAAAAAAGGTAAGATTAAATAACCAAAATGGGAAATTTCTAAATTAAAAAGATAAAGAAGGTAGAAGGCTACCAATGTCTTCAGAGAATGCTGTCAAAAGGTGGCCATCCATATCCTGTTGGCACATGCAAGAGCCAATCCAAAGCTTGAGAAGTAAGAGCTAGCAAGGCCAGAGGGTTGGCATAATTTCAGAATCAACCCAGCCCAAGGAGGAGATACTCTGAACAAATATGCCGCATCCTCTCCATTCTTTCTGTCAATACTCTTGCTTCCTATTTCTTACATAGTCTACATTCTATGGAAATCGTTCAAGCATAAAGAGTTTCTTTCTCCCAATCAGATACAAATTTTTTATAAATTTTTTTTTTGAAATAATCAGCTCAGATTTCGTTTATTCAACCAAATGATTCTGTTCAGCTACAATAATTTGACCTACTACATCAGGGTATTCCTCAATCCACACTTTTGGTTCACTGCATGTGAGTCCTAGCTTAGCTAAACTATGGGCAGCCATGTTCCCTCCCCTTTTTGTGTGCAGAAGTGTGCAGGATCTAAAACTCCTCATAAGTAATTTAGCATCAGCTGTAATTGTTCCTACGTATGAGCAATCCAGGCCATTTGACAGCAGCCTTTGAATAATCAGTAGTGAGTCACCTTCTAGCTCTATATCCTGCAGCCCCAGATCAGATGCAAACTCAATGCCTTTCAATTCTGCCAGTGATTCAGCAATGAGTGGGTCTGTACAATGTTGTGTTCTAGTAGCAAGAGCACCCATCACCTCTCCTCTATCATTTCCAACGATAACTCCAATGCCAGCGGTATTTATATCCTTGTTGATTGCTCCATCAAAGTTAACTTTGTATCGATCTTCTGGAGGTTTAATCCACTGAATATCATTCCTTTGTTGCACCGTTCTTCCTTGTCCATTTGCTGAGTTAAGTTCCATAACATAGGATCGGACAAATCGAGCTGTAGCTTTCGACTCCCGCCTGATACCTTCATGCATTTCCTAATTCCTATCATTCCAGATGGCCCACAGAGTCAATGCATGTTGCTGAAATTGGCTTGTATCGTAGCCCTGGGCAAGTGAATAAAACCAGTCATTCCCGTCTTCTTCTTCTCTGATATGCAGTAACGAAGTGCATGATCTATAGTCTCTTCTTTGTTCAGACAGCGAGGGCAGGTGCCATTAGTCACCACCTTCCGTTTTAGCAGGTTCATCTTTACAGGTAAAATATTCTTCCTTCTACGCCAAAGAAAGACTTTGACTTTGTTTGGTACTTTGGCCGACCAGATTCTGCTCCATATAGAGCTGTCAGACAAACTACTTCCTCTCGTTGAGCTTTCCTCAGTTTCTGTAGGTGATGGTAGCCGCTTCTAACCGAGTACACCCCATCTCTAGAAAAATGCCATACTAGTCTATCGGGTTCCCCATTTCTGCTAATTGGAATGGAGAGAATCCCTTCTGCTTCTTCCCTGGGAAACAAGCTAGTCACCTTTCCATAATCCCAGCACTTCGTCGTTTCATCAATTAACTCAGAAACATAGCTCTCGTCATCGTGTTCTCCCCTTTCTGATTGTATGGACAAGGAAGGATTAAAAGGTATCCATTTGTCTTTCCATACCTGAACATTTTCCGCATTGCCAATCCTCCATCGTATCCCACATTTAAGAACTTTTCTAGAGAGCCATATGCTCCGCCAAATGTGAGATGGTTGCCATCCAAGTTCTGCATCAAGGAAGGAGCTTCTGGGAAAATATCTAGCCTTCATAACCGAATAAGCTAAACTTGTGGTGTTTTGTATAAGTCTCCAGCCCTGTTTTGCCAAAAGTGCTTGGTTGAAATCAGTGGCGGAGCCAGAGATTTTATTCACCGGGAACTTGATTCAAAAGTTAAAAAAAAAATACTAAACTCAAAGGCTCAAAAGTAAAAAATTTAAGCCCAGAAGGAGTTAAACAAACTTTAAAATACAATACAATATAATTATCATTGGCCAAACATAAACAAAAGAATCTAAAATTGATGGTCCAGCGGGGGCTCAAGCCCCCACTGGGCCCCATGCAACTCCGCCTCTAGTTGAAATGCCACATCTTCCTGAAACCCAGACCTCCATTCTTCTTCGCCTTGCACATTGTATCCCAATTTAGCCAATGGATGCCTTTGCTGTCTTTGTTTAGCTTCCACCAGTAGCTACTGATTATTCCATCAATCTCTGAACACAATGTCTTCGGAAGTAGGAAATAGCCCATGACATATGTAGGTATAGCTTGGATAATGGCCTTCAAGAAAATTTCTTTTCCCCCCAATGACAGTACCCGAGTACTCCACATGTTCATTTTGGCCTTGATTCTATCCTTCAGTTCACGAATTTTCTATAAATAAACCTCACATTGTTACATAATTTTATAGGAGCATCAGAATATGCAAGTTCATGCAGATTTTTTTTTTGTAATAAGAAACGAAAAGGAGAGAACCGGAGAAGAGCCGATTTGTCCATTGGGTCAAGTTTATAATAAAAAAAGGGTTAAGGCTCTGGTTTAAGGCCTAGCTCTCCAAGTTTGGATATCGGCAAGACCCAGATTGAGCCCACTTAAGTTTGGGCCATGGACACTTTCAGAGAAAAGGAAAATCGCCTCCATAGCCCAATAAACATTTGCCGTTTCTGGGAATGAAATCATCCTCTCCCTGCTTTAGCTTCACCTGGTAGGCTGGTAGTATAGTAGTCACCAAGACACGAAAATAGACTGAAACACAATGGCTTTACTCCCATCTCTCCGTGCTATTATCACTCACATTTACAGGCCAACAAAGCCGCCTCCACTGCTATCCGCCTCCTCTCTTTTCTTCCCCAAAAAGCTATCTTTTCTCTTCCCTCACTCTCCTAAACCCCAGCCCTTTAAACCCCTTGCCTCCACCCGCCAAGGTTCTTCATCACCCCTCAAAATTCTTTTTTTTTTCTCATTTCCACTTCTATATATAACTTCCCTTTTCGCCTTTTTTTCCTTTGCAGAGACCACTTTCGTCTCCAATAACGACGAGCGCTTGGTGGGTTTGGGTTCGGTGAACCGCGACGACCCAATTCATGCCCAGAGCTCGACCAGCACCATTGCAGCCATTGTCACTTCTTTAGGAGGCCCTCCTGCTGCCGTTGGCATTGTTCGTTTGTCTGGTCCCACCGCAGTCGATATTGCCGGCCGTGTATTTTTTCCGGTCAAGAAAAAGAGAAGGTTTAATTCCAGTTCGTGTTCTTGGAGGCCTACCAGTCATGTTGTTGAATATGGCGTTGTTTTGGACTCTCGGGGGAATGTAATTGATGAGGTGTAGTTTCGTAAAAAAATGGCTTTATTTTTGTTAAACCTTTACTTGTTTGTTTGTGTTTTTGTTATTCCAGTTGGGACTTGAGATATGGAAGGTAAAGCTGTCATTTGTATTTTATTTCTTTTAATTACTGTCTTTCTTTTTTAGGTTTTAGCGGTGCCAATGCTGGCTCCCAAATCATATACTCGTGAAGATGTGGTTGAGCTTCAGTGCCATGGGAGTGAAGTGTGTCTGCGTCGTGTGTTGAAAGCTTGTCTAGAAGCTGGAGCACGGCTTGCTGAACCAGGTTGTCTAAAATCTCTATGACTTTTTAACTGTTGGATAAAAATCAATCAGTTGACACCTGTAATTCTAGTTTGATTGAATAGCCAAATACATCCATCTTGGATTTCTTGTTTACTTTATCATGTTTAGCGTGACATGTCCTTGAAGACATGTTTTTCTAGATGGCTTCTTCGATTCCTCTTTAAAGAGGCATTGCTTAGGCGTTGCAGAAAATTCGTACATACACCTTCTGTCAAAACGTTTCCTCATCATTTTTTTCCTCCTGTTGTTCAGGCGAGTTTACCCTCCGTGCATTCCTAAATGGTCGCTTAGATCTTTCCCAAGCTGAAAATGTTGGAAAACTAATTTCAGCCAAGTCTGTTGCTGCCGCTGATGCAGCTTTGGCAGGAATTCAGGCATGTTTCACCTTTAGAATTCTGTTGTTTTTGACCTTCGAATTTGCCATAGTGCTTTTAATTGAGTGTTAGTAGGCAGTGTGATTAACAACACTGACTAGCTTTGCTGTTTGATAGGGGGGCTTCTCTTCTTTAGTCAGATCATTGCGAGGACAGTGCATTGAGCTGCTTACTGAGATAGAGGCTCGTTTAGATTTTGAGGATGAGATGCCACCACTAGATTTCAAACAAATTATGGATATAATAAATGCGATGTCGCAAGATGTAGAGCATGCGCTGGAGACTGCCAATTATGACAAGCTTCTGCAATCTGGATTGCAGGTACAATCTCCAAGGATTCAGAGATCTTTGAATGCTTATGGACTGGAAAATTTATGCTTCTTAGTTCACCAGTCATTTTCTGTTGTTTCATAGTATGAAACATGGGTCTTTTGATCTTTACATGTTTGGATTAGTATATGCATATTATCCTTAAGTTTAACTATCAATAATGAAGTCGCCTCTGTTTTCAAAATCTTGCAGATAGCAATTGTTGGCCGTCCAAATGTTGGGAAGTCAAGCCTTCTTAATGCATGGAGCAAAGTATGTTGTTTTCTCCCCTTTCTTCCTATTGCATCATTTATTTGTAGGGCCATTACTCCGTCTTGGTCTGATCATCATGTCTATGTCACATTATCTAAACACTTTGAAATTTAAATTCTTAGTCCTTTTACTTGCTCACAAGTTTTTTCACATAGAAATGCACGGCATCTTATTCAACACAATGTATTACTTTTAGCGTGCAGAGTGAGAGGGCAATAGTTACAGAGATTGCAGGAACCACTAGGGATGTGGTGGAAGCCAGTGTAACTATTTCTGGTGTCCCCGTAACACTCCTTGATACTGCAGGCATCAGGGAAACTGATGATGTTGTGGAGAAGATTGGTAAGATTTTTCTCTAGCCCGACTCTAATTCCAAAAATGGCTTGTTTTAGTTTAAAAGCATCAAGTAGAGGGATGCCAAATATTATTAGACTAGATTATGTTCTTTCCATAAGAAAGCTGGTCTCCTATAAATATTTCTTTGATTCAATTGCCAATCTCTTGAACCCACGGATAATGAAAATTTTATTATGTTTCACATTGGAAATTCAATGAATGTGCCTATCTTTTGGTGGTCAAAGACTATACTCTGTAGTTTTTCATTTCTTATCATCAGACCTCCAAATAACTAGCAAAGATGGGATTTGATTCTTCTACGTCTTGTTTGCGCTGCTTAAGAATATCATTTAAACTTGCTGGCACCTTTTGGCATATCAATTATGCTTGAGGGATTATGAAGCTTGATATTACAATGTTGCTGGTAATGCCATGCGAGATACAATTTAGTTTGATTGCTATGACATCTATAAGTCCTCAATCCTCTTCCTTTCATTGGGTGAAGAAAATTTGGTGTGTTTAATTTTACACTCCGTGATAGCAAGTAGGGAATATTTGGAGATTTAGTCTTCAACTCTTCAGAGTAGTTGATTAATTACTATTTGAATGGTTTTATTCACAACTGGAAGTTAACTTATGCTTTATGGTTCTTGTTTTAATATGTCAATTACTTAGATTTGTATTACCATTTTGTTCTAGGTGTGGAGAGATCTGAAGCCGTTGCTATGGGTGCTGATGTCATTATTATGACAGTGAGTGCAATTGATGGATGGACTATGGATGATACGAAACTTCTTGAGAGGATTCAATCCAATAAGGTAAGCTATCAGTACTGCTGTTAATATCTACCAATTTTGCTGCCTTTTTCATTTTATAAGCATACTTTATCCAAGGAATTAAGCTTCTTTGAGTATATACTGTATTTGGTTGTTGTTATGGGTTTCAGAGACCAACATCTATCCCAATGATTCTAGTGATCAATAAAATAGACTGTGCTTCATCTGCTTGCTCTGATTGGGTGGACAGAGAAGCCAAGTTTTTCAGTAAGCATGTCTTTACATGTGCCATAACTGGGCAAGGGATACAAGATTTAGAGAAAACAATCTTAGAGATTGTTGGCCTAAACCAGATTCCTTCTGGGGGACGTAGATGGACTGTGAACCAGGTTAGTTCAGTTTTTTTTATTTCGGCAACCCTAGTTCCATATCTGATTCTCAGAGTTGGTTGGTGGGTGCATAGTCTGATTTGATTCTGACTTCCCCATGTGGTTATATTTTCGTTTCATTTCTCAGAGACAAAGCGAACAGCTCATGCGTGCCAAAGAGGCTCTCATAAGATTGAAATCATCAATAGAGGAGGAACTACCTCTTGATTTTTGGACCATTGATTTAAAGGATGCTGCCTTGGCCTTGGGCCAGATAAGTGGAGAAGACATTTCCGAAGAGATCCTATCCAACATTTTTGGCAAATTCTGTATTGGTAAATAGTTCTTTGTGAATGGTGAAGTGGCTCATGTAAAGCACAAAAACTTTTCTGCCACATTTTTCTTTCTACTCTGCATCTAGACAGTTAAATTTTCATTTACACTTTGCCAAAATTTTCTCAAACAACACAAGGATTCCTCTCTGATTGTCACTTTTCATTCTGCCAACATCAGAAAAACATTGATTTTGTTTACCCAAACTTGTGCTAAACCCTCGTGTCAGCTTCTGGATTCATTGAACATGAATCCAAGGATTGCATGAAGTCAAAAAGTGAGACAATGCCAGAGCTGGCCTTAGGACGGCAATGGATAATTAATAAAATTATGATTGTAACAAAATGTTAACAACGAAGAAATCAGACGGCTTTGCCACTCTTTAAAAACCCAAAAATCTCCGGTAAACAACCTTTCATATTTAACCATTAATTCATCTTCGAGAAAAAGCAGCAGCAAACTTGCCACCAGAAATATGCTTCAGCGTCAAAAGGGAACTCACGAGAGAAGAATTGAAAGAGAGAAAAGAGAAAGAAAGCAAAGGAGTGATGTTGCCCAAACCTGTAATAGTCTATACTACTAAACAGAGTATACAAACAGAGAAGGTTGTTAATGGAGAATAACCACACTCTGAGAATGTGGAACGTATGAGAGATAGAAAGGAAGGAAGAGAGCAAAGAGAATATGCAAAGAGGGAGAATATTTCAGAATTGGTAGCATGGCCAAAAAGCTGCCACTATTGTTTTTCTCATGCATTGTATATCAGGTGCCAAATCAGCATTTCTGGTCTTGGACCACACATGTACTGTTAAATCCACAAAACAGCAATTAACAAAGAAAAATAACAATTAATGAAATCTTAATCCCCTTTACAAAATGTAAACGCATCAATACCCATCCCTTGGAGAACATCCTTGTCCTCAAGGATGAAAAGAAGGATATGAAGAAGGATATGTCCGTTGAAGATCAAACAAAACTTCCTAAGTTGAGTCTTCTGGAAAGCAATTACTCCATTGAACAAGCACTTCAGTCACCACAGTACCTCTTCTTTTGTTAATCCTCCTATCCAGAATAGCAACAGGCTCCTTAGCCAAAAGTCCATCTGCATCAAGCAAGGGAAGATGAACTTGAGCAGAAGCTGAACCAATGTGCTTCTTAAGTTGAGAAACATGGAACACTGGATGAATTTTTGCTGTATCAGGAAGTTGAAGCTTATAAGCGACTTGCCCCACTTTGTTGATGACTGGATAAGGCCCAAAATACCTTGCGGATAGCTTAAGACACTTCCTCTGTACCACAGACTTCTGTCTATAAGGCTGAAGTTTGACATGAACCAAGTCACCAACCTCAAAGCTTCTATCTGACCTGCCTCGATCTGCTTGCTGTTTCATCCTATGTTGAGCATGTGTAAGGTGAAACTTGAGGAGCTTAAGGGCTGCTTCACGGGCTTGAAGGCTTCTGTCAACTACCTCAACCTTGGAGTCACCTGGAAAGTAAGGTTGATGCAATGGAGGAGGTTGGCCATAAACTGCCTGATATGGTATGGTATGGGTGGCAGAATGGTATGTAGTATTATACCACCACTCAACCAGTGGTAACCATTTAGCCCAATCACGAGGTCACTCCCCTGCCATACAACGCAAGAAAGTCTCTAAACAACGGTTGACCACCTCAGTTTGACCATCCGACTGGGGGTGGTAGGCTGTAGACATCTGCAACTGCGTACCCAAGAGCTTAAACAACTCTTGCCAAAAACGACTTAAGAAGACTTTATCACGATCAGTCATAATGGTGTTAGGAATACCATGAAGCCTATATTCTGATCCAAAAACACTTGAGCAACAGTCAATGCTGTGAAAGGGTGAGCCAAAGTCAAGAAATGGGCATATTTGCTCAAATAGTCAACCACAACAAGCACCACAGATTTACCACATGAAACAGGCAGACATTTAATGAAGTCCATGGAGATGTCAGACCAGATTGTATCAGGGATCGGTAAGGGCTGCAACAACCCTGGATAGGCAGATGAATCATATTTAAATTGCTGACACACTTCACATTGTCGAACAAACTGCCTGATGTCTTTTTTAAGACCCTTCCAATACAAAACTGCAGCCATGCGCTTCATAGTGGCTTGAACTCCGGAATGACCACCATGTGCAGAATTATGGAAGTGGGATAAGAGCTCCTTCTTGAGGTTAGGATCTGACCCCACCATTAG
Organism: Heritiera fomes; assembly: GCA_032173925.1. Lineage (NCBI taxonomy): Eukaryota > Viridiplantae > Streptophyta > Magnoliopsida > Malvales > Malvaceae > Heritiera > Heritiera fomes. Next base: position 7,331,873 of record JAPDPM010000004.1, on the reverse strand, counting down.
TTTACCTTTCCTCCGTAATTGACCATCAATCCACGTATACTTAGCATTAGAGAGTTGCTGGTTCTTAGCTTTGTGAACAAGCTTAACCATTATTGGATCTTGCAGCCAAGAATACTTCACCCTTTGTAGCAAATCAGTTTTAAAGGTAGATAAGGCATTACATTCAACAGAAGGAATTCTCGATAGAGCATCAGCAACCTGATTCGAGGAGCCCTGGCGATAATGCACCTCAAAGTCATAGCCCATCATCTTGATAACCCATTGTTGTTGAGCAGGAGTATTTGTTTTCTGATCCAAGAGGAACTTTAAACTGTGGTGATCTGTTTTGATAATAAAGTGTCGACCTAACAAGTAAGCATTCCATCTTTTAACTGCGGCAAGGATAGCAATCATCTCCCTTTCATAAACTGAGAGAGCTTGATGACGTGGGCTCAATGCTTTACTGAAAAATGCTATAGGCTTCCTTTTTTGAGTAAGAACAGCTCCTATACCTGAGGTAGAGGCATCAGACTCAACTATAAAAGTTTCATTGAAATCAGGTAGGGATAAAATAGGAGCAGTAGTGACAGCCTCTTTGAGCTTATCCCAAGCTACTTTGGCTACCTCAGTCCAACGAAATGAATTTTTCTTCAAAAGATCTGTTAGGGCCTGAGCGATAACTCCATAACCCCGTATGAACCTCCTATAATACCCCGTGAGGCCTAAAAACCCACGAACTTCCTTAACAGTAGAAGGATAGGGCCAAGCTTGAATGCACTCAACCTTTGCAGCATCCATAGAAACTCCTTGTTGGCTAATTACATGGCCAAGATACTCAATTTGTGCAGCAGCAAATTCGCACTTCTTCCCATTCATGAACAATTGATTCTGCAACAGTATATCAAAGACAATTTGGAGGTGAAGCATGTGGTCAGCCCAAGATGAAGAGTAAACTAAGATATCATCAAAGAACACCAAGACAAATTTCTGCAAGCAATCTTAGAAAACATGATTCATCAAGCTTTGGAATGATGAGGGGGCGTTCGTGAGGCCAAATGGCATTACGAGGAACTCGTAATGGCCATGGTGAGTTCGGAAAGCTGTCTTGTGAATATCACTCTCATTCATCCTTATTTGATGGTATCCGGACTTCAAATCCAACTTAGAGAAATAACAAGCCCCCGCTAACTCATCAAGGAGTTCTTCAATTAAAGGAATAGGAAACCTATCCTTAATAGTGAGTTGATTCAATTTCCTGTAGTCGACACACAAACGCCAAGACCCGTCCTTTTTCTTAACTAAGACCACAGGTGAGGCAAAAGAACTAGAACTGTCCCTAATCACCCCTGCATCTTTCATTTCCTGTATTATCTTCTCAATTTTAGTCTTCCTAATTGCAGGATATCTATAAGGCTTAATCTTAACTGTAGAGGATTCATCCAACAAGGGAATTCTATGGTCGTGCTTTCGTGGAGGTTGCAAACCAATAGGGAGTTCAAAAATTGGAGCATAATAGTGCAACAAATTTTGTAAGTCCAAAGGTAGTGTCTGTACCTTATCTTCAAAGGAGGTAGGAGTAACCGCTGTTGTAGCTGTCATGAGAAGGGTGCAAGGGCCCTTACCAACATGGTTAAGCTTGCTCATCTGCCTGAAACTTGCAAGTTTCACTATGCCTGCCATCATGCCTTGGAGTAACACCCTTTTATCACCCAATTGAAATTGCATAGTGAGTGCCTTAAAGTCCCAAACAATGGGTCCCAATTGTTGAAGTCATTGAACTTCCAAAACAATGTCACAACCCTTGATTGGTGACACAAGAAAATCTGTTTGTTGACATAATCCTTGAGCCTCCCAACTAACAGCATTACACCCTTCAGTAACCATCATACTGTCCCCATTGGCAACCGACACCTTGAGACCCTTCACAGATTGAGTGGATAACCCCAGTCGTTTGACTAACACCTGATCAATAAAGTTGTGCGTACTGCCTGAGTCTACCAGCAACACCACCTTAAGTTGCTTTACTTGGCCTAACAATCTCATAGTTTGGACCCCCTATGTGCCCCACAAAGCATGCAGAGATATGACAGTAGGATACCTCTCATTGTCCACACCATTCCCTTCGTCTGAGCATTCAATACCATCTAAGTACTCCCCATGATCTTGAACACTCTCATCCAAGTCACCCACAAGCAGTTGATACAAATGAGATCTCATACATCGATGTCCTGCTGTAAATTTCACTCCACACCACATACATAGGCCCTGTTTCCTTCTTTCATCTCTTTCTTCCTTAGTAGGCCCTTTGGTATTCTTGGCTCCAAACCCTTCAGTTCGCTGCTGTGGAAACCTAGAATTGGAAATGGTTCTGTTTGATGGAGGGGTGATGAAAGGTACCTTGGGTGTAGGTAGTAAAGGTGGAAGAGCAGTTATAGGGGGAGGTTGTATGATACTAAGTGTTTGATTTGTGCTAGGAGTGTTTCTGTAGGTCAGTAGAGGTTTACGAGGAATATCAAATATCAGGGGTTCAAGCTGTTTGGCCAAGTTCAAGGCATGGTTAAGTGTTTTGGGATAAAACAATTTTAGGGGATTGGAAACTTCAGGTTTTAGGTTGCTGATGAAAATACTCAAAGCATAATCCTCAGGCAATCAGAGCAAGTTCAACAAACCTTCAAACTCATCAAAATACTCATCAACAGTAGTTAAATGTTTCAGACTCACCAACTCTAACATAGGATCAATATATTCAGCATTGGCAAACCTATTCTGCATCTCTAACAGATATTGCTCCCAACTTACCTCCTGACCTTGGTTCTTTATAAACCTTTGATGCCATTGCAAGGCTCAACCGTCCAGATGCATCATCACAACATGAATCTTGTCATGATCCTTTGTCTGGTCTGCTTCAAAAAACTGTTCGATCTTAAGGAGCCATCCTCGAAAATCTTCACCATGGAACTTGGGGCATTCTAACTTGGAATACTTGGTAAGAATCTTAGAGGTATCTGTAAGATCTACTATTTTGGTGGAAGATGAAGCCAAACTCATCCTAAACCCACCATGAGAGTCCATGATTTCCTTCTTTTTGGCATCACCATCTCTGCAACTTCCAAAGTCTATAGCTTCGGACCCTTTGGAAGAATCCATCTTAATCATCACTTGCTCAAACATTTTCCGAACCTCAGTGCCCATATCTTCAATCTTAGTCTGAACCTCATTCCGCAACATCGCAGCATTTTGACTCATTTCGGATCGAATCGCATCAATCTCTTTCTGTAGCTAACCCAACTCTTTCTGAGCACAAGTAGTAACCCCTTCCGCCATTGTTGATCGTGGCTGGCTCTGATGCCAATGATGTTGCCCAAACCTGTAATAGTCTATACTACTAAACAGAGTATACAAACAGAGAAGGCTGTTAATGGAGAATGACCACACTCTGAGAATGTGGAACGTATGAGAGATAGAAAGGAAGGAAGAGAATAAAGAGAATATGCAAGGAGGAAGAATATTTCAGAATTGGTAGTGTCGTAGCGATTTTTGTCTGAGGATTTAATCGCTAGACATTAAAAATTATAGAGTCACCACCAATCAATTTTAACCTAGGTGTGATTGGCCACCAATTTGACTCTAAGAATAAAGCTTAGTCTAAATTCCGAGAATTAGGTTCGGGAGTACAGTTACGTGTGGGGAAGGGATTAGCACCCCATAATGCCTGTCCGCTAGACAGTACCAATTAATCACATGTTATTCTAAAAGGTCTTAACTAAAATGGTCTTCTATTCTTTATTATTTTATTTATTATTTTTAAAATATTGAGAATTTTTTTAAATATATTCCGACACTTTCGGTATAATTTAAGAAATTCTCTCACCTCAAGAGTATTCAAGAAAATCACTTATTCTCTTGAAGAGGCTCCGTCGTCGGTTTTAATTTTAATATTTTTAGGTAGAAGACTTTTACTTAAACCTTAACTTTAAATATTTTATCCTTTTTTTTTAATATTCTGTTTTCATATTTTATTTTAATATTTTAAAATCTCTCCAACACTTTTGGTGAGATGAAAGTTCCTCACTTAGGAACTCTTTCTAGAAAATCATTATACGAAAATTCCTTTCAAGTTAATTATTAAAAATAAGATTTTATAGTTAATTTCATTACTTACAGAAAATTCTATATTTCTTTTATATAAATTGTATTATTAATTTTTATTTGCACTTCCCAACACTTTTGGGAAATTTATAAAAGGTTCCTCACCCAGGAACCTTTTAAGAAAATATTTATATTTAATTTCTTTTTATGTTAATCACTGAAATAGGATCATGATTTAATAATGAATTTTATTACTTAATTGAAATTTTATATTTATTTTCTATAAGTCTTCTTATAAATTTTCACTTTTGTTTCCCAACACTTTTGAAAAATTCGTAGAGAAAGTCCCACACTCTAGGACTACTGAGAAAATCGATAATTATAAAGTTCTTTTGATTTAACCATTGAAAAATCTTTTATTTTAAAAATCACCGATTTTAAGATGTCATATTATTTTCTTATGAAAATTGCATTAAACCTTTCCAACACTTTTGGTAAGGTTTAAGAGTAAATCCCTCTCTTAAGGACTTCTTAAAAATTTTTAATGTTTCTCATTGTTGAGATTTTTATTACTACCCAACTTATTTTCGAATATTGTACAATTATTTATTTTTTTATGTAAAGATTTTTTTTTGATATTTCAATATCCTACCACACTTTGGTAAGATTTGAAGAGAGCTCCTCATTAGGAGGTCTAAGAAAAATCCATTTTTAAAATTTATTATTCATCTTTTTGGAGACATTTTTTATCTTCTCTAAAGATTATTATTATCATCATCATCTAAATATCATTTACAAGTCCTAAAAAACTAGACTTATGGAAACATGCAGGAATATAATCAAATCATATAAACAAAGCCCAAACTAAAATATTTCCCCAACATACCCGTATATAAAGGACCCAAGACAAATAAAAAACCCCAAGGCCACTCATTTTATCACATGTCCTTCAGGCAACGAATCAAAGCCATTACATTTACCACTTTCTCATGCTTTTGGGTCAACAAGTCAAAGCATTGCAAACATGTATAAATAATATAATAAAATATTGGCTTAATAGCCAAATAAGCCCTCAACTTTTAGCTCAAAATGGAATTCAGTTCTCAACATTTTATCGCATAAAATTCAGTCCATAAACTTTTATTTCAGTGGAAACAAACCCTCAATCTTTTACAATTATGCAATTAAGTCAAAATCTGTTAAATTACACTAACTACCGTTAGTTTTGCATACGCGACAACTGACGTGGATAGCTTTGTTAGCTGCCACGTGGCATGCCACGTCTGCAAAACTAACGGCAGTTAGTTTATTTAACAGATTTGGTCTATTTCCACTAAAATAAAAGTTTATGGACTGAATTTCATGCGATAAAACGTTGAGGGCTGAATTCCATTTTAGGCTAAAAGTTGAGGGCTTATTTGGCTATTAAGCCTAAAATATTCACAAGTTAGGAAATAAAGATGGAAAGAACGGTGGGATAATGCTCACTGTGGCGCGTTCCTCTTTTTTTTTGGGTTTTGTTCTTTCTTTCGCATAATTTCACACCAGTCCGAGGTCAACCTTCTTCTTCACCTTGGTCGTCTCCTTCACCAGCCCCACACCGCGATGCCGCCGACTCCTATCTCTCCACAGCTGTTCTTCTCTAACATTGGTGGCTTAGTTTAGCCACCGTCCGTTCAACCCACTCTTCAGCTTTTTATAAAAAAAGGACTTCGGTCATGGTACTGTTGAGTAAAAATTGCCGTATGGGATCATAGATGATGATGGCATGGGTTTCGGTTCTATTTTTTTTGGATGAATCGGTCTTTTTTCTATATTGAGTGTGGGTTGATTTTTCTCTGAATGATTCGCCCCTTTCTCTGTCTCTTGAAACCGCCTCCTTCAACCCATTTAATAGGCATTATGGTCAAGAAAAACGGATGAAATCCCTGAGATCCAGGGATTATGATCCATTTTGCAGATTGACTTTCAGATTCAATGGTGTTTGTCAATGGGTGCAGCGTAATTTTGGCTGACAGTCGGCACCGACGCTGCCGTTTTTTCTTTCTTTTTCTTTTTTATTTTTATTTTTAATCAAAATCAAAGAAAGAAAAAGCCTTTGTAATTCTAAATAAAAAAAATTCAAAAATCACACTTAAAAGATGAGCCTTAAATGGGTTTAAGTCCTTTGCTTTATCAGCCAATCTCAATTAATTTGGGCTGATTGGCTTTTGGGTTTCAGCCCAATTAATTTTAGCACATCAATAAAAAGATCCAATTATTTAGGATAAATTTAGAATCGATTTCGATAGATAAAATTCGATTTTCACGATACTTGAACCAACTCGAACTTTAAATTAATCTCAAACACAAGTTTGTTCAAAGTTTATTTTTGACAAATTAATTCAAGCGCACGATTAAATCGAATTAATTAATAAGCAAATTTCAATCTCAAATTACTAAGACTGAAACGAGATTCAATCCAAATACATTTATAGTTTCGAACAAAATTAGGTGTCTACAGGTAGCATGGCCAAAAAGATGCCACTACCGTTTTTCTCATGCATTGTATATCAGGTGCCAAATCAGCATTTCTGGTCTTGGACCACACATGTACTGTTAAATCCACAAAACAGTAATTAACAAAGAAAAATAGCAATTAATGAAATCTTAATCCCCTTTACAAAATGTAAACGCATCAAGGAGAAGGAGAGAAGGAAGAGGGAAGAAAGGGAAGAAAAAGCAGAGGAATCGACTACGGGAAGAAACGAAGAGGAAAGAAAAAAAAGAGAAAAAGAAGAAACAAGAATTGAAAAGGAAAGAAAGAGAGAAGAAGGAAAAACTTAAGTCACAAGATGAAGAAAAAATAATCAAAAGTCATGCATTTTTTCAAGATTTGTTTTCCTCTACTTTTTCTTTAGATAAATATGAAGCATTTTATACGTTTATTTTGAAAATGGTTAATGGAATCATTTGATGATATTTTTTTTTGCTTATACAACTATTGAGTTTACAGGAATATGTAAACAATAGCTGAGCTTGAAGTGGCAGCTATGGATGGAATTTTTTTTATTGCTTGTCTTGGCAACAATAATAGTTTTTGGGTTATACTAGTAAGCTTTTTGGAGGACCATTTAGCCCTTATACCTATCTTAATATTACTATATATATATATATGTGTGTGTGTGTGTGTGTGTGTGTGTGTGTGTGTGTATTTGAATATGGCATTTTCCTCAACTTATAAAAAGTTTCGTCTTCGACACTTGATTTATTTTTATTTTTAAATAATGATAGCGCTCAAATCTTCTCAAAAATCTAAAAGTTTATACTACAGTGCATGGCTCGGGTTAGAGACATAGTTTCTCATTATAAACACATGAAACACTTTGCATACTAAATAGCTAAGTTGGAAGTGCCATTCTTATGCAACTCCTATAAATTTATGGAGAACCTCAAACGGTTCTATATAGTGTGGGCTTAACTTTCCTTGCCAAACCGCATTACACCTTTTGTAGATGACATTTTTAACCAGACAATCTCCTCATTGAAACTTCAAGTCTTGTCTCTTTTTGTTTGCCCAACTCTTTTGACAATCTTGTGTTACATTAAATCTCTCCCTAATCACCTTAACTTTTTTTATAGTAACTTGCACTAATTCCGGTCCCAATAGCTTTCTTTACCAAACATCATCCACACAAAAAAAGGGATCTACATTTTTTTATCACACAAGGTTTCAAAAGAAGCTATTCTAATGCTAGATTGATAGCTATTATTAAAAACAAATTCTATTAAAGATAATTAATTATTCCAACTACTTTTTAAATCAATCACACAAGCTCAAAGCATGTCTTTCAATTAAAATTTTATCACGAACTATTTAAGAATAATGCAACATTGGCAACTTAACTCAATTCATGATTTCATTGCGCACTTAAATACTTCGTTTATAACCTCAAACATATCAAATTGACTTTCTTAGTATTTTTTTTTACACCAACAAAATCACTTGTTTATAACATCTTTTACAATAAAATTTCTAATTAATTAGTGTAAGTATATTCACGTATATTCTTAAATCTTAATAAGAATGTCAACACTTTAGTTGCTACAAAGATATCTCATACCGACTTCAATTTCATTCTCATTAACTATCAAAATTTTTTTCCTCTATTAAACCATTATAGAGTTGTGATAACTTACACATATGAAGTTGTCAAAAAAGTATGAGAGATAAATTAGAAAAAAGATAGGAAACGTGTGTGTTTTGATCTTTGGAATATATTTGAAAGATAATAGGAAAAAATAACTAAAAAAAATAATAAGAGACTGGAAAAGATATATTGATCATATTCGGTAGGATATAATAAGATGATTTTTTATAAATTTAATATATTTTATGAAATTGCTTGTCTCAAATCAGGTAAACTAAGATTTACACGTATATTTTATATTGTTGTTGCACAAAACAACAATAAAAGTATACTGACGTCGATCTTCGTACTAAGTCTCCACGTGTCTCCAAGAAGCTTCTGTAAAACAATAAAAGTCAGAGAGACGCAGGGGTGGTTCCCTGCGTAGACACTCCGATGCTTAAGTCAGTAGAAAATTCTTCAATCTTGAGAAGCGTAAAAGCCAGTCGTCAAAAATTAGAGAGTAAAATCATACCTGGGGCCTATTTATAGGCCAATATTACAGGAGGATAAGTCTGTATTCTGTTAAGAATTTGTGTCCCAATACAACACAAGCTCTTTAGGATCCAGAGGAGTCCAAGGTCTATCGTCAGCAATAGGTTAAACCATCTGGCACGTTTGTGGCGCCAGGGGTCTGTCGCCGAGTCACGTGTCGCGTTCACAACTGTGGCGACAGGCTAAGGAGTCTGTCACCCGCGACAGGTTAGTGTACGTGCCACGTGTCGCGTTCACAACTGTGGCGATAGGTTCAAGAGTCTGTCGCCCGCGACAGGTTCGTGGCACGTGCCGACTCCAAGCGATAGGCTATGGAACCTGTCGCAACGACAGGTTCGTGCCACGTGTCGACATTCGAATATAGGCGATAGACTTTTACGTCTGTCGCCAGCGACAGGTGTCTCGCGGCTTTGCCTTCTGTCGCCGAAGGCCACGTGGCCCGGTGGTTTTCTGCCACGTGGCGGTCTCTGACAACATTGGGCTTGGCCCAATATAGATAAACTTTGTCATATCAAGTGCTCCCCACTCTCTTGTTGCATTTATGCCATCAAGAGAGTATAAATATGTGTTTTGGGCCTTAGCCCATCTTGAATAGTTCTCTTTGTTGTTTGTAATTTCTTGTATTTTTTACAGGTGAAAAGAGCTCTGTTCTGCGACAGGTGTGATCTGGTGCGACGTTTAGCCTTCTCTGTCGCGGCTTTTGGCATTCCCTGTCGCGGCTATATAAACCCCTGGAACCGGACGAGAGAGTGCATGAAAAACCTCTGAGCAGCCACCTGTCGCCCATTTTTCTACTCTCTCGCGAAAAGAGTCTGTCGCCGAATAGTCTTTTAGCTCTCACCCGGAGTCTCTCGCTTACATCGTGACAGTAAGTACATCTGTCGCCGAATTTATTTCCTTTAATAGATTTTGGTCTCCCGCAGGTCTCTCGCTTGGTACGTCTGTCGCCCTTTAGGTCTGTCGCCGTTAGGTCTGTCGCCGTTAGGTCTGTCGCCTTTAGGTCTGTCGCCTTTAGGTCTGCCGCCTTTAGGTCTGTCGCAAGAAGGGGTCTGCCTTGAGTTATTCCTTTCACCATGTCTTCACAACGTCAAGGCAAAACGCTTGTGAAAGGTGGCGTTCTGTGCTCTTTGACAAGTGCCGACTTAGAGGATATTAGGGTGCGTTTCCCTCTTCCCTCGGGTTATGGCTATAGACTTCCAGTGCAAGGGGAGGTAACGCCCAACTCGGTTAGAAATGGTGTGGCCGTCCATAAAGCTTCTTTGTCTTTTGGTTTTCGCTTCCCTCTTCCGGAGTTTGGCGAAGCGTTTCTTAGATACAAAGACATCGTCCCGTGTCAACTCCACCCCCATGCGTGGGCTCAATTGGTAGCGTTTTCCATAGTGTGTCACCAACTAGGTATTATCCCATCGGTTCCTCTCTTAAGCGCCTTTTTTAGAGTTCGTAGGTTGAAAGGGTTGATAACGTTTTCCTTTCAACGGTTAACGGTCAACGAGTTTCCTAATAACAAGATTTTTTCGGATCTCCCCAATAAACTGCGCGGTTTTGAGAGCGAGTGGATCGTTGTTGAGATTCCCAGTAACCTACGGATTCGCTGTAGATGGAACTGTGATACCTCTGACCACTCCCAGCGCTCGGACAGGTTCAAAGTAGAAATTTTAAGAGAACAATTTGGCGAGTCTATTCAGCGAATCTGTTCTACTGGGGAACGCAATTTATTCTCTCTTCTAACCCCGGAGAACATTGCCGCTGCCGGCTGGGGCGTAAGCAGGACCGTTCTTGGAGCTTCTGCTGCCCCGTCTAACCTGTCCACAACTCCTCGTTTATCCGATGCTGGCCCTAGTCAGTCATCCCCAGTCTTAGTAGCCGAAGCACCTACCCCTGTGGGCCGCCTTGTAGATGAGTCCTCTTCAGATTCAGAGGACGGGACCATTGAGGCTGCGGGTACTAGTGGTTATTCAGGGGATGGCCCTGAGTGGGCTCAGGCTAACGCCTTTGGGAGTCCTTTCGTTGATTTTCCGTTGGATTTGAATCTGGATATCTTAGAGGATTTTGGTGGTTTTCTAGGTTTTCCATCTTTTTTTTTTATTTCTGGTGTGGTGTTTTGCTCGGTCGGCTAATCCTTTCTTTATATATTGTGTAGGCATGAACTTCCGAGATTTGATGCGTAGGAGGGATGCCAGTGATGCTGCCGCTCGAGCGGCTCCTCCTTCTCAGTCGCAGGTTAGACCCCCATCTGGGTCAGCGCGTGCTCCTACTCCTCCTCCACCTTCTACTGGCGAATCCAGCCGCCCTACACAAGAGGCCGGGAGAAACAAACGGAAGAGGCCTCCTGTCCCTGATCGGGGTTCAGGCGATCGCGAGAGCTCCGAGTCCCAAAGGAGTGATCCAGTCCCTCAAGAAGGTGGCTCTCGTGTTGCTGAGGGTAGGCCGGCTCCCCGCCAGCCAAGGCGAAAATACAGGAAGAGGCTGATTGTTGAAGCCTCGATGCCTACAAGACCAGTCTTACCCAAGGTGGTAGACCCTACTGTGAGGCGTTATGTGATTGATAGTGGGGTCTTCGTTAGTGGGGACGATTTTCAGACCTATCCCGGAGTGAATGATAACGACAGCATCGAGGATGCCGGGATAGCGTCTCGTTTGGCTTGGAGCACCATTCTTCCTCGTGACGAGGCTGAGCTGTTTACAAACATCCCGGAGGCGGAGGATAATTCTGATTATCTTGCTATGAAGGTAAGAGTTTGGTAACTAATTTCCCCGTCTAAACTTTTTTCGTTAAAAGATCTGTTGAGTTACTTGTGTTTTTTGTCTTATCAGTCAGCTCAACAAATTGCGGCCGTCAATGCTCGGCATAGGGCTCTCAGGGAGCAAGCTGATAAAGAGATTCGCGAGCTTCGGGATCAGAAGATGGAGCTTTCAAACGAGGTTAACCAGCTTTGTCCTTATGTCAACAGGGTGGAGGAGCTAAACAAAAGGAGCGCTGATCTTGAAAGAAAAAATGCGGATCTCGAGCGAAAGCTCCGAGAAGAGCAGGCGAAGGTGTCTTCCCTTCAAGGGTACCAAGAGGCTTATAATAAGGCCGTCGATGACCGGGGAGCCATGGAGAGACAACGAGATGAGGCTATTGAGGAGATGCACAATGTGCTAGATCGTCAAAGAGAAGCTCGAATTGAGGCCGTTCGTGAATACCGCTTGTCCCAGCATTGTTTTGACAAGCAAGCGGCTTTCTCGACGGGGTTCATTAAATATGGTTTCTATTTGGCTCGCTCTTGGTTGGAGAGGCATCGACCCAATGAGGTTTTTCCTGAATTGCTATTCACCGAGGAGGCTAAGTACTACGATGCTCCTTCTTGGACCAAGTATGAGCCCGACGCACAAAGTCCAGAGGCCTATTTAGCGGAAGGGGCTGTAGATAATCTAGACAACCTTGAGGGTCCGTGGCCCCCTCGACAGCCACTACACATGCCTGAGTCTTCCGAGACACTTGGTCGATCTGAGCCTCTGGCAGTGTGTGACGTCTCTGAGCCTATCGAGACAGGCGATCAGCCCGAGTCTATAGAGGCACTGATGGGGCTGGACAGCGACGAGCTCCAGATTTCAGATTCTGCTGCCGCTAATCCCGTGCCAGACTCTGCGGCCGTGGTTGAGCCTTCAAGTGGGCTTTCAAGTGACATTCCTGTTTCCGGGGTGGCTCCCTCGTCTTCCCGGGATCCTGGTTCTTTGACTCCTCCAGTTCCTGAGCCTCAAGCTTCTCGAGATGCTAGCGCCGATGCAGCGCCTTCCCAGTTGGCTGATCCGGTCATCGCCGTAGATTAGAGTTTTATAGTTTTTGTTTTGTTTGTTAATTCCGATGTATATATTCATTTTGAATGAAAAGTACCGTTTTCATTTTGTAGCTCTTTCTCTTTTTCTATGAATGTTTTTCTTTCGTGACTTGTTGTGTCGTTATATCGTGAGATTCTAACGAGCAGGATTATATAGCTCTTTCTCTTTTTCTATGAATGCTTTTCTTTCGTGACTTGTTGTATCGTTATATCGTGAGATTCTAACGAGCAGGATTATATAGCTCTTTCTCTTTTTCTATGAATGCTTTTCTTTCGTGACTTGTTGTGTCGTTATATCGTGAGATTCTAACGAGCAGGATTATATATTGAGCAATCATAAGCTATACGGAGCAGCATTAAAGCGTAAATAATAAAATCGTCAATAATAAAATCCTTATTTAAAGCATTATAGATATCAATCCACCGCGAATTCAATAATCATACAAAGAGCGACAATAAAAGCATTTAGAGATATCAATCGATCACAAAATCTAAAGAACACCATTAAAGCATTATAGATATCGATCAATTGTGGATTCTCGACATAAGGCGTACCTTTATATCATGTTGCTCCCCGAGTTCAACTTTGAAATAGCGTTTATTTCTGTTCAAAGATGAACTTTCCTCGAGCGTTGTACCCGTCTTGCTCCTTTTTCGCTTAGGGATTTTTTTTTTTATTTTTGCCCGTCTCGCGCATTTTTCGCTTAGGGACTTTTGGTTTGCCCATCTCGCGCACTTTTCGCTTAGGGACTTTTGATTTGCCCGTCTCGCGCATTTTTCACTTAGGGACTTTTGTTTTGCTCGTCTCGCGCATTTTTCGCTTAGGGACTTTTGGTTTGCCCATCTCGCGCACTTTTCGCTTAGGGACTTTTTGTTTGCCCATCTCGCGCACTTTTCGCTTAGGGACTTTTGATTTGCCCGTCTCGCGCATTTTTCGCTTAGGGACTTTTGGTTTGCCCATCTCGCACACTTTTCGCTTAGGGACTTTTTGTTTGCCTATCTCGCGCATTTTTCGCTTAGGGACTTTTGATTTGCCCGTCTCGCGCATTTTTCGCTTAGGGACTTTTTGTTTGCCCATCTCGCGCATTTTTCGCTTAGGGACTTTTTGTTTGCCCATCTCGCGCATTTTTCGCTTAGGGACTTTTAGTTTGCCAGCTTCTGCTTCATTTCAATTCCTGCCATACACAATCTGTTCTCGAACATTGCATTAGAGGATATATGTAGAAAATGAATAGCTGGCTTTTATTCATGAATCAAGCCAATAATATCTGTAAAGTAACTAAGCAACAGATGGAAAAGTAAAGATATAAATAATGGATAATCAGAGAAGAGAGAAAAATAGTACAATGTTCACTGCCAGTACAGCTTAAGATGGTTAGCATTCCAAGTCTTCGAGATTTTCTTTACTTGCAAGGTTTCCAAGGCGCATGTGCTAGGTCCGACCATCCTTCTGATTCTGTATGGTCCTTCCCAATTGGCGCGTAGCTTTCCATCCTCCTTGTGCACGTTTGTAATTGCCGACTTTCTTAATACCAGGTCTCCCTCTTGTAATTCTCTGTTCTTTACCCGTGCATTGTAGTAAGTGGCTACCCTTTGTTGGTAAGCAGCCAGCCTCAGTTTTTGCCTTGTCTCTCAGTTCGTTTATCAGATCTAGATTCTCCCTTAGTCCCTGGGAATTAAGTTCCTCAATGTAAGGGACCAATCTGGGTGACTCAGCTCCAACTTCCACCGGAATGAGGGCCTCAGTTCCGTACACCAAATTGAACGGTGTTTCCCCTGTCGATACTTTACTTGTCGTCCTGTAGGCCCATAGGACACTTGGGAGCTCATCTACCCATGCTCCTTTTGCCTTATCTAGTCTGGTCTTCAACCCGTGCAGTATAGTTCGATTACTCACCTCTGCCTGCCCATTGGCCTGTGGGTAAGATACAGAAGATATTCTCAAGAGAATATTCAGGCCTTTACAGAAATCCCGGAAAGCATCACAGTCGAACTGCTTCCCATGGTCTGCATTTATCACACGAGGGATTCCGAATCGACAAATTATGTCTTTCCACACCATTGCTTCAACCTTCTTTTCAGAAATTGTGGCCAAAGGCTCAGCCTCTATCCACTTCGTGAAGTAATCCGTGGCCACAAGTAAGTACTTCCTTTGTCCTGAGCCTAGGGGAAAAGGTCCCAGAATATCCAGTCCCCATTGTGCAAATGGAGTTGGTTGGAGAGTGCTCTGGAGGGCCGAAACCGGCGCAGTCGTTATGGGAGCGAATTTCTGACACTTGTCGCATTTTTTCACTTTTTCGGCGGCATCCTTCCTCAATGTAGGCCAATAAAACCCCGCACGCAATACTTTTGAAGCCAATGCACGAGCCCCTAAGTGTTCTCCGCATATTCCCTCATGGACCTCAGCTAGGGTGTAATCAGCTTGTTGGGGTCCTAGACATTTTAGTAAAGGCATTGTGAACCCTCGTTTATAGAGTTCCCCATTTACTACTGTGAACCTGGCACTTTTTAATTTCAACTTTCGAGATTCGTCTCTATTAGTTGGAAGTATGTTCTCCAATATGTAGTCTTTGATCGGGACTCTCCAATCATCCCCGTTCTCGATATCGTACACACCTTCTTCTTCGATACTAGGCTTAGCGAGAGATTCCACTTTGACCAGACCTCCCTTAACTCCTCTAGAAGAAGCCAACTTCGAAAGAGCATCTGCATGTATGTTTTCTGACCGATTTATCTGAGTTAATTGGAAGTGTTCAAATGACTGTGCCAATAATTGCACCTTTTGTAGATAAGGGATCAAAGCGGGTTCTCGTGCCTCATATTCACCCGAGAACTGATTCACCACCAACTGTGAGTCACTATGGGCCATTAAGTTGCTGACTCCTAATTTTTCAGCAAGTTTCATCCCAGCTATCAAGGCCTCGTACTCGGCTGTATTATTCGAACTCGGAAAGTCGAAACGTAGGGAATACTCATAGGTTTCCCCTTCGGGTGAAGTTAGCACAATTCCAGCCCCACTGCCATCCATGTTACGAGCTCCATCCACAAACAATTTCCACCAGACTAAGTCTGTTTCATCACGGACTTCCCGGCCAGTACATTCTACAATAAAATCTGCCAACGCCTGCCCTTTTATAGCTTGGCGAGGCTGAAAGTGTATGTCATACTCACTTAATTCAACAGCCCATTTAATCAGACGTCCGGAGTGATCTGGTTTCTGCAATATTTGTCTCAACGGCTGATCCGTTAAGATGGTCACCGAGTGAGCTTGAAAGTAAGGTCGTAATTTCCGAGTGGCCATCACCAAGGACAAAACTATTCTTTCCACTAAGGGGTATCTTGTTTCGGCATCTAGCAGGACTTTGCTTACATAATAGATTGGGCAGTCCTTGTCCCCTTCCTTTCTCAACAGGACTGCCTTATGGCTTTCTCTCCTACACCAAGGTACATGAGGAGATGATCACCGGGCTGTGGCCGAGATAGTAGAGGCAATTCTTTCAAGTAGTCTTTCAGTCTTTCAAAGGCGTCATTACATTCTTCTGTCCACTTGAAGTCTTTTCTGGCCTTTATCGCTTTAAAGAATGGTAGACTCCTTTCTGCTGATTTGGACAAGAAGCGATTCAAGGCCGCTATCCTCCCTGTCAACCTTTGAACTTCTCGCACAGTGTTGGGTGGCCTCATGTCCAAAATGGCTTGAACTTTCTCGGGATTAGCCTCTATCCCTCGATTTGTAATCATGAATCCTAAGAATTTCCCAGATCTCACCCCGAATGAGCATTTATTGGGATTCAACTTCATCTTGTATTCCCGCAACACACTGAACACTTTTGTCATTTTCTCAGCATGAGATTCTCCCTGTCGGCTTTTGATGATCATGTCGTCAACATAAGCTTCCATGGTGTTGCCCAACAAGTCTTGGAACACCTTATTTACCATGCGCTGGTAGGTCGCTCCCGCATTTTTCAGGCCGAATGGCATTACTCGATAGCAATATGTTCCACTATCGGTAATGAACGAAGTTTTCTCCTCATCATCGGGATGCATCATAATTTGGTGGTATCCCGAAAAAGCATCCAAGAAGCTAAGAAATTCGTACCCACAAGTTTCATCTACCAACCTGTCAATCCGAGGTAGTGGATACGAATCCTTTGGGCAAGCTTTATTCAGATCCGTGAAGTCCACACACATCCTCCATTTCCCGTTGGCTTTCTTTACCATTACAACATTAGCCAACCATTCCGGGTAATTGACTTCTCTGATGAACCCTGCTTGCAACAACTTCGAAATTTCTTCATTTATTGCAAGTTGTCTTTCAGGAGCAAAATTCCTCTTCTTTTGTTTTATCGGCCTCGCTCCTGAGATTACGTTCAACCGATGGCAGACAATTCCAGGATCAATTCCGGGCATATCGGCTGTAGTCCATGCGAACACGTCGCAATTCTCTTTCAAGCATCGAACGATTTCTTCTTTCATTTTTTCAGGCAACTGACTCCCCACATATACTACCTTCTTCTCATCTTCTTCATCTAATCGGATCGCCTCCATCTCCTCGTCAGGTTTTGGTTTAGGCGGTTCTTCGATCGTAAGGGTTTCCTTTCTCTGAATTCCCTTACATGTAGTAGACGCGACATTGCACGTTCTGGCTTTCCTTTGATCTCCCCTTACTTGTCCAACACCGCGGGGAGTAGGAAACTTCATCAGCAAATAGCAGGGATGGACCACTGCCCTCATGTCATTTAATAATGGCCGTCCGAGGATCATATTGTAGGCTGTAGAGGTTGATCTCACAACCATGAACAATGCTTGTCTGATGACATCTTTTGGGCTCTCCCCCAATGTAACAGGTAGCTGAATGGCGCCTGCTACCTTTACCTTTTCACCGGAAAAACCGTATAAGGGTGCGGGCACTGGTTTTAACCTGTCCTCCGATATGTTCATCTTCTCAAAGCAGTTCCAGTATATTAAGTTCACCGAACTCCCATTATCGACCAAGATTCGACCCACTGGATGCTTTGCCACCACTGCTGAGATCACCATCGGGTCATCATGAGGAACCACTATGTCCCCCCTATCGGTTGGTGTAAAAATGATGGGCTCCTCATCTTGTTTCTCCTCCATCACAGAGTTAATTTGGTGGGCCTGTCGGGCATAAGTTTTTCGAGACGAGGAAGATGCACCAGCTAATGATTCACCCCCGGATATCACGTTAATAGCTGGTCCTGTGGGCTCATTATCTTCCTCTCGATTTCTTCTTTCAATCCTTCCATCATTACCTCTCCTTTCTCCTTCATTACGTCTCACAGGTCCCCTGTTTTCACCCCTTCTATCTCTAAAGTTGTTTCCTCGGTTCTGCGCGGGTTGGTTGTTTCTATCACTCCTCCATACGAAACGGTTTATTTTTCCTTCCCGTGCTAGTTTTTCTAGCTGATTCATCAACTCCCTACATTTTTCGGTCGTGTGCCCATGCGTTGAGTGGTAATCGCAATACGATCTCAAATCACGGCCCAGATTACCTGACGCCTTCTTCGGAGTCTGTATAAGACCTGTTCCTTCAATGGCTGCTAACACTGAAGCCCGAGATTCAGTGAGTGGGGTGTAGGAAGTGTATTTCAGTGCAGGGGGTTTCTCAAACTTTCTCGGTTGGCTGGAAGATGCTTCAGTGACCTCTCTTCCTCGTTTCCTTCCCTCTTTGGGTTCTCCTGTTGCTACCATTTTCATTACTTCCTCCTGGGTTACATACTTATGTGCACGGGAAAGCAGATCTGAAATTGTAGTTGGCTGGTCTAGGGACAGGGATTCTTGCAACTTCTCAGACCTTGTTCCTTGTAGCATGGCTGCTACGGCTATACCAACTTGCAGATCTCGCACCTCTAAAGTAGCATCTCTAAACCGATCTACATAACTTTTCAATGACTCCTTAGCCCCTTGCTTAATAGTGAGCAAGTAGGTCGGTTCCTTCCTTCTCTGACTGTTCACCGCAAACGCTTTGAGAAACTCACTTCTGAGCTGGTCAAAAGAGATTATGGACCCTTCAGGCAGGTTATTAAACCACTTCATCGCATGTCCGGACAGAGTTAGGGAGAAGGCCCTGCACATTATTTCGTCTTCCCATCCATGCAGCAACATTAAGGCCTCGTAGTTTTGCATATGGTCGTAGGGGTCCATCTTTCCGGTGTATGCGGCCATCTGCGGCATCTTGAACTTTGGGGGCAGAGGTTTTTGCATGATGGTCGTGCAGAATGGTACTCTTCTCCTCTGGCTCTCTTCTGCAGACACTAACTTCTTTTCTTCCAGCACTTGTTCTATCATTTTTTTCATGTCCATCGGAGGAGCGAGATGACTTCTAGCATGAGACGAGTCCGGTATGTCTTCAACTACTTCCTTGCCCTTTGCTTGAGGTGTGTTTGTTCGTACCATCTGTGTGCACCAAGTGGGGTCAAACTCCGAATCGGCAACCCAAGTGCTTTGATCTCTAGCACCGTTCTTTCCAGCACCTCCAATACCATGGTCTACATTAGTAGCATCCAAATTCGACAAGTCATGATAGTGGGCGGTAGACCCTGTCGCCCTCCTGTCGCCCAGACACCTGCCGCCCTACATGTGGGGCCTATCGCCTAACGCCTGTCGCGGGGTCTAGGCCTGTCACAACTTCCGTCTCTCGTTGGGTTCCGGCGACGGGCCTCATATTCCCCTGTCCGCCTGTCGCAGCCCTTTGAATATCATTCTCTTCCTCGGGGGGAGCCTCTTCCCGGCGATAGGGTCCTGTCGCTGCATCATCCTCCTGTCGCCCAAACGCCTGCGGCCGGACCCCTTGATTTGCTCCTCCTACCAAGTTCTGTACGGCAGGCGGCAGATTCAATGTCGGGAGAATCCCTTGGAACAAATCCACCATGGCTCTCAGCGCCTGGGAAGTCTCTTCGCTCTGTCGCCTCAGAGCTTCGAATTCTGCCGCCGACACTGTAATTCTTTCTTCATCCCTGTTCACCTGGTTCCTCTGACGGATCTGTTGTTCAGGGGAACTCACGGAGTTTTCCTCACTCCCAGTCCTAGCATTTGTTGATCTCGTTCTCACCATCTTAGAAAATCTTGGTTGGCTTTTTACACGCTTCCCACATACGGCGCCAATTGTTGTTGCACAAAACAACAATAAAAGTATACTGACGTCGATCTTCGTACTAAGTCTCCACGTGTCTCCAAGAAGCTTCTGTAAAACAATAAAAGTCAGAGAGACGCAGGGGTGGTTCCCTGCGTAAACACTCCGATGCTTAAGTCAGTAGAAAATTCTTCAATCTTGAGAAGCGTAAAAGCCAGTCGTCAAAAATTAGAGAGTAAAATCATACCTGGGGCCTATTTATAGGCCAATATTACAGGAGGATAAGTCTGTATTCTGTTAAGAATTTGTGTCCCAATACAACACAAGCTCTTTAGGATCCAGAGGAGTCCGAGGTCTATCGTCAGCGATAGGTTAAACCATCTGGCACGTTTGTGGCGCCAGGGGTCTGTCGCCGAGCCATGTGTCGCGTTCACAACTGTGGCGACAGGCTAAGGAGTCTGTCGCCCGCGACAAGTTAGTGTACGTGCCACGTGTCGCGTTCACAACTGTGGCGACAGGTTCAAGAGTCTGTCGCCCGCGACATGTTCGTGGCACGTGCCAACTCCAAGCGATAGGCTATGGAACCTGTCGCAACGACAGGTTCGTGCCACGTGTCGACATTCGAATATAGACGATAGACTTTTACGTCTGTCGCCAGCGACAAGTGTCTCGCGGCTTTGCCTTCTGTCGCCGAAGGCCACGTGGCCCGGTGGTTTTCTGCCACGTGGCGGTCTCTGACAACATTGGGCTTGGCCCAATATAGATAAACTTTGTCATATCATATATAACAAAAATTATGGCTCTCTCTTTCTGATTTAATGATAGCTATACATATTATTCAACTTAAATATTGCTAATTATTATCATATATCATGTTTTGCGCATGATTTTTTCTTTGGACTACGTCCTGTAGGAATTGAAGGTTGGATTTGAATAGAGTCACCGAAGGTGTAACAAGCTGTGGAGGTGATACGGGCCAAGCAACTAGATCATATGTAGGTGAAACTGCCAATGGAAATCAAGCCAAAACCTGAGTCATAGAATAAGGAGCTACAATGATCAGTCAAGCAATCTATGGATATGTAGCCATTAAAACTGTAATTATTAGTGCAAGCCAAGCCGGTGCTGTATACACTCTACTTTGTTCGAAATAATTATAAGATTCATATATTACATTACGAGAATTCGAAGCTTAGTTCAATTTAATTTGTAAATATAAAGAGTCTAACTAACTTCTGTATATTTGTTTTGAGCCCAAGTAGTCGGAATCAAAAAAAAAAATTTGGGTCTAGATAATTTGAGTCCAAATATTTTAGGGTCCAATATAAGTTAAAAATAATTGTTATTAGAATATTTAATTTGTAATTTATTAAGATAATAGTTGGATAATTGCTAATTTTGAATTTTTTTGGATTATTAATATATGTTGTTATTATCTAATATATATATATATATATATATATATGTATAAAAGCCAAAGCATTTGACTACAACTAGAATATCCTATGTGAATAGTTTAAAAAGTTGACACGTGTAATATCCTAAAATTAAAAAAATAATATTTTTTTTCAATTTTTTTATAGATAGAAATCTATATACATTAAAATTTCAAAATAAATTAATTATCTTTTAAATCAATTATCTATTTCAATTTTTAAAATATAGACATATATTTTTATATATTTTTAAAAATAAAGAAAAATCTCATATTATTTAAAAAAAATTTTACTCTTATTTTATCAATATACATGTACTATTGTTATATACATAATTTATAGAAATAATTAATTTTAATATAAATTTTTCATATGGATACACTTTTTTAAAGAAAAAGATAAATGTATTTTATATGAATATGTGACATGTATGATAAAATGAATTTTTTTTCATCTTTAAAGTATAAAATATCAGCAAAAAATCACTTAATCATTGATTAATTTTAAACTTCTAATTTCAATAAAATTCAGTTTTTTATAATAACCTTATATTTTATATATAAAAAAAAAGCCAAAACTCTTGGCTAAAAATAAAATATTTTAGGAAGATACCTTAACTTTTTTATACTTAAAATAATAAATTGATTATCTTTCAAAAAAATAATAAATTGATTTTAATTTTATATAATAATCTTATTTAATTTATTATTTAATTTTGAAATATTTGAAATTTAAAAAATAGATTCAACTATTTTATCTTAATTTAAATTAAATAAGATTTATCTCATATTTTAAATTTTTTATCACTTATTATGTTATTTTAAAATTAAACAAATATCCATATAATTTGATTAGAATTATCTTAAAATTTTAAATCTTTTAACAAAAACATTAAAACTGAATATTTAAGTTTATATATTTTAGCATTGAATTAAGCTTCCTTATCTTTTTTTCAATTTTCATTTATTCCTTTTTCAGAATTATTTGTTCAATCATTTTATTTGGAAAAAAAATATCTATATGTATTATTGTTGGCTATATAGGCGATACCGAGAGGGGGGGTGAATCGGTTTTTAACTACCCTTAAGTTCGTTTTTCGGTTTCTCTAAATTCTCTAGCCTATATTGATATTTTCTAAGTTCTCTAGGCTATTCAATCATGCAATCCAAATTCAATACAATAAGCACAAATATAATTGCAAGTAATTAAAGAGAGTAGGGAAAGAGAAATGTACGCAAGCGATTTATAGAGGTTCGGCAACCTTGCCTACGTCCTCTACCTTGAGACACTCCCAAGGATTTTCTCCAAATCCACTATCTTGAATTTGTTACACTCCCTCTTTTTCTAGGCTAAAGAGAAACCTCTCTCTTTTTCTAGGCTCAAGAGAAACCTCCCTCTTTTTCTTAGGCTAAAGAGTAACCTCCCTCTTTTTCTTAGGCTAAAGAGTAACCTCCCTCTTTTTCTTAGGCTAAAGAGAAACCTCCCCTTTACAAGGAATGATTTTGGTTTACAAGAGATGTAATCAAAGAAGGCCTCTAGATAGGCAAGTGATTACAAAGATTAAGTACAAGTAAAAGCCTATACAAAGTTTGTGCTAAGCAATACAAGAAATAGATGAATGATAGAAGATGTAGACTTTTGAGCTCTTGATTTGTTGTTTGAGGCTTGAGAAGATGAATAAGATGATGAAAGATGTTGCTTGGTTGTTCCTCTTCCTTCCTTTAGCTTCTAAGCCTCTATTTATAGTCCCTTGGATGGTTTGTGGACGTTGGTTGGAGCCAAAACAGAAACTAGCCGTTGTATCTCACAGAAACTAGCCGTTGGGGACATTCTGACACAAAGGGATCGATCCCTTTCCTTAGGGGATCGATCCCATGCTTCATTTTCTTGCTTCCAGGGCATTCTGCCAAAAAGGGATCGATCCCTTCCCTTAGGGGATCGATCCCATGATTCCAGAATGTGATTTTCCTGCACTTTTGGGTTAGAAATGATGTGGTCTTTGATCCTAATTCAACCCAAAACGTATTGGCACTTTTGTGGGAGTTTTTCTTGACTTTCTCAAATGAAAACATGGTCTAAAAAATTCATCAAGTGATTTTCTAAAATATTCAAAACATTTACAAAGTATTAAGACCAATAAGAGTATGCATCATTAAATCATGGTCTTAATGTTTGATATGATCACTTGAAATGTATTGAGAAAATCATGTGTGATAAGGCAAATTTACAATATGGATTAAAGCATTAAGGCTTACTTAAGTTTTTGTCATTTCAAAATATATATGTCAATTTAAAGCTAACAATTATTTATTCTCTTAAAACGTATAGGATCTTAAATATTGTATTTAATTATTTTGAATTGATTTAAATTTTAAAAAACTTAAATAATAAATTATTTTTAGTTTTATTTCTATTAACATTTTTACTTTACTTACCTTTTATGTTTAATACTATTATAAATAATTTTTTTAAAAGCCTTAAAAAATAGAGTTTTCAACAATAATTAATTTTATAAGATTAATTTGGAGTCATCTAAATTCAAATTTTAAAAATGAATCAATTTCATATATGCAGTTTTAACTAATAATCTACTAATGATTAATATAGTAAGGATTGTTTTCATTAAAATTGTAGTTATTTAATTCATTTATTAAATATTTAAGATTTGTAATATTTAATTTTTTATAATTTTTAATTTTTATTTGATTTTAAATTATTTTTTAATTTTTGTATTCTATATATACATCAAGTTTAACATGTATTTCAAAATAATTTTTTTTATAATTTTATTTTTAAAAAAATTATTATAAATTTAAATAATTACCGTGCATCGCATGAGTTTAAATCTAGTTATCATAATTGTTAGTTGACTAATTTAGAATTAGGATTTGATATTTATCTTATTAATATTAATTAAAAAATTAAAAAATTTACTAGAATTCATTTAGATTTTTTTAAAAAAAATTTCTATTTTTTATCCCTACTATTTTTTTTTTACCGTTGTTTTTATTTTACATATCTTATCTTTTACAAAATTATTTAATATTTTAAGTTAATAAAGCTTTCTAAAAATTTGTTAATGAGTTAAAAATACTGTTCATTAAATTGTTTTGAAGTATTTTAATTTTAGAGCTGTTTATAAAGTTTAGAAAAAAAAAGAGAAGTCAATAAAAGTGTCCAAGTGGCATCCCTTGAGCTCTTTCTTTTTGTTTTTACTTTTTTTTTTGTTTTTTATCTTTTTTTTAATGTTGTTTTTTTAGATATACTAAAATCTTACCTCCACTTCGCCAA